>JAPXFQ010001501.1:0-630652 GCA_028564705.1 Apricaphanius iberus | reverse complement strand
ATTTTTCCTTAAGATAGTTCTGTCTATTTTTCCTTAAGATAGTTGTTATTTTTCCTTAAGATAGTTGTCGACTATCGGTCTCGTGCCGGTATTTAGCCTTACATGGAGTTTACCACCCACTTTGGGCTGCATTCTCAAACAACCCGACTCCGAGAAGACCCCGGCATGACGGGGGCCGTTACCGGCCCTACACCGTCCACGGGCTGAGCCTCGATCAGGAGGACTCAGACAGAGTGTTGGTAGCCAGGTCTCCTAGTAGCTAGGAGACAGGTTAATGTTAGTAGCTATGCTGCTTTAGGCTAGGCTGTTGGAGGACATTATTAGGGTCTGTTCCTACTTTCTCTCCTACTTCTCCCCAACTGCATGATGTGCTGTCAATTCAAGCACTAACCTGTTTTCTATTATAGTAGGTGCTCCGGATTAGCCCTGCTTGACGACCCTGACTAAGATGGCATTGCAGTGACGGAAAATTCTCCACGTCCTGCAACAAACTTCTGCATCAGTTCTATTGCTCTTTCTGTGTCTCTGTTATGTATTCTCCAAGCCACAGACGGTCGCGGCAGATAACCGCTTGTGCTGAGCCTGGTTCTGCCGGAGGTTTCTTCCTGTTAAAAGGGAGTTTTTCCTTCCCACTGTCGCTGCATGCTTGCTCAGTATGAGGGATTGCTGAGAATTCCACGACGCAATCTTCTGTGGTTCTGTAATTTCTACACTAAACATTGTATTGTAATAACTCTTTTTGTAAAGTGCCTTGAGATGACATCTGTTGTGAAATGGCGCTATATAAATAAACTGAATTGAAATTGAATTGAATGTTCCTGTATGGTCGTCCCACCAATGAGAATGTCATTAACAATGATGGCACATGGGTATCCAGTGAACATCTGCTCCATAGCCTGCTGAAACACCTCACTGCAGAGTTGAGGCCAAATGGCATTCTGAGGAACCTGTAGCGACCAAAACAGGTGCTGAAAGTGGCTAACATAGATGACTTCTGGTCCAGTGATACCTGCCAAAAAGTGTTCTTTGCATCCAGAACAGACAAAACAGTAGCTTTTGGCATTAATGTAGCTACTTCATCTACTGTTTGCATGGGGTGATGTGGTCTTTTCAGAGCAGTGTTCAAGTCTTTTGGATTTATGCATATCCTGATTTCATCTTTGCCTTTTTTATTGGTGGCTACCATTAACGATACAAAGTCCGTTTGCTCAGAGACAGTTTAGTTTTTCAGTTCAATTCACTTTTATTTATATAGCGCCAATTCACAAAAAATGTAATCTCAGGGCACTTTACAACAAAAGTCATGAGTGACAACACCCAGTTTCTCCATTCTGTCTAGCTTAGCTTTGACTTTATCTTTCATGGCCAAAGGGATGGGGTGTGGTGGGCAAACAACTGGCTTTACATAAGGATCCACTGTTCTGCACTGTTACAAAAGCTTTGTTCTTGTTTTTTACATTAACATCAGTTGAATGGATTGGATATTGTATGTTTATATTATTAACACAGAATGTGCATCTCCACCGTTTTTGGCTTTATTGTGCTCTTCAGTGATTTCATGAATCTGGTAGACAGGAAAATAGCCTTTGCTAAAGTCAATTCACTATCACGTAGCAGCAACTTCCTCAAATTATCATTTTAGATGGCACAAACTAGTCTGTCTCTTATTAGCTCTTCACTCAGATCACCTAAATCTATAGCTTTTTGCTTTAATCCAGGATAACTCACATAAAATTCAATATTCTCACCAGATTTCTGATTCTGGGTAATAAACTTTTGCCGTTCCATTGTCACGGTTTGTGGGCTGCACATCTCTCTGAATTTTTTTTTTTGAGGCCCTCGGGATTGTTCTTTGATTCCGTTGGTACGAGGGCTTGTCCATCATTGCTGGGCTCCCTAACTTCTGGTGCGTAAACAACAGACCCTTCTCTTTCTATGGCTTCAGGCCCTGCCAAGTTGAGCAGGAAGTAGGCTTGTTTGCTTGTCAGAGTGTGCCGCCGCAAAATTTTTTTTATACTCTTGTTTAAAAATACGGCAATTCTCCGCAATGTTACAATCAAAGATAAGCAGGTAAAGCTTCCAGAGTCCATCCGTCATTTAAACTGCAGTCCAGTCAGGAGAAAAACTCACAAAACTGACTTAAAGTGAGGGAGTATGTGATCTGCTGCTTCTGACACCAACATGGTGTGATCACCAGTAAAAGATGAAACTGTTCAGGTGACTTTAATGTCGTTTATTAACATCTGCCAACAACTGAGCAGCTAGGCGACACAGCAAATGCGAACCGTCTCACATACTGAGCATGTGTATAGACCAGAACCCCAAAGAACGGTGTTCTCCTTACTAAAATCTTTATGGTTTGTTTCCTTCTCTGCTTTTTACAACAAATGATAGTGAATTAGATAAAAAATATAGTTAAAATAATAACCACAAAACAAAAATGATTGCAGCGTTTCCACATTTTAAGTGTCGGTTCATCCTATCTGTCAACTTTAACTGATATGAGTGCATTAGAACGCTCTCAGCATGATACCACTGTTGGTATCGGTGCATCCCTATTTACAACTGCCACCTGTGTATTAAACTGCTTAGCTGCAGATGTTGCATTCATTTGCAGAACTGTAGATGGACGTCTAGAAACTGTTATTTGCTGATCATTTCCAGTTTAGTAACTTCCAGTATAATAAAAATTGTGTGACATTCTATGTCTACTTTCATGATTCCAGGTCTGACAGTGTGGCGAGTGAATGGTGGGGGTTTGGTGTCAGGGCACGGGGCTTCAGTCAGGAGGCTGTGGAGGGGCCTGCCCTCTGATCTGCTGCGTCTTGATGCTGTGCTGGAGAGGCATTCAGATCATGCCATCATCTTCATCAGCGGTACACTGCACTATTTGAATTTTCTGTATATACACACTTTGATGCTGCCTGTTCCAGACCTGCTAATCAGTGATCCAGTGTTTTTTCATGTTGATAGGAATCACTAGGCACTCTATCTCTAGGCACATAAAGTGCCTAAATAAGATATTATTAGGGTGAAGTTTGGTGTGGCTTGGTGGAGAATAGTTTGGTAGTCAAACATGCCATGGATTGCATCCTCCTGCAGCTGTCCTTACAGACCAAACAAAGGTGTTGGTTGGATAATAAACATAAGAAAGTCTTTCCAGGCAAATAAGAAATCAGCAAAAAACTGTACGTTTCTTTTTCGTATTTTCAAATGTAATTTTAATAGATATAGGTCTAATGCCTTGCAAAAGTTTTAATTTCCCTTGAGCTTTTTTTTGTAACATTTTGTAGCATTAAAACCACACACCTTGACATATTTTTGATACGATTTGAACTAAGACCAACACAAAATCTCTGAGATTATGTCTCTATCACATTTTGCCCATTCTTTGTAAAAATAACTCAAGGGCTGTCAGATTGGAGGGAGACCATCTGTGAACTTAAACTTTTACATTGTGATACAAATTCCTTTTGAGATTTAGGTCTGGACTTTAACTAGGCCATTCTAATACATAAATATTCTTTAAGGGTTGTGTCCTACTGGAAGGTAAACCTCCACCCCAGTGTAAAGTCTTGTCCTGTATTTAGCTTCCTATCTGAAGAACAAAACATTACCACAACAGGAAGCTTCCACCACCATGTTTCTCAGTAGGAATGGTGCGATCAGAATAAAGCCCAAAGTTAATTTCTGCCACAAAAGCATTTTTCATGAAAGACCAAAAGTTATTGTTTGGTTCTCACCTGGCCAGAGCAGCTGCTTCTTTCACATGTTTTCTGTGACCCCTACATGGCTTGTAGCACACTTCAAACACGATTTCACATGGCTTTTTTTAAACAATGATTTTCTTGCCATGCTTTCATAAAGGCCAGGATGGATGTATGAATAATAGGTATCCTATCACCAGAATTTCCCTCCTGAGCTATGAAACTCTGCATCTCCCCCAGAGTAACCATGAAAAAGAAAACAATCAAAAAAACATTTTCCCTCTCACTCCATTTCGGTCGTCTGTAACCCTTACAATCCAAAGAGCAAATTTTTACCCCAGTGCAGTCACTTCATCTTTGGCAAAAAGCAAATTATATTTTTTTGAATAAATATTAAATTTTTATTTGTTCTCATTTTTTAGGAACCACCATTTTATTTCTATTTTTAGGTTTCACAGTATATAAAAAAATACTTTTTATAAGGGATGAATACATCTTCTTCTATGGGATTATGATGTGTGTAGGAAATGATCTTGATCTTGTTTAGCAGACATAGTTTTCAAGATATTGACCAGGAAAAGAGATCTAAAAAAATCTCTTAATTAATTCAGTAGAATTAATTAAAAAGAAAAAAAAACAGTTGTTGTCACCTCCCCCAATGAGGTTGTGTATCTGCCAGGATTTGTTAGTTTGTGTTTCTGACAACATGACAAAAAACAAACAAAAAACAGGCAGATTTGGATGTACTTGGATGTGTCTTCACTATTCACTTTCACGCTATCAGGCTGATATGGCCTAGTTTAGCAGGGAGCAGACACTAGTGCAGAAGGAAACCTACTGGCTTAAAATTTCATTTGAACTGGTGTGGACTGGCTTCTCCAGGAGCAGGACAAGAAGAAATGATCTAATGTCCAATAAAGATCAACAGTTTGTGATAAATAATATATAATGTTTTGCATTAAAATTGTTGGAGAGTTAAAGTGATGACATTGTTTTGTGTACTCTGTCCTCCATATTGGACAATATGTTAAATTAAATAAGAACGACTGAAGGACTCTCAGCCTCAATTTTGTTAAAGAAGAAGCTAATTCTTTTAGTATTATGTATGTATGGCTTCAGCTACCTTACCAGCCCACTATATGTGTCGCTACAGGCTCCCAGTTCTGGCTGTTCAGGGACCTGGCCCTGCAGGAAGGGTACCCTCAGCCCCTGACTGCCCTCCGGATGGGGGTGAGCGTGGCTAGAGAAGACTCTGATCATGATGACGATGATGAGGCAGCCTCTAGATCAAGAAAGTGGGGACTGATATGGGATCCAGAGGAGGGCACTGTGTGGGGAAAACTTGGAGATTTAAAGGAAGAAAAGCAAGGAGACACATGGAGTCAGCTTCTTAAGGATGGTGTTGGCGGCATCACAACCGACAGTGATGGTGAGGAGTTGAATCATGATTGTCTTAGGACCTGTTGGAACTTCAGTTCTCATATGAAATATGAATAGAAATCAATTAAAAAGTGGAATTTGGTCGATTTAGAATAGAAATGTAAAAAAATTACTGTATATTTCAACTCAGAGCTGGATTGCCCTGTTATCAGTTGCTTTCTTGTTCCACTTTCAGGTTCTGTTTATCTCTTCAGAGGAGACACCTACTGGAAGTTCATGTTTCCAGGCTCTGCACCACAAGAAGGATACCCACGATCTTCTGCTGTAGATTGGTTGGACTGCGCTGAGTCCCTATCCCCGCCTACAGTGGACGACTTCTCCATGTCTCTGTCTCCCCCTGCAGGAAGACAGGAGCTTCGGGAAACATGGAGGGCGGACAGACAAGATGGTGACCCAGCAGGGAGTAGAAAGGACAGACATTGGCATCAGCCAAAATACAGACAGGACAGTGGGTCACACATCTGGACACAGTGCACTTGTCAAAATAAAGCACTAGGTGGCAGCAAAGCATCTCTGGTATTGATGTCTCTGCTGTCACTGCCGTCACTGCTGGTTTAAGGACGCTTTAGAAAATCAAATGCAGATGTTTCATTAGAAAAGGGTGTGTATAACCATAGCAGAGTGCTGAGGAAATCTTTCCTGTGGCCATAAAGTTGTAGTTTTAGTCCAGGTTATGTGATCTTAAGCATGTCCATAAGGTTCAAGTCTTCGTCTTCTATGTGTTTGCTAATTCCATACTTTGTCTTCCTCTTGTCCAATTAACAGGTCTGGGTAGAAAGCAATTCCTTTCACCAGCAGCATTCTCCAGTTACCTGTGGAAAAGCCAAAACATTCATAAGTCTTGAGTTGAATATATTCTTTGTACTGAGTTCTGAGGCTGTCAAGTTT
Source organism: Apricaphanius iberus (assembly GCA_028564705.1). Classification (NCBI taxonomy): domain Eukaryota; kingdom Metazoa; phylum Chordata; class Actinopteri; order Cyprinodontiformes; family Aphaniidae; genus Apricaphanius; species Apricaphanius iberus. The sequence goes on along the minus strand of JAPXFQ010001501.1, from coordinate 624,617 downwards.
CATTTTTTACAATGTGCCAAACCACATGAGGCATGCTGTGGAGGTTTATGCAGAACGGGATGAAGGAGCAATTTTTGTACCTATCCTGTTTTTGTATTAGCAGAGTAGGAGCTTCCTCCTTGTTCCTAGGGATGATCTAGAAGTGTATTCTTTGACAGTAGGGGGGTTGGTTTGGGATCTTAGGGAAACTTTTACAGATCATCCATGGGTGTTGTTCTCCAGCCATGAACATCAGTGCTCATCGAAATGATCTGCAGCCAGATCAGAAGCGGAAGATCTCTGGAATGTTTTTATGTTGTTAATGATTTATGGTATGGTGGAGCAGGAGATGTATAGATAAATTACGGCTTATGTTTGCAGTGATGAAGGTGTTGCTCAATTAGCATCGCTTCAACCAATCAAGAGCCTTGTGACGGGGTGTCAATGTGTGACTGTCAGGGTGTGACTGATATAGAGTCACAGCATCAGCATGACATGGAGTAAACACTGATAAATGCCGTGGCTAATCACCCCGAGCTATATGACAAGAGCTGTTTTTCTATAGAGACAGGTATAAAAAATATAAAGGGGTTAAACTATTTAGACAAGAAAGCTCTCAAAAGGTTTGTGGGTGGCTCTTAAAGACAGATATTTGCCCTCTGTTGCCCTCTCAAGGCTTGTAGCACAATGTCACTGTTGTAAAAAACAAATCTCTATTGACCACATCTGAACTAGTGTGACAGGTTCTATGGTGGATCTACCATGGTTCAATTCTCAAAACCACACCATTTTTTTTATCCCACAGTTTTTCCCCATTATTTATCACCCAGTGTTCCTACCTAATTCCAACTGTGGGAGGGTCCTGCACTGAAGCTCTAGCCTCCTTCCTGCTTGAGGACTGAGCAGGCCTTTCTTGTCACATTAGGGGGCAGGGTTTCCCCAACTGGACGTAGCGAATGGAAGGATCACATTATTCCAGCCAGGAGGAGGCAGTATACAGAACTGGTGCATGTTTTTGTGAGAGTAGCTCACATTAGCTACTCAAGGGAACATGGGGAGAACATGCGAACCTTTCACCAACCAATGATATGGAGGAACAAACACACCCCCGGCAGGAATCAACCCCTTGACCTTCTAGCTGTGAGGTGAGCTGCACTACCAGTTGCGCCAAAGTGCTCCTGGGTTTCTTCATATTAGGTAGTCCCTAGCATACTGCCGTAAAGTGAAACTCAGTCAGTACATCCGGGGAAGCAGGTGAAAAGTTCTATAGTGCGGTAAACAGCAGGAGGACCCTCCCATATAGTGACAGCTCCGAAAGCGAACCTCAAAAATACTGTTGTGTCATACAAGCATTCCGAAAACACGTGTTTTCAATGGTGTAAAAGTTACTGAGTGCGTCTTTAAAAGAGCCATTGTGGCTGCCAAGGCACTGCTCCCTCTGCCAGCTCCCTCACCTGGACAGCATCTCTGGAGGAGTTTTTGGCTGCAACACGACTCAAGCCTGGCATCGGCTCCACCACAGCATGTTCCGCGCTGCTCACAGACACATATATTTGTATAAATATATATACATATATTAATATATACATATTAATATTATACTCTTTTAATAATTGAAACAAATGGACGGCCGTTTAGCATTGTAGTATGTGTCTTGGTGGGTGATGCTTGGACCTATGCGGGACAACAGCTCCTCAAACTGGACGGGTACGCTGGGTTCTCCGAAGTGGCGAGGGCCCAGGTCTGTGGATCAGCAGAAGGAGGGAAACAAGGAGGCGGCCAGTGCATGATGTTGATGGAGTGGTCAGGGTCCTCCCACAAGTTGTGTATTTCTAGCTTGACATGCATCAAAATTGCATATTTTGAAGTGAAATTAATTTTTTTTGGACCTTAGCCGAGGTGCAAATGTTCAAGCGTCCAACTAAGGGTGTGCAGCGCGTTGTAATGCTTTGGTTTGAACGCACCATCAGAAATTTTATGGGAAGGATTTGGGAATTCCCCCTTATTGGCCCATCATGATCATATACCAGGACACAAAGCAAGTAAAAGTTGGATTGAGTGAGTCTGGAGTTACAGCATGTATCTGTCCTGCACACTTGATCTCAACCTGATTAAACAACTTTAACTTTAATTATAGCTCTGAAAATGAGGCGGGACTTATCTTCCAAAATCACTGTTGACCTAAAAAAATATTTATATTGCGCCCATTCCCAACAGATGTTATTTCAAGGCACTTTACTAAAAGAGTAATTTCAATTCAGCCATATATGTGTCCCATCAGTTTAAATGTTTTTTATTTAAAGAATTGTAGCAGATTGCATCATGTCATTGACTGGTAGTTGTGCCCCGTTGATGCAGACTCTGACCACAGCAATCTCTCAGCAATCCCTGGCAAGCACAGTGGAGAGGAGAACTCCCCTTCAACAGGAGGAAACCTCCAGCAGAACCAGAACATGGCTCAGTACGAGCAGCCATCTGCCAAGACTGTTTGGGGGTTGGAAAAGACAGAGCAGAGACACAGAAAGAACGAAAGGAACGGATGTAAGAATACTTTCTATATTAAAGAAGGTAAAATAGTTATGATCAGTTACTGGGGGCGTCTTCCCAGTCGTTGCCCCCAGTCCAACAAGGTATTGCAGCTGAGATGCCAGACTAGGAGTATCTTCTACAGAGAAAGAAACACTGAGAAAAAACAATGTTAACAGTTGAAATACACTCAAACCTTTTAGAAAAGCTTCTTAATAGATTTAAAGCTGTTTTAGTAACATAGGGAGAACATACTACTGGATAAGGAATGGGATGTCACTCAAGTTTGTCTGAAATCTTTTGGCGATATACAGCACTACAAGTTGAAGACACACATTCATTTTGAACTTCGTGTTTAAGTTTGAAAGCTATACATGTGAAACGATCAAAAGCTATTGTCAAAAATAAACATAGTTCATATGAAATATAATGCGTGAAAAAAATCCGTAAAATGATCGGAAATATTTTTAGTTCAGTAGAACTTCAAATTGGACAGCAGAAGATGTTTGTGTTATGTTTTAATTAGAACTAAGACTGCAATGAGCTTATTAAGAATATAATCAAGCATTTTAAATTAATTGTTATGACCAAATCTGAAATGGATTCTAAATTAAATCATGTCTATATATATATATGCCAGTACATATGATAATGTTGTTTTCTTACAGTAGGTACGATGCACTGAAATAATATAATACATAAAGTATGACATGACTGTGATTATTACCATGTAACTCAGCAGTGTTGTGTGACTTTTCTGGATTGACGAAAATATGTTGTGTTCAGTGGAAATTTCTAACGAAGAATTTGGATATGTAATAAAGTTATCAATCAACTTTGGCAGCGTCTCACCACACAGTAAACATTCAGTAGCAAGAGCGGCGTTCTTGCAATCTGAATGCTGTGGGTTTGATTCTAGATGCTTCCAGTCAGTTGTCATTGTGCCCCTGAATAAGACACCTGACCCCAAGTTGCCTATCCTACCCAGCTGTGCAAACGTGTGCTCTTTACTGAGTTTTGTCGGGCAAATGAAGTCCTGTGACTAGAAAGTACAATTCTCTCCATTTGCCTGGTAAGCCAAAGACACAATGTAATCAGTACCTGCACTGATACTAGCTGCAAGAAAAAACACCACAACATCCAGTTTCACATTAAGGTATCAAAACCAATCATTCCAATTACTTATATATCCTAAGTAGCCCAATAGACAGGTAGGCCACAAGCTGCAAAGACTTAAGGACAATTCAAAGTTGGTAGTTGATATAAAACCCAGTTTATACTTTGCTGTCACAAAGGACATCTGCATGCCACACTGTACCAGCTCTAGAAAGCTGGCACACTGTATGGACCAAGATTTTAGTGACTCAAGCTGCCCGGCATTTTGCTGTAGAAAGATAAGCCAATGTCACTAAGATACTTTGCCAGAACATACATACATACATCATTAAAATTTGACAGATACCTCAGCTAGCAACAATAGACATCATCTTTGCTGCTGAAACTCTTTGCTCCACAGGTTGTTGTGCATATTTATAAAAGGGCCAAGTCCAACTTCCTTACACAATATGACCCCTTTTGGTAAGTCAGATAGATTTAACCACCCACATCATGTTGAAACATTTTAATGTAATTTTGCGTGCATTTTACTGTACATTGCAAAAATACAAACACAAACAGCATTTAAAGAAATTTCACCAAGGTATCATTTTTTTAAGGCTGCAAATAGTCTCAATTTTTAAGTTAGTTTGTGGGTGAAAAGAAACACCAGAAAATTATCTGGGCTGGTCAAAGGAAGAACGTGAACAGGACAACAAGAGAAAGCTCAGAAATGCCCTGTTTATTAACTGAACACACTGGATCTCTTGGGAAGATTTTACTGTGATATTATTCAATGAACTACTGAAAAATACAGTGTTTCAAACCAGGACATTTTCCAGTATTTAAAGGTCAGAAATTTTATTAGGAGAAACACTACACGTGTGGTCTATAATGCCATATAAGATACAGAAAGAGGCTTTTTTTATATGATTGGCTACCTTAATTAGCACATTTTATAATGCTTAAAATGTCACAATTTAGGGAAGCCTACTCATTTGAAGGAATTGTGGGAAAGGAATTTGACTGCAACAGGACTGATGATGAATGGAATGATGCTTAGAGAAACATAAAATCTGAATTAACTGAAGTGACGTAATTGTCCCACTTTTGATTTTGATAGTTAACTAACTTCTACCAATTATTTAAACATCCAACCATCCATTCATCCATTTTCTAAACTGCCTATCCTCCTAGGCTTGCGGGGGGAGGAGAGTGCCAATTTCAAGGTGTCAATGGGCGAAAGGCAGCGTACACCCTAGACAGTTCACCAGTCCATCACAATTTAAAAACTAATCCTTTATTTTTGGTTAAATAACTGACCTAATTATTATAGTAAATATAAAAGAAAGCTCAATTTAATGCTAATTTTCTGTTCAAGACAATGACTCCACCTTCATTGGATAACTTAAAAAAAAAAGCAGCTCCAACATTAAAATGGCAAAAGGTTTTCCTCAGTGATGTCTGTCCTGATAATCTTAAATGACTGTTGCACAAAAACATGGAAACCCATTGTTTGGTAAATTGGACTTAATATTTCAGGAATCTTCAAAAGCACTTTTATTATAATATCAGTGTGAGCTGTCTTACAATGCTCATCTCAAATCCTATTTTTAATTTGTTTGCAAACATGCAGCTTCACAGGAGTCACAGTCAAGTGTCGACTGTGACTCCTGAATGTATTTATGGGTCAAATGTTTTTGTTCTTTACAGTTTATGTATTCCATATAAATGGTAAATATTCAATGAATAAATCCGACATTTCATACATAAAGGTAAATTACTATTCGGCTCATTAGCACCACTAGTGTTTAGACTTTGAATTGCACTCACCTATAACCTGATCACTGAAGGGCAGATGAATGACAGGTCAGGGGCAACTCAGGGGGGAAATTAAAAAACTGTGTGACCATGTGGGGTGTCCTGTCCTTCACAATGTACCCTAGCTGTATGGAGTTGTACCTTGCTGCTATGGCACCAGTCCCGGTGCCATGGGCGGGCATTGGAGGGCAGTGCCCGCCAACAGAGACAGCTGTGCCCGCACTGGAAACCAGATATAACCAGGTCAAGCACCATGGGAAATGCATTGATTTTTGTACACATCTGTACCATTACCATATACCCCAAATAATCTTCTATAGAGGAAGATGCCTCAATCACGTACACAAACATAAACAGAGTGACAACGGCTCATCTGCGGCTCCTTCTGGAGTACAAAAACAAACTTTCTAAATCACTTATCTGGAACAGACCAGTCGTTCGGAAAAACTCCCGAAGTTAACTCAGACAGCCTCTAAAAGAAACTCAGCCTTTAATTGATGTGAAAAAACGTGAAGGGGTTAAATAAAACTGTGCCCCCCAAAATAAGCCAATCACCGCCCAGCTAAATTGTGCTGGAGCCGGGTCTGTATGGCACAGTGGTTAACACACAGGATTCCCCTGGGTTATGTTAGTGGGTTTTAATCCCGATTGTGACCTAGTTTTGCACCTTGACACACATCAGAACATTTTTTTTTGGTTTCTGTGGGAAAGTAGGCTATAAACATAGGTGTCATTTTTATAAATAACAGTTTTGTAGCCACCTATGGAGCCTGGCAGGGTCTATACACAACAAATACAATATTTAAAGACAAACCAGTCACAAAATGTGTTGCATGGCTGAAAAATGGCCTAGAAATGAGCTATAAATTACAAAGTCTATGCCGACATTGCCCCCTGGAATACAGGTACAAACCATCATTGCTTCTGCATGGAGCAAGTGGTGCTGCATAAACACCTTGCATTAAAGAGATATGAGTCTTTATTTGACATAAAGAATGCTACAACATTCGCAGATAAAGAAACTGTATAATACTGAGCATAATGGGAGGAATTTGGCGAGAAGCTAAAATAATATAGGTGTAGTCTTGTAAATAGTGTCCCTACAAGATTCAGTCTTTATAACATCATTAGTCTGAGAATAAAAAACTGTTATTCCCAGATGATAATCTTTTAGAGTTTTTTCTTAATCTTTCAAAGTCTGTAGGTGGTCAGAAAGCATTAGGCTCCCCATCGTCTGTAAATGTAGCTTTCTTTTTCTTGGAAATTGCATGCTCTTCTTCTTCACTGGACCTTCCTCTTTGCGAAGAAACTTTTTAGAAGCCTCTGTTTTCAATAATTCAGCTACATTATACCTGTGTTTTTAGCAGTGATCTATAACGTGAAGAGGCAAGTGCAGGTTATTGCTAGACTTTACGAAGAAAATCTATTTTTTTTTTAATAAAGCACAATAGAGATAGGTTTTTAACTAAAACAAAACAAAATACTTACCATCAGCGCCGGGGCCTGGGCTGGAGTCACGGTAAGCCTCTGCTAAAGTCAGGGCTTGGCTACAGTCACAATGTCAGGTAAAAACGGTACGGTAGCTGTTAGGGTAAAAAATAGTGGTTTAACCTAGAAAGAAACACTTTTGGACCATTTCCCAAGGCTTCTTTAAGGCAGTGTTATTGTTTTAAAAAAAAGTTTTGTGGCTATAGTAGCCTTCATTTGACAGTGGATAATATATAGAACGGGGAAGGAAGTAGGGTAAGACATGCGACAAAGATCCGAGAGGACAGGACTCAAACCTGGGACAACTTTGTCGAGGGAAAATGGGACATTTCAGCTATTTTCTAGCTAGCTAAAAGCTATTATTTAGGTTGGCCAGATTACGAGACAAACTTTGCACAGAGAAGGGCTATATGCTAGAACTCTCTCTCGCTCTCTTTTTCCTAATGATACTTAGTATATGATATTTAAAAAAAATTTTCAATCAGTCCCTCCTATGCAGTCTTGATGTCTGGTCCCAAAACGTTAAATCACTTACACTGTACACCTCAGGGTGAGCAGCTCATATCTGCTACTCACTGATGTCTGTTTATGCACTCTGATGATCTCCACATGACATATTCATGTAACTAATCAATTAATTCACATTACGTTGAAATATTCCCATCACAATGGCCTTTCCCAGATCTTTCAAAAAAATACTGGACCCCTAGTTTCCACCAGACGCGTGTAAGCGTTGCGTAAATAGATTAATTTTACTAGTGAATACAGCAGATGCATTTTGGCTGCAAAAAAGTTCAATGCAGCTTGTCCCGGTATATTGCAGAATCACAGGAGAATTGTGTTAGCATAATTTAATGGATAGTTTAAAGGGAAAAAAGTAATTCTATGTTACTAAGTATCATAAACTCACCATACTCCTCCAAAACTGCATATATTCTTTCCATGCCTGCTTCTTTTTCACAATTTACTTGTAAAAAAATGATCCCTCATTTCACATAAATTTAATCATTCTCCGATTTAAGGATTCAATTCCTACAATTTTTTACACAACTGTAAACTCACTATTTATGTCCACTAGTCTTAGAAGTGCCGTCTCTGTATCCAACAACTACAATACCTTTCAGACGGCAAACACATGCCATTTATCGGGAAGAACTCCCCATTCATCAGAGGCAAAAGAGCCGTGACCCCCCCTCAGATGAGAGACACCCAAGAAGAAGAGGACAGAACGTCGGAGGAAACCCCAAATAGAACCAACCCTGATTATCGCACCTCGAAAGGAATGTCGAGAGAAACCCCAACTGAACACATGAGATCTGAATCCACCAGGAACTCCGATAATCCCTTTAAAAAATAGGTTTGCACCTCTGAGCTCACCACATTCCAGCCCACAGAAACCACCAGCTGTTGAAAGCAAACCATGCAACATGGCATGGTTTGCTTTCATGAAAAAGCCCGGAGAGAGAGTGGCTGTTTTTCACGATGCATCGATTAAAGTTATTGAACACTTATGAAACAACCCTGATGTGATTAACTGCTCAAGAATGACACTAAAAGAAATCTCTGAGACTTTTCCATCAATCATTGAGGAAGCTGATTGTTCATACTGGGACAATCTGAAATTCTTAAGCAAGATTTTCTGAACTTACTACAAAATCTGAGCAACCTCAAGTCACAGCTATTTGTTTCTGTCCGGATCCCTGCATGTTGATCAGACGAAGTGTTTAGCAGAATCTACTTAGTACATACGTTTCTGAAGCCCGTCTCTGCTGAACACTCTTTTAAATGTGAGAATTTTAAGATCTATTGTGGAACAAAGAACACAGCCTTAACAGATAAGCCAGAAAATCTTCCTGTCAACCCTGTTTTCCCATGTGAATTCCAAGACTCTCTGTTCTCAAATACATATTACAGCAGCGCCTGTCGACTTTGGGCAGAGACACTTGACCTTTTTTATTTTATTTTATCGATTTTATGTTTTTTGTATGTCCAGTATATTTTTTGTATGTTCAGTTTGTTTCATTTTCGTATTTCTGTAATCACATAAAGCACCTTGAATCGCCTTGTGTTGAAAGTGTGCTTAACAAATAAAATTGCCTTGCCTGGCCTTACCAACGTCACCATCTTCTCTTCAGGTGCTCTTGCCATTGAAATGAAAACAGTGGCTACAACCCCTGTAACTACACCTGCAGAAGATTTAGTCCTCTTAACATTATAGCCACCTTAAAAATGGCAAATTATTCTACAAATTTTCCAACAGCTCAAAACACAGGATTTTGGGAATATTAGAATGGCTACAAATATCTTGACAAACATGCCAAAAGCTATAGATCTTTAAATGCAGGGAATTTGATTAAGAAGACTCTTTAATAATCAGCTTGGTCAGTATCAGAGCCAAACTAGGGGTACTGGAAATCAAGCTAGGATGACTTGAGGATGAGAGATGAGGGAACAACAACAACATGACAAAGAGCTGGAGACACAGAGGAGGATAAATTAACATATTATGTTAAGATATTGATATCCTACATCAACAGAGTGTCTTCAGTCACAGGGTTCTCAGTTGTGCTGCAACACAGACTGCTACAGGAAGTCCTTTCTCCCCATAGTCATCACGATCTACAACTCCTTGTAGAATCAATTAGTATGAGCTACAACAAAACTTAATTTTCCTCTGAGATCAATAAAGTATTTATGAATTGAATTAGGAACAATCAAAGACACAGGGACTGACAGAGAGAGGGAAACCATAACACTGTCATAATCAGAGTACAGTAAGAGATCTACTTGGAAAAGAATAGTAGCTTGCCATAACTCACAGAGGAATCTTTGCAAAGATGAAAAAATAAACTGTGGTTAGAATTAATAATGAATATACAAGATTTTGGTAGAGGTAGTTAGATTTAAATAATTACAATAACAGGTAAAGACCAGGTTACTTTGGTTACTGACAATTATGGAGATGGTACGGTAAGATGCAACTTGAAACAAATATTAGTGAAGGTTTAAGTATTCATTTTATCCTGTGTGTAAAATAGGGTCATGTTTGGATTAAAGAAAAAAAAAAACAACGACTTCCAGTTTGTTCATCAAATTCTTGTTTAATTAAAAATTTTTAAAGGTAACTTGAAGCATAAGCGCTTTAGCCCTGAGAAGGAATCATTTAAATGAGTTAAAAAGGCAAAAAAATTAGACAATCGTATGTATGATGGGTGGGTGTAACCCTCTGACTGAAGTTGTAAAGTTCATTCAGAAAAAGGTCTTTACTTTTATGATTGTGGCAGGAGACCTGTCTTAGCCTTATGACCTTCCACATCGGAAATCCCCCACCTGGATCAGTTGGCTAAAGTGGAAGACTTTGATTCCACATTATCTGCAAAAATTACTTCAAATGAAGAGGAAGAGACCGTGGTTGCCCCATTACACTCATAGAGGGAGCTGTAGTAAGATAAGCAGAATTCCTTCACACTAAGCCCAACTTCAGATAAAGCACAGGGAAAAATGATAGTCATCATAGAACATGCTGAGGCTCGGAGTTACGCCGCAAAAATCTGAATTGCTTATGCAATAATCTGGGTGTACCAATTTCAGTTTATTTATAGTTTTGATTTGAAGAAAGAAAGATGAATAGGAAAGTCTCTGAACACAACAAATTTTGTTCTGTGTAAAACAGTAATTCTAAGCAAGAGTACAGTTCAGTGAAATGAGACAGTTCAGAGGAACAGTGTAACTTTTCACTTTCACAAACAGGCCTGTGGAAAACCACGTGCTGGTGTGCTCTGAACTCCTCGTCACGGCACGGAGATAAGACACACGCCTTCTCTTTCACTCTCTCTTCCTCTATCTCGGCCATCATAGTGATTCAGGCCACATAAATCCCTTTCCACCTTTAAATTAGTCAGCATTTCAGACGTAACAAACAAGGACTTTTCTCACTTTTCAGGTTGACTGTTTATTTTTAAGATTTATTTGTTAAGATACCAACAAGCTCAGATAATGGGAAAATGTTAGCTCATTATGATTCCACCTTGCAAACTGACAGTCAATAACTCTTTATTTAATAAATATTTAGAAATCAATGAGCTATGCATTTATGTTTTCTTAAATTACTCCTTGTGGATGGGACTACTATGCAGACAGTGTTCTACACCATGCTGCAGTCTGGTAAAATGTTTTTTAGGGAACATGAAGCTACAGAGCTCACTGTTGTTAATGTGCAGTGATTCATAATTTGTGGATTTCTCTTCTTTTCCACGGTGCTAATCTCCACGCTAACGGACTTTCTTATACCAGTGATGCTTCAGAGCGAACGTAACGTTTTAGATCCGATGAAATACAAACCAGTCCTTAATATCACCAAAATGACTTGACATCTCTTGACGACTCTGTTGAGCATTAATAATAAATTTTTTTTTTCCTTATTTACGTTCTGTTTGCATACATGTTGATTTGAAGATCTTTTCAGGAGGTAGCAGAAGAGAATCTAGACGGTGCATTAATTGACAACAGATTTATTGACACATCCAACATATAATAATCTCCAAGAGCACTGAGTAAACTATTCAAACAGGGGAAGCTGGATTTTTCTGTGTGTAGGAAAAAAAAACGATGTGTCTATGAACACATTGACTATTGAGAATTAAGTTCTGGTGAGTTGTAACAGTTGTTGAAAAGAAGAACCTTTAAGCAGATATTAAACATACTTTTCATTAAACCTACCTTTCTGTAATTAAATGTTTCTGTATTGTTCTGTTGTAATATTGTAATCCATAATGTTATATTTTAACTATAAACATTATCATAATTAACAAAAAGGCATGAAAACAACAGTCTTTATGGAAATGATCTAAATAATGTGTTTCACTTGGTGACTTGAGTTACTAAACTAAATAAACCTTTCGATAATATTCTATTTCATTGCATATGATTGTATGGTACCTTTCATCCTCACTATGTGATCTTAAAACATTCTAAAGCAGTCCTTCTAAACTCCATAAAAATGAAAGAAAGGTTTCCATTGCTTTCTTCAGCATCAGAATATACCAACAATAAAACACTGAAGAGGGGGCCTGGATCTGGAACGACCTGCCTGATTTGTATGTACCTGGAATGTTGGAAGAGTGGGGCAGAGAGGTAAGCATTGCTTTTATAGAAGGAGAATTTCTGCTAACCAACAGTAAGCAGCTTACTGGATGAAGAAGTAGAAACGCCAGGGAAGAATGGCTGGAATCTGGAGTGAAGGTGAGCTTAGTGGAAAAATCCAGGAGAAGTGTAGATGATCTAAAGGAGGGTTCCGCAGCTTCTTTCGGTGACAAAGGAAGGAGTAACTTTATGACAGTAATGTTTGGATGATCTGAGATGAATGAAGTTCCAGCTCCTCTTATCCTACTGCTGATGGCCTTGATGGATTGCAGGTGTGCCTACGGCAGCAAAGCTGCCTACAGAGGGAGAGCTGCCTAGTAGGTGCCTCCACTGCACCCACCAGTGTGGAACCTGAGGAAATGAAAGGACAGCAGTGCTACCACAAACTCAGACAAACCATATTCCATCAGTTAGGAATTGAAAGGTTGGGTCTTCCAAATGGACACTGCCTCTTATCATAATGTCAAATTAGCTACAAAGTGGCTGAAGGGCAACAAAGTGAATGGTTTTGCCTGGCCATCACAAAGTCCTGAAGTCAGTCGCATAGGAAATCTATGCTAAGACCTATAAAGGTGTGTGAGTACAGCACCATCTAATGCCTTCAGAGACAACAAAGGGCCTCACCAAGTCATTAGGCTTTGATTTCCAGCAACCACAAGACTCTCAGTCTCAGTGCCTACTACAGCCAGCCATTAACTTAAAAAATTTAACACTGTTAATCTGTGACAAACAGATTCAAATGTGTGTTTGCCTTAAAGCACCCCAACCCTAGAACTCCAACAGATTGCTGTCTAAAGATCTCCTCACAAGCCAGCCATTACTTTTGTTTGTTGTAAAATAAAACAGTTGAAACTTGCTACCATACTGGGTTAAAAGCCAGGGATTGTCCCCCCAAAAAACGCAGAGCGTTGTGTCGGGAAGAGTATCCAGCTTAGAATCTAAGACGAATCAAATATGCAAATCACAAACACGAAGTCCGTAATGAATTGGTTGAGAAGGCCCGGGATACCAAAATGCGTTAATTTTGCTGATTAAATATTTTCGTCAATATTTTCATCAGAAATATATTTTTTCAGATGAAAAAAAAAAAAAAAAAAAAAATATATATTGCATAGAGACCAAGACAATGACTTGACATTTTTGTCAACTAATAAAGGACGAGATAAAAATCAACAATGACAAAAATCCAACCAGATGGAAAGATGCAAGGAACAGACAAAAGAAGCACTCAACAAATGGAACAGGTGGGAAGAGAACCAGTCAGTTGTCTTAATGAGACGTGAAGCTAACTACTGTTTAAAAAAACTCCCTGGAAGCCAATAGCTGATCACGTTATGATAAAAAAGTAGAAAATGTTCATGGCTTAGAGAAAAACAAAAAAAGATTTATGGACTCATTTATGACAAAGACAAAAGCAAAACCAAGAGCAAAGGATGCAGAGCAGCTTTTCACGGGGAGAGCACGACAATCTGAAAAGGCATTTAAAACCTCTATATTCTCTCAAAGGAAAATTCACTTAGACATTTTGTTTAAATGAGATAAAGTTGAAGACTAAAATGTTCGTGTCATATTATCACAGTAAATGTGACAACCCAAAAAGTACTTGCTAGCCAGATTAAATAACCGCGTCACATTTGTCATGTTTCTAAACAAAGCTGTAGTTGTCTGCAGTTTTGTATCTTCCCAGTCAGGAAATGGCTAAAGGCCCATTACACATCATTTTTCTCTACCCTGAGCATCTTTAATTTGCTGTAGTTTAAAAATGACCATTGACATTTCAATCCGGGACTTGATTATTCTGCATTTATTTATCTATTTATTTTGCATTTTTTTGTCTATTTTTTTCTATATGAGTATTAGTTTAATTTTCATAATCCAGATATATTATTTGTTCTTAGCTGTGTGTTATATCTGATCAGGGGTGGTTGGCATGGTTTGAGCCCCTTTTATTAAACAGTTCCAAGCAGATATTTTTGCCTTTAGTAGATTTGCCAGCAGTTGAAAATTATTTTATAAAAAAAGATATGTATTTTAGTCACCTAAAATTGCTTGTCATTTTAGTTGACTGAAATGACAAGTCATTTGAGGAGTTAAGAAAGGCTATTGGTTGCCAGGAGGTGCTCCCAGATGACTGGACAGCTACAGCTAATGTGAATAGGGAGACAGGTAGGAGGGTATCTGGTGTGTCACCTCGAAGAAAACAGTAGATATAAAGACTTGGTGGTGGAATGATAAAGTCCAGGAGCATATACAGAGAAAGAAGTTAGCCAGGAGAAGTGGGACATTGAGAACACAGAGGAGAGTAAACAGATGTATAGGAATATACTGTGCATTATGCGGTTAAGGTGGAGGTGGCAAAGGTCAAACAAAGGGTATATGATGAGTTGTATGTTACGTTTGACAGTAATGAGGGAGTGAATGATTGTTGTACGAGGCAGGGGAATAGAGATAGAAAGGATGCGCAACAGGTTAGGTGAGGATTTATGGAAATTTACAGGTGCCAATTTCGATTAAAGATGGAAAGAGTAAGATGGAAATGGTACTTTGAAGAGCTAATGAACAAGGAAAATGCGAGACAATGTAGAGTAGAAGAAGTGGCTGTTATGGATCAGGAAGTAGCTGAGATTAGTAGGGATCAAATGAGGAAAGCTTGAAGAGGCCGAAGACGGGAAACGTAGTTGTTCCTGATGAGGTGTGGAGGTTCCTATGAGAGGTGGCAGTAGAGTTCTTGACAAGGTTCTTCAACAAGATCTTGAAAAGCAAGAAGATGCCTGAGGAATGGAGGATCACGTTTTTTAGTGGCAGTAGAGTTCTTGACAAGGTTCTTCAACAAGATCTTGAAAAGCAAGAAGATGCCTGAGGAATGGAGGATCACGTTTTTTAGTGCAGATTCTTAAGAACAGGCAATATGTACAGAACTGTGGCAACTTTAGAGGAACAGGGCTAATGAGTCATACAATTAGACTGTCGGAAAGAATGGTGGAAGCCAAGCTTAGGTCAGAAGTAAGAATTTGTGAACAGTAATACATTTTATGACAAGAAAGAGTACAACAGAAGCAATTTTTGATTTAAGGATACTGATGGAGAAGTACAAAGAGGGTCAGAGGGAGTTATATTGTGTACTTGTAGATTCAGAGAAAGTGTACTGTATGACAGGGTGCCAAGAGCTGTAATACAGCATGAGGTGGTCTGGAGTGGCAGAGAATTTTGTTAGGGTGGTGCAGGACATCTATGAGAGCAGTGACAGTAGTGAGGCATGCTGTAGGAGTTACAGAGGAGTTCAAGGCTCTAATGCCCATGTTATTTGCCTTGGTAATTGGCAGGCTGATGGATGAGGTTACACAGGAATCTCCATGAACTATGATGTTTGGAAAGTTATAGTCAGCTTTCCTGGACTAGGTACGGACCCTAGCACAGACATAGTAGAAGCACAAGGATTGTTTATTAGAGGCGATGATGGCAGAAATGTTGAGCAGGAGGAAGACAGTGTTGCACAAACACACAGGAAGACAACATGACATAACAATGATCTGATAGGGAATAAAGATACAACACTGTCTTAAATACACACAAGGTAAGGAGAAGGATCCGGTAAAACAGATTGGGACACAGGTGCAGACAATCACCAACTAGGGCAGGGCACTGTCACAGTTATAGGTAGAGAAGTAATAAAGGTAGAGAACTTGAAGTACTTAGAAGCAATGCAGAATGGTAAAAGAGTTCAAGAAGCATGTGCAAGGTGGTTGGAAAGGGAGGAGAAAAGTGCAGTGTGTGATGTGTGATAAAAGGATTTCGGTAATAATGAAAGAAAGGGTGTTTAAGATAGAAGTCAGTGATGCTGCATGCTTTTGAGATAGTACCAATAAGGACAAGACAGGAAGCAGGAATGGGGGTTTCAGAACTCAAGATGTTAGATTTTCTTTGGGAGTGGTGAGGATGGATTGGATCAGGAATGAGTTCATCTGAGGGACAGGTTAAGTTAGATGTTTTTGAGGAAAAGTCAGAGAAGCCAGACTGAGATGGTTTGGACATGTTTACAGCAGTCCAGGTAGGGGCAAAGAGAAAGACCAAAAAGGAGATTGATGAATGTGGTGAAAGAGGACATGCAGTTAGCTGGTGTGAGAGCAGATGGTGTCTAGAATAAAACTAACTGGAGACAGATGATTCACTGTGGTAATCCCTAAAGGGAGAAGCCAAAACAGATTATTTCTCAACTATAATACTTGGAAAGAAGATCTATACTTGATCTGGGAAGGGTATAACGTATTAGAGAATATTTGAGTGTGAAGGATCTGAAAATAATGAGAGGATAAAGTTGCTAGCACAGTCAATTTCTCATGTGCAATACCTTGCATGTAGATGTGGTTTGTGTTGGATTGCAAATTTAGCTTTGCTACATCATCCTGTTCAGTTTTTCACCCAAGAACTCATATCACACCAATCTCTATGACACCAGAGTAGTAGCAGGGGAAAAACAAGCTTAGTCTTGCTGTGAAAATCATAAACTGCTGGCACAGGTCTGTATAAACCCATATAGGTGATAAGAGTCCTGGAAAGAAGCAATTTTATTTGTATGTTGCTGAGTAATCATCTGGATAATTTTTCTTACACTGAGTCCACCTTCATCAAGCAGCCTGTTCTCTGTTTTGTGCCTGGGGAACACAAGTTCTAAGGCATCACTAAGTTACAGTTTCTGGGGACAAATGTGCTTTGCTAGTTACAAATATGCAGTAAGGATTTGGGTTTGCTTGGTTGGTTATGTTTTTGTTGTAACAATACTGGCAATAAATGTTATACTGTTGGAAAAAAAACAGGCATTGTTTTTTAAAAAAAAAAAAAAAATTTCTTACTGGATTGAGCACATGGATTATTTATTTAGTATACATTTCATTCTGCCACTGGCTCTTGATTTGTTTTGTTTATTAGACTAGATGATTGAACAATTAAATTAACAATAAATATATCTAGAAAATTTAATGGTAGATTGATAAAAAAAAATTTTGGCCTCAATAGAACTCGGAGAACCATCTCCTCCTCATTCTGGTCATCAGGTTTGTCACACTCTGCTATAGGATGGCATCCCATTCTTTAACCAGTTCAGTGAGTTGGTCAATGTGGTTGTGTTGGTCACTATGCTGTGAAAACTTCCAAACACGAGCTTCTTGGTGTGGCATATGAGGTCCACTGCAACAAAAAAAATCATATAACAAGATAGTTAACACCAGTGATCAAAGACTGGTAAACAAAATCTACATTAAGCATGAAAAACCAACACTAAACAGAGGTGGTGGCCTCTGCTTTACAACTCCTACACTCCTAGGTAGTTTTACAGCAGAGGTGGGACCAAGTCATTGCTTTGCAAGTCTCAAGTAAGTCTCAAGTCATTACCCTCAAGTCTCAAGCCTTAAACTTCGAATTTCAAGTCATTTATAATGTAATTTAATATTGTGTTCCATCTTTGCTGTCTGGTGGTGGCCTGTGTCCCAATTTTACTATACAACTTGGACACTCTCACTTATAACATTTTCATGAGACACACACATAAGGGACCTTGCAGTGGGCACACTTTTTGGGGAGCCCTTCAGTGAGCATCACCTTTGGTGCTGGTGCGCACTGCTTAACTGCATTTAGACACCGAGGTCCCGGGGTTTGGGGTGTCATGCAGTATTGCCATGTCCCACCCCTCTGTTTTAAGTGCACATTAGAACAACACGCAACAACACCACATTCGATCTGGAGGAGAAAGGCTAGGTCTTCCATGCCCCTGTTAACTACGAATGATCAGCGGTTGGGGTCCGGGGGATAGATCAGGCTGTCTGGTCTGGCGCTTGGGCTGGTGGGCTGTCTTGCCGCTGTGAGGGCTTCTCCATCATGTGTCTGCCTGTCTCTGTCTACCTGTCAGTTTGGGTTCTCAGCTTTCCTCTCACCTTGCGCATCTCAGGCCGTACATCTGATGGGGGCCTATTTCCCCTCTGTCACTCCCTGCCAGTGAATGATGCCCCGATGAGGCTCTTGATGTTCTGTGGCTGGGGGCCCAGGTGCAGTCCAATTCGGCCTTGGTGCATGCCTGGGTGGGCTGGTGTGTCAGGTGGCCAATGTATCGGGGCGAGGTCCTACTGGGTTGGTTCAGGTACCTCTCCTGGGGGGGGGTCATCAGCAAGAACTGATGACACAAGGAGACCTAGAAAAACTGATCCATGTGTTTATCTCTAGCCGTCTTGATTACTGTAACAGTATCTTCACAGGTCTACCTAAAAAAATCAAGCAGACAGCTGCAGCTGATCCAGAACACTGCTGCTCGTGTTCTCACTAGAAACAAGAAAGAAGAACACATCACCCCAGTTCTAAAGTACTTACACTGGCTCCCTGTAGCTCAAACACTTGCACTGAGAAACCTTATATGTATCAGCATAATCACACACAGGTGTGTGTTGTTGAATTAAATAATTATCATAAGTAATTCAATGCATGTTCAAGCAGAGACAAAATGGAGCCAATTTCCAGTTTAACATTTATTTTGAACAGATTAACAAATTGCAGTTTTACAGAGGAATTTTGCCCCCTCCGTTCCCCTGTGGTCCAGATTTAAAGAAATCTGAACAATTAACTGATCTTCATTTCACAGCTTTATAGACAACCGGGCCTCTAGGCGTTTCTTCTCCCCCGAATCTTACTCCAATCAGATCATTTCCAAACAGTCTCTTAGCTCTTATTGGCTGTCAGAAAATTATACAGTCATATGGGTGAGACGTCTTTTCTTAAAAGCTCATTCTGAGTTTATGGTTTTATGGCAACACCCTAACTCTACAGACATCCTGTTTTTTACAGCTTGCAATAAAACTCACCCCAGAGTTTTA
Organism: Apricaphanius iberus; assembly: GCA_028564705.1. Lineage (NCBI taxonomy): Eukaryota > Metazoa > Chordata > Actinopteri > Cyprinodontiformes > Aphaniidae > Apricaphanius > Apricaphanius iberus. The sequence goes on along the minus strand of JAPXFQ010001501.1, from coordinate 605,709 downwards.
TTACTTAAAAGCTTACCTGCATAAACAATAGTGACAGACCCATTTTTACAACCATGCAAACTATATAAACAGTCTTTTACCTTCTGAATAATTAAAGTTTAAACCTTATGCAGATTACCACAGTGTATATCGGTATCTACGGATTCAAGCCTAGTTTATGCTTCTCCATTTTGACAGAGACAGATAGACGCAACACCATTATCCGTCAACATAAGGGCTCTCCGTCACCTCCACAAGGACGCATGGCGTAGAGGCCCAATTTTTAACTATCTGTCTCCGTCAAAGGATAGCATATGCATCTGATTGGTCAGATTCAATAACAGCCAGAGATTGCTTAACCAGAACAGAGCTCTATAGTCGCTGTAATCAGTAGTTAATGCAGTACATGCTTTATATTGAAAGGATAATTCATCTAATCTGTTCTTTTGGTGATTTTGAACACAAAGAGGTGTAGGAAAACAACAAAAAGGCATCTATGTTTTGTCTCCATGCATTTCTAGAGTATTCAATGAGCTGCACCTCTAGTAAAAAGCTTTACAGCTTAATCAAAACTAACTTTCTGTCGTCCATTGCTCTTTGAGGAAGAAATACGTTCACAAGCCTAGAAATGAAAAATTAAACGACGCTGTGATATTAGGCAGAGATACCATGAAAAGTTAGCACCCCCTGCTGTCCAGGTCAAGCAACGCTGAAAAAACAATAGGGACTGGATTGGAGAGGCGGACTACTATAAACGAAAAACGTCTTTGTCAATACCTCTGCGTCTGAGTACAAATTTGCCATTGAAGATGCATAAACTAGGCTTTATTCTTGGGTTGAGGTTATCACCAATAAATAATTGGTGCCAAAAGCTTTTCAGTGACATTGGTATTGCAGTTATATACTGATTTTTTGTGTTGTGTAGTTCTTAGTTCATATTATTTGGTTTGTTCTTTGTTAATGTTTCTCTGTTTTAATTGGTTGTCGTTCTTTTTTTCCACCTCTCTGGCATCCAGCGGATGTGGAGGACTGGGATGTTTTCTTGTGTTCTTTTTGTTTTCCTTTCTCTTGTATCATCAATTCAAACTCCTACTACTCCTACCTCTCTTCTTCGTCTTTTCTTCTCCTTTGTTTATCCATTTCCATAACTTCAAACTAAATCCACTGCAATATGAAGTGGAGAACTACAGCAGAAGCTGTAATGCTCTGCTTGAGAAAGTAAATCTGTTGGCCTTGTTCTTGATACTCAGAAATCAATTCTAAATGCCACTCTACCAGACCGGACATGTAAAAACAAAACAAAAAATGAAATAACTGATTTCACTGTCAACGCAGATAAAACTTGACCCGTTTCAGTATTATGATGGGGAGGAGACAGAGAGAATCCCTCTTCCCCAAGCTCAGATAAAGAAACAGACCTCTGTTTACCATCCACCGACAATTCTGACCTAAATGGATGCTCATTATTCTTGATTGCGCTCCAGAAAAAAAACTAAACAAAGATTTACAATGGCAGAACAAAAATAATATTAATGTCCAAGTCAAACAGTATCATCAAAGTAGCCTGGAGTACATTTGCTCATAAACCACAATTAGCTAAAATCAGCTGTAGCATCATAAAAAAACACCTACTCAGCCTTTGTTATAGAACTCCACATGTCAAAACAGCTGGATGTTGGGCCATCTCTGTCTCACTGATTCGCTTCTTGCATGTTCTTCATGTGGCAGTGCATTTTTGACAACAACTTTAGGTTATGTAGTTGAAAAAATTTACTATTCAGAAAATAACTTCTGCTGGCTGCAGCGTTCTAAAGAGAGGACTTTTTTTTTATCTAGCAAGGTGATTGGCTTTTATGCAGCTGTTGCGCACACAGTCTCCTCTTGTCAAGATGGGATCAGCATTGTGGTATGAGGGAACTGATGTAGAAGCCAGCCATTTCGAAAAAATTGATGTTAAAAGTTAAATTAGCGGGTAAAATATCAAGGGTTTAAATATTGTATTTTGGAATTATACAATATTATAGATATGTAACTGATGTGTGACTTTGTTGCATTCATTTGCGGCACAAATTTTTCGGCAACTCTTTGCCAGATCACCATTGTAAAAGAGCACCCTAAGCCTCCTGCAGCCTGTGGGGGGGTTGGTTTGTGCCCTGAATTCGTCTTTTTGTTGTTCCAAACACGTGTGATGTTGCCCTATAAGTTTCTTTGACCTAAATTGAGCAACAGTTTGACAGAAAAGATTTTTAACAGCAGGGAGGGGCAGGAAGTGTTGTCTTACTGTATCATATTGTGTCTTGCTGTTCTCTGAGGCAGCAGTAGGAACAGAGAACGGTGCTCTGTGAGCTTTAGGCTTTAATTAGGGGAATAACCTGGTCATGAGTTGAGAAGTTGGCACGACTTCTTCATCAAGCTCCATGGCTCTGGTTGCTGCTACTTGTCTAAACACAGCCTTATCCAGTGGCAGCTTTCAGCTTGGGAACTGGGCTGCTCTAGCTCTACCACTTCCTCTTTTGCTTTTGCTCTCTTCGTTTGATTGTGTCTTCTTTTGTTTTGTTGGTGGCCATGGTTCAAGTCTGAAAAGTTCAAGGTTGTTTATATCAGTTTGGTAGCTTATAGTGTACTGCCAAAGTGGAACTTAGTCAGTACTTCCAGGAGGTATCCAAAAGAGAAGTTGGATAGTGTGGTGTCCAGCAGTGGGACCCGCCCATGCAGTGACAGCTGCGAAATTAAATATTGCAATAAATATTTGCAGGCATGACTTCAACTGAGGATTCTATTGTGTACAGTTGGGGTCTGGGCTAGAGTTTCACCAGTGCTTGAAGTCGCTCTGTTCTTATGCCCTACTGAATCCATCAGTTACAGTGGGGAAAATAATTATTTGACCCCTCAATTATTTTGTACGTTTGTCCAATGACAAAGAAATGAAAAGTCTCAGAACTATAATATTTTAATAGAAGGTTTATTTTAACAGTGACAGATAGCACATCAAATAGAAAATTGAAAAAATAACTATAAATAAAAGATAGTACCAATAAGGAAAAGACAGGAAGTAGGATATGAGATTTCAGAACTCAAGCTGATGGGTCAAATAATTATTTTCCGCACTGTGTATATATATATATATATATATATATATATATATATATATATATATATATATATATATATATATATATATATATATATGTATATATAATATATATGCGCGTGTGTGTATACAAAGGGACATTCATGTGTGTAAATTTGTATGCACATATGATGATGGAAAACTCTGAAGGCTGAAATTTTGGTAGGTTAGTTTTCAATAAACCAGTTCTTCCTAAATCCCAGTCTGGCCCAGAGTCAAGTTGATGCTAAGCTAAGCACCAGTTTGGAACTGAAAAACGGGTGCTTGGACAGTGGAAAACCAAAGAACTGGTTATAAGTCAGGCTCTAGCACCGATGCAATTCTGGAGCCAAAAGAACCCATTGGAATGTAAAGTAACATCTGCATAGTTATGGTAACTAATCTTATTGGTTGTTATAATCTGGGCTAGAGGAAGCATGTAGATGTTAAAAAGAAGAGGCTCCTGGATGGAGTCTTGGGGAACCCGAAACATGATTTCTGTTCGTTTTGATGAAAAGTTTCCAATTGAAACCAAGAGTTTCCTGTTTTTCAGGTAAGATTCAAACCATCCAAGTATTGTGCCAGAAAGTCCGAACCAGCTCTCCAGTCGTTCCACTAGTATTTTAGTGTCAAACACCACACTGAGGTCCAACAGTACCTGCCCTGTTGATCTACCAGATTCTGTGTCTTTGATACAGAAAACTTTGACATGGGCAGTCTCAGTGCTGTGGTGAGCATGGGAACCAGACTGATAAGTATCAAAGCAGCAGGGCATTGCTAGAAAGCTATTTAACTGTTGAAACACAACTTTTTCAATAATCTTTCTGATAAATGGGAGATTCGAGATTGGCCTATAGTTATGCATTGATTTGTTGTCCAGGTTGTTCTTCCTCAGAAGGTATAACTCTGTTAGTTATGTACTGAAGTATAGCTCAAACATCAAATTGTAATAATATTTTCAATAAAAAACCTGCAATAAAAATTAATTGCAGACCCTGGTGGAATATAGTTCAGGAGTTACTGTCATTGGGGGATTGGTCCATGCAGTAATAATGTTTCTGTTAATGATTTTAGAAAATAACAATTTATCAATACCGTGTGTGGAGACGGAACACATCTAGAGGTTGGAACATATATCGACATAACACCTTGTTCTCTCCTCTGTTATTTTACAGTCTATGACTCTCCCCAAAAACTGACATGAGCGTTATGTTGTGTAGCACAGTGGTCAGTGCAGGCACCCCCACGTACGGAAGCTTCAGCCCCCAACGCAATCGTCCTGGGAGGTTTCCTGCTCTGGTGGACCTTTGCCGCCTGTCTTCCCTCACCTCTTATTCCCAATTCAATGTAAAGGCCACTGTAGCCACAAAACCTTAAAAAAAAAAAATGAACAGATGCTGATAGATTCTATTACAAAACGCATACAGCAGTAAAAATGTAAAGAATGAAATCAAATCCCTTTTAAACACACAGAGGTAGAGAGTGTTTTTGGACGTCAGGTAAACTTTATAATCTGTGTGTTGTGCATGCGCTGCTGGTAGTTGCACAACTGAATATTTTTAAATGATTTATATAAATCTATTTGAACAGTCGTGCAATATTTCTATAGGAATCTTTGAAGCATTCAAAGCCAGCTGTACCACTTATCAGCTCCCAGGGGTACTGGTCTGCTCAAAAGGGCCTCCAGTCTCTGAAGTAAAATAGTAAAATCCCTTATTAAAATTTCGGAATGTTTTCTGTCAACATATCCTATGTGGAGGCTTTCCATTTTTGGATGTTGATTTAAAATAAATTAAAAATTTTCAGTTATGTTTTTTATAGTATTATAGTAACATCAGATAACATTGGTGTTCTTACTGCAGAAATGTTTCCTTACATTTAATGAACCGTAATGAATTATCAGAACCTTTGCTCATGTGGTTCTTACTGTCTTTTTGTTGCAGGATTTCTCCTGACAGTCATGGCGGATACCTGGGGTTGTGCTGTTTTTCTCCTGATGACCTCGACTGGCACCAGGGGCATTATATTTTTCTGGAGCACTAAGGACTGCAAATCTGTGTTTCAGTGGGATTTGCAGTTTTCTGTCTCTTGCTATCAGAGCCTTCTGGGCTCTTCCCCGATTACCTATTGTTTGCACCTGTGTCACTGATTGTCTTTACCTGTTCCTCCTTGTCATCTCTTATGGAGATGACAAGGAGGAACATTGCTTGTCTCCATTTATGTTCTCCATTGAACCCTTGTGCCTCCCCTTCTGATCCATGTTGATAATGTACTGGAAGAAAACCAGAGACTGCGAGAGGAAGTTGCTCAACAACAACAACATATGGAGCAAATGTTTTGGGAGAAAAACAGCGATTTGTTGGTTCCGACGTGGATATTCGGGTTTTTCACCAGGTATGTGCATTTTGTAATTTTGTTATATTTAGACCAGGTATATAAAGAGACCCTCTCGTGACCAGCTAACACAGACTGCTAGCTAAGCTAAGCAGCGGGCAATGTCATTCCCATACGCCCACTACTGAAATTTGCCTTATATCACTGAAAAGCTTAAAGTCTCGGCTTTCAGAATCAGTTGGAATTGCGTTGATAGCACAAACGGTTGAAGAGTTAGAGTAACTTAAAGTGTAGAAGCGGACTAAGATGCTTTAAGAGGCATATACGATCGAATTTACATAGAAACATGGGCCAATCTCTCATCAGGCAAGCTTAAAGAGTACGAGGCTGATTGATCGGTGGGTAGCTGTTAAGTAGTCTATAGGTATACATTTCTGTGCAGATCTTGGTCTCACTATTGCTATCCACTTATTTGAGAGAAATCGTTATTGTCCTTGTTAATAAAGATCAGAGTCAGGGAGGAGATGTGAGCCAAGCAGCTGCAGCTGGGGGGATTATGCAGGGTCTTCAGGTAAGGAGGGAAAAATATCAATTGCTGATTGAAACTAGACATGTATCAGGTTATAAAAGATACTTCAGAATTACTCAGTCACGTCTGAAAATATGTTTTTGTCTGTATTTTATTAGATTAAACAGGATTGATGCACTGCTGAAACTTGAAAAATGGGAATATTGTGCAAAAGTTCATTTATTTCAGTAATTCAACATAAAAGATGAAACCAATACATGATATAGTCATTACATGCAAAGTGAGATATTTCAATCCTTTATTTTTTTATAACTTTAATGATTATTATGGTCTACAGCTTATGAAAATCCCAAATTCTAAATCTCAGAAAAGAATATTACATCAAATCAATAGAACAAGGATTTTAAATAGAGAAATTTTGGAACTGTGGGAAGTCTAATCATGCACAATGTAGTCAGTAGTTGGTTTGGGCCCCTTTTGCATCACTTCCTGCCTCAGTGTGGCATGGCATGGATGCTATCAGCCTGTAGCTCTGCTGAGGTGTTATGGAAGACCAGGATGCAGGTGTTTACTGCTATTAGCTGAATAGAGTGTGGCACTTTGAGCCTAAAATATTGAACCTTTTAACAATATTCAATTGTATTGATATTTTGAATTTGAGGTTGTCATAAGCTGTAAGACATCATCATAACTATAACAAATGAAGGCTGGAAATATCTTGGTATGCATGTATTGAGTCTTAAAGGGACTATATCATGCTATTTTACAGCTTTCAACTATATATATATGTATATTACTAATATATATATATATTAAAATGTTACAGTTGGTGTTATACAGTATTCATTTGTCCTAACATTGAACTTGTATCCTGTAGTTAATGTTGGACCACGAAGTAAAACGGCTTGTTTCTCTATAATCCCGCTTCCTGTCGCCTCCTTCCGCCAATTTTTTTTGTGTAAAAAACAGAGTCTATAAGAAATAAGAATAAGAAAGTTTATTTCAGTTGCTAAATCTACAGGCTTTACACAGATCCGAAAGCAAGGTAACTGATTCCAGCAAGCAACATTTCCAGCACAGTATATATCAAATACTCTGGGTGTTGTCTGCACCCGTTTATTGAACATTCTGAGATGCTATAGATAAATTAATTAACCACACAATGCTGTTATAAGACCACACAAGCAGCTTGATAATGGCTAACACGCATTAGCATGTAGCCACTTACTTCGCTGTCCTTTAGCCGTCTTTGTTCTTTGATCCAGCAGCTGATCTCATACAATGGCTGTCGCTTCTATACTCTTTCTGGGGCGACCGCACCACATGAAGGTCACTGGATTCTAACAGTTGGGAATTAACACAGCAACAACACAAATGGAACACACTGCTTTTGCTCACAAATCAAAAAGGAAAACAGAGTAACTTCAAGACAAACACAATCAGCTGGGAGACTGAGTCCACTTATTTATTTTTTCTATTTCCTGGGCGGACCCAACATTCCCCCCTCAGGTCCGAAGATTGCACTCATTACATTCTTTGGAACAGGTAATGGGTCTGTTCTCCCATGGCCCATGAATGGCAACGTCCTTCTTGGTTCAACATTTCAGTCCATTTCCACAGTGGCGAAAAGGTGGGGATCCAACCAGGACGGTCTGACAGTTCAGTCCAGCTGAAGAATGACAAACAAACGGTTCAGTCCAGCTGAATAATAATAATAATAATAATAATAATAATAATAATAATAATAATAATAATAACATCACTGCTGGACAGAGTGTCCCACCCCATGCATGAAGAAGTTACTAAACTGCGGAGCTCCTTCAGTGACAGACTGCCGCATCCTAGATGAAGGAGCATTTGTGCAGGTCCTTCCTCCCTGCAGCTGTTAGACTCTAGAACAAGACTACTCCCAACAAACTTAATGTTTACATCCCTTCTTTAAATTGCACTAATTCAATAATTAACATTTCAGCTGCTGTTAATTGTACAGTATTCTTTTTTTCGTTTATATACACTAACTATTGGAAGTCATACGTTTATTTTTTTAATGCACAAGAACACATATACATTATGTACATGTTTCTAAATATTTTTAATTATTTACAAACATTTTAAAGTATCATGTAGTGTTGCACATTCCAACCTGGGTATGCCACTTCCTTTTTATTTTTAATAAATGTACAGTTTTTGTAGGTCTGTCCATAAAACACTTATCATTCTTGACTTAATTTCTGTTATTTTTATACCTTTCCACTTCTGAATCTTAATCAATGTTTGTATTTCCTGCCGATTTGCTGTTGTCACAACCAAATTTGTGTGACATATCATTGGAATTTCCTCATTCTATTCTATTCTATTCTATTTACCTGTCATTTGTTGCCTGTGCATGTGAATGTTCCCACTGTAGAACAATCATGGGTATTTCTTTGTCTGTTCTATTTTGTCCTTGTCGCAGTTGGGGTTGAGCTTCTGTGTTTCAGCTCTTTTGATAATCATTTGTGTAGTGACATCTTTTCATTGCACCAGAATGTGTTTCATAACCATTGATGTTTGTTTACATGTATCCCACCCTTCCAAACTCCCTTGAGTAAATGTGTTCCAGCCAGCTGGTTTAGTTGGTCTTTCCCCCAATGTGATCAAACCTTCCTCATACCCACTGCTCTGATGGACATCTGTATCTGCCATGAAACTCCCCTTTGATCATATCTGGCCATTTTGGGCAAGTAGTCAAACATGTATGCTTCCTCAAATGTCAGAGCTAACTTATTACTAATTCCCCAACCTTCTACATAATTTATAACATTTGTTGTCTTTTACTTAAAATGAGTCATCTAAATTCCATATCACACTGAGTAATAATGATGACCCTCCATGAAGATATGTCTTAAGTTTGTATCAATTCATCAGTAACATCTGACCAAGCTTTCCATTGAAATTGTAAAATTTTCAAAGGGCGCTTTTCTAAAGAAACCTTTGTCATGTAAGTACAGTGTGGGGAAATTTATGTGCCCCCCTTATATTTCTTCTGGTGAGGATTTTTGATTACGATTAAGTGTTCTGATTATAAAACCAGCCCCATTGCCACACAAAGATAACCTAAGCTGATACAAAATATGATTGTCTATTACATTACTGAAGACAAGTTTTGGCCAACTCTTTGCAGAATTCAGCAGTACTGACAAGAAAAACTGATTTTTTTTAACTCCATAACCACATTCACACATGGTCCTTTTAAACTAACGATCATTTAGCTAGTTGCTAAGGCAAAGTAACTGGTTAACATTTTCTGTATGTAAAGCTGACTGCTTCTTAATCATATTGGACATCCCTGATCATCCTCTTAATAGGACTATCCTACAACAGAATGATTTCAGTCAGAAGCTTCAACAGTTTTGCTAGAACAGACTGCTACTTTAGTGGAGGAAACTGTGAGCTGTGTATAGAGGTTCTGGTTCAGGGTGGGATCACTCTATTCACACTGGGATTATCTGCCAGAGCTCCACTTAAAGGCATTCAGAGTATGAGAAGATGTGTTGGGAAATCAGCTGTTGCTGTTCTTCTGTTCTTTATTATTTCCACACAGCTGCTGATACAGCTTTGCGTGATATGCATGTAAGGAGGGAGATGATGTGTGTGATCTCATATGAAAAATAAGAACAAATGCAAGGTAAGGTAGAAATAACCAAATATATGGATACATTTAATATTTGGATATCAGCAGCTCTGTTAAATATCAAATAAATCAAATGTAACATAGTAGTAATGTAGTACAGACTTAGTAATCAAATGTCACTCTTTACCTTTTCCCGAAGCATAAACACTCAGCAGACAAATTACCCAATTCATCAATCTAAATAATAGGAATGCATGCTAACTTAAGTCCAAAAACATCACTTCAACTAAATAATGTGCATTTTTATTGCAGCGATATCTTTCTATTAAATGTACTCAAGCTTTACAGAGACCCAACATGCATAATTCAATATGAATACGGCGCTTTCTACTCTCGTTTTACTGCTGAATGGTCTGATATTTCAACAAACAGGTCGGAGCTATTTTACATCAAGCTTCTCCTGCTATGATTTTCTCTCAAACGGTTTTGTTTTTGGTGATATAACTGAATTATCCTTTTTCTTTTTGCATTTTGTGTCTCTTTTCGTTCGTCTCCATCTCCCGCGGTTTGACCCGTCTATCAGCAGCGCTGTATGACCTGTTGTATTGAAGAGGAGCTACTGCGCATGTACAACTTATAACGAGAGTCTATGGGCGGAAATACTTCCTCAATCAGACAACCCCAATGAGTGTAACAATTCAACTCCCCTTAAACTATAAAATATTTATCTTGCACATCTGAAAGAAAACACATATATTTCCAAATATTTTTATGTTATTACAAAAATTATTTTCCATGTTTTATTCAAGGTAATGTGGCAAGTTGTGAGTGGTGGGGCGGCGTACTAACGCCCTCTATTGGCCAGCCGCCACTGACGAGACTGCAGAGCCTGCAATAAAACAAAGAATGAACGGTAAAAAGGAGTATACAAAATCAAACAGTACTTACAAACTATACTGGGCTGCAGCATTGTCGTCACCTATTTCTCACTCAGTGTACATATCGTGCAGAGCGTGCTATCTGCTTCCCTGCTGCCGGCATTTGTTAACTATCTGTGTGTCATGTTTGTTTTTTAGTGGATCCAAGGTATAACGCCACACCAGACACGGAAGCAGGTTTTAAATTTGTAAAAATGACTGATGTTTATTTGAAACAGGACTGAAGTTTGGTCGTCTCGGGAAACACCAGGAAGAGGATTGCAAAGGTAAGTGACCAGCTGCAGGAGGTAAATGATATGGTTATAGGGTGGACAGATGACCAGGAAGACGGCTGCAGAGGAGAAGGTGAGACTGGTGCAGAGGCTGGCCAGGGAGACAAGCGATGCGAGGAGGAAACCAACTCAGGAAAAACCAAAGAGGATTGTCGAGGTTCCTTCTGTGATGCTCTGATAGCGCTTTTACATTTGGATCACCCCAGCTGGCCTGGGTCAGCTCCGCTCGATTCAGCACGGGTCGGGTCGTGTTCATATAGCTGTTGTCAGACCCAGGCCGTGGGTGTAGACATGGGTTGGTTCAGTGGAGCAAGTGGCGCGAAGTGTTGGTGATGTCATCTGTAACCATCAAGTAGAAAGAAAGGGAAGGCAGAGATCAGCAGTGTTGGGCAAGTTACAAAGAAACTGTAATATATTTCACATTACTAGTTACAATGTCAAAAATGTAATATGTTTGCATTACATATTACTGTCTTAAAAATTTAACTGAGTTACACTACTTTAAGTTACTTTTGGCAAAACATCTTAAATATCTAACACGACTTCTAACCACTGTAACTTCAATGTACATTTTACACAAGTGTAACACCACAAATACTGTATTTTAAACACGATTTTATTCAAATTAAGTCTCTAGTTTCTTTGCATGCCTTCTATTTCATGGTAATGTTTATTAAATCTAATTAAAATAAGGTGCTGAAAGTGCTCATCACAAAGATGGATGACAAAGATTAGATGTCTGAAGTCTTACAGCAGATGGTTAGGAAAACAGTGTGAATAATGTTTAAATGTACAGTCGGATCTTCTCCTCAGCCGTCCTGATTCTCTGATGTTTTAGTTATGAGCAACAGGAAGTGGATCTTGTTCAACCGTATCCAACTTGATTTGGTCTGTTTCATCAGTTGGCCACAAACCAATTGCGTTTTTTTTAAAACGCAATTGTAACTTGAGTTACTGAAATTGTAACTAGTAATATATTGCTGTATATTTTGTAAGTAATGCATTACATTACTCAGTTACTGAAAAAAGTAATATATTCCTGTAACTAATTACTTTTGTAATGCCTTACTCCCAACACTGGAGATCAGACACTATGGAGGATGTGATGGTGTAGTTTTCCCTTTTTGTTGGTCTGTGGCTCTTTTTAAATGGCAAAATGAGTTTCCATTACGGGTCGGCTGTTTATTACGGACCGATCAGTGGCGATTCTGTGACATCACTACACCCGGCCAATCAGTTGCCACCGCTACGCCGCTGGGAGTGACAGTGACATTACTGTAAAGGAGCTATCAGACCATAGGTGGGCGTGTTGGGTCGCTTCAGCCCGCTTCGGACTCACTCAGGAGGTAGTCCGAAAAAAGGGTCCGGCCAGGGGTAATATAAAACGCTCTGTAACGGGGCCGAACCAACCCGTACAAGACCGAGCTGACCCAAGTGTAAAAGGGCCTATATATAGGCGAGAAGAATACCAAGATGAAAAGGCCCATGTAACACACCTCATTCAGTAATTTCATTTTCTGAGTGACGTGTAACCTCAGAAAAAGGCTTCTTTTCTGAACAAGCTATTAGTTAATTTATTTCCACTTCTCATTTTAGACCGTCGTTTGCTGGACTCCCAATGCCGTAATTTGGACTTTTAAACATTTCAGAAATGGATTAGACCTCAGAGGTTAATTACTTTTATTGTTCATCTGTTTTTGAAAATCTTTGGATCAGGGAGTAACATGCTTTTGTTGGCATACTTTAAGTTTCTGGATAGGTTCCATTTATTTTTAGTGGCTTCTTGATTCACAGTCATGTCAGGCAGTTATCAAGCTATATTTTGGCTAGCGAAATTAAATCTAAATCTGTTACAGTATGTAACAACACAAAGCGTATATTTTATGTTTGGGACGGCTATATTTGAATGATTTTTTCCCCATTTAAAACTGACATCATCTGTTTAACTTTTTTTAGCCCAGGTTATCTTTCTTTGATACTGAAAGTTGTTGAAACATCTGAAAACTTTTAATCTGAAAACAATCAAAAACAGAAAAAAACTGTAGATTTAGTAAGTTCTGGTTTGGATTCCAGGCAATGCAGGGAAGGTGTCCGGAGAGAATGGCTATATAAGATGATGTGGGGTTAGGGGGATTACAAAGATATCAGATCGATCTACAGTGGGAATCATTTTCACTCAATGATTATCTGGCATTCCTCATACTACTTTAAGTAAATGACCCTCTTATACTTTGGGAAACTCTAAAGCAGGTTACAATGTTTACTCATTTTATGACTAATAGCTATATGTAATTCATTTTTTATTATTTTTGCAGATATTTGACTTGTAGAGTGATCATTGTCAGTTGTTATGTCACGCTTAAATGTCCATTAACTGTTGAGAAAGCCTATGATGTGGCGGTGTGGTTTTTCTTTCCAAGAAAACCACTTCACAGCTTAATCTGTTGCATCAAAGTCAGTTTATAAATATGTTCCCCAGCTGCAGCGTACACCTCACTGCAGAGCCTAGGGAAAGCCTCTTTTAGAGTGTTTGATGTGGAAAGTTGTAAAAACCCAGCTGTTTTTGGCAATGTCATCCTCTTCAAAAAAACGTGACCTTTAATGTTTTTCAGGGGGAGATTATTCCCTATATCTCCTGTGTTAGTCTGTGAATCAGAAAGGGTTGGGAGTTTTTCTCACACTTTTCTTTTATACTAATAAGAAGAGCAACGTTGGAAAAAAGGGCAGTGCATTCATTACATTTTCTGTCAGTGGAATTCTGCATCCTTTTGAACCCACACAGTTTCAACTTCCCCAGCTGATAATCACTGGAGAATCACTGTGAAGAAACACTGTAAAATAAAAAGGAAATTAAAATAAGCAATATAGTAACATGTAATGGAATCTGATTCACTGATAATAAAATAATATTTCAATGTAAAATTCATAAAATGCTTTTTTTAAGTAAGACGAGCACTACATTAGTATAATTTTTCCTGTAGTTGAAGTAAAAACATACAGGAGAAACAACAAAAAAACACTCAAGGAAGTGTAAAACAACATTTGATGAAACAGCTCCACAAGTACTCGTTGACCGTTTGTTTGGAACAAACCTGAATGAAAATACTTCAATCAGACACACAAAAACATGTTACTGTTTGTATTTAATGTCACTTGTATTTAATATTACTGTCTGTATTTCAATATTACTTGTATGCACCATAGGTCTGAGAGTAAGGCAATTTCAATTCTCTGTATGTCCTGTACATGTCGTAGAATTGACAAATAAAGTTGACTTTGACTTTGACAAAGTTCTTTCCGGCGTCTTGTAGTTTTAAGAATAAGGCAAAGAAATTAACAAACAGTAAAAAATAGGGGTAGCAGCATTAGAGAGATTATAGTGCAAAGAAAAAGATTCAGGTAACAGGCCCATCCAAAACAGATGACAACACCTATGTAAACTAAACTGTGTTGGCCCAAAAAAACCAACAATGGTTGGTGTAGGCTTTTAATGTGGACTTTTGGATGCAGCAAATAAAATGTTTTGATACACTTGTAACCAAAAATCTTGATTAGTGCTTGGTTTAATGTAAACATGATAAATGAAAGCACAAGCAGGGACTATGCTAATACATCACCAGTCTTACCACCAATAAACATAATGAAAGGGAGAAGGGGGTGGCTGTGTAATTTGTAGGCTAATATAAGCATGCTAACAGCAGTTATGGTGAGAACTTTGTGAAAAACACATGCAATAGAGCTCCGGATGTCAGGTGACTCTCAGAGCTTAACCGGCATGTTCTGGGATTTTACTCTGTTAGAGTTTAGTAGCCATTTTAAAATGGAAGATATTATTCTATATACTGGGATATTAAATACCCTGATGTACAATTTCCTGCTTAAGTGGAGCAACCAGGAGCTAGGTTATGTATGTGTGCTTCTTATCTGAGTCAACATCTGACCATTATTAAATCATTGCTTCAAAAAGAAAAATACACCTTAGTCCTCGCTGTGATCAGGAGACATGTAAACAGGAGCAAGCAAACATTACAAAGATTCTTATGATTCTGCAAAGTTTTATGTGATGTTTACTAGTTGCTATGTGAGAAACAAGACAGAAAAATCAATGCCAAAGTAACTGTAGGAACCGTAGGAAACACTGTAGGAAGTCCGCTAACAATCTTAACAAAAGCACGCTAAGAATCTTAATTAAAAGCAAAAAACGGAAAAGGCCATTACACAAGCGAAATCCATTGAAAGATATATATATCAATGTATCAATTTCATATGTATCAATTCTTTGGCTGTTGCAGAATTAATTACTATTAGGCTAGAATCTTGGGAATTCTGTTTTTCATCTTTATCGTGGCTTCTATTGAATTTCAAGTTGCCGTAGTACACAAAATTTAATCTTGAAAATATGTAATTTGAAATGTCTGAATTTAGTTTTTAAAATGCCATATATATAGCCATTTTGTCATTGTGGTATTGTATATGATTATTACATTTTATTAATTGGACTCCAGGCAGTTTATCCATCATGGGAGAAACTAATGAGGATCCTGAGGATCATAACTCACTGTGTGCTCATATTGTCTTCACCAAGTGGAGTCGTGATGAGAGTGCAGTGAGTTATGATGCGTCTTTCGGGGGAAAACGGGTAAAAATTTACATAACTGTTAGATTTATTGTGTGTGAATTTTTTTGTTTGTCAATAATAAACTTATGTTGAATGTGGTAGCGCAAAATTAAGACATGCTTTTCAGAAGTGCTAAAAATGGACGCAAAAATAGCAGGCGCAAACATTTTTATGCTTAGTAAATCACACTGCACCTGGAACGCCTACTTATTTGCCTGTTCTCCTCCCAATATTTTGCGTCTTCTTCCAGAAACGCCCAGATTGCATATTCCTCAAGGGCAAAGCGATACATGGACTGCGTGCGTCTTGCTGCGGGTTAAACAGACGCAATATGCTCTGCGCCATGTTGATGGATCAGCCTGAGCCTGTTTGTGCAACGCTTTGCAGTTTGCGCAGGTTTTAACAAGCGCCAACTGTTGATATATCAGGCCCAAAGGGTTTAATATATATATATATATATATATATATATATATATATATATATATATATATATTTATATACCAAATTTCATACTTACATTAGAACAGGGAAACTGGTGTAAACGCAAGAAGTCTGACTTAACATAAACTGAAACTGTGTGTATTTTTCAGGTGCATGTTTGGCTAAAATGTGTGTTCTTCGTTGAAAATATGGTAAATGGTAAATGGCCTGCATTTGTATAGCACTTTACTCAGTCCCTACAGACCCCAAAGCGCTTTACACTACATTCAGTCATCCACCCATTCACGCACACATTCACACACTGATGCTGGCAAGCTACGTTGTAGCCACAGCTGCCCTGGGGCGCACTGACAGAGGCGAGGCTGCCGGACAATGGCGCCACCGGGCCCTTTAGAAAATAAGTGAAGTAACTTCACACACTGGTGATGGCCGGCTATGTTGTACCCTGGGGGCACACTGGCAGAGGCGAGGCTGCCGGACACTGTTATTATGTTCTGTTTATCTGCTCTGTATGTTTTACTTCGTAAACTTTATCTGTTTTTTACTATTTAATCTTATAATATTTATCATTTATTTTTTAAATTTTAACCTGTTATTTTAACCTTCCCTCCATTGTTTCTTCTATGTGAGCGATTTGCTTCAGGAGTAGTGGTCGGTTGTGGCGGAGTGTCTCTGCCTTGCCTACTATGGGGGCCCTTAGTTGGTGCTTCAGCTGCTGCTGTTGATCTGCTGCTGCCAGTGAAGATGGCTCCTCGATGGCTCTTACGTGTGTGCATGACACCTGGGTCTGGGAGGGGTATGACTGCAATGATGATTTCAATCATGTAGGAGAGGGATGGGAATGTGGTTTCTGTGGGGTCATTTTAATTATGTTAAGCTCTTTGAGTTGCGATTTTTGTTTGAAAAAAGCTTTATAAAGATTTATTGATTGCTTGTAATGGGTTCAAATCCCACTCTGGGATCTATCTGCATGGAGTGTGCATGTTCTCCCTGTGAGTCCATGTTATCTGTGGATACTCTGGCTTCCTCTCTTAGTCCAAAATCATGACTGTTAGGTCAATTGAATACGCTAAAACTTAATTTGGTGTGTGTAGTTGCTTTTCCTGTGTATCTCTTTTAATTCCCCTCAAAGGACTGGCGACGTGCCCAGGGTGTGCCCTCACTCTTGTGCAATGACCGCTGGAGACAGGCACTATAGCACCTGTCACCCTGCAAGGATAAGTGGTTAAGACAATTAATGAAAGAACTGAAGGACTCAATAAGCATCATAATAAAACTTTAAAAATACTAATATTCATCAAGGACAGCAGCAAGAAAAAAGCTATCTTATTCAGCCTGACTTAATATAAAAATGCATAAGAATATGGTGTGGTTCAATCTAGGAAATAATTGATGTCTCTGAATGTCTTTTCAGGTTTTAGCAGCAGTATTAACACAATAAGAGCTAAAGAAAGGCCCAAATAGCTATAAAAAGACATATAATTATTTAAAAGCATTTAAATGAAAACAAGATTTTTTTATTTTATCTAATGCCAACTTAGGTACAATATATTTTTCCCTGAAACTTTGTGAAAGAGCTCTCAGTCTTTAGAGGCCATATAATTAGTTTTTCTAAGCCTAAGTTCATACTGAAATGATACATTGTGTCATTTTCTGTATCTGTTGCCTTGGGTTCCCCTCCACGTCAAGTGGATGATGGAGCCTTTCAGGGCTTTCCACAAGCGCCGGCTGTATAGCCCACTACTCAATGAAGTCCAGCCGGCTACTAATTTATGACCAGGATGTGATTCCGCGCAATGCTGTGCACGGCTCTATTCTCCGCCAGAATGCTATGTGAACTGGGTTAGCTTTCAAACTCCGCTGCTCCGCCCGGTCCTTTAATATACTTTTGGCCGGTCGCACTGAACTAATATCCTTCTGCCCGCTTAAGTTGTACCCAGTGTTATCATGGGGCTCTTGACTCAGGTCTAGCTAAAGGGACAATGCGGAAAGGCTAAGTCCACGGCGGCGTTGTTGTTAAACCAGGCTGTCGGAACCGTCATAGACGAGAAGCAGAGCGTCATTTTGGTAATTCAGTTCTCCCTTCAAGCATTCAATTAGTGAAAACAAACAGATTCGTAAGAGTGTGTTTTCGTTTGTTTATAAGGGAGAATTATTTTCTGTTTATTTGTGTAGCCACCACTGCACTGTGAACGTGTCATGAACTGAAAATAAGAGATTTACAACCACAGAAAGCCCGTTGATGCCATACTATGCCAGCTTGTATTGCCTATTTTTTATTTTTAGCTGTGCAAATCAGTTTTTATTGCTACTTTATATGTTGTATAATTATGATAATAATTTAGTGATAATAGTTGTAGTAAAGTAATATTATATTTGAGCAAATGTCTGAGAAAATAATATAGCCTGCTTATTATTCAATTCAATTCAAAGATACTTTA
The DNA here is from genome assembly GCA_028564705.1 of Apricaphanius iberus. Classification (NCBI taxonomy): domain Eukaryota; kingdom Metazoa; phylum Chordata; class Actinopteri; order Cyprinodontiformes; family Aphaniidae; genus Apricaphanius; species Apricaphanius iberus. The sequence goes on along the minus strand of JAPXFQ010001501.1, from coordinate 587,434 downwards.
TTGATCCGGTCACTGAAGTGCTTGCAGCCGCCAGAGCAGCGCTCCCAGTCACATAATAGTAGTAGTTGTAATAATAATAAAAAGTATTAGTAATCTTCTCCTGTTCATGGTTTCTTCCTGCCCAGAGGTGTGAGAAAGATGCCACCAAAAAGAAAATCCAATCAGCAGACTCTGGAAGGCTTCTTAAAGAAGAAAAGTGGTCAGTTTAAGTGCTTCAGAGTAGTTTTAAGATTCTGTATTCATCCTAAAAGGGACATTCATTGTTCAAATCAAAACATTTTCAGATTTTTTTTATTGATGGTGGCATTTTAACGTACACCGACAAGTGTTATATTGTTGCTGCTGCAATATTTTGAGTTGGGCATGGACTCTGATCCTGAATGGGAAGATAGTGACAACAGTGAAGTTGATTAAAGAGCAGAATGGAGATATGAAACCATTAAGGTTATCATTTATGTTGGAAACGTCTTTACTTAAGAGTATTTTTATTTTATTTGTATACATATTCTGTTGTTTACGACAAAGTTAATAAATGCACATGAATATCGTGCTATTACTTACATTTACATTATATGGTCAGTCCCCCCAACCCTCCCCCCCCCCAAGCTGGCTACTTTCATATTATTGCTGGCTAGTCTGTGTCAATGTGGAAAGCCCTGCTTACCTGGCCAGGCAAACTGCCCACTCATGGCAGCACAGCAACAGGAAAAAAAGCTTGGTACTTATTTGGTAGTTGCCGGTACTTATTTTCCTTTGTGCAGAGACTGCCAGGTTTTCAGAGAGATGAGGAAATGCCGCGACAGTCATAATCAGTCAGATTTCGCTGATATGTGGCTGACAATGCAGCTCTCTTGCCATAGTGTCAAGGTCCTGTTGAGTAAGGACTACCTGCGTGGGAGCATTCTGAATGAAAGTGATCGAACCAAGGACAAAAAGGGGTTGGGATTCCCCAAAGGTTAGGGAATGACCCAACCTGTTGTATTAAAAGCAGCCAACCTGTCACCTATACATTGACAAAGCAGCAGTAGAACCTCCATGCAACAAGTCTTTCATCAGAGTCTTATATTAGCTGGATCTTTATTTTGACCTAATCCAAGACAGTAACAGAAATACGACAGGCAACAGCTTAGTTTGCAGTTAATCACCTGAAACTCAAGGAGAAACGACATCAGTCTGCAAACCATGGCTGGATCATCTACCGCCACAAGGATGCTGAGCACCCTACTACTGCTTTTTTTCAACTGTTTCTATCAGATGTCTGCTGCTCCAACTCACTTGCCTTGTGGAGAAGTTTGGGTCGCCCAGTTTCAGAGGAATTTAGAAAACCTGGAAAAATTAGCAAGGGTAAGGAGACATGGGGAATGTTGTGTTTCGTAACTCTATCCTGAGTCATGTAGGGCAGCAGTGCCTAGATGTAAAATAGTGGCTTGAAATGCATGTTACAATCTGACTAGCAACTAGATGCAGCATTCTGGTAGTCATGTCAGCCACAGACAGAACCGATGCTTGTGTGGGTTCAGTGATGCAGAGATAATTGAGCCAACTGTCAGCTAACCGTGGCCACTGGTGCCTTAATGTCTTCAGCTCTTCTTTGGTTGCAACTCTTCTGGTCTCATTTATCCTGTTTCTCTTTTTGTTGACAGACCCTTCCTGGCAACAACAACATGGTAAGCATTACTGATGCATTTTAAGTACAGAGTGTATCTGACATTATTTTTAAGAAATGAAAATTTAAGATTCCCTTGGTAATAACTTTTCTTCACTGAGCTTGCTTTAGCTTCTCTTTGGACGTACCTAATCCAAAAATGCTACGCTATATACTGCTATACACTGTTGGCGATTATGTTAATATAAGGACGAAAGCCTGGCTTTGAAAATAGTTCACTCTATGAAGGAATATTAGAATATTAAAAATTGAATAGGTTTTTTTGTGTTTATCTTGTTGATTCCTGATTGCTCAGTAGGTTAATATGTGTGATGTGACTTTAGAATGTTCCAATAGAGGACATTTACCTGTTAAAAAAAGCAAGTTTCAAATGAATGATCTGTTAAATTTTCACTCTTTCACTGAAAACCACTTAGATTAGCACTCTGCATCCTGCAGCTGAGGCTGAGGTGCATGGGCACAAGCAAGGCTCAGCATCATGATGCATTCACCACTTCCTCTTTCCTTTGCTGCTATCGCACTTGAAACAACTGCGTTTAGAGGCAGAACTGCATTATTCTTGCATGTTCGGTACAATTTGAGAGTTTCATATAGTAATGACTAACATGTCTATTCTATCCTTTTGCTTTTCCCTTCAGAATTTTACAGACATCTTCTCTACAGCTGAGAAGGTAAGGGATGCATTTTGTTACATACCAGTATAAGCGTATTTTATGTTTGTGATAATCTGATTTGTAGTTAATCTGATAAGGCAGAATTTATAAATTTATTAATAATTTGGAGATTATTTCTTGACAGCAATATCTGAATCAGATCAGGTTATGATTGATTAACAGAAGTGACAACACACACACATAGAGGTCCAGGGCTTTGCATCTGTTTCACTGGCACAAGCTTAATTTACAGAAAAATTGATTAAAATAGAAAACCAATTTGAAAATTATGGCTGATTAGAATAGCAGCATGACTGACTTGGCTTTCCTCTGAAGTGTTTACTATGGATCTTGAAAAAGATTTCCAGAAGTCTGTTTGTGCTGTCTATAGTTTTTAATAAGTAAAACTGAATCGGGATCAATGGCATGTAGGAGACAAAACCTTTTTGGTGATGAAACCAATGTATGAGCTTATTTCATATCATGGTGGTTTGTTTATTCTTTAAGCAGACGTGTGCCTTTCCTGGTCGTTTCGCTGATGGAGTCCAAAGTCTGATCAACATGCAATTCAACGATTCCATAGTGCTTCACATAGAGGTCAACCTGGAACATTTGAAAGACAAACTGAGTGAAGCTACAACAAGGTCTTGTTCAAATCTGGTAAGTAATTATGGCCAGTAATATTTCACATGAAAACATTCTAGTGCAATCCGATTCCTGTAGATATATCTGATCTGAAAAAGCAAAAGAAAATAAACAAAAGTTACACCCCAGGAAACCAGTGTGCTTCATCATAATGCTCAATTTGAAACTAATGTACCAAACAGATAAGGAAACAGTAGTTAATATTGCAGGAATGAGAGATAATCATATAAGAAGAAAGCACAACAGTTTAGGCAATATTTTACACCTTAGAGTAGTCATGTGATTTATTTAGAGGAATTATGGCATTAAATCTGATTGGTGCTTCTCCTTCTGTCTTTAGGTGAACCTATACTGCAATGGAACTCTCAACTCTAAACCCATTGTTTCACTACACGACTTCCATGGTAAACTGGACACACTTATGAAGATGTACAAGAGCTCTTCTAATTAAGCTGAAGCCAGAACTAAAGCCATGTTTTTTTAGCCCTGACCATTCATTAAACTCAGAGCTTTGGAGATCATCGCTAATCTTTTGAAAGTTGGCCAACAATATTTCTTAGAATGTTGGGGAACACTTATTACTGTTTTACACCTCCTGGCTACTTTTTAAAATGATGCTTTGAAAATGAAGCTTGTCTAACAGTTAAAATTAATTTGCCATTCTTCCATCCCATTTTCCAAAAAAGGTCAAATCAACTAATGTGCCATTAGAAGTAAGGAGTATCTCTGTATCAATTTATGAATGTATTCAAAATTGTATCTGTATTTTATCATAATTAACCAGGAGGTGTTGATTCCCAGACATAATGTTTATCAAACACTTCATGAAACAGTACATTTGTAAAATGTAATATAGTGAAGTTGATACCAGTAAGAGCCATGTGGTTTTTAAAGGTTTACTCATTATTTATTTTATTTATCATTATTTATCAATATGGTGTGGATGTATTTTGACTTTTGTTTGGTTTTGTGTATTTATATATGTTAAAAGGGTTGAACTTATATGATTTAAACATGTAACTGAATGTCAACATCATACTGATGTCTTAAGATAAGATGTAAAGATCCCATTCTAGTTTGATCATATTGAACAGTAAGGACTATTTTATCCTCATACCATTGTGTTTAGACTTTTTCTGAAGTTTGTTGTGTTACTTTGGTCCTGAAGTCTTATTTTATGGTGCCTAAATAAAATTATATTTAACAATGTATCCTCTGTGTGTGGGTGTATTTCTGCTTTACGTTATTTAGCCATAGCTTGCCTGAAACAAAAAGCAGACTAAGTTGTTGCTTGGAGCCAAACACACCACCAAAGGGCGTCATAAACAGCAAGGATGGAGTCAAGCTTTTAAAAAATTTGCTTTCATGTAACTAGGTTCTGACATTTCCTAGAAAGAAAATTTTAAATTTAATGCAAAGGAAATCCTCTCAATATGTTAATTAAAAAAAACAACAAATGTTCTAGATATATGGTTTACCTTTGTAAATTACAAAACATGCTTAATGCTCTATGCAAAAATACATGCAATAATTAAAAACACATGCTTTGGTGGCAGATCTATGTAGGGTGACTACCTGCCAATAAGCCCAAGGGGGGACAAGGGGTATGTTTCTGAGGGACAATGTGGGACACTGCCTGGCGCGGCCGTGCCCCCACCTGACGGGCAGACTCACTGATAGTGGTTTACCCATTTTTAGCACATACAACCTTACATGGTATATTAATAATGCCCTATTCCCCTAAACGTGTCATTGCTGATGTATGCTCATGAATAATCAACCAATGTGTATTTTTTTTTCCAAAATAAAGATTCATAATATTTTTAACATTCAGTGAATTGACAGATGCACTTCCACTTACAATTTACTTTAACTATTTAATTGTATTTATTTTTCATTACAAATTGTTCACTTTAAATAAATTACAATAATAAGATTATAGTATCAACATGAATTGTAGTTGCTCAACACCACAGGAACAGTAAAAAAATAAAATAAAATACCTTAACTCTCAACTCCAGACGTTCACGATCATGACAACAACCTATTCAGCAGTTCAAGGGAGGGGTGGGCGTGGCAGCAGTAGCGTGTTGAACTGTCAAGTAATGTACGTTTGGCTGCTTGGGGCTCGAGGATATAGAGTGACCAACTTTATTTTGGAGCAAGCATTGATTATTCGTGACACGGTCTCAATTTGCGGGACGCATGAATTGGGCATCAAACGCTGTGCGCGCACGCTCTACGCGGGACGGGTAGTCAGCCTAGATATATGATGAATACTATGGTTTTTGCACAGTAATCGTTCACTATGTGCAGAGATTCACAGCTCAGGTAAGAGTTACAAGTCAGGACAGCTATCAATCGTGAAAATGTAGGAGTATGAACTAGAAAACGGCCGATATTGGGTTTGGCCGATAGCCAGTGGGGCCGATAATAGCCATTTTACAAATGGCCCATAGCTAATGAATGTGCAGGTAGACAAAAAGAGGGGTTGATAGTAGAGAACTGATATTGGGTTTGGTCAATAGCTGATAGTTATTCTTAAAACGGCCAATGAGCAATAGTTGATTACTTGGCTGATTGTCGAAAAGAGGGGCCAATAGTTATTTAACAAGTGCCGAATACTTGGCTGATAGTCATACTGTAAAAAAAAACAGTAGGCTGAAAAACAGACTTTTCTGTGGCAAATTAAAATGTTTCATACAAATCAAAAATAAATATAAAAACAAATAAGTATATAAAATGTGTATTAGATTTACAAAAAGCAGAGGCTGGTTTCCTGTGGTCTTCATTCTATTTCCTCATAATCTCATCCAAATCTTGTATATTCAAATCCTGATGTCATCCAAGAAATGATAATACATGGAATGATTAGACTCATATTTTTATCCAGGCTAGGCTATCACAGAGCCAGCCCTCCAAGTAAGTGAAGCTGACATATAACATGGCAGAGGTTCGACTGACTGTGGTCAGGCAACCTCCACTTAGAAAAATATTGTCACTCTAGCCGAGTGTACAGTTGATGGCGTGACCACAATGAAATTCGCTACTTGCACAGCTCACCAATTGTATTTGTTCCCTGACCACAATAACAAACGGACTATGTTGAAGTAGATGAATAGAGATTTGTAGTCTGGTCTCATTCATGCATAAAATAGTAAAAGTACATGTTACAAGGTGCTGCAAAATCCCTTTATGCATCGTACCGTACAAGTGAGTTGAGATTATTCGGGAACACGGCCACATATGCTAGCTAAGGTTTAAGCCAGCTTGCAATGCAAAAACTCCCGTATGGGGACTGTCCTCTGCCCAGTTATTGGTAGAAGGTGGGATTCCTTACATAGGAAACTTTTTACTGATTGGAATGTTTGTATATTTGTATTATACTTTTGTCGTAAAGTGCCTTGAGATTACATTTGTTGTGAATTGGCGCTATATAAATAAAAGTGAATTGAACTGAATACTATAACTATACATATATGTATAGTTATAGTAGTAGCACAGCTACTACCCATGAGAGGCCACAACAACACCAGTGGAAGCTTTGAGGAAGGCGACAGCTGTTGCAGAAACTGTCAGCATACAAAGGTAAAAACCAATTCTATTTTATTTATGTATTGCAGTAAGAATCTTCAAAACTAAAAGAAATCTACATAAAATGAACATAGCAATCATCAACATAGCATCATTTTAAATGCCAGGATAATCCAAATCAAAACATTCATCATAAACCAAATTTATGAATTACTCTAAAGTTACACTGATATATAAAGTCAACATTTTGTTCAATAAAGACTTTAAACCGTTAGCCTACCTTGTGTTAGTGAGCACCTGCTAGCAGGCCAGTTGTCATCCATGTTTCGGTCCTCAAGCTTGATCTTCCCATTTCAGAAATGTTCAGCCGATACTATTGGCCTACCATTTAATCAGTCGTTCTCTAGTATGAACGAGGGAAGAATCTGGTGTTACAGTATCCCAACACAGGGGGGATGATATGATATATTGCCATATCTTGTGACTGAGGAGGACTACATATTGTAATTTTTTTATCTGAATTTAACTGTAGAAACTGTCACAGCTTTCTAAACATCTTTCATTTTATTTTTATTTTTGAAAAATCTGTTTTCTGACATTTGTAATTAAGCACATACAAATCACAGATTTAGTAAATGTAAGCTCAACAACATTAACACCCCCCCGCCCCGTCCCAAGTCCTCTAAGAAAAAGAAAAAAAAGAAAAAAAGGTACGATACGAAGACCATAAAATAAAAAAATAAAAAAATAAAACCTACCTATGCAAAGGCATCCTCCACTAATCCCAGTTAGTCACATCAGTCATGTTATCAAAACAGGACAGAAAAGGCATCCAGACCATGTTAAACTTATCCTTATTACCTCTCAAGGTAAATTGAATCTTTTCCAATTTAAGGTGAAACATGATGTCCCTGATCCATCTGGTGTGGGATGGGGGTTTGGAGCTCTTCCAATTTAGCAGTATTTGGCGACGGGCCAGTAGTGAAAGCCACCACATTGTATGTATTTGATGGCATGACACAGTCCCCAGGTCTTACACCAAACCAAGCTATTAGAGGATGCGGCTTAATAACCATACTAAAAACCTCACTCAAGGACTTAAAAACTGCAAGCCAAAATGTGCGAAGAGTGGAGCAAGTCCAAAACATATGTATTAAGGTCGCCGGTGCATGTTTGCACCGGTCACATGTAGGGTCAGTGCTGGGGAAGATCTGAGCCAGTTTGGCCTTGGTTAAGTGAACACGGTGGACAATTTTAAATTGTATAAGGCCATATCTGCTACAAGAGGAGGATGAGTGTACTTGCTTTAGAACTGACTCCCGCACATCATTGGAGAGAGGTACACCAATATCCTCCTCCCAGAGAATCCTAATGTTTGCAGTGGGCTGAGGATTGATGTTAGTGTACTATATATCCTTGTGATGGCACCCTTAAGAATCATTTATGTGGTTAAAAAAGTGTCCAGGGGTGTTTCTGGAAGTAGCTCAGGGAAAGGGTGGTAACTCTTTCGGGCAAAGTCCCTAATCTGAAAATAACGGAAGTGATGTGAATGGGGTACGCCAAATTTTCCTGCCAGCTGAGCAAATGATGTGAATACCCCTTCAATATACAAATGTTTAACAACTTGTATTCCATTCCTGTGCCATGTGCGAAAAGACAGATCCATCTGGGCTGGTGTAAAGAGATAGTTTGATGCAATGGGTGCCATTAAGGAGGCTCTTTGTAGGCCAAAAAGCTTCCTAAACTGTGACCAAATTTTAAGTGTATGAGCTATGACTGGATTACTGTATGATGTAGGAATTATCAGAGGCAAAGGGAAAGTAACTAAAGAGTGGAAAGGGAAACCATGTGCTTCTATCTTTACCCAGTCCGACACGTGCTCAGAAGGATTGCTTTGGACATGTGTAATAATTCTCTGAATATTACTAGCCCAGTAATAGTAAAGGAGGTTGGGCATGGACATCCCTCCCGATGTTTTGGACCTTTGTAAGAAAGCCCTACCAATCCGAGGCTGTCTGCCATCCCAGATGAAATTGAAAAATATCCTATCAAGAGAACTAAACTTTTTTTTAAATGAATACAGGATTATTCTGGAAAAGATATATGAATTTAGGAATTATATTCATTTTAAGCAAATTAATACAGCCAGCCAATGAAAATGGTAACATACGCCAACGGTCCAAATCTTTTTGGCATTTGTCAACTAAAGAAGAGAAAGAGAAGAGATTTTATATAACAGCTGAAACGAGCGAGGGACAGTAATTCCAAGATATTTAAAATGGGATGTTACTCTCTTAAAGGGGAACATGGAGGCAGGAATATTAAGAGTGGTGGGGTTCAAATGGAAAACTTCACTTTTCTGCATATTGACCTTGTAACCAGAGAGTTTTCCAAACTGTTCCAGTATAGACAGAATGGACGGAAGGGACTTTACAGGGTTGGTAATGTATAGGAGGATGTCGTCTGCATACAGTGACACTTTGTGTATCTTATCACCTAGGATTATCCCCTCAAAGGAGCGACTCGGTCTTAAAGAAATTGCCAGTGGTTCAATCACTAAGTCGAAAAGGAGCGGCGATAGGGGACATCCTTGTCTCGTTCTGCGGTATAAAGGGATATAGCTTGATTGTACTTCATTTGTTCGAACCGAGTCTGAAGGACAGCTGTAAAGTAATTTGATGCAGGAAATAAAAGTGGGTCCAAAACCAAATCTTGAGAGGGTGTAGAAAAGGAAGCCCCATTCCACCCGATCAAAGGCCTTTTCTGCATCTAAGGCTACAATAATTTCAGGAGAATAAGACTCTGACTGGGTGTACAATATGTCAAGGAGCCTACGGGTGTTCGAGAAGGAGTGTCGTCCTTGAATAAATCCTGTTTGATCAGGTGAAATGAGGGCTGGGAGAACCTTTTCAAGGCACTTTGCAAGGCACTTCGCCAGAATTTTGCAGTCTACATTGAGTAGACTAATTGGTAGGACTCACAGCGAAGGGGATCTTTCTCCTTTTTGGGAATTAGACATATTGAGGCTTGCCTCAATGTTTGTGGCAGCTGTCCTTACAGGAGGGCTTCGTTGTACATATTCAAGAGTAATGGGGAGAGCTCATAAGATAACTTTTTTTAAAATTCACCTGGGAACCCATCGGGCCCAGGTGTTTTCCCAGTCTGCATGCAGTTAATGGCCTCCCGAACCTCCTCCACTGTTAATGGATTGTCAAGAGAGGATCTCCAAGTGTTGTTCAGCCTAGGTAGATTTAGTTCCTGATAAAAAAAAGTCTGCTTCACCGGGGTCAGTGGCACATTCGGAAGTATATAGTTTACCATAGTACTCAGCGAATATGTCATTGATTTGTTTGTGGTCGGTGACTGTGGAGCCTGAAGTGGTCTGTATTTGAGTTATTTGACATGACATGTATGACTGTTGAGCTTGGTGAGCCAAACGTCTGCCCGCTTTATCCCCAAATTCATACACATTATGTCTGGCTCTCAGAAGCAGGTGCTCAGCCTAAGCGGCTGAGGCCAGATCAAACTCAGATTAAAGACAAATCCTCTTCTGGTAGTTTAGGAGTGGGTGAGGCTGCGTACTGTACATCTAACTGGGCTATATTGTCATTAAGTACCTTTAATTTAGAGAGGTTTTCCTTCTTACTGTAGGAAGTGAAACTAATAATCTGGCCACGCAGGAAGGCTTTTAAGGTCTCCCAAATAATACCATGAGAGTTATCTGGCGTGTCATAAATATATAACTTTATCTGGGTGCTCACAGATTTTGTACATTTATTGTCTGAGAGTAAAAGAGAATTCAGGCGCCATGCTCTGCAGACAGGGGGTTGCTCGGGGACAGACAGTACGAAAGAGAGTGGGGCATGATCGGAGATAACAATACTATGGTATGTGATGCGGTCTATGAAGGGAATAAATTGAGTGTGAAGCAAAAAATAATCAATTCGAGAGTAAGTACTATGGACTGGCGAGAAAAAGGAAAAAGCCCTACCAGTTGGAAAATTCAACCTCCAGGGTTCAAACAATCCATATTGTTCCATACAGTTATGAATGACTTTGGCTGACTTGGAGAGCGGTCCAGGTTTAGCAGTGGAGCGGTCCAGCTCAGGGCTAAGAACACGGTTAAAGTCCCCGCCAATAATTAAATTATGAACGTCGACATCGGGTAGAGCTTAGAAAAAGGTTTTCATGAAAGCCTCTACGAATTCTATTAATATCAGCGTTGCGAAAGTGTGTTTCTTGCAGAAACACTATGCCAACATGCAGTTGAGAGAGATGAGCCAGTACTCTATTCCTTTTAACTGGGTGGTTTAAGCCCATTTACATTCCAAGAGATGAAATTGAGCTTTCCATTCTTATCCCCCGTCATTTTGTTCCATAACATATTGATGTAGGTCAGAATAAGTGATATTCCTATGGTGGAAACCTTTGGGAAATGCAAAACAAAAAAAACTTGAAAGAAAAAGAAGAAAAAAGATTAAAGAAACACAATCCAGAGGATATGCCCCCCACCCCACAATTGCACCAACCCAAACTGGGTGCCCTACTTACTAAACATCTTTCATTACTATTTGTAGTTGATCCAGTGGAACAAAAAAAAGGTCAAAACAGCCACCAACTAACAGTCATCCTTTTAATTTTACTACAAAAATTACTGTCATCATTAATGGTTCCATTCAAATTCTAAAAAATAAAATGGCAATAAAATTTGATAGATTGCTTTTGAATATTGATACAATATCATGACATAAAATATCATAACACCTCAGAGGCTCAGAAGGAGAGAGAAAGAGGGAGCGAGGGAGAGAGAGAGAGAGAGAGAGAGAGAGAGGGACTCACTGTCTCAGCTGTGTCTACTGGTCTTTGCCGCCCTCTACAGGAAATGTTTTCACACAACACCTCAGAGAGAGAGACTGAGATCGAGAGACAGAGAAAGAGAGAGAGAGAGAAAGAGAGAGAGAGAGAGAGAGAGAGAGAGAGAGGTCACACAGTTGTAATAACCTAAGGAAGTAGCAGCTAAATCAAGCTCCAATAGCTAGTCAAAGAACTAACACTGAGGCACCGCAGCATGCAGCCACCACCCAGGAAGGTAAGTGAGAGTCTGATGTGAGAGAAGAGCATTTACTGTTCTCTTACGCTCAGTTTTTAAGCCTACTTTCACTTTTCTGCATGTAGATCTGATCTGTTACTTTAAGGTTTCGGTGTTATGATAACGGGAAACTGTTGTTCATTAGGTCATTGACTTTGTGTATTTCAGTATTTGTAACATTTTAAAAGTTTGATACTGAAACCTTGTTCAGTTAGGACAAATTTTTTTGGAAAATCAGATGCCTTCAAAAAAACCCTGATAGAAGCTAGTTTAACCATATCTTTATGAAATTATTTGTAATTCTTTACCTTTTTCTCCAAAATCACTCAAGTTTGAAAATAACAGGTTGGAGCAGGGGCTTTTAAATAGATCCAGGTACTTGTTCTAAGTCCTGGTTCCACATGCATTGCATCACTGAAGACGTGCCATAGCCAGGCAAGTCTTCATGTTCCTGGTTCTGACCTTCTGTCCTACCATCTCTAACCTAAATATGTACAGTTTGCTGAATGCCACTGGGACTTTCAGCAGAAAGGAGTATGACTGGTGTTTTTCAGTAACACATACTTAAGGCGGGTTTGGTGTTAAAAACATTGCTTAATATATCGAGAAGGTCTTGCTATAGACACATTCATTTCCACAAAGAGAATTTAGGCGAGGACAAAGAAATTCATTTTTTTTTTCTGTGAGTTCTAAAGTGCCAAACTTTTTTCATTAGTCACACCTACAGCGATTGTAACTGCTATGGGTGAAACTAGAGGATGTTCCCTTTACAAAGAGTCCAAACATGTTCTTATCCTCCATAGGGTTCAATAACAGCAATAAATCTGATTTGGATTGATTTTGTATTACACATGATTTAGCCAAATGAGCCAACTTGGGGCAGTATAGAGGTTCCCGAGCGGCCTCTGCACGTGCCTGGATGTGATGCTCTTAACTTTACCCCATCCATGTCTCAGTTGATCCATTCACACATTCCATTAAAATGGGGGATTCATGAGCAGCAGAAACCTCTCCTTTTGTTGATTCTGCTGGTCATACAGTGCAGTATAGAAACTATTGCTATCGCTGGCACCACTTCGTAGCTACAGCAGGGAGACAGCAGAGCAAGGTAAAGCAGAAGCAACAGATAAACCCAAATTTCATTAAAGTGTCTCATGGAAAAAAATATTTCAAACCTAAAGTGTAAAAGAAATGAGTCTATCCCTAAAAAACGAATCTTTGATGGCAGACAACACAAAAAAAAACGTCCAGCTGCATATGGAGTTTGTAAATCAGTATAAGATTTATTTATCTGTTTAAGGAATTCCAGGAGATTGCATCTCAACCCAAGCCAACTTTTTTATATTGCAATTTACAGCAGCAGAAGCTAACCAAAGTGTGTTTTACAGAGTAAAAAATGGAAACATACAAATTCACTGCAATGCAAGTGCAGTACTTAAGACAACATAAATGCAGCAGCCAGTACTGATGAAAAGCTCATAAAGCAGCATAAAATCATAGGATATTAACATACGAAAAGCCATAAGAAAATAATTTAAAACTTTTATGCTGAGTTGAATGCCAAAGAGAAATAATGAGTGAGTGAGGAAGCTCATCTAAGCTGAACTAGCACTGCAATACTTTGCATCACCAACAGTATGAATGTAAAAATGAAGCCTTTGATTAGGACATATCAGGGACTTCAACTTGAAGTCAGAGGGTTTTGGTTGGTAAATATACTAATAGGTCACTAAAAACCCACATAAAGGTTAAAATGACACAAAGCTCAGACCAAATGTCTACTTTTAAGGCAGAAACCCTGCACAGGACAAAATGCCTGCTGAGTAAGAGGAGAAAGCACATATATATAAAAAAAAAAAAATGATGCTTCGTTCCTAATGTTCACATAGGAAAGTGCTGTTTGCAAAGTGATACTGATGGAATAATTCCTATATCCTGAATTAGCAGAATGAATAAGAAAGTACAGAGACATTTTTATAAAGTTCTACACAAAATGTCTTGGAAAAGTTGAATGGAAATAGGTACCACGTAAATGTTGATCAATCCGATGTGGGACTGGGGCCAATTATACTTTTGTTAATCTACATTTAAGCTTTGTATGCATTTAACTGTCTTTAAGCCTCTGTGATGCTGTCACTTTAACTGGCTATGAAAGTAAGATTCTTTGACAATACTCTCTGAACCTGCATGCAGGTAAAGGAGAGCCAACAAGTGAAGCTGCTGCTCTCAGAGCAGCTCAGCAAACTGCAGTCCAAACACCACCAGGACACCGAACTACTGGAGGAGATCAGGTGGGTTATAAACACAACGTGTTTCACTACAGACATCACTAGGGATATCTGCATGAGAACATTGCGGATCAATACCAACATTCAAATTAGTGGTGTCACATTCTGTTTCCCTGTGTGTTCCCCAAGGTCCTTCAGTAAGCAAAGAGCAGCTATAGAGAAGGAGTATGGTCAGGTGAGTAGATGTGATCTATTTTAGTCCACTGCTGGCCCTGTTACTGGCACCATTCAGGGTTTACTAGACAGAATCATACTTATTGAATTACTGTCCTATATTTGTATTTAATGTCTTTCCTGTCACATATTTGAGTCTTCGCTTCTGACATCAACAGGTTGGAGCGACAAAAACCGGCAAAACAGAGACTTTGTTTTACACCTAATGTGTCTTCTAACAAATTCTAACAACTATATGTACGTTCTTAACAGCTAATGTCAAACTGGGCATAGTCATTTCACCTTCTCTATCTGCATGGCCCACTCAGCCCATTTTACTAGCTTTGACTAGATCCAGGGTTTTCCATTTCTTAATATTCAGCCAGGCCAGGGTATGTTTATTGGTACATTTGGGGTCATTAAAATCTCCCATGGTCCACTTCTGCTGCTGATACACAGTAGACGTTTTGTTTTCTGTCCATGATGGTGATTTAATCAGATCCTGCTGCAGTGAAGTTTCCCCAAACCAACCATGCCACACCCCCATCACAATCTATGTGCAGTGGTGTAACTCACTCTAAGAGACTTTAAAGCAGTGGTGCAGATAAGATTCATATGGTCCACATAGCAAAGTGATTGCGTAGAGTTGTCTTCTGGTGCATAGCTATATCCTCATACAGTCCAAAAGATTTGTGCAAATATGGAGCTAAAATATGCCTCATGGATTTTAATATTGGGATCATTCTGGTAAAGTGAGTTAAAGTAAGCAACACATTGGGGGCAGGAAGACAGCTGGAAGACAGCTGTTTCACAGCTGTAAAGAAAAGAGTATTTTATGAGTGCTGAAAGAGTATTATGGTCACCACTGTCTTCACCAGACCCAGCGCCAGGACAATTTAGATGGGCGGTTGTTGCTTATTTTTGGGGGGAGGGGGGCACATCAGTTAAAGGCTGAGTTTCTTTTAGAGGCGGGCTGTCTGAGGTAGCTTCGGGAGTTTTTCTGAACGAATGGTCAGTTCTAAATCAGTGATCAGAAAGTTTCTTTACTCCAGAGTCAGACGCGGATGAGCCACTGACATGCTGTTTCTGCTTGTGTACATGATTAAGCCATCCTCCTCTATTAAATATAATTTGGGGTATGTACTTGGAAAGGTCCTGATCAAGTAGCTCAGCTTCTCTGTGGTTAAGTCAGGCTGATAAATTTTAAATGAGAGGGAAAAAGCAGACGTCACCAAATAACCGGTTTTATACAAATAGGAATCACGAAGCAGTTTATGACAACAGCAAACAAGCAACAAGTCCAATTTCTTTTATGTAGATCTCTTATTTCTGCTGCACGGATCAGTGACACAAGTCTTTGCTGAAACTGTTATATGGATTTCTTTAGCGCATTCCCTAAAGCAAGGGAGTAGATTTGAAGGCACTGATTTTAAAGCTAAATGGTGGGATTTTTATTCAGATCATCATCATACTAACATTTTTTAACTGCTGTTATATTCTGTGTGTGAAGGCTTGTTTTATTCTAATTTTTAAACTGTTTTTATCATGTAAAGCAGTTTGTATTTCTGTTTGCATGAAAAGCTCTTTATAAATAGATTTGATTTGATCTGTCACAGTGCTGAAGTTCATGACTAACACATCCAGCATTATTTAACCTCACCTTTGAAATTGCAGCCTCTTTTTCAGCTTCTCCTTCTCTTCAACTTCCTCCAGCTTCTCTAATTTTATCTAGTCCAGGCTCTCCTTCTCTACCTCCTCAAGCCTCTCTCTCCTCATCTGATTCTCGTCCTCTACCTCCTCTGGTCTCTCCTTCTCCATCTCCTCCAGCCTCTCTGTTGTCTATCACCTTTACTTATGTTGATGCATGGCAGATTAGGGATAGAATGATCATAGAGTTTACTGGTAAAGTTATTACCTGAGAAAAAAGGCCTTTACTTTCACACTAATTATGTGTAATTTATTCCCCTCAAAATATGGATACATAAAATCACATGATCATCTAGAATATGAGGTTTTATTCTATTTACACCATACATTTTATTAATGTTTTTAAACAGCTGCTCTTTTCTATAAAAATACATGAAAATAAGAAAAAAAAGAATGATAAAAAATCATTTTTAAAAAGTGTATCTCTTTGGCGTATTCTATTTTAATTTTTTCATTTAATTTCAATTTTAAGTAACTTACATATTGACTGATTAAGAGGAGACGGAATGACAACAGGGACGGCCAATCACATGTAAGTTAGCCAGAACCCGGCAGCCAATCAGGAAGTGACATTTAGGTTAGAGGCGGGATTTCTAGCAGAGACTGACATTTAACCCTTTGTGTGTCATGAACATTGACTAAACAGCGGTTGGATATGTGGTAGTGACGCCGTTGATTGGTGGGGACAATTCACTAATCGCTGGATATTGGTGGGGACATGTCCCCTCCGTCCATGCTAATTCTACGCCCTTGCCCTAAAGGGACGATTGTATATGGAGACAAAGTCAGAATAAGATGTAGTTAAATCACACTGAAGCTCCAATAGTAGAAACACGCATATTGTAAGCGTTACTGGTGCAAGTTACATTACTATTACTACTCAATGGTGTGCTCAATTGTGCTGTAAACTCTTTGGTTGATGTTTACTAGCTGCTACCAGACATCAGTTGATGACTTCTTCTTTGAAAGAAAGCCGGCCTCCACGGTGGGCTGGCCGGGTGGTGGGGTCTGGGCTTGTGGGTGGGGGCGCTGGTTTTGGTTGCTTCCCGGCCATGGGACGACAATATGAAGGGTGGTGGATGTCGGCCTGGTGGGTCAGCCACCTGGGGTTTTGGTCTGCTCACAGGCACGGCACGGTGTGGCCGGGCTATCCGAGTCGGTGGTGCGCTGGGTTCTTACCCCAGCGCTGTGGCCCTTGTTGTGCGGGCGGTGCTGGGGGCCTCTCTTGTAGGTGGGGAGGCGTTTACCATCCAGCACAGGTGCTCTCCCTAATGGGGTGCGCTTGGACGGTGGGTGAGGATGTCCAGGGGTAGGGTGGGCTAAACTCAACCTGGGTGTCTAGTGTCCTGTGTTTTGATAGTAGTCTGAATGTTGGGATGGATTTAGGTCTCCCCTGGGATGGAGGCGGGGGGATGGCCTTGGCTCCCATGGCGCTTGGTGGTGCCTCAGCCGTGGGCCCCGACTTTGACGTGCTGGGGCCTCCCACCCCTGGTGGATCATGCTGAGCAAGGGTGCCTATTGGAGTCAGCACGGGAGCTGGCCCCCTGGGGATGGCATTGTGTCACCCCAGTCATTTCCTACCCAATCCCCGGACACCTCTGTCCACCTGCTCCTTCATTATACCATTCACATAGGGCCTTGTGGGCACGTCACTGTGGTGCGTGGAGGAGTTTTCTGTCTTCACTGCCCGGTGGCAGCCTGGGTCCCAATTTTAATTGTACAACTTATACAGTTTCACTCGCAACATTTACATGAGACACACATGTAGGGATCTGGCGGTGGATACACCTCAGCGCTGGAGGCAGAGCCCTTTAAGGAGCCTTGCCCTATGTGCTGGTGCCCGATGCTTAATTGCATCTAGACACTGAGGGCCTGAGGTGGAAGATGGGGTGCCTGGCAGCATTCCCATCTCCCGCCCCTCTGTTTTAAGTGAACATCAGAACAACACGTAACAACACCACATTCGAGTGGGGTAGAAAGGTTGGGGGATTTCTCACGGCCCTGTTCGTTTGACCATCATGGGTTGGAGTCCGGGGGGTATATCAGGCCGTCTGGGTGGGGACCTGGGCTGGTGGGCTACTCTTGCCATGGTGGGGGCTTTGGTGGTCTGCTTGTCCCCATCCTGGTGGGCAGGGGGTTCGTCTCCCGGGTGCAGGGGCATGTTGCTCTATTAGGGCATCTGTCCCTGGGCCTGGGAGTATAGAGTATGTATAGGATGTATGAATGAGTGTACAGCGTCATTTTTCGGTTTTCCTGTGTTGAAGAGAGTGTGTGTGCGTAAGAGGGAGGTACGCATGTCTATCTCTACTTGCCAGGTTGAGTCTTTGGCTGCCCTCTGGCCTGGAACATCTCAGGCCACACATCCAGTGAGGAGTTTTTGGTAGTGGGGATTGGCCCGGGGTGGCAAGTCTGTCGTCCTTCGGCCGGCTGCTGGTCCCTCCTGCCTTGCGGCGGTGGCGGGGAACCCTTGTCGGCCGACCACTGGTTGGTGCCCTGCTGGGCGGCGGGGCGCCCTTGATCCCCGTGGCTTCCAGCTGCTGGCCTGGGCCCGCCCTGGCGTAGCCTGTTTCTGGCGGAGCCTGTGGGCCCTTCCCTACTACCTCCCAAGCCCCAGCATTGCGGCTGCAGGGTGTTTCCCTGCTGCTTCGATCTGTTTCTCTCTTGGTGGGCAGTTGGCCCTGCGCTGGGCTGCTTGTGGCCCCTGCGTTCTGGGGGGCTTTGTACGTATACGTCTCCGACCTCCTTCATGCCTGTGTAGATTCCAGTAGGACGGATTGACGACTCATTACACTAGCTATCAATCACTTCCATGGGGAAACCTTATTTACATCTGCATGCTCTCACACACAACACATAGGTGTGGGGACATTGGTGTGTACGGACATAATCTTGAGCTGAGGTTGTTGTCAATAGATAGTTGGTACCAGGAGCTTAAGAGAAACATTATTGTGATGTTCATTAATCAATTTTTATGTGTAGTGAATGTATAGTTCTTAGTTCATATCGTCAGATCCGTTTTGCTCATGTTGTTCTATTGGTGGTTGTTGTTTGTTTTGTTTTCCCACTTCTCAACACCATCCTATCTCTGCTCATGATTAAAATTATGTATGCCAGTCAATGATATGAATCATAGCTTTAGACACAGTACAAGCTTTTGTCAAATCACTCAAAAAGCATGAAATAAAAACTTACAGATTGAAGAGGAACTCCAAAACAGCCATCTCAAACAAAACTGTATTTTTACATCCAATACGGTCCAGTTAATGCCCTCCATTTAAATAGTTAGACCACAACAAGTCCTTTGTCTGAAATCAAACATCCTCTGCTGCTCTGCAAATAACTTTCATCAGAACTACCGTTAGCATGCAAGTTAGCCGCACAGCGCTTCTTCCTATTCTTTGTGTTTATAAAAGGCCTGCTAACAACAAATTGGTGCACTTCTGCCACCAACTGGTACGGATTGTGTACAACAGTCAGATCTTGGCCTGATTATATCAGATTTCCAAGGCAGGCACAGCTGTCTCTGTGGGCAGGCAATGCCCCCCAATGCCCGCCCATGGCGCCGGGACTGGTCTTCACACAGATATTTTTTCTTTTTCAAATTGGCTAAAATCAGATTTTCTAAGAGGTTGTTTAGGTCATACAGGGTCTTAATCCTGAATGGAGAACTTTGACCAGGACCACAGAACTAATGCCACTACTGAAAGTTCGAGATGTAGCTTGTTATATGTGTCAAAATTTTAAGCAGTCTTTTCAGCACACAGCTTGTAAGGTTTTACCATCACTGTGAAGTCTCAAAATAAACATTTTTCTTTTCATATTTTCATATGGATTTATTCATTCAAATTATATATTAAACAGGTTTCTAGGATTCCCTTCTTCACCTCCGGATCATTGCTAAAATTCAAAACATCCTTTCCTGGAATGATGCAGAGAAACTAGTCCATGCATTTGTTACTTCAGGGCTGGACTGCTGTGATTGTTTAATATTAGTAAGTATGCATAATGCAGCAAGAGTTCTGATTAATATTAAAAAGAGAGATCATATTTCCCCTGTTTTAGTTTCTCTTCAATGGCTCCTAGACGGCCGCTCGTACTGAGCCAGGTTCTGGTTCTGCTGAGGTTTCTTCCTGTTAAAGGGGATTTTTTCCTCTCCACTGTTGCTACATGCAGTTTAACAGTGTTTCTGATTTAAGAAAGAGAAAAATTAGGTTTACATAATTTTACTGCTGAGTCTGAATTGTTTTATTTATTTATTCCAAATCGTTTCTTTTTAAAGAATCTATTCAATTTTCACTTTTAGGAATTGATTCACTAGTCAAAAAATCAATAAACATTGTTTGTCCTTTTTACAGCCAAAATAGGTAGAAAAAAAACAGACAGCCATTTTAAGGCTTAGGTATTAAAGCTTTATTACAATTTTTGCCAGTGAACTGTTAGGTTTATGCTTGACGCGTGTACATTCCGCACGGAAATGAAACGTGCGGAACCGCTGAGACTTCTTCTAGCAGCGTTTATACCTCTTTGCGGCTTGTCCCTGCTGAGAATCAATATTCTTGAAGACTGTAGGGGCGGCGTAGGGCTCTACAGCAAACATACAACACTACACTATAGTAGAAGTAGCAATCACTGTTTACAAGATTGTGACACCCGTGAGCTTAAACGAAGCAGAACTTTTAAGCTGTTTACTTAGGAAAAAAGATGAAAAAGGAGACTGTCCACTCATCCATTAAAACAGTTGATCACAGTGATCTCTATCGGCCAAATTATAATAATGTCTGTATTTACGAACCTCGGCCATGTTTTTCCGCGTAGGACCGTCCCCGTCGTTACAAAATTAGGGTTTCCGCGGTGGCCGCGCGGAGAGGTGTGGTTGCTGAAATGACGTAATTTGGCCGCATGGAGCCGTGCGGACCACGCGGATTCGTCAACCATAAATCGAGCTACCCAGGCTTTCCACTGGACGTGTCAGCAGCACGTTACAGGAGCAGTACGTTTTACTCGCGTATTCTGCTGCTTGGCCCTTTCCACAGGGGGCGTCAGCAGCTTGTAGCCGCAGGGAAGCAGCGGTCACCGAGAGAGCCCGAAATCATGCGATATCAGCAAAACCACGCGTGGTTTAGAGAACATAACAAAACATAACATTGACACAATTTCACTTCTAACTACATATTTTGAATGTCTGTTGCACATTTGGAAAATGATAAAAATGCAAATGTATCCATGGTAAAGATGAGAAAATGTAAAGCTTAGTATTTCAAACACATCTGTTTATATTCGTTTTCAAAGAAAAGCCACAGGACTTTCAGATTTTCTTTATTTCTCCACCACAGAGCTTAACTTCTAAGAACTGTCTGGATTCACATATGTGAGAAATTCTCCATCTTCATGTAAAAGCAAACAAAGATCTATTTTTTTCTGCAAAAAAAAAAAAGAAAAGAAAGAAAGAAAGGCCTAGGATGTCATCTAGGCATTAAATCTCGGCAGATGTAGCTCTTAAAGTCTAAGAACAGATGGATGGTCTGTACATCTGGAGCTGTTGCTTGTGATTTGTATTTGTTTTTACTGTATATTGTTATCACTGTATATGAATCTGCGAAACAAGTTTAACAACTGTAACAATAGGAATCAGTAACTCATTTTATATTTCCTACTACATACAAGCATACCTAAGTCAGAGGTCATACTACAACATTTTATTGTCGGTCATTTTCACTGACGGTTTTAAAAGAATCTAGTTATAATCAATTTTGTTGTCCTTTTTTTTTTCAAATGATAAAATATGTCCGTATTTAGTTTTCATTTATTTTAGCTTATATCTGAACAAACTAAACAGAGAATCCACATCCTGCCATCACACATTATGCCGATTAATAAGCTACAGGTATTATGAAAATTTTCCCTGCTCTGCAAAAATGGAGGCTGAAGCGCCTCTTTAGGAATAGTTTTGAAATCAGGAAACATTTTTCCAACTGAAATGATCACATTACGACAAAACTCTCTGAACAAGGGGCTGTCTGTTTCAGTGCACTGTTTTTGCTGTAAACTGTAGGGACTATTGTCTGTGTCATGTGCTGTTCAGTGCGCTGTCAGCTCCAGGTTAGTGAGATGTATTGAGTATGGTGTCCAGGCCTGGGAAGATGTTTTCATGAGAATCTTTTTCGATTGATTTAGTTATGTTTACTCCAAGCGTAAAGTTGAAAATGTCTGCAAATTTACATTAAGTGCTCAGAGTTTTGAATACTAATCTGTCAAAATGGCTGGAACCCTTCAAATTTTTCCATCATTATTTAAAAAAAATGGCAAATACAGAAATTATTCGGATAACATGACCTCTGACCTGAATCAGCCAAGGATCAGTTGCATGTGTAGAAACAAAACTCCCAATACTTGATTTTCTCTTTACTCTGATTTGTTTCTGGTTTTGATGTTAATCTACTATTTGTGTTATATTTTGCATGAAAAAGGCCTGTTTTATCCTGGTTTTTTATGCAGTTTAGATTATTGAGATCAGCTACTTTAAACATTTATAGAACATTTTGCAATACTTTTTACAGTGCTGCACCTAAACATCTGTTAAGACAGCAAGACAGACAAACAGCAATTCCCCTTTTCTTTTTTCTTTTTTATGGTTTCCATCTAGCTAAAACAGGGCAGCCAGCTCCAGTTCTCAATGACCAAAGGCCTGCCAGTTTTAAATAAGTCTCTGCTCCAGCACAGCTGGTTCAAACTTCAGCTGAGAGGCAGCCTAAGGAATTAATATCTCATTCAGTGGTCTTGTTCCAGTAACTGTATTAGGCCATGAAAGACACTGGCAATTGAGGACTGATTTTGGACACCACTAGATTAGAACAGCGTTATCTATGATGCTGTCTCTTTTTTGAAAAGCTGGTTTTCCTTCAGGCTCTGCAGAGGTTAGCCGTCCAGTACCAAAAGAGAGACTGGCAGAGAGGAAATACGGACGCTGTAACCTCTGGGTGATTAAAACACACACACACACACACACACACACACACGTTTGTATTGCTAGCCATATTAGGACCGTCCATTGACTTCCATTGATTTTAGTAAGTGGTTTTACACCCAGACACTTTTCCTAACCCTAACCTTTACTGATCTATACCTAACCCTAAGCCTAACTAAAACTCAATTCACACTGTACTTCTAAACCTAACCCCTAACCCTAACAAGGGCTGTCTGCCGTATTAGGACCGGTGTTCTGACTATCTGTGCTACCTCGTCAGAATGTCCTACCGTAGCACGTATTGATAGCTATGTCTATCAGTTGGTGCTACCCCTCAGAATGTGCTACCGTAATGTTTACATCCCGAAAACCAACAACTGTTAGCTTTGATGTTAAATAATCATTGGAAAAGATTTTATAAATGACGTGACAGAAGTGGCATTTTAGCCGTAGCATAGCAACAACTTATATAATTAACGAAAGCATTTCTTTCAATATAGAACATGCTACCTGTTTAATATAAAGCCTAAACTGGCATATAGAAGCACTAAAAATGTGATCAGAATATCCTACCTTTTCTATAAACGTGATTAGCACATATAAATGAACTAAAAACCATGATCAGACTATCATACCATGTTAGACGTACATGGTTAGCACAGATGGAGAAAATTCAATTCAATCAAAAGATTCTGTAGTTGATAAAAAAACATCTATGAATATGATTATATAAAACACAAAACAATCATGTATTCTTGCTATCAAAGTCTTTATGCTATCAACATTAAATCAACCAACTACTCCCATCAGCTTTGGATTAAAGTTTTCTTTGCTTTGCTCTGGATCCATAAGAACAGTAAACTTCTATAACATGCCGATGGTCTCAAATGTGTTCAATCGTCACAGATAAATACATATTTAAATCATACATTGATATACTTGGTTTGACCAAAACACAAACCAGAAGCCTCCAACAGCCCAAAGTTTAAGGACACAACCGAACCTCTTCAGCTGACATCTTCATTGGTTGAAATAAAGCACATGTCCAAAACACTCCACAGGAATTAAATTGTCTGAATTTTATGATGATGAGCTGATATTAGAGCTTATGAAATGAATCTTATTGTTCCAGAGGCTGCAGGAGGGCTCAAAAATAAAACATGCATTTATAAATTAGCACCTCGATGTGTGTGGGCAACAAATAGCACATCTCTCTCAGCTGAGCAACAGATATCTTTGATTCACCAGATCTCCGCTCCTATTCCAATGACCCACATATAATAGTCAACAATGACCTCTGAAATTGTTATGATTTTCTCAGGTGTTAAAATACTTTTTTGCAGCAATATAACACAAATTATTTAAAAAGTCATGCGAAATGATTTTCTGAATTAAAAAAAATGCTCTCTCACAGCGGAGAAACTCCAACAAATTTTAGATCCCTCCATAATTTCTGAGCAGGAGAACTTAGAAAATCCCAGGTTGTTCAGATACTTATGTTCCTCACTATATAGATTAAAAGAAGAAATAAAAAAATGTTAGGAAACCATTAGATTAGTTATTATTACTTATTTAGAGGTGCTAAACAGCTTGCATCACATCATAACTGGATTAACTGCTTCTACCACCTACCATCAAGCCCAGAACTTCATGACATGAGTTCACTTGCACTGATATAGCGCAAATTCACAACAGACGTAATCTCAATATAAAGATAATTACTTACTAACACAATAAACCGTGATCTGGTATTTATCTGTAGATGGCCGATAAACCATACCAAGCCAGTAAAATGTGATGCACACAGGAGAGCTTAAAAGCTTTTTTCACTTCGTTTCAGAAGCTTAAAAGAAAATGTGCTTCTAATTAATAATGAACGCACCTGGTGACGCCATGTTACGCTACGCATCAGCCAGCTTATGTCTTCTCAACGGGCTCCTTCGAGCACGTATTTAGGATGATCTAAGAAAAGGTATTATTACTCCAAAATATTGAATAGTAGTATTAGGGCAGGCACAAATATCCCCCAAAATAGACCGTAATTGGCGCAATTCACGCGGTTGACTCTAAACAATGGGGCGAGTTTAGTTATTTACATGCGATTTAACACTATTACAGACGTGAAACTAACAACCAACAATGTTGGCATGTAAATTAGTAGCGATATAATATCTTAAAGAAGGCCAGTTATAAAATGATTTGAGTAAAATTTACGTTATTCACCCATGAAATAGAGAAGATGAAACGCAGGTAGGATGATCTGATGAAAGTTTTGCTTAGTCAGCAGTCTGTGATGTAAAATCCAAAGTGCGCATGGAATGTGTGGTAGCACAGAAAGTCAGAACTTCGGTCTTAACAACGCCCATCGTTCCCAAGAAGGTTAGTGAATATCCCAAGGACGGTCCTAAGAAGGGTAGTAATACGAGAACACACACACACACGTGTGAATGCTGTTTGAATGAATTCTACACTGCCACACTTTTGATTATTTTTGTTATTCTTTAGTTAAGCAGTATGCAGTAATGCTTTTTAAATGGAAAGTCTTTTTTTCAGATTGTAGGAACACTGAATTGTTGTAAGTAACTATACAGCCATAAGGGTCTGACTTTGTCATTAAATGGGCAATGAAAGAAAAAACATAATTACATCCAGCAATCCTGACTCAGCAAAATACTTCAGTGATAGATAGTAGAATTTTCCTAATGATCTAACATGGAATTGTTAGTGATCACAGTCATGAAGTTACTTTTTAATCTGTATCCCCATTGTTGAGGCACCTAAGGGCGTGGTAATAAATCAGTAAGATCTAATGCAAACAGGAAAATGCTTCAAAGGATTATTAAATACAGGTTACATAAATCCATTGTCTTCTAAACGGCCTGCTGTATTTCTTTTTTAACTTTTAGATATTCTCAACTGTCAATGATTTAAAAATGACTAAAATAACTGTACAAAGTTCTAACTCAGACCTACTGAGTTAGAACTTTGGTGCATACCATGACCGTATTTGTATCAGTTACTGTTGATGGTGCATGTGTTTTCAGGAGTGTGTTTGGTGTGTGGCGATCTGTGGTGGATGCCACAGCTCACACTGCCGCTTCACGACTTGCCGCTGCAGAAGAATACCGCAGACTTTTTGGACATGCCTCCAGAAATCTCCACAATGCAAAGGAAATTCGAGTCAAAAGAGTGAGACAGCATGTGAACATAATGTTAAAGATCATTTGGCACAGGATGTGACCCCCAAGAAATAATTGATGAGGAAATGACCAATTGCAGGGTGTGGAGCGACTGCAGAGAGTGCAGGGTGAGGTGGTGGACGCACTACGAGAACTGCACAGGCTCAAGAAGAGCTACCACCACCTGAGTCAAATCGCCAGTGTGGCCAGAGAGAAAGCCGCTGATGCACAGACAAGGTTAGAGGTTCAGTAAAACACGAGCCACACATCCATATATCCTAGTGCCGTTCTGTTTTAAAGAGGTCAAACAGTGTCGTTTTAAAGTGTCTTATGGAAAGTCCCTTTGCAACTTATTCATGTTTCATCATTTTCAGATTTAAAAAAAAATCCATGATGTTTGCTGTTCTGAAATTAAAGCTCTGGTTTCCAAAGACCAATAAATAGACTAATTCTTTAGTATTTCTGACTGTCAACTTATATAGCATTCTATGTAAGACATTCTGTTTATGTTTTTTGTTGTTGTAAGAAACAATGTGCCTCTTCAACACGCTTTCCTGACATTTTTAACATTTTTTAATTAATGTCTTCATGCAGAGGTAGAAAGAGTGAACTTGGGATTTTCCATTTCAAATCAGGTCTACATAAGATGACGGCTAAGGTATGAACCTGTTGGAGTAGAATACAACATTTTCCCTATATTAAAATGTTTTTGGGTTTTTAAAAGTCATTGTGTAATTTTATTGGAGTAAAAGTGAGAATAAATGTAACGTGATTATCCATTCTTTGTGTATACATGGTTTCTGCAGCTCGGTGCCCGGCTCAAAGAGTGCGAGGACCGTTTGATTGAAGCTCGTAATGAGTATCTGCTGACAGTGGCGGCCGTCAACGCACACCAGCATCATTATCACACACATGAACTACCACTTCTAATGGAGGTTACACACCCACACACAGACTAAGTGGAAGGCTGGTTTTGATATTCTTCATCACACTGTGACACTGTAACAGTGTCTGTTTAACCATTCAAGCCTAGATATGTTCCTCTGTTTCCCTCACCAGCAAATGGATGGAGATGTTTACGATGACATGAGACACCACTTCACTCGGCTCTGTGGGACGGAGATGGACACCTGTCTGGCCTCACACAAGCAGTTCAGCAGGATATGGGATGGCGTTGCTAAGGTCTGTTAGCTACCGTGTGTGTCTCATCTTACAACACTTACAGTGTAAACGGGCAAAACGATCTCAGCTCTTCTTTCCAGTCCTCCATAAGGTTCTAATCTGTAAGGTGCTTGATGAAGTTACATTCTACCTGCTGAAGGTCCTCCTGAGTTACCATGAGCATCCTCGCTGCTCCTCTGATTAATCCTCTGTTTGCCAGAATAGCCCAAACTTCCATGTTCACATTAAGGAGTGAAAGTCTACCTTCCACTACATAACTATGTGCTATTTTGTGTCGCATCACATAAAACCCTTATGAAATACTTTGGAGGTTGTGACAAGAACATATCAAAAGGTTCTAGGAGTGTACAGTAGGTGATACCTGTGACAACAAAACCACAGAGATGGATCCAACTGCAGTTGCAATGGCCGACAAGGGCACCGCCATATATCCAAACCACGTCGGAAGTCCCGAGCGAAAACCGCCGTCCCAAACAGAGGTTTCTTCTTTGTGTAATATATATATTGATTATTAGGCGTCCATAATGAATTGTACCTGTTAACAGTCTATGATTGGCTAGCCTGGTTGATTTATTACTAATCCTACCTAGCAACAACCCTTAAACTGAGGTATTTTCTAATCCTAACACATTTCAGCAACATAACCTTAACCTAACTTTACTGTTCTGCTAATTGCAATATTAGAGGACCAGTGCCATAACCTAATGTAATCTATCTATTTATTTCAACATTTAAGACCATCTATAATAGCTTAGTAATTAGCAGTGTAAAAAGAAAGAATAAAAGTATGGATTGGATATATTGTGGCTCCCTTGTCAGCCATTGTAATTGCAGGAAGATACTCCTGAAACCACCACTGAATGTCACATTTCAGGCAGGCAGGAACAGAATATTAAACCTACCAAAGGGGCTGTTATTAGAGTTATTACTATAAGCTGGTCTCACCACATCACTGTCAGCTCCATCAAATAAGCCATTTAACATCAGTCCTTTGGAAGGGAAACACATGTTTTCCTGGAATTTCCAAAGCGCACTCTGTCAGCTCAGGACATCAGCCAGGCCCATTACTGTGGGCCAGACTGACCTGGGATTTGAGCCCAGTGTTTTGCAAAACCTCAAGGCCTCACTGAAACAAAAAATGAAGGTAAAGTAATAAAAAATGATTACTATAAAGGCACTGAATGATGTTTAATCTGAATGTTATCACAAGTAATCAAAAATATGCTTTTATGATTTCTAAACCAAAGCTTTAATGAACTTGCCTTTCCACTTCCTGTGAAACCAAGTTCACTGCGTCAGAGTTGGGGATTTCAGGAGTGCAGACAGTTTTCTGAAACCAGACATGAGGCATTCCTCAGCTCCTTGCAGCTGTTGAAAAACTGAGGGGCTCACTGAGAGGGGAAAGCAGGACCAACCAAATAGAGTAAAGATTTGGCAGCTTCTGTAAATAAGACAAAGTAGGAACCAATTGGGAAAAGGCCAGTGTAAATATGGTGCTGGAGTGCTTCAATGAAGGGCTGTTTGTAGAAGATAAGAAACCCATTGCTACTGACGCAGGAGGAGGTTAATCACAGTTGTTCCCTAAACCCCCGTAGCATAAATCAAAGCAAGAGAAACAATCTAAAGACTTACTTTAATGCTTTCTTGACGAAGTGTTAAAAGTTCTGCAGGACAGGATGAATTATTGAAACGTATTATTTGATCCACATTACTTCTGCTTGTCAGGTGACCAGAGAGAGGAATGTCCATCAGTTTTTACAGGAATCCATTTCCTTTGGAAAAACGTCTGATTTCATCTTCCAGCCTGGTCTGAGGGACTCGGTGGGTGTGTTTCAACTACTAATTACTTACAGATTTTTCGTGGCCCATTGTTGCTTACAGAATTTTTCCAGTTCAGCCACGGGCGGACGGTTTAAAATAGAAGCTCACCATCTAAGTTGGATTTAAGTCCACACTGACCAGAAAAGGAATTTAAATGGTGCTTTCCAAAAAATGTTATTCCTTTTGTCAAAGACTGTGTGTTCAAAATACAGACAGGAGTACAAGGGCCACGTGAAAATAAACTGCCATAAAGGAGATTGAATGACAATGCTAGTTAAACACATAGACACACAAAGAGTAGATTTTCCCTCTAGCCATAGATAGGTCCTCACTGCACAGCTCAGGAAAGAAAAATGTGTTTGTTCCTCCTCTGTTCCCATAGATGTCGGCTCTACAGGACACACAGGCCTCTGAAGGAGAAAGCTGCTTGGTGAAGGAGGCCAAGAAATGGGCTGCCAAGGCTGCCAAGGACTACAAGATTGTCACTCATGGGGAAAGGGTGAGCCTTGCTGAGTTTTTTTTTCTCAAACCACAGAACCACTGTTCTCCTCTTTGACCCAGTCCAAGTTCTGATTCTTTAACCTTTTCCACTTTTTTATTTTTTATGGGGTACATTATTCCGACCCCCGTCTTCTACAGTTAATGACTGTTCTTTCTTTGTCTTTTCAATTGGTCCAACAGTAAGTCAGTGCGTTTGCATGCAGTAGGAGGAAACTAAATTATTGACTGGAGTCGAACAAAACGGGATTCCTCTAAATCGGACCAACCCACCTAGATGATGTGGTTAGAAAGTCACATTTCTTTGCATATAAACACCAACCCTGCCTCACCTGAGCTTTTCACAGGAAGTGACGGGCTAGCTGAAGTGGGAATAACAACACCAGTACACAACCACACAGCAGCACAAACACACCGGTACAATATTTAGGAAATGTCCCATGCATTGTTGTTGTCCATTTCTATGCTCAATGTTCGTATTCTGTTTTCACTCTGTCTGCTTCAGTACTGCCAACATTTGTTTAAGGGTTCATGTTGCCATCTAATATCGTGAAATCAAACCATCATTCAATAATTGGATTTCCTAGGGGACATGTAAACTAAGATAAAGACTCCCTTTCTGGTTAAGCTATTCGTCTGATTGAAACAGAAACTGCCCAAATTCAGTTTAGATGTGTATGTAAATGTACTGAGATTATATGACTGCATTGTGCTCTGTAAACTAAAGGCTGTTTTGCTGAAGAGTTCTTGCTCAGACAAATAACTGAAACAACCCAAATGGAACATTTCAGTTCCAAAAGAAACTAAATGTCATCATAAAGGATATCATCTAAGTATCTACAGAGGGTTGTTGGGGTTGGTGATGCTGTGGACAGAAAGGATCTCAGTCTGGCAACAAATCTGAAGAGGCCCCTGACTGAAGACTGTTGCTGTTTGACAGCCTCATGAAAACCATGACACACTGATATTCCACAGTAGCATGTCCTGGGTGACTCCATCAGTTGTTGGCAAGCACTGCTAATAAACTTCATTTGTTTCTGCCGTTCATCTTTACATATTTGTCCGGACATCTGATTAGAAAGCTGGGTAGAGAAATGTTGGAGTCTGGGAGAAGAGATAGGATAGAAATACAGAGATCATGATGTTCACAGGGAATCTGATAGAAAGAGAAGAAGAAAGGAAATACAATTTCTTGATATTTCTAGACCCAAACCCATAGTAAACATATGTTCACTTATGATCATCTTTTTATGTCAGTTTAGAGAAAACTGAAGTATCTTTAAAAAGTATTCATGCCCCTTGATCTTTTCCTTATTTTGTGTGATTTGTGTCACATACTTTGATGCATTTTATTTGAATTTGATTTGCTTGCATGATGTATAGGATAAGTGGGAGGTGGAAGAAATGCAGAACCTGTTTTTCTTATTATCTAAGAAACCTGAAAAGTGTTTCATACATTTGCATCCCTGAAACAATACGTTGTGGGACCAAGTTTCACTGCATATTTTCCCCATCCAAAGACACTCATTCTCAAGCTTAGTCAGATTTGATGCAGATAATCTGTAACACCGAATATTAGATTTTAGCACAAACTCAATTGATTTTAAGATCGCAGTTTGACTAGGCAACATGAATCTGTCTTCATCCAAATCATTCCACTGCCTCTCTGGCTGAAGGTTTACGGTTATCCTGCTGGAAGGTAAACCTGTGTCTAGCTCTTGGGTTTTGTTCCAGCATCCTGTATTTAACTCTTTCCCTCTATCAATCAACTTTACAGCTTCCCTGAATGAAAGGGATTCCAAGGCATGATGTTGAAACTACCATATTTCACTACCCTCCCCAAATCTTAGAAAACCAATAGAACTGCTTACTCAAAAAATATGTCTGGTCATATACGTATCTGTTCTGTTTGCCACCATGGTTCCTCCAGTTTAACTCAGTCTGCTAAAAACTGTAACAATTGTAATTGATGGCATGTACTGTACTGAAAGAAAGACGAGCAAGAACTCTTTTTTTTTTACTTCAAATACTTGAAGCCACTAAACACTGACTGTTCAGATGCCAGCATAAGTAGAAGACATAAAGACATAAATTGACTGATTGGACACAATGTTTTCTCTTGTTTTCTTTGTCAGGCTCTAGAAATGCTGGAGAGTCGACTGAAGCTGTTGTCAGGGGAGACGGGGCTCAGTGTGGAGCAGAAGATCGCAGAGATTCAGGAGTCTGTCCGAAAAGCAAAGGTTGATGTGTTTTGATTTTATTCTACAAATTGACTACAAACTAAATCACCAATCAGTCTGAGCGAAGTTTTACTTCTAGTCCGTGTGATACATTTCTATGTGTCACATAGGTAAATATGTTCTAAACAATCTGAAATTTCAAATCAATTCAATTCAGTTTATTTATATTGCGCCGTTTCACAACAGATGTCATCTCAAGGCACTTTACAAGAAGAGCTATTACAATACAATGTTTAATTTAGGAATTAGAGAACCACAGGAGATTGCGTCGTGTAATTCTCAGCAATCCCTCACACTGAGCAAGCACGAAGCGACAGTGGAGAGGAAAAATTTTAAACAGGTAGAAACCTCCGGCAGAACCAGGCTCAGCACAGACCGTCTGTGGTTTGGAGAATACAGAGCAGAGATACAGAACAGAGACACAGAAAGAGCAACAGAACTGATGCAGAAGTTTGTTGCAGGACGTGGAGAACTTTCCGTCACTGCAATGCCATCTTAGTCAGGGTCGTCAAGCAGGGCGGGTCAGGAGCACCTACTGTAGGAAGAGACTAAAAGAAAACAGGTTAGCGCTTGAATTGACAGCACATCATGCAGTTGGAGAGAAGCAGGAGAGAAAGTAGGAACAGACCCTAATAATGTCCTCCAACATTATTAAGTACATTCCAAAAGACTATAACATGCTGGCCCGCTCTAAAAATCTGACCTTCAGCGTTAGGATTAAAAATGAACATTAAATGGACCTTGCAGGCTAGCTATAAGACCTAAGCAGGGCACACTGTGATGTATTCTGGTAGTTATCGACAACCATTGTCCGTGTGTCTTGTTGTCTCAGCTGAGCAGAGTGAAGGCAGAGGCTCGCCTGGCTCTGCTGTCCCACAGTATCGCTGGGATTGACCAGTGGCTCCACGACGCCATGAAGCAGGCAGAGGAGGAGCTGGAGATAGAGAGACGTCTCAGCGAGCAGAGAAGGTCCACAGAGGAGTTTTCAGTGAGGACACACAACCTACAGCACCTACTAATACTCATTTCCAGAAGGCTCAGCGGTCTCATTTATAAAGCTTGCTTACGCACAAAACGGGGCTTGAAATCTACGTAAGCAAGTTTATATGTAAAGTTTGGGACATTACAAAAAAAGGTGGGGGAAAAATGTGTGCAACTTTAAGCACACTAAGGATCTTGCTTATGCATTTTTGGGACACGGAGGGCACTGACAGCGCAGAAGGAGGGATACCAAAATTGTGAATTTAAGCCACATTTTCAGACTTGCAGAGCACTGCACACACAGACGAACATTGTATTGGTGAATGTGTAAAGAACAAATATGCATCCCAGCGTCCCAGCATAATTCTGCACAATGGATGCGCTGGCACTAACTAAAGATTTTTTTTTTTTATGTCAGGCACACTGTTGCATCAGCGCTGTGTCACCTGCAGCTCCTCCATTTATTTTTATGAACCCAAATCAATATTTTGTAGGGATGATACTTTTTAAAAGTAGTTTTGAAGCACATCTTTTCACCAGGCTTTAAATATCTAGGAGTGCTTAAACTTAATATATTCTTGTGTGATTTAGTTTTGTTTGTTTTAATTTGCTTTGATTCCAGTCTAACTGTCGCTACAAGAGATAATTATAGCCTATAAATGAAACTTTATATGTAATGTTCTTATTTGTTTCATCTCTTGTGCTGCTGCTTTTATTTGATTTTTTTAAACTTTTTATTCACTAGCCTAGGCCACGCCACAGTTTGGATGAATGGTTTGCAGGCAACAATGAAGCTACAAGTTTAGAATTTAAACATTTATTGAAGGCGTGGAGGAACGAATGGTCTGGGTGAGGTGTCGTCGGAGACCCGGCGGAAGACTCAGTGTGGGGGTGCAGTCTTCGGGAAAGGACGTCTTTCCAAGCCTGCTCAGGACCCCCCCAGACAAGACCTAGAAGAGAGAGATGTTAGAAGGGTGGTACTGGAGTGTACGAGATCGTGGAACAGGGATGCTGCGAACGGTGGATGCTGCGAACGAAAGGGGGATGGGTTAAGAGGGGTGGGTTAGCGAGACCCGGAGAGAAAAAGGAGGCGGGTCGGCAAGACCCAGAGATAGGGAGAAAGAGGAGGCGGGTCGGCAAGACCCAGAGATAGGGAGAAAGAGGAGGCGGGTCGGCAAGACCCAGAGATAGGGAGAGAAAGAGGAGGCGGGTCGGCAAGACCCAGAGATAGGGAGAGAGAGAGGAGGCGGGTCGGCAAGACCCAGAGATAGGGAGAGAAAGAGGAGGCGGGTCGGCAAGACCCAGAGATAGGGAGAGAAAGAGGAGGGGGGTCGGCAAGACCCAGAGATAGGGAGAGGAAGAGGAGGCGGGTCGGCAAGACCCAGAGATAGGGAGAGAAAGAGGAGGGGGGTCGGCAAGACCCAGAGAGAGAGAGAAAGAGGAGGCGGGTCGGCAAGACCCAGAGAGAGAAGGGGGTCGGCAGGACCCAGAGAGAGAAGGGGGTCGGCAGGACCCAGAGAGAGAACATTGATTGAGAATTGAAACGCCCCATATTTGCCTTCTTAAGTCATGCAGAATATTGACTGGACACTTTGCATTGACTGTTTATGGCAGGAAGTGGGTGTGTGTAGGCGGGATATGATCCAGAAACAGCTGAGCACATTTCTACGAAGAGTCTGGTTTATAAAGAGACGATTGCGTGCAGCTGTGCGTATTTCAAGTTGATAGATCAGAAACTTATAGGTGTAAGTGGAAAAAAACTTGCTGAGCTTAAGTACGGTTTTAGTAGGAATTCTACGCAAAGTTTGATAAATGAGACCCAAGGGCCCTCATTTATCAAACGTTCGTAGAAATGTTCCTATATTCTATCATATTGTAATCAAAATAACGGTGGGGTTGCAGAGGCAGAACTTCTTGCCCTCCCAGACAGAACCTTCGAATAATCACCAGCAGGCTAGAATCACAGTTATTCAGCTTTATTTATTACAATCATAAAACATGGGCCACCTCGGTTTCACGGTCCACATATACAATAAGACCAGGTACCAGTACTTAACTCGCCAGCTGACGAGACCCCCACCCCCCCCCGGGGTTGTGCTTCTGACCGCCGTCCAAACGCCCGGGGATTTAAACTTCCCAAGGACGGCGGCTGGTTGTACTGCACGGTTCTGGTCCAGTCAGTGGCTCCTACAAGCCAACAGTTTGTTGTGGTCTCCCCCCGAGCACCCATTATTTCCCCGCCCTGGGGGGGGGGGCCAACCTAAAGGAGGCGACCAGCCTCCCCTCCTAACGCTGGAAACGCTAACCACCTGTCTGCTATCTTCGTCGCCGGCAGTCCTAACCAACTGCGAACGACACCCACCCCCCAAGTCCGGGTGCAGTAATGACAGGTCGACCTCTCTCCTCAGGTAGGTATGCCGCCTCTTTATGATCAACATCCTAATCATGCCAAACGCATGCCAGCTGATGTCCGATCACCACGCCCACCTGGATTTGTCAAGTCCCATTTCACCCACTTCACACTATCCCCCTTCTTGCCCAAAGGACTCGTCCCTGAGTCCTAAAATCCTGTCTCATAATCCTTGAGCCAAACAGGAGCTCTCCTTCGACGAACCACTCGTTGGTCCAAAACTACATGTCTTCCATCCTCAGGTTCCGGCTGCGAAGCCTGTGCACCAGTTTTAAGTTCCACTGCATTCGGTGGGGTAGGGTCACAAAAGTCCCTCCTCTGCCCAGTATCCTCAGCCCTTCCAGGAAAATGTCTCTCCAATTTCCCAGTGTCCGATTGTCCGCTGGCCCCCACATTGTCAGCTGATCCTTGAAGAGTCCTACTGATGTCAGGTTGACTGTCCTCCTGGTTTAGACTCTGTCCTGCTCTTCCTCGGGACCCCAACGGCAGTGGTGCTGCAACTGTTGAAGAAGTACAAGGCTTAAGTCTGTTAAAATGAATTACACTCTCACGCCCTCCCCCCTCTGGCACCAACTTATACAGCACATCTGTCACTCGTTCCACCACTATAAAAGGGCCTGTATACCGCCTCTGCAGCTTAGGACACACTCCCCGTTTCCTTAACTTGTTTCGAACCCACACCCGTTCGTCCTCAGAATAAAACTGGTAGTTGGCCCGGAAATCATATGCCCTCTTCTGTTGCACTGAGGCCCTACACTGATGCCGCTTTACCGCCTCTACAACAGTTGTCAGTGTATCCTTCATTCTTGTCACATACTCTTCCACCGAAGAGAATGGCTCGCCACTGTCTCGGTTCAACATAATGTCAACAGGCAACACAATTTCTCGGCCAAACAAAACTTTATAAGGTGTAACAGATGTGCTGGCGTGTACACTGCTGCGATATGCTAACATTATGTAAGGCAGAAGGGCATCCCAGTTGAGCTGATTGTCATCTACAAACGACGTCAACATAGCCAACAGTGTCCGATTAAACCTTTCCACCAACCCATCTGACTGAGGGTGGTATGGTGATGTCCGGGATTTATGAATCTGCAGAAGCCTACACAACTCCTGAAATAAATTTGATTCAAAATTCCGACCCTGATCAGAATGGAGACTACGTGGTGTCCCAAACCGACACACCCACTCCTCAGTCAGAACCTTAGCAACCGTTTTTGCCTCCTGATTGGGAAGTGGAAAGGCTTCAGTCCATTTGGAGAAATAATCTCCTACCACCATGATGTATTTATTTTTTAACCCCGTCACAGGAAGCGGACCCAAAATGTCAACCGCAACACGTTCAAAAGGCCTAGATGTAAATGACTGCTCCAAAGGTGCACGCGGTGTTCCGCCCCACACCTTGGAAGAACCACACTCAGCACAGTCTCGGACCCAAGATCTTACATCTCTAAACCACCCTGGCCAAAAAAAACGATCCTTTATTTTACCTTGTAACTTCTGAACCCCCAGGTGCCCACCAGTAGGGACATTATGTAGCTTTTTCAGAACTTGATGGACCAGAGATTGTGGCAACACCACCTGTACCTGAGATGCGGCATCAGAATTTTGCGGCGCTACACGCACAAGCTTAGAACCCCGTACTTCAAGTTGGTTCCACACCCGTGCAAATCTTTGAAGTTCTGGGTCCTCTGGACACACAGCCTCTGAACTTTTACAGTCCATAATGCGTCTTAGAACGGGGTCATCCAACTGGGCCTGGTGGAGTTCATCCACCGCAGAGGCCTGAGCGACTCTTAAACCGCTCTCCTGTAGAGAACACACTCTCAGGCCTCCAGCTCCTTGGTGCTGTGTCCTCCCACCAGCTAAAACCTCCTCATTACCAGTAGGTAGTCTTGAAAGGGCATCTGCATTACAATGCAGTTTTCCTGGCCGATGAATGATTTTATACTGAAAACTAGCCAGTTGCTCCACCCATCTAGCCAGCTGTCCTTCTAAGCCCTGGAAATTATGTAGCCATCGCAATGAATTATGGTCAGTCCTTAAAATAAATTCTTTACCCAACAGGTAGTGTTTAAAATGTTTTGTGAACGTAACCATACTCAAAAGTTCTTTTTTTGTTGTGGCATATTTACGTTCCTGCTTTGTGAGAGCCCTACTAGCATAGGCTACAACCCGTTCCATTTCTCCTTCCGCCTGAGATAATACAGCCCCGATCCCCACTTCACTAGCATCTGTATCTAATATAAACGCTTTACTAGGATCTGGATAAGTCAGCACTGGCGCAGTTGTTAGACATGTTTTAAGTTTCTCAAAGGCCCCCTGGCAGTCTTCACCCCACTGAAACCGCTTCCCTTTCTCCACCAGTTTATGTAAAGGGCGTGCAATATCTGCAAAACCCTTCACAAAACGTCTATAATAAGACGCTAAACCCAAAAAGCTTTGAACTTCTGTCTGATTAGTTGGAGTAGGCCACCTTCGCACTGCATCCACTTTAGCTGGGTCTGGCATTACCCCCTCAGCTGAGATCACATGGCCTAAATAATGGACTTTTGTAGAAAACAGGTTACACTTAGACGGCTTAACCTTCAGATTAGCCTGCCTTAATTTCTCCAACACTTTTCCCAGGCGTATCAAATGTTCATAAAAATCACGCCCAAACACAATAATGTCATCCAAATAAACCAGGCAAACAGTCCACTGTAAATCGGCCAAAATCAAATTCATCAATCGTTGAAATGTACTTGGAGCGTTACACAACCCAAAACTCAGCACATTGAACTCAAAAAGTCCCTGACGAGTAGCAAATGCAGTCTTATGGCGATCTTTAGGGTCCACCTCCACTTGCCAATAACCACTGGCCAAGTCCAAGGTTGAAAACCACCGTGCATGTATCAGACTGTCTAAGGCATCATCTATTCGAGGGAGGGGATAAGCGTCTTTTCTGGTAACATCATTAAGTTTCCTATAATCCACACAGAATCGATGACCCCCACCTTTCTTTTTCACCAAGACCACTGGAGCGGTCCAGGGACTGCAAGAAGGGCGAATAATGTCGTTTGCCAACATACTGTTTAAATTAGCAGTTACTTCCTGCTGCAAATGGAGAGGAACCCTTCGAGGATGCATTTTAATAGCTGCAGCGTCTCCGGTATCTATTTCATGAGAGATCAACTGTGTCCTTCCTAGATCAGTGTCCCCAGTACTGAACACAGACAGATTTTGCTGAAGTAATTGTTGCACCATAGAAATTTCTTCAGGTGCAAAACCTCTCTCTTTAAGTCCAAACTGATTCATTAAGGACTCCACTGTCCAAGGTGAAGGTTCTCTGTTCTCCTGTTCAAAACCTTTTATCTCATCCTCTACCTCAATATCAGTAAACAAGGTGCCTACCTTCATGCCACGTTTTAATATTAGGGGATCATTAGTTACATTAATCACCCGTACTGGAAGCTGCCCTTGATCAACCTTACAAATCACTCTAGCAACAAGTAGGTCACAGTGTTTGGAAAGTGAATTGGATGGCTCAAGCAACCCCTGCACATAATCACCCCAGTTGTTTTGTGTTCGACCTGATATTATAGCTTCACTACGTGGGGGCACGACTGTGTCGGTTTCTACCACTACGACCTGTGGGTCAGAGGAAGGCTCTACATCAAAGAGTGGAAACACTTTACCCATAATTTTAAAAGTTTTTTTTCCCAGATCAACCACAGTGCCATATTTTGAAAGAAAATCAAATCCTAACAATATTTCATCTGAGGGGATGTCTGACACCAAGAACTCCACCAGAAAAGCCAGGGAGCCCAACTGACACACAGTTTTCCAACACCCCACAATGTACATTCCTCCACCATTTGCAGCTGTAACATTACCACCATAAGATGTTAAATCACACCCCCCCTTTGTGAGGGACAGCCACAGACTCTTTGAAATAACAGAACGAGACGCTCCTGTATCTATTAAAACATTACAGTCACACCCACCTATCGTGGCTTTCAGGTATCCAGAATTCCCATTTGTTTCCATAGGGGCCTTAATAGAAAAGGGTAAGGGGGCGGGCATTTGGCCCTCTGTACACGCCCCCTCTAGTTTCCCTGAACATATGGGCAATCGCGCCTTAGGTGACGATTACACCCGCACTCCCAGCAACCTGTGGACCCATCTTTCCACTTTTTAAAAGAGGAGTTGTCCTTATGGTGTAAATTTACATTCGGAGGGGCGTGGCTAGAGACAGGTGCCACAGGTGTGGCCAGACTCTGAACTGCACTCTGGAGGGATTTCACCTCTTGCCTCAAACCCTCGACGACCCCCAACAGTGAATTAATACGTTCCTCGCTAGCATCCTTCTCAATAACGCCTCTTACTTTTGCATCAGAGAATGAACTGATCTCCAAACCCTTAATGAGCTCGAGCTCCGCAGCCAGATTAATAGCAGCTTCTAGAGATTCAGGCTTGACACTACGTAAACTCACTCTCAGATCCCCACTACCTACATGAGTTATAAAATGATCTTTAGCCAAAAGATCCTGTGTACTAGGATCTGCTGTTGGATAAGCTTTAATAACAGACCGCCGTAAAGCTATCCCAAACTCGCGAGCGCTCTCATTGTGCAGTCTCCGTCGAGCGGAAAAGATGGTTCTATTCCAATCAGCACTATCACACGGGTCAAAACACCTACTCATTTCCCTTTTTAACGAGGTATAGTTAGTTTTAGCGGTTTCTGGCAAACCACTATAAACCTCCCGAGCCTTGCCGGTAAAAAGAAGACACATAAATTTTAATCTGAGGGTCTCATCCCAATTATTTACATCAGCTGCCATTTCAAATTGTTCAGCCCAGTCAGTCCATTGGCGCTCCGCACCAGAAAAACTTTCTGGCATAAAAATTGGCCGACCTGCTGCACCCAAAGGCTGGTCCATGGCTGAACCTGAAGGTGAATTATTTTCTGGTTCTGACATTCTGGATTGCGATCCCACTTCTGACACCAGTGTAATCAAAATAACGGTGGGGTTGCAGAGGCAGAACTTCTTGCCCTCCCAGACAGAACCTTCGAATAATCACCAGCAGGCTAGAATCACAGTTATTCAGCTTTATTTATTACAGTCATAAAACATGGGCCACCTTGGTTTCACGGTCCACATATACAATAAGACAGGGTCCAGTACTTAACTCGCCCAGCTGACGAGACCCCCCCCCCGGGGTCTGAGCTTCTGACGCCGTCCAACGCCCCGGGGATTAACTTCCAAGGACGGCGGCTGGAACTGCACGATCTGGTCCAGTCAGCTGGCTCCGTGTTTAACAGTTTGTTGTGGTCTGAGCACCCAACTATTTCCCCGCCCTGGCTACCTAAAGGAGGCGACCAGCCTCCCCTCCTAACGCTGGAAACGCTAACCACCTGTCTGCTATCTTTGTCGCCGGCAGTCCTAACCAACTGCGAACGACACCCACCCCCCAAGTCCGGGTGCAGTAATGACAGGTCGACCTCTCCCCTCAGGTAGGTATGCTGCCTCTTTATGATCAACATCCTAATCATGCCAAACGCATGCCAGCTGATGTCCGATCACCACGCCCACCTGGATTTGTCAAGTCCCATTTCACCAGCTTCACAATATGAAGAATGGAATGTGCGTAAGTACACGTCAAAGTGTGATTTATGAAACATGCGGTGGCCTCTTGTACACACGCTCCTTCGCAATAAGCTGTTGATAAATCCCACTTGTGCGTACTCAGGTCCTCGTGCCCGTTCACAGTCATTTGCATACAGAAACGCCCTGAATTAACCATATTTGGTAGCACCACATCATCTGTTAAGTGCATTGAGTCCTCACGTTCTTCCTTAGAATAATGACCGAGAGAGCGAAAAAAGGAACTTCAGTGACACAGAGATCGAGGTGAACCATAGGTTGGGCAATAAAAAAGTATTCATGTCAAAAATGTCTGTTAATACAAACTCATTTCACCACTGATAGTCTTTGTTACCGGTGGTTTCTCTGCTTAATTCGCCCAGCACGCAGCTGTTTCTGCTACAGAGCAGACGTAAAAAAAGAATAATTTAATTTGCTAATATTAACTTTTGTGGAAATCGTTAACGTCTCTGAACATATTACACCATTTAATAATGAACATTGCTGTTTGATTCTATCAGCTCAGGGGAAACTAATTTAAAAAATAGAAACCTCCCCATGGGACAAAGGTGACAGGCAGTAAATGTGGTCGGGACAGTGGAGATGTTCCTGTTGGAAGTTAAGGGGATATAATGGTTTGATATTAAACTGAATACAGTAAAACGTCTCTCGGTATACAGCTAGAGCAGATCTCATACAAAGGATGTTCCGATCCTCGTAATTCACTCTTTAGCGGCCATGCGTAATTGGAGACACGGCTTGTGCTGCCATCAGTACGCAAAGAAAAAGGACAATCTGCTTTGCTGATAAGCAGGAACATTTAGTGTCACGGTGCAGTTTGCAAACCTTTTCAAATAAAGGTGTGACAAAATCCCATTACACTGAAACGCTTGGTGTAATAAATAGACAAATAAACGGGAGGGGATGGGGGTCTGCGGCCGCACAGCGCAGATTGCGAGTGACAGGATCGCCATGCAAGATCCACCCAACATTAAATTATGTATTTCTTGTAAAATTTCAAACATTTCCTTAAAGTTTATTGCTAATCCGTGCATAACTTTAACGTTATTTTGTTATTACACAGACAGACGCCAACAATGAGCTCCTTGGTGGAGGCGATAAACCAGCAAGAGAAAAATTCTGTCAAAGTAAAACTGTTTCAGTGTTGCAGTTCCTCCGTTCTAACACTAGATGCTGTGCGTACGAACATTCAGAACTGTACTTATATTTAGGAACATTTCTCCGCACAAGTACAAATTGATAAATACCACACAATGCGTTGAATTGTTCCTACACACGACATACGCACGGATCTGTGTGTAAGTACGCTTGATAAATGAGGGCCCAGGGCTACATATTGAGCCAAAGGCAAAAGTTTTTTTTTTTACATATATTTATTTTGTATCTAATAACTTATGAATTACTTATAGTCATCAGCAAGAAAGAATACTAGTGTGACACTACTCATGAAATTAGTCACTGAAGTGAGAAGTTCATCCACATTCTCACAATCATGCATCACATGATCACGATGGTTAAGGCAGAAACCGAACTCCTGCGCACCGCCGTCTCTATGATGGTGCACGGAAAATAACCATAACTCGAAGGATAACTAAGGAGCACGGCTACATGGGGCACAAAACTATAATGTACAACGGAGAACTTCTACAATTAACACGAATACATTGCCCATAAGCCTTTGCGTTATACAACAAACTGTGTGGGCTCTGGGGGGAGCTTAATTATGTCTAGAAGGAGTTAAATACCCTCTGAACTGGCACTCTTCAGTCATTTAACAAACATAAATAACACTTGACCTTCAATTGCAAAAATTGAGGTTTATTTAACTCTGATCTGAGTTAAATTAACACCAGTGTGATCAACTCAGATACATAACAGACATGATTAAAATTTTACACTGAAAAACTTGAAATTACTCTGTTGGTGTTAAAATTAACTCACATTTTTAACTCTCATAATTCAACTCTCCAATTTTTGCTGCAGCATTGTGTGGTATTATTCAATTTGTACTTGTGCGTAGAAATGTTCCTAAATATAAGTACAGTTTTGATTGTTCGTACGCACAGCATCTAATGTCATAAGTTATGTAAGAAAAACGCTGCTTTAAATGTTATACATGTGTCGACTCTTTGTTTGGTTTTTGGTTTCAAGATCAACTGTTGTTCTTCTGGAAGCTTCTTGTTTCCTTGGCTTTTCAGCATATTTATTAAGCCTCAGATCAGCTGTCTCTTCCCTTCAGACCCTTTAATACAGTGGCAGCAGAACGTAAAAAGATAGTCAGCGGAAGAATTGAAGAAGAAGCAGGATTGAAGCACCTCTCTCTTATCCAGTGTGTTTCTATCCTTCAGGAAGATGAATTTGAGCTGACTGACTATGAAGATGAGAGCGAAGACATATTTGCAGATCCAGTGTCGCCCTCTGGAGTATGTGTGTATCCTGCAGCCTGCAGAGTTGTCTACAGCTACCAGGTAGGTAACACCGACTGACCGCTCAGATTTCACAAAAATACGAAAGCGGATGTTTACAGTAATAGAAGTCGGGAAAACGTTGAGACACAAACAGGAAGTGGGGGTGGAAGCAGTCAGATTGTGAGTTTGCTCTTTTGCTTGCAGGCTAAAGCTTTTATTTACAGTTAAAGGTAGAAATGTCATCAGGATTCATCAAAAAAAGAAAAATAATGACAAACTTTGGTTTTTTACAGAAATCTTTTGTTCATAATCTATTAGCATTTTATTTGCCCTGCTCATCAACCAGTCAGTCTCATTACTGGGTCCAACAGGATGGGAAGAGTTAAGATTTGTGCAAACATCCACAAGATTCCTAAGATGGTTTCCTTTGTCAGAAAGGGCAAAAGGGATTCTCTGTTTTATCCATGCCATGCATCAGTACTCAAGAACCTCCCTTCATATCCTGTTACATTGTTGTTACGTTGACGTTACATTGATGTTACATTGAGACTTCAGCATTTGTTTTAACCAAATCCTGTTTTTGAAAAACCAAAAACTGCCCAGGTCATCGGTGCTCATTAACTGTTCTTAAACTCAGCCAGGATTTTTGAAAAACAAACACATTTCAGTAACTGGCCTATACAGTTATAGGTACTGTACATAAGACAGT
Organism: Apricaphanius iberus; assembly: GCA_028564705.1. Classification (NCBI taxonomy): domain Eukaryota; kingdom Metazoa; phylum Chordata; class Actinopteri; order Cyprinodontiformes; family Aphaniidae; genus Apricaphanius; species Apricaphanius iberus. The sequence goes on along the minus strand of JAPXFQ010001501.1, from coordinate 543,659 downwards.
AATCTATGGTTTACTGTAACATTTACTTCATTGTTTCCACCTATAAAGGCGAGCCAATCAGATGAATTGTCAGTCACAGAAGGGGAGGAGCTTCATGTGATTGAAGATGGAGATGTGGAGGACTGGCTGAAGGTAATAATAGCAATATTTGAATAGTTTCTATCCAGCTCTAACACAATGAACACATCTTTATGTCCATGTTCTACGGCTTACTCTACATTTTAGCACATCTGCTTATGTCACTGCACAGGTGTGTAACTCCTGCGGTCAGGTGGGCTATGTTCCTGAGCGTTATGTGCAGTTCCTGTGTCTACCAGAAGAGGACACTGCTCAGCTGGACAGTTCATTCAGTTCCAGCTCGTCCTCTGGGATAAAGGACAGAGCAGGAAGCACAGGTCGGAAATCTGTACTTTCTATAATGGAAGCATGTCGCCGCAGAGTTTATGGCTTGACCAAAAAGGATCTTATCAAAGGTTCCGTACGTTGTTCAGCTTTATTTGAATTGACTGTTCTGACCCAGAGAGAGAATAAAACCACAAACAGAACTCTGAGTTCTGAAGAGGCCTTTTACTAAGGTACTGCTGGTTGGAGGATTACATGTTTTCATGTGCATTCAAGCACATTCCATATGCAGAGCTGAATTACATTTTAGATTTCTGCAGAAAAAAACAACAAAAAAAAAGAAGGAAAAGGAAAAACTAAAAAGCCATTAAAAAATGTGCAATTTGCTGGACGTTTAACAAAAGAGTTTATGGTATAATGTTTTAAAACTAGGGGTGTAGCAGCATAAAAATTCCTAAGTGCACATTTTCAGTGCAGCCCATTCCGTTTAGTACAGCCTGAACTCAGTACTGAACTCAACTATGTGCAGCTTTAAGAAGCAACATCAAGATTCCAGCTGAATGTAAACATTAGTGGAAGTGGAAGATAATCAGATGATATCCAAATGAAAATTTCAAAGAAATATTTCTAAACATTAACACTAACAGTTTTTACATTATGTATAATCTGTCTTTCCAACACTGACAATACCTTGGTAAGAATCATCTCTTGGATGCACTGGGACATATCATCAGTGATGTAACTATTGCTCAGTGAACCCAACCAGGGTTGATCGTGTCCTGACTGGGTCCCACAAGCAAAATCAACGAATCAGCACTCTTTATCCAAATTCCAACTAGTGACCTGCTCTTTGCTGATTTTATGGCCCTCTCTGCAATTCCCAGTCAGTTTAGGACCCTATACAGGGAACGACAAACGCATCCTCTGCAGCTCACTTCTATGGGTTCATGGAATGTTTTCCAGCCTTGTCCCCTGCAAATCACCAGAAATGCCTGGTACTTGGCATGTTTCCTCCATCTGTTCTTCCCAGTCCACTGGAAGTTTAATTAAGTCCGGGCCGATATTTTCACGTTTTTCAGTGATTGGAGATCGGCTATATTAGCTGATGGGTCGAGCTGCTTTTTACAGAAGTACCTCCTAACTACATTTGAATAGCGGTTGTGCAATAATGCAAACCTCTGTTGCGGTGCAAACATGGACTCTAAATGACCAAAAATCAGCGTAGCAGATAAAACAGAATTCTAATATGGGTAAACTTCAACGAATATGCTTAACCTTTAAACTATATAATAAAGGCATAGAAGCTCACCTTCTGGCATTTACATGCAACAATAAACTGAAATAAAAAGAGGAAAAATGTTCTCACCTCCCGCAGCGGGGAAGAGGAAAAAGAGCCATAACAGCAGCTGTGCTGCATTCAAATAGCATAGGAAATCTATGATGAGTACATGAGCTCATATGATATTTCAAAAATGAAAAAAAAACAATAATAATATTGCAATTTACAAAATTAGAACAACGTGAGCTTTCTAAAATGTAATTAATCATAAATAGAGTGAATGCGATCACATGGAAATGGCAGAGCAGCACTGGACACACCAGCATGCATTTTCTTTATTTTCATGACTACATTGTAGATTCTCAATTAAGGGCATCGAAACTATGGATGAACACCTAATATATGGAATTACTGTATGTACTTAAACAAAAAGGGTGAAATAACTGAATACATGTGTTATATTTTAGATTCCTCAAAGTAGTCACCCTTTGCTCTAATTACTGCTTTGCATTCTCTTTTGCTTCTAGTCACCCAAAATGGTTTTCCATCAGTCTTGAAGGAGTTCCCAGAGATGCTTAGTACTTGTTGGCTCTTTTGCCTTCACTCTGCGGTTCAGCTCATCCCAAATCATCTCTATTGGGTTCAGGTCCTGTGACTTTTGAGGCCAGGTTATTTCACACTTTTTTGTAAAGTACTACATAATTCCATATGTGTTCATTGATAGTTTTGATGCCTTCAGTGTGCATCTACAATGTCAATAGTCATGAAAATAAAGAAAATGCACTGAATGAGAAGGTGTGTCCAAACTTTTGGTATGTATTGTATATGTATAATTAATACTGTATCAAGTAAGTGTCTTGCTTTTTTACTTTTGTCTGAAATATTGACCGGAAGTTGACCTTTAATTCTCTAAAGGAGACACGAAATGCTGATCAAGACATCCCTGTAATAAAACATTAATTTTACATTTTGTAACAGATTCTTTGTTTTTCATGCTGACAGAAATAAAACAAGTCATATTTTCATACATTTTTGTCCTTTTGATTAAAGCATGTAGAAAACCTACTTAACAATGATTTCTGTGTTCCATTACTCGTAATTAGCTACCACTGTAAATGTAACAAACACAGCAAACTATCAAACACTGATGATGGCCTTTCATTCAGTGTAGTTTTAGTTTTGTTAGTTGTTTTTTTAAAAAAAAGGTTGTTGTCCATTTTAAAGAAAGTTCCACAGTTATAACCAGAAAGACTATTGTATTACTGTACCAGCCTGGGTAATTTTGTAATAAATGGTGAGAGAAGGCCACATTATATCTCTGAGTGTGAGCAGGATGGCTAAAGCTCATGATTAGATTTGTTTTTCTAACAAGCAGAAAATCTTATTCTATCTATTTTAGGTTTGGCCAAAGCTTTGTACTCCTACCAAGCTCAAAGTGAAGAAGAGCTTTCCTTCCAGGAGGGGGCGCTAATTCGTGTTATACGCTGTCCACTGGGAGAGGTTCGTAAGCGTACTTAAAGATTCTTTTACATACTGTATATTTTTAACATCCATAAACTAATCCGAATCCACAGCAGGTGAACAATATCTGAAATCAAGGGTGGGCTGGGGTTAAAATTCAGCCCAGGAGCTCGGTTCTTTTATCTGATCACACAAAGAATGCAAAAGGAATCATAACTGTAAGAAATGTACGTTGATTGGTAACATATCAGGATTTATGTCATTAGCAGAGGTGGTAGTAAGTAGTTACATTTACTAAAAGTGGCCTACATTTACTTGAGTGTCATACTTTTAAAATTTTCTTAAGTAAAAGTAATTATTAAAGTAATTATTATGCAGTATCAGTACTCATACTTAAGTAAAGACTTCTGGATTATCTACCTACTAAAAGTAATTTCACTGAATCAAAACAAGCATGTTTTAACCAAACCTGCCCCCGACTACAACACAAACCCAGAGTTAATGTTAAAGTGAGACCTCTTGTTTCTACTCAAGCTTTGTTATTCTTATGTTTTTATTGTTAGCTGCTGAGTTTTGGAGATTAACTAAATATATGCTAAACACTATATAATATTACTGGCAGCACTTTAGGTTGCTCTAATATAGATGCATTACATATCTAACCTTTTAATAGGTTTTATAATGAACAATTTTATCGGGGGAAAAAATTCCTCTGCTTAAGAATGTGTCATGTTGTAATTATATTTAGGCGATATGTATCTATTCCTTAAATTGTACTCTATAAAATACCAGAATTTACAAATAACTTTGCCCTTTTGTCTGATTTTTGTTATCAGTGCCTATAGAGCTGATCTGATGTTCTTATCTGTTACTCAGTGGCTCCTTGAGCAATATTTTTGCTTAGCCAACTACTATTTATCTTGTGAAATGAGCAAAGTATAGAACTGGATCAATAGAAATAAGCTTGTACTAATTATATCAAAAACAATGAGGTGAGTGCGTAGAGTGGGTAGAGTACTCTTTCCGTATACCCACCTCTCAGAGTGAGAGAGAGAAATAAACTGAATTTAGTTTTTGTGCAACAATCTCCGGATCAAACATAAAGCAGCGACGAGTAGCAACATTCCAGGTTATTTAAATGGAAATGATTCAGTAGGCTAGAGAAAATTCAGCTGAAAATAAATCATTTTCAAAACATGTTAGCCTTAGACAAAAACTTTGAACTTCCTTCCTTAATCAAACGACAAGTCTAAATAGAAATAAAATAAGGATTCATGACAAGCAGAAATGCGTCTCTAGAGTGACGGTGGAACGAAGCGACAGAGAGCTGCATCTGCAGCCTATCGTGGGGTGTCGCGTGGTGTAGTGATTAGAGCGAGCGCCCCATGTGCAGAGGCTCCTGTCCGTAACACGGCTGTCCCTGCTTCCCGAGTCCCTTTGTCGCATGTCTTACCCAACCTCTCTAACCCTTCAAACTCTGTCCACTGTCAATAAAGGAATCTCTGGCCCAAGCAACCTTTAAAAAAAACTTTCACAAAGATGTTCTACATCTCACTCTCGTGTTGTCACTTACAGACACAGGCACAGGCCAGCTGTTCCGGAAACCTCCCGAGTCTCCCGACGGCCACCACACTCCTGTCTGACAGTTTTTAGCCATGAATCAGCAGAAACTGGTGCCAAACAATCAACTGGATGCCATTAGACTGAAACCAGTTAAAGACATTTACACTTTTGAGTTAGGAGCAGTTTGAGTTAAGAAGGAGTTGTTTCATGCAATGTTTTACTGCACACAAAGTGTGTTAGCGCTCTGTATTACAGCGACTCTCATGAAGCATCTGATTGACAGCACTCTATATCGTGTATATTTTTAGGTAGATGACGGTTTTTGGGAGGGAGAGCTAGATGGGCGAATTGGGGTTTTCCCATCATTGCTGGTGGAGTTTCTACATGACAAAGAAGAGAAGGAGGAGGAGGAAGAAAAAGAGGAGAAGGTGGTGAGCTTTAACCCTACAGATATCTGATGGAGTTATGGCTCCAAAAATCTAATTTTCCCCATATTGCCTTCTCTGTCCAGCCTCTCCATACTGCAACACTACCTCCCTGCTCAGCACCCATCCTAATCCCCACAGCTTCTGGTGGTGGTTCTGCAAACCCTCCAACTCCCCCATGTGATGTGGAAGACACACAGCAATCTGTTTCCATAGAAGGGTCAATGATTCTGGGTAAGAGAAGCAGTGTTTTCTCTGTAACGTGTTATTGGCGGAGCCAGCTGTGTACACCATGTGTCTGTTGGTACAACAGAAGCTGAAGCCAGAGGCCACACCCCTCCAGAGATCCCCAGTGACCGCATAAGACCAGTAGGTGACCTCAAACAACCTGCTTCAATAACTAAACTATAATGTATTCAAATCTGTTTGAATTGACAGGAAGCTGTGAGGACCAATAATATTTATTGTGCTTATATTGTTTCAGTGTCGGGCACCGCCTCCTCCGCCAGCGAGCTCAAATTAGGTTGAGCTTCACAGGAAAAAGTGACTTCATTATAACAAAGCAACAATGATTTGTTTCCTTCATCCCTTAAACATACATTTAGCAGGTGTTCTCAGTGGTAAAGCTGAAAACACAACACACACACACACTACTTAGTTTGTCTAGCATGGACCTGTTTTTTAACTCATTAGTAGGCTACACACTATTCAACTGGTGAAATGTCTGTAGGATCACAGGGAGGAAGGTTACTGAATACTCAAACAAAAAAGTGAATGGTATAAAGCTACAGTATATGTACATTTAATACAAGTTATGCAAAAATACTTTGTGTTTTTTGTTTAAAAACATACGGTAAAAATGAAATGTAGTGAAGCTCGGGCTGTTAAATCTATAACTTCTTTGTATGAAGATCAATGACTATGTTTACATGCAGCCAATAACCAATATCAAAAACCGGAATATTAGAAATAACCCGGTCACGCACGGGCCTGTAAACACAAGCAACTCTATCTGCTCTCCCTCTCTCTCTACTCATGCATGTAAACAGATTATCACGAACGTTCCAGAAACTCGATTAGTGACATTAACCCGACCATAACCTGAATATCAGCTGCATATAAAAGTAGCCACTGTTTTGGTAAGGAGGAATATCACAGAAAAGGGGAAAGGAACCCCGCTCATACTTGTCTGAATATTGTTTAAATTGTTATTTTGTTGGAATTATTTGTATTACATCCATTTATTGGCAGCTTAGTTTTTTGTTCCAAAGTTCTGAAGTGTTGTAATAAAATAAAAGAATCCTGATATGAACTGTTCTAATTCGTGCTGCATAAAATGTGTAACTTTTACCGTCATGGTTGTAATGAAGGATCCAAATGCAGCAAGATTCAGGTAAATCATCCTAATGAGAAAGATAAACTTAGAAAGCAAACAGAAAGGAAAACTCAACAGGACAGGGAGCTGATGACGAACGAGAAGTGGAACGAGAGGACCAGTGATCTTAAATATGCTGAGGAGGAGTGAGGAATTGACTGAGAAAGCCTGAAAACCAATTACTGACAAACTGATGCTGGTGAGAGGAAGGAAACAGGAAGAGAATTAGCTGGGCTGGGGAGTGGAACTGCAAGGAGGAAACAGGAAGTCAACAGAAAACCACCCTGATTAAGAAACTAGCCCTGCATCTGAATCCTTAGTATTTACTACATGCTACATAGTTGCTACTAATTGTCCATTGGTGCAGTGAATACTGCGTAGCAAACTAGTGAGTAGTATGAATTAAATCGGACGTACTGCTCCACCTTTTTTTCTTGTTTTTTACTTTATTGACAATATTCAGTCAAAACATAAAGACATCCATCCATCCATTTTCGGAACCGCTTAATCCTCAAGGGGTCGCAGGGGGGGGCTGGTGCCTATCTCCAGCTGTCAATGGGCGAGAGGCGGGGTACACCCTGGACAGGTCGCCAGTCCATCACAGACATACGGACATCCAACAGCTTAACAGCCATGCCAGGGGGTAGCACATATATACCAACAAGTAGTGATGGATAGGAGGAGGAAAAAAAAATAAGTAAAATAGAATTACAGATCTGTAAGACCAAAACATCAAGGCATCAAGAGTCTTGGCAGCCCTAGGATCTGAAGAAGATTTCACGGATTCAATGTGTTTTCTAATTTCAATTACCAAATGTCAGAATAGGGTTTTTTAGCAGAAAATGTATATTAGTGCATGTGATATTTAGCAAGAAATGAAAATAGATTAATTACATCATATTGTTTTTTTTATGTGAGTTGTTAACATTGTAAAAACCAAATAATACATCCTTATATAAAATACAGAAATTTTCCAGAATATTAAATTGCACGACGAGGGAGAAGTCCTTCCAAAATGTGGTTGTAAATTTACATTTCCAGAATAAGTGTGGAGGTGCAGTTTTTGTCAATATCTATGTGCAGGTGATATTTTGCACCTGTGGAGTAGTTTGAAACACACATCCCGAGGTTTGTCGGTGATGAAGTATTTGGAAGAGAAGGTCCAGACTTTCCTCCACACAATGTCCGGGGCAAACTTTCTCCAGTGGTGGGTGACACAAGGCATAGTCGCAATGTTTTTCTGAAAAAGGGACCTTATGTTTTGTTTCTTGATGAACGGTTGGAAGTGAAACATATTTTTGCCCACATCGGTCTCAAACGAAGGACAGAAATATGAAGGTGAGGAATGCAAAGATCCTTTAAATAACATTATGATTTCTTTAGGAATTGCATCTATAACAATTGCAGACTCTTTAAGGAGTGACAGGAATGTGATAAGCTTCTAGGAATTCACTGTAAGATATTAAGTATCCCTCTGGGTTAAATAGTTGTTTTACAAATTTTATATTAGTATTAAATAAGGAAAGAATGTAGATTTATTTTTGTATAAGATATTACAATTGTTCCATATGTGGGGAGAAAAAGAGTGCTTATAGATGAGAGACCAAGCTAGGAGCAACTGCTTATGATAATTTGATTATTTAATTAGCAATTTTTTAATACTGTAATTAGATTGGAGGATAAAAGAGAGGCCACCAAGTTTGGAGAACCTATAATTTGGAATAAAGTTCCATATTAGGTTTGGATTAACTAACAATATCCTGATCCAATTGATTTTATAAGTGAAATCTAAAAAATGCTCCACCATTTACCGGAATTTTTATGTTTCCGCTGCATTGTGGGATAGCGTAGCATGCATCGGATTTCACTTTGGCGGTAGTACACATCCGGGAACTCTATACCTACTACGCCAATCCATACTAGAGATTTGGATCTACTACATCGTTCGCTTACTGCTTTTCGCCTGCTACATAGTAGGCATAGTAGGGGTATTTGGATGCAGGGTAGAAACTAACTAAAGATATGTAAGAGGAAATATCCAATCAGAGAATGAAGAACTAACAAAGACTGATAAACTATATATAAATAAATATAAATAAAACAGTAAGGTGAAAACATCTTAAGAGAGGAACGACTATAGAGATGAAACCAAAACTTCCAAGAGTGAGCGAAATCCTCGACATATAACCACTTTAATGTCTGAAAACAGGGAGAGTTTTAGAGAGAAACTTAAAATCTCCATTGTCGGCAAAATAGAAGCTCCTTTTAGATATGTGAAGATGTTAGTTTGATTTGCAGGTGTCCTGGCCTCAAATACGCTGGGGAGACATTTATTCCTACTCCTAAAGCCGACACTTCACTCTTAAAAAAGCTTTCAAAAGTCTGGAGGCCTGAGATTATGTTGTTCAAAGGGGAGTTGGGCCGATCTCTACGAAACAGAAAGCCATGTTTGTGCTAGAAGCGGAGGTCAGACAAGCAGAAACATTGCATGATTCACACCAGGGTTATAATGGTTTCAAAATGTTCATTAGCTTTAGTTTTTATTTAGTTTGACTTAAAATTTTAAATTCTATTTTGGTTTTAATTAGTTTTTACAATTTCTAAGCTAGTTTAGGTTAGTTTTTTTGTTTGTTTAAAATGCTTATTTTTTATTTCTTTTTCATTAGTTTCAGCTTTAGTTTTATTCTTTTCATTAAACAAGTTGTGTACTGGGGCATGACTAAACAAAAGAAGAAATGTAAAACTACATCTCAGAAAATGATTATGCGTTTTTAAAAATGTGCTAACATAGGCAAGAAATCAGGGAAGTATAAAATATATATGGCAGATTAATGTTCAAAGCTCTGTAATCAGAATAACAGCACCTGTGCATTTAAAAATCCCAACAAATAGTGCTAGAGTTCTATAAAAACACTGAATGGCAACACAACAAAACAAAGGCCAGGCTACAATGAGTACTATGATGGTTTTGAACATTTTGTCACATATTCTAATGGTAGGTAATCCCAAATTGTCTCTGCCGCTTTCTCTCAACCTTTGCTGACATGACGCTAGGCAGACCGCAGCTACACAGATTACTTGACTGACATGTTGGTATAAAGCAATACAGCCAGTAAGAACTACCAATAACCAGAAACTAAAGGGAATATTTGTCCATCAACACAGCGGATACACGCACAAGCTACACTAGCTACACAACTCCCATTGCTGTTGTTTGCAGTTGCAGTGTTAGTGAGCAGTGTTAGCTACTCTGTTAGCCATAGGTCCCCTATTATGAAGTTCTTTCTGCAGACTGTTGCGTGTTTAATCATTGTTTCAATCACTTCTTCTGATAGCTAGCAATCCAAAGATGTCTTTTATTTGACTTGAAAGGGGGAGAGTCTAGGGGATTTTAGCTTTCCCATTCTGTTGTTTTTTGCAACTGATTTGTGCAACCAAAAAGGATCTCATCTGTATCTGGTGATACAATGCGTAGTAGGCAGACAGCGACATAAAAATATTTTTTCTAGACTTTATGAGACACATTATGAAACAAAAACTGAGCACATTTTCTCAATAAATTCAGTTTGTTTTTGTTAGTTTTGTGAACACTCAATAACGTTTCAGTTCGTTTGTATTTTTATTTCAGTTAGCATGTTTTTTTTACTTCTAGTTTTCATTATTGTTCGTTTTTGTTAACGATAATAACCCTTATTAACATCCTTAACGTGACTGCACTGAGTCCTCACCAAGGGGAAACTCTGCCCGCAGAATGTGAAGCCAACCCGGAAGTGACAAAAATTGCAGTTCAGCCCTCATCCACTGGGCGCTCGCTCCAAAAAGGAACAACTTCCCATTGACTCCTATGTTAAAAAGGCCAACTTTAAAGCTAAAATAAACATGTTTACAGCCTGGTTCAAAAAACCATTTTAGGTTAGATAGTTCAGGTTTACCATTATGACAACTCTGAGGAGGGTGATTTTTTTTTTAACTTCTGCGTTTATTTGTAATTTAATCTTGAAATTATGAATAATTAGGTCGTGTCCTTTTGATTGACAGGTCCGTCTAGGCTAGGGTTGCCAACCGTCCCTTAAAATACGGAATCGTCCCATATTTTACTATTAAATGTGCCGTCCTGTTTTGAACTAATAAGGGACACTATTTGTTCAATATTTTCAATATGTCTGTCGGACAATTCTAACTACGTAGCCTATATAAAAATAAAATACAAATCACGCAACTACATTCAGCAAAACTGTTCTGGCTGCGGGATCTAAAGGGACCGCAAATTGTTTGTGTTTGCTGCTCGCGAGAGATGCGCGCTCAAGATTGATCATGTAGACACCAGACTCTATAAAACAACACACAACACACTGGCGCTAAACACGCAGCACCTTTCAAAATGTCCCGAAATCCCAAAGTAAAAACACAGGAAAAGAATAGGGTAAGAACTGAAATTAAGGATGTATGGAAATGATTAGAAAGGGTTGGAATGTTTAAATTTCTTGGAATCGTATTTGATTCACGATTAACATGGGCAGATCACATTAGTAGGATAGTAGAAAAGTGTAAAAAAGTGATAAACATGATGAGATGTTTGACAGGTAGGCAATGGGGAGCTAGTTGCTCAGCGCTCAGGAGAATATACGTAGTATTGATCAGGTTAGTATTCGATTATGGCAGTATTGCATATGGGTCAGCAGCTAGATCTCAACTAAAAAGAATAGATTTAATTCAGGCACAGGCACTGAGAGTCTGTAGCGGGGCTTTTAGGACATCACCAGTGCCTGCTTTAGAGGTAGAGATGGGAGAAATGCCATTAGAGCTGAGAAGGAAACAGATGATGGGGAGTTACTGGGTAAATTTGCAGGGACACAAAGATTCTCACCCTACAAACGAAGTTCTGCTGGAGTGCTGGGAAGATGGGAAGAGTCAGGTGGAAAATTTTGGACGGATAGGGAAAGATGTGGCAAAAGAACTGGGAATCTTGGGAATGAAGATAAGTCCTACAGTTGTATACCCAAAAGTACCACCATGGTTGCTGGAAATGCCGTTTATAGACTGGCATTTATTTGAAATGAAAAGAAAAGGAAAAGTTCAAAAAGACCTTGTAAGTGAGTTCAACTGCCACGTAATGGAAATGTATAGAGATCACATAATGGTCTATACAGATGGAGCCAAGGAACCTGAGACCGGAGCAACGGGATTTGGGGTAGTTGTACCAGCAAAAGGAATTGGGGTAAATAGGAGAACTTCAAATAAGTTAGGGGTGTACACAGTAGAGATGATGGCAGTGCTGGTGGCTGTAAAATGGGTTGAAGAAACTAGACATGAAAAGGTAATTATTTGTTCAGATTCATCATCAGTGTTGATAAGCTTGGAATCATTACGCTCCAAAAGCCGCCAAGATATATTACATCAAGTGCTTAAGTCAGTAACCAAAATAGTGAACAGAGGAGGTTAGGTTAAATTTATGTGTGTTCCAGCACATGTAGGTTTGAGAGAAGCAAAGAGGGCATTAAGGAAAGAAAGAATAGAGATGGAATTAAATACAAGTAAGGCAGAAGTTAAGAGTGTAATCTGGGAGAAAGTAAACCTAATGTGTTAAGAGTGGTGGGATAGAGAGCAGAAAGGAAGACATTTATATAATATTCAAAATAGTATCATAGTCACTAGTTTAGAAAAGGGGCACGGGAGAGAGGAAGTGGTGATTATGAGACTAAGATTAGGGCATTGTTCACTGAATAGATCACTTAAACTCATAGGAAAGCATCTGACAGGACTGTGAGAGAGGTGTCAGGAAGGAGAGGAATCAGTGGATCATGTAATCTTGAAATGTAGGGCATACGAAGCACAGAGGGAGGACATGACGAATCATTTTAGGGAGTTAGGAGTCCATGAATTCAATTTAAAAGAAATACTGAAAGTGAGTGAGAGAGCTCGGGTCAGGATAGTGATGAGATTTTTGAGAGACACTGGGCTTTTTTATAGGATTTGAAGAAGATTAAGAATTATATAAGAGTTAAAATAAGGTTGTGGTTGTTTTGTTTTTTTTAAGTGAAAAACATAGACTGTTAAAAAGAAATAGGGTTGTGAGTGTGGGGATAAACCTATTGTCTAACCCACACTCCAGAGCAGAAGGGGGTGGTAATTCACCTAACGCTGGATGCCAACCGCTGTAAACCTCGAAGAAGAAGAAGAAGAAAGTAAAAACGCTTATAGAGATACAGGCCATGTCCACACGTAGCCGGGTTTTTTTTTTAAACGAAGATTTTCCTCTGCTCCTTGAAAAAAAAATCTCCATCCACACGTAACCGGATAAATGCGTTTTTCAGCACATTCATAGACGTGGCAAACCTGTAGGGCGGAGTCGTTCTCCCCAGTCTAACTGCACGATTGGGACAGTGAGGATTACGTCGACACCCTGTACCTTATCTCCATGACAACCAAAATGGCGGTGCCGCTCGTGTTATTTTCCTGCTTAATATGATAAAACTGAAACAAAAACATCTATTTGATAAATACAAAATATATAAAAAAAAATCTAGCAAATTCTATAGCATAAAGTCCAAAGTTATAGAACATATTGTATTTTAATCAAAGGCACCAATTGTATGTATGTGTCATTTTTTACAGAAAATATTGGCTATAAAGAAAGCGTTTTGATTATATAATGTGTTGTATTGTATTATGTATATTTGTCATGTCTGCTGTGTTAAATGAACAGACACTGGAATGCCAGGAGATGATCTTTTCACCAGAAATAAGTACCCAAAAGCAATTTTATCTAAAAACGCACAAGGAATATTATTTTTGGCCTATCATGTCCGAAAATACACATAATGTTATTAGTAAATAATATTTCTCAATAGATACGTTCAACATCTCATTAATTGCTCGTGTACACAATAATAAATGATTCAATAGGCATCAATAGAAGGGGGTGTTGTGGACGTGTCCCCATCAGTATTTAGTTATGATAGTTTTGAAACACATGAAAATCTGCTATTGGTACATATTTAAATAATACATTTAAATTCAGGATGAATCTTTTCAACCACAAACCGACCACGTTAATGACACTTCAGGTCGAGCCTTTGAAATTTTATTTGTGCATTTTCTTTCAAGCGTGCAGCTGATCCACAGCGTTTCAGGATCATTATCCATCCATCTTCTATACCGCTTTGCTTCAACAGGTCACGGGGGAGGGCTGGTTCCTATCTGCATCTGTCAACGGGCAACAGAAGGGGTACTGCCTGGACGGATCGACAGTCCATCATTTTTTGTGTGACGATTTTGGTTTTAATGATTCTTCCATGCCAGCAGCCTGATGATGGTTGTAAGAGTTATTTGAAAAACAGTGCAAAACATGCAGCTTACGGCTTTTAACTTTTACTATTTGAAAGAAGATATGATTTCCTAAATCTGTTAACACACTGCAGTGGATGTTGTAATGAAACATCAATCAGATGAAAACATAGCTAATATATTAATATTTCATCTATAGCAATCTTCAAACCAGACTCCGGTTTATTGATATTGTCCCAGGCAATTTTAAAAACTAACTGACGCCCTTAAACTTGAAAATAAATTTGTAGGAGAGGCAGCTGGAACCATTTGTTGCCGTTTTGTCACAGAATTTCACATGTAGCAATGGATTGTGGGTAATATCCTTCACTGAAGTCCGCACCGATTCGGGCTTCAGCTAAGTGCGGAGCGAGGGCGCTAAAGAGGCGGGGCCAGGGGCCAGATTCTCCGCTCAGGAGAATAGAGACACCCTACGCACTTGCGCCCCTCAACGGGAACGCGCGATTGAAGTGCACAAAGGTGCAAGTGCGAGTATTGGGACAGGGCCTTCAACTCACATGGTATCGCTCGATGATCCGATTGGACACTGACCTTCCAATGCACGTAGTTTACCTTCTCTGTCAGACAGAAATGCCGGAACTGTTGTCTGAAAGCCTGAAGTGTTTCTTTGCAGAAACACTGTCTAATACTGTTAATGAGAAATCGGTTCATTTATGATATATACACCGTCGACCGACAGACTGGTGACCTGTCCAGTTGTACCCGGCCTTTCGCCTGCTAATAGCTGGGAATGGGATAGGCTCCAGCTGCCCCGCGACCCTGAATTGGATAAAGTAGTATAGATAACGGATGGATGGAGGGACAGACGCTGTTGACCATGAGGGGTAAACACAACACAGTCGGAGTTTGGCTAATTGTGGTGACCATGTCAGGCGAAATGAAACATTTCATAGAGATCTTCTATAGGTAAGTTATGTTTTATATATTTTGCCCACCGTGGCTTTGGCTTGGTCATTAATGCTTGTAGACTATGGTTTGATTTGAACGTTCGGTGTGTTGTTACAATGTTGCTGTTAGACCTCTATCCCGCTTTAACTTCAGAACGAAGCTAAGGTTAGCCTCAAATCTACCCGCCTTAATCTACGCACAATGAAGCAAGGTAATATCCTTAGCTATGTCACATCACGCTGTCGAATTGACAAAGAAATCGAGACAAGTACGCAATTACACGCAATTCGGGTGAGATAACGGACTTTTATACATCAGTAAGTAATTACAGCATTGCAGCGGCCTTTTCAACTAGGGGTGTCAAATAATCGCATTAATTGCGATTAATTAATTACAACTATTTTTAGCGCGCTATGTTTTTTAATCGCATTAATCTATTTTTTAATAGTTCATGTAATTGTTTCTGTATGCATATTATGCGGCGGCATCGTGTACAACGCTGACGTACCCCTGCTACGTGCCTTGAGAGCTGGAATTCAGCATCAGTATAGGAAGAAATTTACGCTCTCTGCTTGGCTGGATTGCCGGCGAGTAGCTCGTTAGACCTTGAGTTTACTGTTGAATTGTGAATATCAAAAGTGTGCAACTAAGCTAGGCAACATTTTAACAACAAACATCTTGGGAAAAGCAAAACTATTGAAAAACATTGAACGGTGAAAAGGGGGCTTTATTGGGGAGCATTGCTGTAACATTGGCTGTTAGATTATGCAATCAATGGTCGGCGTAACTTTCTGGTTGATTGGTCTGGCCTAACCAATTTCTCTGTGGCCCAACCATTTAGTTATCTCTGGCTACGCCACTGTTCTTCACTGATCATCATCCTATATATTTATGTTGGATAAGTTGTCCTGTAACTAGTAATTCAGTGCTGTTCTATCCGGCATAAACCTGAATATAACTGCTTACACAATTCCTTTTTCTTTTTTATCCAGTCTTGGAGAAACATTCATTCATGTAGCAGCTTTAATTATTAAATTAGAAGCAGCTGTCACGCTAGGATTTACAGCTGCTGCATGTACAGCAGCATGAATAATCAGTTGCTGATAGCGTTTTGGGACCACGGATTCAGAACACGAAAACATGATAAGGCAAAGGATTTTAAAATACGCAAACCTCACGTTTGATGAAAATAAACATTCTCTAAATAACAAATACGTGATCACAAGGACTTACCATGAACAAAATGACCCTCACAAACTCTGCCAGACACAGGAATACAGACTCTCTTTTGAGCATCCAGATCTAATTTCCTGATCGCCTGCAATCTCTTTCGTTTTTCGAAAAAATCTTTTTCTCAGGCTCCCAGTCTGTACGGTCGACCACACAGCAGGAGTGAATCATCTGCTCCACTAAATCCTCCTCCAAACGGGCAAAACAATCAAAGTATAGGTAAAATACACACTTTCCTGCCACCCACTACCATGATGCATTGTGAGAAAACAGTGACATCACAAAATATCCTTCAATTAAAGACCCCTGGCCACAACCCCAAACAGTCACACTCCAAACTCCACTGTGGCAAAAACAAAGAGCTGTCAATGGACACCAGAAACAAAATGGTAGACCTGCACCAGGCTGGGAAGACTGAATGTGCAAAAGGTAAGCAGCTTGTTGTGAAGAAATCAACTGTGGGAGCAATTATGCACTGATAGACCACTCAATCTGGGGCTCGTTGCAAGATCTCACCCTGTGGGGTCAAAATGTTCACAAGAACATGGCTGAGTCCTTCAGCATGGCAATGATCCCAAACACACCGCCCGGGTAACAAAGGAGTGGCTTCATAAGAAGCATTTTAAGGTCCTGAAGTGAAATTCTTTAAAAATCAGACCATGTGCTTTTCTAGATTTTTTTTCTCTTTTATTTTGTTACTCATAGTTCAGGTATGCCTATGATGAAAATTAAAAACATCTATCATTTTTTAAGTGGGAGATCTTGGACAATTGGTGGCTGACTAAAAATTGTTTTGCCCCACTGTACCTCTGGTAACCTAGCAGTGTCATTACAAGTAGCTACGCTTCTATCTAAAAATAACAAAATAAAAGCACGTCGTGTTAAGAAGTTCAAGACTCATTTCAAGACGTTAGTGTAGGTTTTAAATGTGTTTAGAAAATAGCTTCTCAATATTATTAAAACTCCTCCAGATCAGAGTGAAAAAACATACAAACAGAATTAGGTGCAGTATATTTAATGGAATGGACAATATGAATATAGGAATAAATAGGTGTCAACATAGTTTTTACAAAGACAAGGAAGCAATTAGATTTATTCAGAAATCCAACATGGTTAATATTAATGCCATTAACTTTCTGAAGGTGTTGGATTTCTTCATTTTTGTCTCTCCCATTTTTCTTTAATTAATACATTAAACATGCATCTATAGGGTGACATGTTGGAGTAATATCGATCTTCAAGTGATTTATTTCATGTTATGCTCGCTTTTATACTATTTTAATTTGAGAGAAGTATAAAAGGAAAAAAATCAGTTTCTTTTTATATTTATAACTATCTGTTCAGTTGAACTGTCTACTTGCTTTGGCAAATAACTGGATATTTTTGGGCAGTTATTTGCTTAAAATGTATTAATACTCTGAAAGTGAATTACTTATTGGGTCATATGACTTGATATGAACATGGAATTTCAAACTTGAGCTTGATTCTGGGCTTACAGATCTCGCCTTTGTACCTGAATATCTTTACTTGGGATTTGACTTAAGACTTGATACTAAGACTTGATCTAACTTCTTCTGTCCACTAAGGGACAGGACTAACTGCTCCACTAAACCAAACTGTACTCAATGGAGGCATTATTTGAAGTTTGTCCAACTTGTACCGGAGTTATCAAGAGTGACGTGAAAGATTCAGTGATGATTGAGCTGCATAGATAAGGGCTGCCAACAGAATATTCTCCCTTCATGGATCATTTACTCATATTGAAAAAAGATCCAGTAGATCATTTTTTGTGTTTTTTTACAGATGGTTCTGGTTGTATAACCTTTGAAAATGTGTGAATAGCTGACAAAACATGGGATGCTACCAATCCAAAATCTAAAACGGACCTGGAGACGACTCTGTGGTAATGTCAAGACGTTACAGAATGACATCATCCTGTGGACATCCAATTACTCCTGTATTAGGAGACATTAGCTAAATGTCAAGAGATGATGTCAGTGACATTGTTCATGTGTAACCCAACCAGATACAAGCCTTATGGTTGTGTTAGTGGTAAACTGATAGGACAAAAATTGTAACAAACCATAACGTTTACAGCAACAAATATGTGAGCCTGAAAAAAAAATCCTAAAATCATCTGTGATTAAATGAATAAAATGTTGTTTTTTTTCATTTATATTGTCACATGTCTTTTGCTGTAGTTCAGTTTGTGCTGTTGCTTCTCTCTCTCTTTGGATTATTACAGGATGCAGTGATCTCTTCATCATCCTGGGACTTGCTTTCTTGGTTCTGGTTTGACTGTTTATCTAATATCTTTACAGTGTCCTCTTTCAGCCCCTTGGCTCCTTCTACCTGCGTCACCTTGCAGTCTCGAATGTCTTCCATCTCCATCATGTCATCCTTGTCTTGGCTTGGATATAGTCTAGTTTCTGCTCCTACTGTTTCTTGGCTCTTAATGTCAGATTCACCAACAAAAATCTGTTCTTGCTTTCTGACAGCTGGTCTCATTTCTTTTTTCTCCGATTCAAATCCATCATCAGAGCTCTCTAATCTCTGGTCCACTGTAGTGGCATTTTCTTTCTCCACCATAGTGAAGGCAGAGAACTCCCTCTTGCTATCAGGACTGTCTTTAACAATGGTTACACTACTTATTCTAACCCCTTGAAGTGAAGATGGGGACAACGGGCTGGAAGGGGATACAGCCAAACTGCTTAATCTTTCTTTAAAATTCTGCTCAGAAGAAGAGGCTGGATCTTCTGTTTCAACTGGAGGTAGTTTGGCTGTTTTTAGGATCCCAGCCCTCTGCTTTTCCATCTTTCCTTCAGTCTGTCTCTCTGGCTTGTGTTCCTTTTTAGAAAATGAACTTGGAAACATTTCTCCTTGGGTTGTTGATCCTACAGAAGTTAAACTTTCTGACCTTAGGGTTAAACGGGGTGAAGCTGCAGTTGGAGAAGGACATGGGGCTAGTGACAATAATGGTTTGGTCTTGATTGACTCTGTTATGCTTCCTAAGCTGCTTTTGGCTGACTCTGTCAGTGATGAGGTAGGTGTTTTTAAAGAAGAGACTGATGAAAAGGTCTTGTTTTGGAAGGAAGATGCGGGAGATGAACCTAGGCTTATTAAAGCGGGGCCTCCACTAATAGCTGATTCTTGATCTGGGCTGGAACAAGGATCAGAAGAAGCTCGGATGGCAGTAAAGTCTTTGTTCAAATGAGACTGACCAGTGGGCATAGCAGAACTGAAACCTGGAATTGGTGCAGGTATTGTATCTATAGGGGTTGAGGTTTGCAGGGGTCCAGGACCTTCAATCTTTAATACCCTACTGTCAACAACTACAGATTTCTCTGGTAAAACAGGCAGCAATGTAGGGGCAGAGGCTCCTGTGGTCATCTTCTCTTGTGGGTCAGAGCCCAGCCCAAGTTTGGAACCTTCATGGGCACCAGAGTTAGAGTTTGGGGATTTTTTCAGAATTGAAGTTATAACATCACGCTGTGCTGATGGAGGCTCAGCATTCAGCTTGGCACCTGGTTTAGTCCCATGCTCTGGATTAGCCTTAACATTATCTGTCTGTACAGGTTCCTCCAGCACTACAGGTGGCTGGTGAACAGCAAATCTACTGCCCCCAGTGTCTCTTCCTTTTATTCTTAAACCCAAAGGATCACTGCCGCGTCTCAGCCCAAATAAAGTCAAACTCTTCTTTCTTTTCCCCACCCCACTGGCGCCATCTGAAGGTGGTTGGACATCCTTAAACATATTCTTCAGATTATACCCGTCCTCCTTTCTATCCTCACTGTCTTGGGACTGGTCCAACTGGTCCCCCGAAGCCTGTAATTGATTAGGACCTCCCTGGAGCTTCTTATCAGCGTGTGTCACCCGAAATCTGAGGAAGATGAACATAAGAGTTAATGTTTGATGTGCTGTGTGTTGAACTTGACATAATTGCTAAAGTCTGCATTTCTACCTTCCAACAGAAAACACAGTCTGCTCTCCAGGTCGTTGTTTCAAGCGGGGTGTCCTGCTTTGCCTTCGGCCCTTCTTTGCTTTGACCTGGGCGCAGAGGAGGCAGGAGTTGTGGTCGCTGCCTGAGTGTACTGTATGGAGATGGGGAGGAACGCCACCAATGGACTCCTTACGTAACCTGGGAATCAGCATAGAAGATTTTCATAAGGGACTTTAGCATTGTTAGTTTTCATAAAGTCTGAGAGTTTGGCCTTAAATACCCTAAATGTTTGACATTGTTAAGGAGAATAAAGACAAAAACCAATATGTACAACTGTATAAAGATCAGCAAATAACATCAGTTAGTTGTACAACCCTGGAACCCTGGTCCTTGTTTAAAGGACAGCTGGTAGGTATGCAACTCTAGGATGCTACTGTCTGGCCAATTAGGTTTCTACACTTTCCTTTTACAGGTTAGCTAAAAATGTTTTTTTTTTACTTTTCTTATGACCCAATGTATTCCAAAATAATTGAAGGCCTTTGTGAGTTTATTGCCAAAATGTATTGGCCAGTGACCAGTATCATTTAATTTCACACTGGACTGCTCCTCATCAGGAATGGCTTCGTGTCTAATCTGTAATAACTTAAGCAAACAACATGAACATCTTTGGTGTGGAAGTTGTTACTGATTAAAAATCTTTCACTTATTTTCAGGATCAGCGTGGTCTTCAAAAATGAGGTAAAAGAAAGCACGAGAGTACAAGAAGTTTGTCGAAACCCTTTCTATCCATTGATGTGGCCACTTTATATGGAGGGGCAGAAATTAGCAAATGATCCATAGATGTTCCACAAGAAAATCCTTCTGAAAATCAGGAATCAGGCTAGAATAGGAAGTGTTTGCAGCTGTTTGGAAATCTCACAGTTAAGAGTTTAACTTACTGGTAGAAATGCCAACTGTGCTAATCATGCTAACTAGGCTAATCATGCAAATCTCTTACACACAGTATAGTGTTGCCTCTGGTCCCAGGACAATTATTCTTTTTATTTTTGTTTTATCTGTATAAATAGTAATGTCCCATAAACTGGTGGACTGCTGTATTTGTAGTGTACCCAAAATGGATATAGAGATGGTTCTGTATAGTGTGCTGCTTTAGAAGAAATCATTACATTTTACAATAACATTTTAGGATTTCAACCTTTGCAGAAAGAAGAAGGGATTTGGTATTTCATTGTTATTCAAATTTGAAGATGAAACTCTAAATCACAAAAATCTAATGCACAAACAACAGTAGTCTAAAAAAGAAGAGATGTCATGTGCCAGGTTATAGCAGACATGCTCATTTCCACCCGTAGTCCCTGGACAGGTTGATGTTATACTTAAAATATATATATATATCTTACAGTCCAAAAACATGACTGTCAGATTAATTGGTCTCTCTAAATTGTCCTTAGGTGTGAGAGTGAGCGTGCATGGTTGTTTGTCCTGTCTGTCTCTGTGTTGCCCTGCGTCCAGGGTGTTGCCCGCCTCTTGCTCGTGGACAGCTGGAGATAGGCACCAGCATCCCTGCGACCCCTTGAGGATTAAGCACTTTAGGAAATGGATGTGTATATATATATATATATGTATATATATATTATAGTCAATTTAAACAGTAAATATATTGTAACTGGACTGAATTTCTATAGCACTTTTCTATTGATGTTGACGACTCAAAGCATTTTACACTGGAGCCACATTCACCCATTCGCACTCACAAACACATTCATACACTGATACAATTATCGGTAGGTAATTTGGGGTTAAGTGCCTTGCCCAGGGGCACAACAACATGTGACTGGAGGAAGCTGGAATTGAACCTACGACCCTCCGATTGCAAAACAACTACTCTACCACTGAGCCATATATTTCCTCCGTATGCTGCTTTCTATCTCATTGTTACAGACTATTTATCCTGAAGGCAGCGTTGGGGAGAATACTTTGAACATGTATTTAGTTACAGACAGTGTTGGGAAAGTTACAAAGAAACTGTAATATATTTCACATTACTAGTTACAATGTCAAAAATGTAATATGTTTGCATTACATATTACTGTCTTAAAAATGTAACTGAGTTACACTACTTTAAGTTACTTCGGGTAAAATATCTTAAATATTTACCACCACTTCTAACCACCGTAACTTATGAATTTAAATTTTACACAAGTGTCACACCACAAATACTGTAGTTTTAACACTATTTTATTAAAATTAAGTCTGAAGTTCCTTTGCATGCCTTCTATTTCATGGTAATGTTTATTAAATCTAATCAAAAGAAGGTGCTGAAAGTGCTCATCACAAAGATGGTTGACAAAGATGAGACTCTGATGTCTGAAGTCTTAAAACAGATGGTTAGGAAAACAGTGTGAATGATGTCGCTGTTTAAATATACAGTCGATCTTTTCCTCAGTCGTCCTGATTCTCTGATGTTTTGGTTTTAAGCGACAGGAAGTGGATGGTGGATGTTCTACCGCATCCAGCTTCATTTGGTCTGTTGCATTAGTTGGCCAGAAAAACTATTTAAAATGCATTTGTAACTTGAGTTACTGAAATTGTTACTAATAATATATTGCTGCATATTTTGTAAGTAATGTATTACATTACTCAGTTACTGAAAAAAGTAATCTATTCCTGTAACTTATTACTTTTGTAATGCATTACTCCCAACACTGGTTACAGAATACTGAATACCTGCTTTAAAATGTATTTTGTAACATATTCTGTTACTTTGCTGAATCCTGGTACTGTTTTCTTGGAATACTTCCCCTTAAAAACAGCATTCCAGTCTATTAAATGTCACAAAAAGCACTGGTAGCTACTCCTGCAGGAAAACTGAGGGCTTATTAATGCTAAACAGTAGATACTGACTGGGAAAAAATAAAAGTATTGAATTATTTTTCGTACAGCACTGCTACCTCTCAGTTCCCAAAAACCAAATAAACAAACAAACTGGTTTTTAGCAGTAACATTGTTTTATATTTTATTTGATTTTATATTTAGTCATTTGAAATGAAGCTGAACTGTTTTTGCAGCACAGGCAATTAGGCTATTTTTGACTTTCTGTTATAAATATGCAAAGTATTGTAAACTGACATTTATTGCATTCCATTTCTTGGTAGCCATAATTTTCAGGAAATGAATGAATGAATGATTTATTAATTTGAACATATTTATAATAACATAATTTTGGCGAAAACAAATTTAATTGATATGTTCAAAGGGTGCAGGGGGAAGCATAAGCTTTTTTAGTTTCCTGCCCCTTTTCCCGTTAGCTCAAAAATCAAAAGGAACAGTGTCATTTACATCAGGAAACCCATCATAAAATATATAATCAAGCTAACGTAATGTCAGATCAACCAGCAGTGTAACTCGAGAATATGACCCAACTATAACGATACCGGCCCTGTCAAATAATGGACATTTTCCCACCTGGATCATCACTAACCTTTGCAAAAAATATTTTAGGTGGTAATACGAATATGCCGCTTCATTCATTGATGCTGAATTACAGCAGTTCCAGCCATCACTGGAGTTTTCCAGCATACTTCGTAGTTTGACACCAGAAGCATACATGGAGAAACTCTATGACTAGGGTTGCCAGATTTTAACCACCATGGCTTTATTCGGGCTTTTGTCAGGAATGCTCGAATAAAATCTAGCATCACTTGAAAAAAAAAAATAACTGCGAGAGAGCGCCATTGAATGCATCATTTCCTTCACTGCTAGTAGGTTTATTTGGCTGTGGTTGTGGCTCCAACCCCCACCCACCCCAGCTCCAGATCTGAATCCATACCTGGCAACTCACATTTACGTTTTTCTTTGTTATATGGGAGTGCTTCGGCCATAGGATCTCTATGGTTACGGCAGGATGTTTAGGGATATTATGGGATAGTCTACACAACCCGGAGGTACACATTTCCCCAAATGTATATATTCATCTTTCAGGTGGAAAGTGGAGAACACACAAGTATTCCAATAGTATTACAAAAGTAACTGTATTCTGAAACCATGTTTAAAAATAGTAACTGTAACGGTCAGTTTTCATAATTAGTATTCTAAATACATACTGTCGGTACATGTATTCCATTACTCCCCAACACTGCCTAAAGGTAGTCAGTCACTTTGCTGAAAACCTGCTTCCATGTGTTTAACGTTGGATTATGTGACAGAGTTTACCTTGGATCATGACGTACACAGACGTTACGGTTTCCTAACATCTCGTTGAAGGCCTCCATGTTGGCTGGAAAAGACAAGAAGAATCCCAGTCACAAATGTACTGACATGAATTACCTTTCTTCCAAATAATGATTCAGACTGAGAGAGAACTACATGAACCATAATGGTATATGTACATTTGATCAGAAAAGATCAAATATGAAAGCATTAAAACTAAGCATTAAAACACAGAATAATCAATGTAGTTTAGCAATATTCAAACATGTGTTACCTTCATTCTCCATGATACATTTAAGAATCTGCTCCACGGTATCCTGGTTCTCATCATTTTCATCTGAACACAGGAGACCAGGAAAAACCAATAAAAACCTCAACTCTTTTATAACAAGCTTTTCTGTCACCAGGAAGAACAACCAGTTAGTGACCAAGGAGGCCATTTTGGAGAGTGCAGTCAATGCAAATAAGTTTTATGTAATCATTAGGAATTCCAGAGCAACTCTCTCTCTGCTATCATATCTGTTTATGTGTATGTATCTGTCTGTTTACATATGTAAATCACTACATATGTGATTATATTCATCCTAAACGTGCATGAACCATTGTATGTATCACAGAGACGCATGTTTGTGTTTGGCAGAACTCTTCAAAGACTGACAGATTTTACACTGAGTGTTTGTGGATGACTCAGGAGGTTTTGTGTTGGGATAAGAAAAAAAACCTGGATGAAATGAAAAGGAGAAATAAACAGATTCCCAACCAGCTGCTCTCTGTGTGTTCTCTCAGTGCACTTATTAGCACCACTGGAAGAAACATGTGAAAAGCTCTGAATTATATCAAACTTTTATTAAAGTGGCCTATTTTCCCACCAAGTAACACTCTCTCACATTTTAAGTAGAAAAAATATCAAAAGTCTCTAAATAAATCACACACATTGATGAAATCACATAGAGGCCCACAGCATCACAGAACTTCCAACATATTTTACATTGGCCTGATTTTTCCACTTCTGTTTCAAACAACTAGACCTGTTACGACAACAAATACTGCTCGGCAATAGAAAAAATAGAGATAGAGGATAATATTGTCCTTTTAAGACCATCCTCAACCAATATAATAATAATTAATGTACACCACCTGAGCGCTCAAAAAACTTTAATTTCTAAGGAACATTTACCAGGGCAACGGGAAAACATTTTTAATATCCAGCATAAATTACGAAAACAACCAAAACAATAAACTAAATGGATGAACTCTGTAACTAAAATCACCTGACTTAGCAAAGACAAACCAGCAAAAATGAGGGGAGTTACCAGTTAGGAGATTTGTGAACAAAAAGTGCAATCTAACAACCTTCCTTTGACTCTGTTACTATGGATACATAGGGCACATCTTTCTCTTTTCATCCAGTCTATTTGACTGAAGGGAGACAAACGAGGAAAGCAAACAAGCATGTAAATGGAAATTATTGCGGCTGGAAGATTATTCAACTAATTTAAATGTATCATGTGATCAATGGATTTTTTGTTTATTGTGATAGGCCTGAACACAGCAAGAGATTTCTTTGGCAAAAAGCTCGATCTCAGTCATGGTTAAGGTCCCAGTAGCAGTTAGAAAACAGCACACATTTACATTGCTGATGAGTGACCGGTTGAACTGTAAAGCTGATCACTATGTATGATGGATAAATTAACTTCTTCCAGCTATCCAGTTCCTGGATATCAAAGGTGTTTTAATTTTTTTCTGTGAACAGTTTCTTAATGAAATAAGTCTCTTTGTGACATCATATATATATACACCAGGTAACAGAAAGGTCCTTGATTATTAATTAGACTAGGATAAAAAAGCCTAAGTTATATTCATTCTATAGGAATTACAGGTGCAAAATATAAAATCGTTCCCACAACGAAAAGGTTTTCCTCGCATTCAAGGTTTGGATTCTTATTTATTAATCTATTTTACATATTTCAGGGGCAAATTTTACAACATCTATCGAATGTAAAAAGCTGGATCTTTTTCTGCTAGCTTTAAATAAAAACTGCTCATTTTGATTTTTTCCAAACAAATCTGGTGGCTGCTGTAAAACCTGACACCACTGAAAAGATTTATATTTTCCCTTAATCTGCCATTTATTCATTGTGTGTATGCAGCAGAGAGCAGCGCATGTACATGAATTATATTTATTACTGACAAACAAAAAAACAGAATTCAGTCATTATCAGAAATCTTCATAAATCAGCCCCTAAGCATTTATTGCCCTTTAAGAGAGACAATACAAGTATGGTGGAGCAACAGTATTTCACTTCAGCTGTTTTCATCATATTGTCTCTTAATATTATTGACCAAGGTTTAACAGCAGAAAAGAGGAGCATAGTCAAAAAATGTATTATTATATGTATTGTTAGATATTTATGAGAATCTGATGGAAATCGATCTTGAAGGAGTGTGGGAGCAGTGTGATATTGGATATCAGTATTTAAAAAAAAGTCAATATCAAATATCCCTAAAGGAAACCTTTTAGAAACATTCCGATAAAATTAAAAACCAATTATTTTATTTTTATTCTCTACTTATTACCTTCATCTTCTGCAAGCTTATCCTCTACTTCATCTTCCAGGTCTCCAGTTCGGCAGCGGTAGCCCTTCTTCTTCAGCAGGTGGCAGATAAGGAAGCCCAGCAGTCCAGTCATGAAGAAGAGTAAGACCACCAGAAATATAATGTAGGATGGGGGGGGCTCCCCCGCCCCAGAAGCTTCTAACGTTGTCATAATGTAGCTGAAAGCTGAGAGGAAGACAGAGTTCATACTGGTTAGTGCTGCCTCTATCTCTGCTCTATTATGGATCCAGACCAACTAAATGCTGAAAGAAAATCATCATAGAAAAAGTGTGAATAAAAAAAGAAAAAATAAGAATGATGGCAGCAAGATTCTTTTATTACAATCAAGTTGTAAATAAGAGGACATACATTTAATTTGATAAAGATGTTACATCTGTTGAAAAGTTGTAAAGCAGATGATCTTTTTATAATTTAGCTAATACAAAGAATGAATATATTGCTGTGTTATTGGGATTTAGCATCAGTTAGGAGGTAAATGATGGATGGATGAGCAAAATTATTTGTGTTTCATTGTAAATGCGCTGATTATATTCAGCGTTTTTCTTGCCTTTAGGACCGCTCTGATATGCTGATACACAGTTCAGTAGGCAACTTGGGGTTGAGTGCCTTGCCCAGGCAAACATCCACATGTGAAAGCATGAAGCTGGAAATGAACCTACAACCTTCTGATGGCAAGATGACTGGAACACAATTCCAAAAATTCAACATAGAGCATCAGCAGGGGAACATCTATAGCATAGTCTATAGTAAAACATGGTGACGGCAGCATCATTATCTGGGGTTGCTTTTCATTAGACGGACAGCTGCAAACATCAGTTCTTTAGAAAGAAAACGTTGCTGTGTGCTTAAAAGCAATTTATATATATATATATATATATATATATATATATATATATATATATATATATATTTCTTTGTCCCACGGTTTTTTCCCTCATTATTTATCACCCAGTGTCACTACCTAACTACAGCCCTAGGCATTGCTCTCCCTCTGCTAACTGTGGGAGGGCCCTGCACTGAGCTCAAGCCTCCTTCTTGCCTGTGGAGTGGGCAGGCCCTTCTCTTCACCTGAAGGGGCAGGGTTTCCCCAGCTGGACATACAGACGTGGACAAAATTGTTGGTACCCTTCATTAAATAAAAGAAAAACTCATAATGGTCACAGAAATAACTTTAATCTGACAAAAGTAATAATAAATAAAAATTATATAAATGTTGACCAATGAAAGTCAGACATTGCTTTTTATCCATGCTTCAACGGAATTATTTAAAAAATAAATGCATGAAACAGGCCTGGACAAAAATGATGGTACCCCTAGAAAAGAATGAAAATAATGGGACCAAAGGGACATGTTAATCCAAGGTATGTCCACTAATCAGCATCCTAGGTG
The DNA here is from genome assembly GCA_028564705.1 of Apricaphanius iberus. NCBI lineage: Eukaryota > Metazoa > Chordata > Actinopteri > Cyprinodontiformes > Aphaniidae > Apricaphanius > Apricaphanius iberus. The sequence goes on along the minus strand of JAPXFQ010001501.1, from coordinate 515,595 downwards.
TCTACAATCCTGTAATCACTCAGTGGGCCTATATATAGGACTCCAGGTAGTCACTGTGTTGTTTGGTGACGTGGTGTGTACCACACTCAATATAAACCAGAGGAAGCAAAGGAAAGAGTTGTCTCAGGAGATGAGAAAGAAAATCATAGACAAGCATGTTAACTGTAAAGGCTATAAGACCATCTCCAAGCAGCTAGATGTTTCTGTGACTACAGCTGCACATGTCATTCAGTAATGTACGATCCATGGGACTGTAGCCAACCTCCCTGGACGTGGCTGCAGGAGGAAAATTGATGACAGATCAAAGAGACGGATAATCCAAATGGATTCGCTTCATTCTTCGCTGTTTGAGCCAGAGGACAAATCATTGAAAAAAACAGACTGGAGTATGCCAAACTACATGCTGACGAGCCACAAAGCTTCTGGGAGAATGTCCTGTGGACAGATGAGACAAAAATTTAACTTTTTGCCAAGGCACATCAGCTCTATGTTCACAGACGGAAAAATGAAGCATATCTAGAAAAGAACACGGTCCCTACTGTGAAACATGGGGGAGGCTCGGTTATGTTCTGGGGCTGATTTGCTGCATCTGACACAGGGTGTCTTGAATCTGTGCAGGGTACAATGAAATCTCAAGACTATCAGGGGATTCTAGAGAGAAATGTGCTGGCCAGTGTCAGAAAGCATGGTCTCAGTCGCAGGTCACGGGTCTTACAACAGGAAATGACCCAAAACACAAAGCTAAAAACACCCAAGAGGGCTAAGAGGAAAACACTGGCCTTCTATGAGCCCTGATCTCAATCCTATTGAGCATCTTTGGAAGGAGCTGAAACGTGCTGTCTGGAAAAGGCGCCCTTCAAACCGGAAACAACTAGAACAGTTTGCTCATGAGGAGTGGGCCAAAATACCTGCTGAGAGGTGCAGAAGTCTCATTGACAGTTACAGGAATCATTTGATTGCAGTGATTGCATTAAAAAGGTTGTGCAACCAAATATTAAGTTGTGGGTACCATCATTTTTGTCCAGGCCTGTTTCATGCATTTATTTTTTAAATAATTCCGTTGAAGCATGGATGAAAAGCAATGTCTGACTTTCATTGGTCAACATTTATATAATTTTTATTTATTATTACTTTTGTCAGATTAAAGTTATTTCTGTGACCATTATGAGTTTTTCTTTTAATTAATGAAGGGTACCAACAATTTTGTCCACGTCTGTAGCACGTGGAAGGATCACGATATTCCAGCCAGATCCTCCCCAACCCTTCAGGCGCCCGGGTCAGCCATGAGGAGGCAGTATACAGCCCAGAGCTGGTGCATGGTTTTGTGGGAGTAGCTCACATTAGCCACTCAAGGGAACACGGGGAAAACATGCAAACTCCACACAGAAAGTCCTAAAAGCAATTTTATTTTTTAACACCAAATTGAGTATACCTATCGATAGATACTTTATTTATCCCCAAAGGGTACATTCAATAATATATAAATATACCCAAAGCAAAAGTTTTATCAGAGGAAAATAAAAGTTTTAGAATGGCATAGCCAAATTACAGAACTAAAACAGATAACCATTGGGTTCATGTGAATACATCTGTGGGCAAGTGATCTCCTCACAAGCAAAGAGATTTGGAGAAGTTTTGCAAGGAACGGTGGGCTGATAGACCCCTACCAGAAAATAAACCACCAGAAAAAGATAACACAACTGTGTCTTTATTAAGAGGTTTTAAATAAAGGATGTGCACATTTCTGTAATCAGGGTACATTGCAGCTTTTATACTATCTGTGCTTTTTAAGGTTTTTTTAGATACAGGCCAGGCTCTAGATTGTTCAACAAACTTTATACACGTACACAGCCAATTCTGGAATATAAAGCGTTTGGATACATAACCCCAAACAAAACAAGCAACCATTAACCCTCCTACATACATTTCTTGCCCTTTTCTTTTGTATCTCAAAGCTATGTTTGTTGTTGTTGATGATAACCCAAAGCTGCACAGTGGAAGATTTTAAAAGAATCCTGCTTTATAACAAGTTTCAGAAAAACTGCATGATGTTGTTTCCTTTTACAAAAGTTACCAGTTTAAATTGAAAGACTGAAAAAAGTATACAATATGAGAGGCTGTCTTTAACCAAGTTTTCTAGTTCAGAATGAAAGGATTATTAAAACTCATCTTGTGTACGATCTTGGCTTAATGTTAAACAAATATGTTTACAGTCAGACGTGACTTAGTAATCCTATACAGCTTGAACATAGCTTTAAGGTGAGAAGAGAAGCACAACCACAACCATTTAGCCTTCTGCTTTTGACCAAGCCAACAAGTAGATATTTCTTACCGGTTTCACAGTCTGTCAGCGGACACGTAGGACGTCAGCATGGTCTCTGGAAAACATGCCAAGAGGAAGACAGCAGCAGATCCAGTGAGATTTGGTGGATGGTGAATGTAAAACTGTTTGCATCAGATAAGAAGGCGAGGGCAGAAGTGTGGCTGTATGGCCCAGCAGTGAGGACTCCCCCTAAGCCCCACCTTATCTCTCTATCCCCCACATACAGAGGCACAAGTTCAGGGAGAGAGGAGAAAAAAAGGAAAATAATCATGCTGATGTGTCTTTTCTTTATTAAAAGCATTTAGAGTCTTGAAAAAACTGTTCACATGTACTACAAAACTGATAGCATGCAGTATTTATCACTATATATGTACATATAGATATTAAATATGTAGAGCTGAGGTGCACAAAGCGTAAAGGACTCAGCATAGATGAGCTTTATCGTTGTGGCCCTCCAGGTCTCTTATCAGCACTTGATAACTCCCCCAACACACACACACACACACACACAATCATTTATCAGCGGTTGTCCCTTCTAAAATGTCCTGAGGGTGGCTGAACAGTGATAGCACATATCATCGGCAACCAGAACTCAACCATGTCCAAATGTACTGCACTCAGCTGTATCATGATAATTAGTACAGTGAGGCGCTGACAGGTTGTCTCTGTCTACCACTACATCATGTAGAGTGACAATACTGTTTTATGTGCAAATATTTAATAGTGGGAACATATTTTAGAGCAAACTCTTTAATAAAAAGAATAAATAGAAAATAAAACACTGAATCCTATTTTCCTCCATTGGTTTGCTGTGTGTGTGCGTGTGTGTGTGTTTGTGTGCGTGTGTTCGCGCACATGTGCATCATGGGAACTTTTGTCGTACTGTGAATGTTTTTGCCAGGACCACACAATCTGTGATGGGGGAAAAAAATTGTCTAATACTGGTGAAACCTGGACTGAATTATTCAACACTGATTAATGATTACTTTTTAATGCCTATAAGAATTTTCAACTCCCTGTATGTTCTACCCTTTTATTGCTTTTCCAAATCAATCAAGATACACATTATTTGGCTCATATAATAACCAAAAGTTGCAAAAATCATTTAATATTAAAGTGAAAATCGAGTTCAACAAAACAATGACCATATCATAAAATATAGATAAGTGATGACATATATATTGATCCCTGTTAAAGTGACTGATAGAATTCAGTAGAGGTCCAGCCGATTGGTCTTAGTTGTCTCAAAGTAAACTCGTTTTCAGATAGACGTTCTGGAAAATTTGCGGACAAGTCCATTCGGTCTTTAACTGGAGTTATCCTCTAAAGTAGATCACTTTTTACCAGAACATTGCCTTTCAGGTTTTTTCAGACAGCAAGAAATGTTCCATCCTGCTGAATCCTTTGGGTTAGAGCTGGAGATCTTTGTCCAAACCGGGCCGGGTTCGAGCTTGATTTCTGTCATTGTCCATGGACTCGGGTCAGGCTTGGGCTTTAGCAGTCAGCTGATCATCTCAGCACGATAATTTATAATAAAACGCTGCAGTGTGCCACTAACAATATTTTACCTGTCAATATGTTGCCGGCACACCGCTTGTGTCATGATGTTAAAGACCCACTCCTCTCAGATCAAATCAGAACACATGCCCTGACTGCTGCGCTGCGCTCTCACAGAAAATGCTGAAGTGTACAATAAATGCACTATTATCTGCATTTATATAGCAGCTCCCAGATGCCCACACATCAGATAAAACCTCCTGAAATCTAGAGGAAGCAAAAAAGAGCACACACAGAAACCCACGCAGGCGAGACGGACTTTTACGCAACAGAACCAAGTGGTTAAGGCTTCATATAGCTGCAGACTAAAAAGAAAATTATATGTCACCATGCCTTGAAATTGTTATTATTCATTTATCATTTTAAGCTTCAGATAACAGGCCTATTTGAACGGAGTTTCAAACATTTGTTCAGTAGATTGAAAACCTGCCGGTCACGTTGACCGGTGCCAGTTTTTTCTTTTAATAAGCTGTCAATCAAAATATACTCATTGAGCTCGGGCTGAACTCTCTGAGGCCCGGGTCGGGTCGGGCCCAACTTATAAGGCCCAAATACAGTTCTACAAGGGGGTGAATACTTTTTATAGATTGGGTAAATCTTAATGATTTTTCTGAATAAATAATTATTAGATTGATATTTTACTTCCTAATACTTCTGATACATCAAACACTGAAGATAAGATTGTGGAAAGGTCCTTCATACACAGCGAGCTAATGATACAGGAACCACGACTGATCAGAAAAACAAGGATCCCACTCCCAAAACTTGGATCAATGGATCGATCTGCTCTCTGAGCCACGACTGATACATGATAGTGGTTTATAAAGGGGGATTCAGTGAGGTAACACAGTCTGTATATATTCAAAGGAGCACAGTATGAGGTGGAAACAGCTGAATTGCATCTTTTACTGAATTTAAGAAAAAGATAAAAGTAATTAATTTTGTTTTCTTTAAATCTATTTGCTGATTGTCTTCTCGTTGGTGAGCTGAATTGAATGCTATGATTTCTTAATATGATTTGTCAGCATATATGACCCATATTCATCATAGCATCACTTCATAGCATCATCTACTACTTTATTCTCTCTTTTTTAACCGTTTTTCAACCCGCAAACTTCCTATGTAGAACCAGTCCCTGCTTTGTTTATCTAAGGCTTGGTAAAATCTGTCTTTGGGACAAAATACCCTGGGGAGTAAGAGAAAGCATGAGAGGAAGACTGGGACAGAGACAGAGAGACATAGCAGTGTTTAATGTTTTTGCTGTGTTGATTTTTCAAGGATACTTTCTTACATAATGATGTGAGAAGAATTTCATGGAAATGAAAATGAACAAAAAGCAAACTAACTTGGACAAGATACAAATTGCAGCAATAACGTACTTCATAATGTCTTCATCCAAATAAAATTCCAGGGATTGGGACACTTTCATCCTCCTCTGATATGCCGTATCAGTATTTTACCTTCACCTTCCCTTCATTCTGCTTTTGTAACCTCACTCATTTAAATGTCATTGCCAGGATATATATTTACCATCTACCCTTGCTTCTGCTATGGTTCCTACAACTACTTCATGAGTGTTATGTGGAAATGTTTTTCTATGTGAGATTCAACTGAAGGAATACGATACATTGACATACCACCCACACAGTTGTAAGCACTGTGAGACAAACCACAGCTGAACAGCACTAAATTTGGCATGTGCTCTGTGAGGTCCCATTTGTATAGTTACATAATCAAAAATTAACATCAATAAGTTGGGTTGTTAAGTCTGTCATAGAAGACAAAAGCAGGTGTTCGTTTTTCAAAGAAATATTTCTGTCTGTGTTATATATTATTTATAAATGTCTTTATAAATGTCACGGTTTCAACCTAATTATTAGGTTAGCTAGCAAAACATTTCATTTTTGTAGAAAATATTTAGCGTGCTAATTAAATATTAGCGTATAGACTGTGACATTTATAAATGAATTAATTACATGGTGAAAATATGACCAAGAGAAATTAACTGCCATTTTCTTTCTCTTATCACAGGCTAAATAAATCAAATTACTATTCTAAATTTGTGACTGTGTAAGTTTACAAATGGCTCCCCATATTTGAATAGTGCTAGAGCAGAGACACAGAAAGAACAAAAGGAACAGATTTAAGAGTGCTTTCTATGTTAAAGAAAGTAAAAAGTTGATAACAGGACACATATGTTCAGATACTGGGAGCGTAATCCAATACAATGCTCCCTATCCAACAGGGCATCACAGCTGAGCAGGGTACACAGACCAGGTGTAGCTTCTATGGAGAGAAAAACATTAAGAGAAAACAAAGTGGAAATAACAGCAAATAATGCAGCTAGAGAGTAGTAGAAGAGAAAAGTAGCAGAGTAAAGAAAAGTGGTCAGTCTGTGTTCCAACAGGATAACCTAAGCCATTCTGACTATAAGCTTTATCAAAAAGGAAGATTTCTTTCAGGTGAGTGTCTCTCGAAGCAGCATGGACCAAAATGAAGACACAGGTAAATGCTAAGTTGTTTATTGTGATAAGGACGATAAGGTAAATAATCATACCTCCAAAGTTGTCTCTTTTCTGCGAAAATTGCTGATTTTGAAACCAAATATGCCGTTAACATGGATCATATTAATCCGAAGAGTTTTTTTTATTTATTTGGGGATGGGGGGTCCCTCTCCCACGAACTTCATGACCATCACTGCTTGCTTCAGTCGTCCCTTTCTTTCAGTCCAGCTCTTTCCTGCAATATCTGTGTCCAAATCCACCTGCTCCCTCTTCTCCATAGGTTTATAGGCTACAGCCACCAAAAATCCACTTTTTCTTGCCCCACGCTTTGCGCATGGCGTTGCGACTGTTTACAGAATATCAAAAAAGCAAGTGTAGACCGAACAGATAGGAGGCTTTTCCGGGGTACTGCGTGCCGCTACTCCTTGCGATTTGGCTGTTTCCAAGATGCTAAAGGACAAGTGTAGATTTATGCATGAACACAACCAATCAATTTTTTTCCAATCAATTTTTCTGTGTTCAACAAAAATGGCAAGGATCCAGCTAGAAACAAAAACTATAATAATGTTGTGAAAAGTAAGAGGTCACATCTAAATTAACTAAAGAGGATGAATATGAAAACTAAACACTGGAGTAAACATTTTATATTGTATTTTACAGACCGCTGCTTTTTTACTTTTAATATAATGATACTTGTTTTCTCAGAATATTATGTCAGATATTAATTTTGGTCTGGTATGAGTTAAAAAGTGAACTACTTTTTGGAAGAGTCATCATTTATATTATCCATTAATTTCCAGGGAATTCATATTTATATTTATTTTTATTTATAAGGCCTATCTGAAGTTTCTTACTTAACTGTTCAGTCTAACCACATGTTTTATGTACACTTTAAATAGGTTAACATCAAAAGTCCCGAATGTCCTCTTTTGTTAAAATCAAAAATATGTTCACCATATTATAGGCTAACATAAAAAAGTTTATGTCTGCCTTTTTATTGGAAAAGAAGAATGAATAAAACCACATTCAACAAAATCTGTGCTTTGAATTGCAATGTTTATGCCAAGATGGCAAACTATGACTGCAGTTCATAAAATATCAAAGCTCTTTAAAAGTGGCAATATCACATTAAAATTAGACAAATGTTTATTAGTAACCAAAAAGCCTGAGGCACATTAAAAACCCAACTGTTTCCTACATTAATACATTGGCTAAAAACCATGGGTCAGTTTTGCACATCACCTTCAGTTATTTTCTAAACCAGTTTAAAGTTTGATTTAATATGCTTTTTGTTCAATCTCAGAGTACATCCAAATGCACATTTACAAATTTAAAATCTCCAAATTTCTCCGAGGAAGAATTCCTCCAGACCCTCCAACAGGATTTTTTGTTGTCACCTTTTTTACACCATTCTGAGTTTGCAGGTATGAATGATTCAGAACACTAGGCTGACAGGAACAAGCAGGAGAGAGAACAGCGGGGTGAGACAAAGCATGAAACGAGACGTCAATGATCCGATGGGGAGTGATTAAGGGTGAATGGTTTAAATAGACGGAAAAGAAGGAGGACCAGGTGTGACAGATTGGAGACACGTCCAGAAAAGGACTAGACAGTAGTGAGCAGGACGGATTGCTTGTGGCTTTGATGGTTTTAAGCCTAGTCTTAAAAGTAGACAGGGTGTCTACCACAAAGACTGATACTAGGAGCTGGTTCCACAGGAGAGGAGCCTGGTAACTAAGATCTGCCTTTAGAAATCCTAGAAAGTACCAGTAAGCCTGCAGTCTGAGAACAAAGTGCTTTGTTAGGAACATATGGAACAATCAGATTCATGATTATTCAGGGCTTTGTACGTATTCTGGATTTAACAGGGAGCCAATGAAGAGCAGCTAAAACAGGAGAAATATGATCTTTCTTTTTAATATTCATCAGAACTCAGCATTTTGGATCAACTGAAGGCTTTCAATTGCATTCTGTGGACTTCTTGATAATAAGGAATTACAGTAGTCCAGCCTTGAAGTAACAAATACATGGACTTGTTCTTATGCTGCATTCCATTTGTCTCAGAAACTCGGGCGTCCGAGTTGCTGTACACGAGAAAGTGACGTCATTCCCGACTTAAAGCATTCCAGTTTGTCTCGCTATACTCCGAGTCGGAAAGAACATGGACGCTTTGAGGGCAGCAGCTGTCGAGGGGCGGGCTAGTCATTGTTGTTAGCAGCATAGCATCTTCAGCAGACCAGCATGAAAAACAAAGCTGTACATTGTATTGAACCCACAGCAAGGCAGTGCAGTGTATAAATTGGTGACCAGATTAAAGCAGAAATGTAGTCAAGTGTGTAAGAGCATTTAAAAATGACATTAAAATGACCAACAGTGCGAATACAAAGAAAATATATCTGAACTACGGGCGCAGCCATCTTTGTATAGGACTACCCCCCCCCCCCCCCCCCTCTACACGGTCTACTCTCAGAGCTCCGAGTTGGAGCTCATATATTCCGACACGAGGTAACAGAGATTTCCTACTTTCCGACTCAGAAAGATTACCTGTAATGCAGCATTAGCATTACTCCTGGACAGGATGTTTCTAATTTTAGCAATATTCCTGAAGTGGAGAAAAGAAATCCTACAAACATGTTCAGTATGGGATTTAAATGTCATATCTTGGTCAAAAATAATACACAAGTTCTTTACGTTATTTTCAGAGGCCAATTTCATGCCATCTAGATGAAGTGAATGATTAAGATGATTGTTTTTCAGAGCGTCTGGTCCAAACACTGCTACTTCTGTCTTGTCAGAATTTTAAAGCAAATTTTTATTTATGTCTTCTAGACATTTCTGTAATCTATCTAACTTACCTAACTGTTTGGATTCATCAAAGTTTATAGCTAAATATAGTTGCATGTCATTGGCGTAACTGTGGAAATTTATTCCATGTTGTCTGATGAATTTACCATTTAGAACCATATAAAATAATCATGAACTGCAGTATGGCTGATTTAAACATATAGGCTTTACATGGAACCTATTTCTTAGGAGGAATTTTTAAGATTAAATATAGTCCAGATTTTAGACTGTAAAGCAAAACTGCCTGGTCAAGAACTGTTTAATTATAATTAGCATGGTTCACACAAAAAAAAAACTCAATTAATTGTGCCAAATGATCATGATATATCAAAAAACCCTTGTTTTAATTTCTGTTTATTACCTGAAGAATCTCATGGTGATTTTAAAATAGGGAAAAAGAAGAAGCAGTGTAAACCTAATAAACCACAACCCTGATAGCACTCTGTGAGTGCTGGGAATTCAACACAAGGATCAATGAGAGTTCAAGACAAAACTTCTCTTCAAAAGGCAAACATTTTGAAGCATTCAGGTACAGTTTTTAGTGCTGCTTCAGTTCTGAACAGCATTGTTGTTCTAATACACTAGATGTTATAATACACACTTCTAATACACTTCAATTTCTCCCAACAATTATGTCACAAGAAAAGCCTTTTTTAATTAGTGAACCATAAACAGAAATTATAATGCATTTCTATCCCTTTATCAGGTTTAATATTGCAGTAATAATATCAAAGAGTGGGGAGATACCCTTTTTTAAATTTCAGCTGCTAAAACTTGGAAAATAACAGAAGAGGTTAAAAATATATGAATAGTTCTACTCTACTAGAAGATGGAAACAAAAAAATAGACAAAATGTAATTGAGCAATGGAGCAATGAACTTTACTGGCTAAACACTGACAAGGAAAAGCTCTCTCGGTATCATTCACCACAGACATAGTTCAGTTCATTTCCATAAGAGGAAAATTGGCCATTGCTTATCATGATTCATGATTTTCAACTAGGCCTACTGTACTCTCATAAACTGGCAGCAACTTTCCGCCTGAGCTGGGAAGAAGCAGAGGAGAGAAAGGACCTGTGAGGCTGTCAAGGAATAGTTTTTATATAGAGTATAAATTTATTCGGCAGGTCTGTTTTATACGTGCTACACTTCTAAACCGCAAATAGCTCAGCATTTTAGATCTGACCAGACAGGAAATCAGACACGGGAGCGATATTAAGAATCTAGAAATTTTCTTCTAAAAGAGACCCATGCACATTTCAGATTAATTAGCTATGAAAAAATACTAAAGATTATCTGTGACGCCTGGGTGGATGTCAGTCAGTCTGTGGGCCTAATTAGATGGTTTTTATCATGGACGAGAATTTAATCCCTGTAGTAAGAATTATTCAGTTTATATGATAACAGTGATCACTTTTACAAGAACCACATGAAAAAAGAAGATATGGACAGAAGTATCAGAAGTTTTGGGAATAGATGGTGAGTATATGATACCGATTTACAGAGAATTTCTTTTTTTTTCTTGTTTCTACACTTTAACTTATGCTATTATAGTTGTCCTGTGATTTCGTGATCTCCAGAGACCGGCTGGGTGGAACATTTTCACAAGTAATATGTGTCTACAATGCTCCTGCTGCGGCTGTCACCTACAGAAGTTCTCTGATGACTCTGGCATAGTTGGACTCATTACAGGTGATGACGACTCAGAGTACAGACAGAAGGACTCTGGCTAAAATAACATCTCTGATGGACAGAGTCTCCCACCCGATGCATGGAAATGTTGCTGAACTGCAGAGCTCCTTCATTGACAGACTGCTGCATCCTAGATGCATGAAGAAGCGTTTTCGCAGGTCCTTCCTCTCTGCAGCTGTCAGACTGTACAACCAAAACTGCTCCCAACAAATATAAATATTTTACACCTGCACTGTATCTTACATTTGCACTAAAAACAACCACACCGATATAATTTGGACATTATTTTCACCTGATGTACATATTCTTATTCTGTGTATTATTGTATTTTTTTGTTGTATATATTTTTCTGTTCTGTTACATATGTTGTATATTTGTTGTTTCTTTGGCTGCTGTTTACGACCGAATTTCCCCTGGTGGGACTATCCATCCATCTTCTTAACCGCTTATCCAATTCAGGGTCACGGGGCAGCTGGAGCCTATCCCAGCAATTATCAGGCGTTAGGCAGGGTACACTCTGAACAGGACGCCAGTCTGTTGCAGGGCCAACACAGAGAGACAGAAAACCATTCACACTCACATTCATTCCTAGGGACAATTTAGAGTGATCAATTCACCTATCATGCATGTTTTTGGACTGTGGGAGGAAGCCGGAGTACCCGGAGAGAACCCACGCATACACGGGGAGAACATGCAAACTCCATGCAGAAAGACCCTGGGCCGGGATACGAACCCACGACCTTCTTGCTGCAAGGAAACAGCGCTAACCACTGCGCCACCGTGCAGCCCCCTGGTGGGACTATTAAAGGATTATTCTATTCTATTCTGTTATTACGTTACGCGCTGCTTACGCATCTGGTAGAGTAGGAGAAGGGTTGAGCCACACTTGTGGAGGACCACAATCCTTTTCGTTATGTCTCAGTTTATTTCCCATGATGTAAGAGGAAGACGCTCTGTGTTCTTTAAATGTATTCATGTGGTTGCCACCAATTCACTCAGATGGAATCAATTTACCCATCAGAAGCTTTGTAAGCTCAAAAAGGAATCATCGGATGTTTTCTTTTTTTTTAAGGACACAACAAACTTAGTGTTTGTACTCTTCTGAATTTGATGAAAGTAATAAAAACATTACTATTCTCTCTCTTTATTCTGACAATTCACAAATACCAAATATGTTAATATTCATTCATGTAAACCATCCTTGTTTGCTCAGTTCTAATCTTTGACAAAGGAAACAATTTTCTGTAATGTCCATGTACATATCTGATTTTAGCTATATATGGAGTTGACAATAATATTCTGCAATTGGAAGATTCTATCAATATAATTAGTGATTTATAAAACTTAAATTCTATTTGTCAAAACAAAATATTGATTTTCTCAGAAACATTCAAATCTTTGTCTCGTGAGCAGGATGCTTCACGACACCCCTGATGTTTGACATTGACTTGTGCGTGATGCATTTAAGGGACCCTTCTCAACCACAGTAGAGCCATTTCCTGTTTTCCCAGAGGCAGTTTGAGCTCACTCACACAAACACACCCAACAGCATTTGGTTTCCCAAGCTTTCCATTAATACGGACATTATGATCCCTTCTAGCTTAACATCTCTTATAACTCTTTGCTGTTCTTTGTCAGAGAAGGAAAAAAAATCAACTTTAAGTAAGGGAAATGTTATTCTGTGTTATGCATAAATATTAACACTGAATACCGTGCTTATATAAATAGCATATGTACTGTTACGAGTCAGGACATGACATTGTTATAGTAGCCAGGTTTAGGCATATAGATCGTTGCGGGTTGACGTTACTTCTCCCAGCATGCAACAGTTCAAATCGAAGGGCTACCACTGTGGCAAGCAGTCTCCCGCAGTTAACTTACATGCAGCCAACCCAAACTTTGAAGGGGTTAATATGGTGGATAGCTGTTGTGCCCCAGGATGCTGTAACACACACGGATGAGATCAAGGAAGAGCGTTTTATAGGATTCCCAAGGATGCAGAAAGCAATGGATCACTGCAATGAAGCAGGCTAGCGATCAAGCAAAAATGAAACTGTGGGACACCGCGAGCAAAGGTTTCCGCTTATGTGGCGACTTCATATCAGATACATAAATCCAACATATCCTGAACTTTATATGGTAATTATTTTCTATGCTTTTATTAAGATTCTTAGTAGATTCCCTACAGTTATTTCACATTGATTTTTCTGTCTTGTTGCTCACACAGCAGGGGCATGGTAAGGGTCGGAGATGTGTAATCATTTTAATTTCCAGATATATACAATAATGTCTTCTGTTTTAAAATGGGAAGTAAACTCAGATGGAGTAAAATCACAGCATATTGATTACATTCATGCCTGCCAGCATGGTGATACGCTCTGAGAGTCATGTTACATCAAAAAAAGAAAAATATGAATCAGAGAATGATGACAGAATGCTGTAGATCAAAAGTGTGCAAGAATGAGGAGGCCTACACATCATTAAAACACGGCACTCCAACCAGATTTAAATGGAAAAACACAATGTTAAACAGATACAACTCTATGTATTTCTTTTGTTGTGCCTCCAGTCATGAAGGACTAAACTATAGAGAAAAATGAAACTGATATAAAAAACTATTAATCCCAGAATGCACTGCATTAACCAACTTTCAGTTTAAAGGAGGAACAGGAGTGTAGCCAGGCCTGGATGTTCACACAAAAGAAACAAAATAGAATAATTGAATCGGAATTGAATTGGTCATCAAGAAGTCAAAAATACAAATTCTTATGATTAGCAGGAAGAGCAACTTTTCTCAGTCCTTAAGTCTGTCAGTTGCCACGCTTATGATTCTAATTTGACCAAATTAAGTTCCAGATCCATTTAATTTCCATTTGCACCAAGACGCACTGATAGCTTCTCCAAGTCCGATGACAATTCGCAAATGAGTCCCAAAGCACCCGCCAGATCACCCTTTACGGTGTCCTGCCTGCGCCCCAGTTCACCCATCGAATGGCTCTGAGTTCCAGCAGCACAAATCAGCACTTCAGACTGCTCCTTCAGTCTTCCAATCGCTTCCAGAACTGCCTCCAATTTCAACCATGTATGGCATTGCTGTTTCTCCATTTTGCGGTAAATCCAGTAAATGCCCATTCCAATCTGCAGAAAACCGATCCTCATAAATCCAAACAGTATCATCCACATCTTCCTGAAAAAATTTCAACAAACACATGGGTTGAAACGCTTTTCAACCGTCGAGCACGTAGCCTACAGGATATGTCTCAGGGACCCAGATGCCCTTTTCTGGTGCTTCGTAAAGTTGAGTAGATTTGATCAATAGCATTCAGAGACCAGCTGACCATTTCCATCTTTCAGCTTCTTCGCTTTGGTTTAGAGAAAAATGCAAAAATAGATATTCCAGACAAAGGCACAATAGACAGAGAACTGCAGGTTTAGACACAGAAGGAGGAGGGAGAGAAAAGGCGTCCATCCTCGCTGAGAGCCGGAAGAAGAAACGCTGCCATCCGCCTCTACTCTTTGATAAAGACTTATTAAGAATCCAGAAGGTTGTTGGAGGCCCACATGTACGTATACAAAAACTCACCAAATTTCATGTGAGTTGTCCGTGAACGTATTTTAAGGGTTTTGTAAAAGTTGCAATAGAAATGAATCAACTCTACTCCTTCAAAACACCCTCTCCATTTACCTTACATTATCGTTGAGCTATGAAATTTGGTTCATTCATATAGATCTACCTACAAGTGAGTTGCACCCATGATCTCCAAAAAAAGGGGAATCGTAAATCTTGGATTGAACCAGCAATTTTTACAGATTTTTACCCTGTTTTGGACCATTCTTGCCTCCACATTCGATTGGACTCCTCATAGATGCTTTGATCAATCATAGGGTCATTTGCTGACATCACATAGGTCCCACCTCCTGATAACAGGAAGTTTAGTGTTTTACATAGAAACTTTAATATTTCCCTTTACCAAATAAGCAAACTGTTCCCAATGACTAAAAACCAGTTGATCTAACTTGGTTTCCAGTATTAAAAGACAGTGGGACTGTGGTAGTGTGGAGAAGTCAAATGCCAGATGCAAGTTTGGCTCCATTGTACATATCATCTAATCTGCACCAAATTCAACATGTATTTTTCTAAGCCCCTATTAGATAGTCATTAAAAACGTTGTGTGTGTTGCCTAATTCATCCACAGCAAGGTCTACAAACATTAAGCTAATAAGCCGAGAGCTATGTTTTAAACAAAACATTTTGACTCTGGTTCACATATGTAACTTCAAAAGACTTACAAAACTGTCACTTCCAACCGTCACTTCCAACCATGGTCCAACCCCAAAGAAAGTCAGCCATTTTGGCTTAAAAATGCCAAATTATCTCTTATACCCATGTTGTCATGAAGAATCAGTCAGCAGGCTCAGTGTAAAGCCTAGTTTATACTACTCCGTTTTGACAGAGACGGATTGATGCAACGCCATTATTACGCAAGGACAAACAGAGTGGAGCCCAATTTTCCATCTCTCACAATGGAGAGTGTATGCATGTGATTGGTCAGCTCATCAACAGCCACCGTGAGGAAACAACCCCAATCGACTCAAGTATGCACAAAAATATAGGAACTGGGGTGCAGAAAAATGGCAGCAGGTGCTCTGAATGGATTAGTCAAAGTTTTAAACATTTGGTTGTAACAGAAGGCCATTTGTTTGTCAAAGAGCTGGAGAGTGGTACGATAATGGGTGATTGCAGGGAACAGTGAAACACGATGGAGGTTCCGGGAATGTTTGGAGCTGGATTTCTGCAAATGGAGTTGGAAATTTGGTTTGGATGAATGGTGTTCTCGATGTTGAGAAATTAAGAACTATCTCCAGCATAGTGAAGAAAAATAAGTCCTGGAAGTGATGGTATAGCCCCCACAGAGTTCTGATCTCAACATCATGGAGTGTGTCTGTGATTATATGAAGACACAGAAGGATGTGAGGAAGACTACATGCATAGATGATCTGTGGTTAGTTCTCCGAGATGTTTGAAACAACCTACAAGCTAAATTCCTTCCAAAACATTTTTTTGATTGATGAAAATAAAAGATTAACACTTGCATTTTTGAAAGCATTCTTTGTTTATAGCATTTTTTCACACCTGTACTGTACGACCGTTACAAAAAGCCCGAATTACTGTTAGACTGCCTCCATGTGGAGATATTTCTTTGTTGCAGTTTGAATTGTCATGATAATCATCGGAGCTGTGGCTGCATAGATATTTATAATTAATTGTGTTGAACCTACACAGCCCCTTTCTGTGTCAATCAAGGAGACTTTAACAGCATTCAGCAGCAGAGTATTAGATTTAATGACACACAGCCTCTCAGACATGTCCATTGCTAGTCTATAAGTCAGAGATCCAAGGTTGTGGTAAAAGACCTTATTGCTTAGTGGTTTTTGTCTAAAAGTCATTGATATGGCAGAAAAAGCTGAAACCAACTGAAGGATGTTAAAAAGGTAAAACAGGTTCTGTAAGAGGAGAGCAGGAGAAAAATGACACACTATCTGACCTGCAGAGAGAAAGGTGACACATTACAACACTAACAATATCTCTCAGCATCTAGCGTACAGAGGCAGACATTAATAAGAAAAAAAAACTGAGATTACAGTCATCAACAAAGCTGTGCAAAAATATTGATTCATCGTTTATTCTTCTCACATAATTTACAAGCACCCAAAGATTCCTACGTTTTAAAATGATCCCTATGTCTCCGTATTCCCTATTCCTATGGGCTTCTGGAGGTCCTCTAAAAGCTTCCATTGAGTTTGGCTTTTATCCCACACACTTTTAACAGATGCATTTTTGTCAAGCTAGCTAACACTGACCAAAATATCCAGACGTAACTGGGCTCCTGAACCTAACAAAGAAAAAAACAGATTCTTGCACCATCAGATTTGAGAAAAGATGGAACAAAGTACATAGAAAACTTTTAACTGATTGGAATCTTTGTATTTTTTTATTGAAATGACTTTTGTTGTACAGTGCCTTGAGAAGACATTTGTTGTGAATTGGTGCTATATAAATAAAAGTGAATTGAAAAAATTTAATTGAAACTGTATACCTATATTTTTTATTAAAAATATAACTTAAAGTAGAACTGGCATGAAATTCCCCGCAACGTTTGGGCCCTTTTTAGCCACACTCGATATACCTTAATACTATATCAAAGGATCGCTTGCCGTAATTCAGCCTTGTTGTAGAATTGCAGGTGTGACGAGGTAGTTCTTCTGTGAGCCTTAGCACACAATGACCGGGTTTCAGAGGGCGGGGTCCAGGCTATATGCTATATTACTGTGCTTTTATGGTTGCAGTGCAAAACGTAGCTTTATATTTCTATGCTTTTATGGTAATGTAATGTAAAACGTAGATTCAGAGTTGTTTCAACTTATGGTTTCAGTACAAAACGTAGCTTCATAGTGATTAAAATTTATAAAAGGGTGCCAAGGAGGTTAAATATTACAAAGTTGACATGTCTTGTAAAATCCTCTGAATTCTCTCTGGTTCTTCAAAAACCAGAGATCGGTCAGGGTCAGATATCGGATCATTTGCATGTCGTCTTACAATCTCCAGTGTTGCCGTTGTTTACCAATGTGATTTTTTTCCTAAATAATAAAATGCAACATGCTGAAAACTTTTGTAAACTCTCGGAGTCCGACTCCTCGTGCATGCTATGATAATGGTCGGTGTATGATGTTCTGCAGGAGGAGTTTCACAAAGAGTACGATGGCTTAGAGGGGTTTTGGAGAATATCAAGGCATCAAATATGGAAGGGATGAGAAGGCAAATTTCTTTAAGGTGTGTTTTTATTTATATGAAATTTTAAGAATGATTTAGGGTAAAATTTTCATTTGACTGTGCTATACAATGGTACTGTGTGCCTGGAAGAAGCATAATGCCACCCCTTAAAAGATCACAATGTGTAAATTTCAGATTTTTTTCTCATTTTTTTTCTCATAGTTGTGGTATACCTATGGTGAAAATTACGGGCCTCTCTCATATTTTTAAGTGGGAGAACTTGCTCAATTGATGGCTGACTAAATACTTTAATGTTTTTACCTCCTTTCCTGTTTTATATTTAGGTGTTTGAATTTAGAGTTTATCTTACAATATTAATTCTTATTTATTCACTTCAGTTTTCTTAACTACTCTCTGCCTGTTTTCTTCTACTTATGCATTCTTGATTATTTATTATTTTTCGATTAGACCTTTTTTTACGTTTTAACCTTGTTTTCCTTCTCTGTTTATTTTTCCTTCATCCCATTCTGCCCTTTCCCACCTGAAACTGTCTGCTCACTCAACCCCCGCATCTGATTACACTGAATAATTTTCCCTCTGGTTCCTTTGTCATTTAACACTCTACCCTCAGTATTTAGCCAGCTCACTTTCTTTCATACCTAGTTGAAATCTCTGACTATCTTCTTCATAGTCATCTCTTTTTTTGCTGTAAATAATGTCGGTGCAAACTATTATTAAATTATTTTCAGCTACAAGATTGGGTCCTACCTGCTTCACATCGTGACAATACCAATGCTGAACTATGGTATTACTGCAGCTTTATCAAGTCTTAGTTGTTATAAGTTAAGACATTTTCTTAGAAATGTTTTTCGTGTTCCTTAATAGTTTAGTTAAATGTTACTATCTTAAAGAGTTTTCTAACTGGAGTATTTTACCTAGAAATTAAAGCATCTTCTTCATAATTTCGTGTGTTAATGGAGAGAGGTTGTTTGTGTTAATTCTGTAGGAAAGAACAGTAGTTTCAAAATGCTAGTGTCTTACTTCACTCCATCTTTTCTATAGCACTACATCTCACCAGGTAGGAATTGATCAAACAATACCTGACATAGGCAAATAATCTTTGACATGCAGGTGTTGTCCTGACTTTTTACTTTTCAATAAAATCACTAACTTTTTAATAAAAGCCAAACCAAGCAATTTCTGCACAACATGCTACAAAAAAATGAGTTTACCAATTTAAAGTTCGATAATGCTGGAGATACATTACACTCTTACCATTGCTGCTGCCGTATATGTCTACCTAAAACCCGAAGTTGGATAAAACACACAATCCCAAACGGATATCACAAAGCTAGTAAAATGATTTAGCTTCCTAAACCCATTTAAATTTTCCAACAATCCAATGCTACTTCCACCTTAGATGTCCCAGTTGCCATAGCAAAGTGTGTTAGGTTTATTTCCTGTATTGTTTCACATTTGGTTAGAATCAGACATACTGCAAATCTGTGTTAATAATGGCCATATCCATTCCATGCTTCCCATCTCGGATGCCTCGAAGTAAAGATGTAACTGAAACTAATTCTTCAATGGGATGAAAAACTAATATGGTGATCATTCTTAAAACTAAAGACCTCTCCATAAAGAAGGAACTACATTACTAGGAAAAACTAAGCTGAAATGTATTCACAAGGGAAGTTGTTACATTCAAGCAGCACAAAGCATTCCTGTTTTCAGTTTCCAAAATGAAGGTTTCCAGCATATTTTAAACGAGAAGAATCACTATTAGAACATAGAACTCCAGTGTAAAGAATTAGAATTTCTTGCTTTAACTTTGCAGAGATGCCTCAAAGATTATTGCTGTAAATCATCACACCAGTTTTACTATTTGAACATAAAGATCTCTTAACCTACAGTATTTATGTCATTATCAGTCATTGTTGTTCAAACTGTTTGGCATGAAGGGGAAATGTAGAAAAGCATGCTTACTAATCAGATGATCATTAGCTCTATTGTAGGATACGTCTTACTGCAGATGGATCCTTGTGTGGTTTGAAGACATTGCACAGGACCACAATAAAGTATCAAACCTGGAGTGTAGCTGTGACGGTATGCTGAAATTTCCAATCTGTTCTTAGTGCACCCTGACGTCTTAAACACATTTTAGTCCATTGAGTTTCATGTTTACATGATTGCTTCACATCCCTTCAGTACATACACCAGTGGCACGTTCTTGCTAACAGTGCACACCCCAAAGGGTTCAGATTTAGTTTCTCGTGACTTTTCCTTTGAGATCTGCTGCATCAGCACGCTGAAAGAAGACTTTAGAAAAGTACAAACAGCAACCATAATAAAGAGCAACAATAGCCTACGCAAAGGATGTCATAGTATAACTGGGTCACCCCTAGGGCACTTTAGCATGCCAGAAACTGTTCTCATGCCACAAGACCACAGGGAACAGGCTGGACACAACACACACACTAAAACTAAATGTATGATGCTTTAATTTCCTTTCATTTCAAGGCCTTTCTGAGGCCTTTGATTTCTGCTCCTCACTCAACATGTCTCCCATCTACCTCCTGCTTAGCATTAGGCTGGTAAGGGATTCTGAGGACAGAGTTCAGTGTAGAGCCCCTGCTTTTAGTTAGCATGCCCTGTAGATGCCTCCCCGGTGAAGTGGTCTGCAGACATTCCACAAGGCAGAGAGCAAGATGATGACCAAGAATACACTGGAGGGACTATGCTTCTCGGCTGGCCTGGGAAATCAGAGGGGGAGCTGGCTCAAGTGGCTGGGGAGAGGGAAGCCTGAGTGCATCTGCTTAAGCTGCTGCGCCCACAAGCTGAACCCATCACAAACTGATATGCAGTTCGTTAGGCAAATTGGGCTGAGTGCCTTGCCCAGGCGAACAGCCACATGTGACAGAAGAAAGCTGGAACTGAACCTACAACCCTCGGATGGTAAGATGACTACTCAACCCATTGAACCACTGTTGGCCACTGCAAAAGTACAAAACGTAGGGATGCGCCGATATGAAAATTTAGGCAGATAACAGCATTAATATTTCTCCTAAACCCACTAAACTATATTATATATTCAAAATATATTTATCTACCCATTTGACAGAGTAATAAAAATAATAAAACCATTGGCATTGCTCCTCTGTCTAAAAGCTGCAGTACGGAGGATTTATTTATGGATCAAAGTTTGATATATCCGTAAAATGATAGTGGGGTTTAGTACTATGATAAAAGGCTAGTGCTCCACAAGATTAGTTATGTTTCTTAAGTCCCTCCTTCTTCCTATATAGCTCTGTGTAATTCACAATGACCAGCAAATTTGCTTTATCCAATAGAATTTGAGTTTGTGTCATGTCGACTGTCCATCAACGTGCATGCACATCAAACAAACCTGTGGAGCTGAGGCACACAGATCGCTCCTGTTCTTCCTGTTAACAGTCACCATAATGTCAGAGAGCGGTCATGGAGAAGTCACAGCAAACGTCTGCTAAATAGTTAGCCATTCCCCGGCTACCCAGGGCTACATCCACTTCAGAAAGAAAAACAAAGGAAAATACGGTGACTAAGTCACTGAAAAATGTCTTAAAGACCGGAGTAAGGTGTTACGTCGGTAAGGGGTTTCCCCCTCAGAGATTCATTTCAATAATGGAGATCGCTTTGAATCTTAAAAGGCTGACGCATCTTTGGGAACATTTCTGCAGAACAGCTAAGACAGTCATATATTCAATAAAGCAAATCAATATAACATTTTATTGATAAAGTACACAATGACATGCTGTGAAATCACAGGTGAGGCACGAGCCCAATCGTATGGGGTGGTAGAGGGAGCGGGAAGCTCACAGGAAGGGGAAGAAGTGATGTTTTGGGAGGGGCCTTGGTATGTTGGATATAAAAAAAAAAAAATCGATCTTTCTGGAATACTCTGGACTGCGACTTTAAATGCTCCACAACCTTGTGCCACATCACTATCACTGTCACATGATCACACCTCCCCCCCACCCACCCCCCCCCCCCGAAACACAAACAACAACAAGATGAAAATAAACAGGCATTATTAATATAGGCATTGTAATATACTATGCCCAGTTTTATTTACCAAACAGATATGTGCAAAATGAAACACATCGTCTGACAGTGATGTTGGATCCAATACATAATGTATCATCTAGTGCTGAAATAAAAAAAAATTATTAAAATAAATAAACAAAAAATGGACTGTGATCCTAAAAATCAATTAAGACATCAAAAGATCAATTTAGTCATTTACTACTGTCACTCGATATTTAGCACTAATGGAAGTTGGCAGGTAGTTTACTGGGACTTGGTTGTATTCAGATCTATATAAGACGAGGTTTCATGTGACAGTGCAGCCTGCGAACAACAGCAGCAACATGAGCACCATCTGATAAATATTTGACTGACTTCCCGTGGGAAATCTGTGAACTCTGTCACTGCAGGCCTCTAACCCCCACCCAAACACCCACCCAATGTACATCAGCGTATTGTGTCATCTGAAAAATATCACCAGAGTTTAATGCCCAATTATGCAACACACTTTTATGATTAGCAGAGTAGATCAGATGGACAATACATAGTAACAGATATAAACTCAAGAGGACTAAATGATCAAATTAAAATCTAAAGCTGCTAAAATTCTGCAGCATGAATAGTAACAAGAAAAAGAGAGTTCACCTTTCTCCCATTGTGAAGTCTCTGTATATTTTGATGTTAAAGTACATTCAATAACTTTCACAATAATCAGTGATCTCAGTCCCACATTGTTAGACGATCTACTTTTAATGGACAAACACCCTGATCTTTGAGGTTTCCTGAAAAGGACGTTTTTGATAATATCAACTGAGTTTTAGTATCACTTCAGGGAAAACCTCAACCATCCAACATCTTGGGACATTTCTGGGTTTGGCATTGTTAGCAAGGCTAAACTAGCAGCATGCATGCATAATGTCAATAAACTGTTTCACACAAGAGCAAGATGAGTAAAGTATAGTATATCATATGCATATAAATTCATTTTTATTACTCTCAATACTAATTGATAAGCATGAGGGAATTAATGGAAAAAAAGGAGGGTCTAAAACAGAGACTTGGTATGCTACTAGAGAATGTGTTCTATCTAAATTCAATATCTACATTCTCCCCCTAACCCAGATTATAACAGCCAATAAGGTTAGTTACCGTAACTACGCAGATGACACTCAGCTGTACATTACAATGTCACTAGGTGACTGCTATCCCATCCATACCCTTGATGAATGCATTGAGCAAATCAATAGCTGGTGTCCCATAACTTCTCCAACTGAGTAAAAACAAAACTGATGTCATTATTTTTGAATCTAGAGACAAATGATCTAAAGTAAGCATACAGCTTCAATTGACACAACTTTAATCTACGGATCATACCTGACGTCTCGGTGTAGTGATGGACTCAGACCCGAACCTCCACGGTCATAAAATAGCAATAACGAGCTCAGCCTTCTATCACCTAAAGAACATTTCTAGGACTAAAGGACTAATGTCACAACAGGACCTTGAAAAACTCCTCCATGCATTTATCTTTAGTTGACCCGATTACTTCAACAGAGTCCTCGCAAGTCTACCTAAAAAGTCAATTAGACAGCTGCAGAACTGCTGCTCGCATCCTCACTAGAACCAGGAAAGTACTAGTTGATTTATCATTAAATGGCTTGGTACCAAAGTATGTTGAAGACCTGTCGTAAACTGTACCAACCACCCAGGCCACTCAGGTTCTCCAACTCTAGTCTACTGATCATCCCTGAATCAGAACGAAACACAGAGAAGCAGCTTTCAGTTTCTATGCCCCCGTTATCTGGAACAAATTTTCTTGATGACT
This sequence comes from Apricaphanius iberus, assembly GCA_028564705.1. Classification (NCBI taxonomy): domain Eukaryota; kingdom Metazoa; phylum Chordata; class Actinopteri; order Cyprinodontiformes; family Aphaniidae; genus Apricaphanius; species Apricaphanius iberus. The sequence continues at coordinate 492,017 of JAPXFQ010001501.1, read as the reverse complement.
ACAAAGCTGCTGAAACACTGAGCTGCATTAAAGCAAAACTTAAAACTCATTTGTTTAGAGCTGACTTTGAGGAAATGATTATGACGCTTAATTGGTGTTTTTGCTGTTTTTTACTTTCTCTAATGTTGTTTTTTGTGCTTTTATGTTATATATTGTTGGTTTCCTTATCACAGAATCATGCTGAAACACTGAGATGCGTTCAATTAAAGCTAAAAACTCATCTGCTTAGAAGTTCCTTTAACCATTAGTGTCATATGTATCATATGTCATCATGCTTTATTGCTGTATCCTATATGTTTTATTATTTTTTGTGTATTTCATGTCGAATTTCTGTTTTTACTTTCTCTAATGATATATTACATGCATTAATTATGTATTGTATGTTTTCTTTGTTTTCTTTACCATGTAAAGCACCTTGAATTACATTGTTGCCTTGCCTTGCCTATTACCACCTAGTCAAATTAAAGTTCAGTTTCTCATACAAATATCACAGAATCTTCTAATTAGCAGCTTATGGTCACAGAATCAACACTATCAACTGAAGTATTTGCCTTGGACAAATCAACAAAGACTACAGCACCACATGCTTTCAGTACAAAGCATTAATAATAATATCTGCTAATAGCAATACTGCTGTTATGGCAAAAAGAGTTATATTGCTTATCCATCGTAGCTTTAGTTATGCAGTAATAGTAGAAAGGATGGTCAATGAATGATAATTATTTAAATTTGAGGTAGATAGGCCATTTTAGATGTTCTAGTTAAAGTTATACAGCTCCTTTCTCTCACAATGACTACTTCAACATTTCGCTCTTAGCATTCAGGGGAAAAAACGCTCGGAAGGGAATTTTGCTCTGAGATGATCACATAAACAAACCTAAGAGTCAGATCATGCCATCTTATAATATAATGAGTTTGTTTTTGGATAATTAGATAAAGACATGCTGCAGAGCGGGAGGAAATACTGAATGGGGGTTTATTTCCTCCTTAGGCATCCATAAACAGCGACCCGTCTGCGGCCCCTCCAGCCCGACACCATCATCATCACCCCACCCGGTGCCTGATCCACCCATTTGCCCCCCAGAACTGTGAGTCGGACCAACGTCAGTCAAGGTTAACAACCCGATGAAGCAGTATATTAGCCCGGCTAGAAACAGAACCGAGATGGAGCTGGTTACCTGTCACTCAGGCAGGGACTCTGGCCGCTCGCCTCCTTTCCGCTGCGGGGATGCTGCCCATGGCTGCAGCCTCTTCCTGCTCGGAGGCAGGGAGCCGCGGCTGTGTGTCTGCTGAGGAGGACAGAGGGACGGGAAGCTGGGAGGCATCTGGATGTTTGCTCCGGGCTACTGCAGATCTGCGAATCCAGACAGTCAGCTAGGCTGCAGCTTCGCTTCAAATATGCTGCGGTCCTGCTTTTTATAAATAGACTGCGCCCTCCCCTCAGCTACTGAGGGCTTCACTCCTGCATAGAAAACAGTAGGTAATTCATTGATTGGCTCATATGCGTCGTTCCCAACACGATCTTTGGGAATCTTTGGAATGTCATTCGTTGATGTTTCGAGGAGATTTCACAACAATCTTCTAATTATAACTCAATGTCACCTGAAGGTTTCATTGCTGTCAACTTAACAAACGAACAATGCCAAAAAGTTCAGTGAACCTTCTGTTTATATTTCTTGCAGCTTTTCTTCTGTAATTTATTTCCTAAGTGTCACAAATTTTACAACATGACAACATCTTGAGGAGTTGGCCGCATGTTGGCACCCAGCTGGATGCTGCTGGTTCAGCTCAGAGCTCAGGAGCTTTCTGTATGGAGAAAACATGTTTTTTTTCCTATGCATGGTCAATCAGTCTATGACTACACAATCTTAGAAAATCAACTTTGATAGTTTCTTCTTTCTGCTTTCTTCTCTCTGTGACCTTTAATAGTTTGGCCAAGGTCATCTGTGTCTGGTGTGAGACTCTGTCCAACTGGCTAAATATGACATTAGCATGCTAAAGGCAAGTTGATACTGGGGAGTGTCCATTAAAGGCCACATTTTAAGACTGATTACATCACAGCAATGCAACAAAGGCTATCCGAATTCAAAGGCTTCTCCAAATATGGCCTTCTTTTCTACAGATTTGAGAAACATCAGCCAATCACATGTAGAAATGGTCTAGATGATCTGCTGCAGTTCAAACTGAGCATCAGAATGATGAAGAAAGGTGATTTAAGTGACTCTGAATGTGGCATGGTTGTTGGTGCCAGATGGGCTGGTCGGAGTATTTCAGAAACTCCTCATCTGCTGGGATTTTCACACGCAGCCATCTCCAGTGAGAGGCAGTTCTGTGGGCAAAAATGCCTTGTTGATGCCAGAGGTCAGAGGAGAATGGCCAGACTGGTTGGAGCTGATAGAAAGGCAACAGTAACTCAAACAGCCACTCATCACAACCAAGGTATGCAGAAGAGCATCTCTGAATGCACAACACGTCTAACCTTGAGCTAGATGGGCTACAGCAGCAGAAGACCACACCGGGTGTCACTCCTGTCAGCTAAGAACAGCAAACTGAGGCTACAATTTGAACAGGCTCACCAAAATTGGACAATAGAAGATTGGAAAAATGTTGCCTGGTCTGATGAATCTCGATTTCTGTTGCAACATTCAGATGGTAGGGTCAGAATTTGGTGTCAACAATATAAAAGCATGGTTCCATCCTGCCTTATATCAATGGTTCAGGCTGGTGGTGATAGTGTAATGGTGTGGGGGACATTCTCTTGGCACACTTTGGGCCCCTCAGTAGGCTACCAGCTGATCATCCTTAAAATGCCACAGCCTGTCCGAGTATTGTTGCTGACCATGTCCATCTCTTTATGACCACAGTATACCCATCTTCTGATGGCTACTTCCAACTAGATAATGTGAATCGGATTAAGGCTGTTCTGAAGACTAAATGGTTCCAACCCGGTACTTAAAAAGTGTACCTAATAAAGTGGCCAGTGAGTGTAATATACGAAACGGTATTTGGAAATGCACAAATTACACATGTTTGTTTTCATAAGTACTGATTTTGAATAAATACTTTAAAAAATATTTGTTTTTGGGAACAAGATAAACTTTATATGAAAAAGCTGCATTTCCTCATGAGACCACAGTACATGCGCCCAGGATGAGAAATGAGTGACCTTTAGGAGTCTGGGAGGGGGTGGAAGGGGGGGTAAAGAGGTGTCTGTCACAGCTGATCCACACAGCAACAGAAGGGCTGAACTGAGCAAAATACAGACTTAACTGTATGACTATTTTTGTTGAATAGATTTTTGTACCTTAACTGGGCTCCGAAGGCAGTTTATACATTTCGGGACGCGGATTTTGATAGTCAGATTATTCCATTACGCAACATTAGTATTAACGTCTGCAGCTCTCATGTTCGATCTGTGCTCTGTTTACGTAGTTATTTTAGGTCTGTAATTTAGACAATAGGCTGGTGACAAAGTTAGCGTTCAGTTAAAAAGGTTAAAACAAGGCTTGTGTTGTTGTGGGAGTAATTTTGGTACTTTTAAGTCACTGTCTTTTGCAGACTGCAGAGGCAGAGATATCAAACATTTGTCAACATCTGCTATGCATACTCATATGCACCTTAAACATCCTCTCCTGGTACTGCCTGTGAATCCCTCCACTAGCACTAAATCATCATCAGAGCAATGTTCTGCCCCTGTTGGATGAAGAAATGGCCATTGTGCTCATTTTTCTTTTCAGTGACGTTCCTTATTACATGTCCATTGCTGGAAACAAGCAAAAAAACATCAACCAACTATAAGCATATCCATAATTATGTTAGGGATATTACAAAGAATGTAATCATTTGGCTATTAATAGTCAGAGGACTGCTTATGGCAGTCAATAACATTAATCATTTATGGAAAATTGTTATTATTCGGGGCACCACCTTTATCAGGAACTATTTTAATAGCCAAATGTCTATGTCAGTCTCATATTCTGAAGGAATGAATGCTTTACACTTTATTGACCATAAACCTTGCCATATGTGTGTGCTAAATCAAGAACAACAACAGTCACTTTCCAAAAATACAAGATTTATTTACAGGAAAAATAAGAAAAACATTTTAATCAACAAGGTAGAAAAAGAACACACTACTGATTTAAAGAAATGAATAGTTAAAATGAAAGAACACAAAAAGATTCATATGTAATAAGATGACAAACCATGAATTCTGATATGATGATAGAGGAATCTGGGTCCTTTAGAAGCCAAGGCTTGATCTGAACCTGCTGGAATAAAGCTGAATTAGTTTCAATAATTGTAATTAGTTTAACTAATTTAGCACCAATGGTTTACCTCTAAACCAATAAGCAATGTAAGAAAACACAAAACATTCTTTGGATTAAGAAATGATATGTTTAACAATTATCTGGATAAGAGTAAGGAGGATAACTTAAATTACGGTTTGATCACGACGGTAGAACAATCTAGTTCCCATATTTTGATCAAAGAAGGAGAGTTCAAACACGGCTAATGAGATTAGTTTCTGTTCTTAATCTTCTCTGAACCGATCTTTATTTGAACACCTTTGATGGCTTATGGATTGAATGCAGACCTGGGCCAGACACATGGTCTTTCCCTATCAGGATGCTGTTTGGACCAGTTCTAGCATGTTTATTAAACATTAAACAAAGAAAAATGAAGCTCTTGTTCGATTGAGCAGCTAAAATTGCAGGATTTAAAGTGACTCTTTATCAGGAACGGCCTTTAAAACACTGATTAAAGTTTCAGGCCGAGGCCTGGTTTATCCAAAGATAGCAGAATGAAAACATATACAAAGTTAACAATAAAAGGGAAACACCTTTAAAATTAGTTAATTCTAAACTAATTTGCCTTTGCCCACACAGACCTTATAAACGTTTAAAGACCTCCAAGTTGCTGCAGGTAGATGAGGAAAGGGGGGAGGTCTCCAGGGAGTGTTAGTCAGCAGTTTAACAAAGGATCGCTAATCTGGCTAGCAGCGGTTGGAAGCTCCGGCTTTGGCTTCCTCCTGGCTGGCTGCATGGTGATTGGCATCCACCTTTTTAACAGCAACTTTCTAGAGCTCTCCAGTTCTGCATTCACCTCTTATCGGCTCAGTGGCGGTGGCTAAATGTGGATTCTGGATGGTTCAGCTCTCGGCACACGTGGCTCACAGCTCCCGTTTCTCAGTGGTCGGCAATCTGAAACTCAGAAGGGTCTCATCATACTCTGGGGATAAACAACGTCTTTGTTTATCGATGTTCAAGATTCACCTGGAGTGGTCTTTGGGTTCCTTCAAGGAAGTTCCTGCGGAAACTCATGGAATAACGTTGGGGATTGTGTTCTGTTGCCCACCGCTGCCGGCAGCAGCATGCCGAATGGTCTGCAGAGTTCAGGCAGACGCACAGGGTTTGTTTATCAATGTTTTTCATTCACCTGATCGGTCGTCCGTCGGTGTTGCTTGAATGAGTTCCTCCTCGAACTCAGACGTGTCTCCTTTGCATGCGAAGGAAGGTTATTTGAGTCCTGTCTGCATTAACCCTGGCCGGAGGCTACTTGGCTAAGAACGAGCAGCTGGGCGAGCACCTCTATTTACAGATTTTCAGCCCCCCCCTAGATCCTAGTAGAATCTTGATCTACTAGACTGATATGTTATTTGCATTGTGAAGACATTTACAGGGATTAGAAGTCAGATAATGATATGTCACAGTTAAGAAGGCATCTTTTCTCAAAAATATTGATACTCCTTTGTACCGTCCTCAGTGAGTCAACAGCTGCCATGCAAAGATGAAGCAGTTTGTCACGATGCTGTAAAGTTATCCCAATAAAAGATGGTGACGACTAAACAGAGGGTTCCCATGCACACCAGTATCCTGAGGAAGTTCATCCTCTACACATTTTCTTTACCAGATGTGCCCTACGTAGAGTGTAATGGACGCACTTCAGTGATCTAGGCTAAAAACTGTACTCCTGCTGAACCACTGAACAGGACAAACAGATCAGTGTTCTTAATGTCATGGAAATCAGTGATCCCCAGGGTAGACAAATGATCTAAGCCTGGAAACTTCTGTTTTGATGCTGTTTTTTTTAGGACTTGCCCCTGGAGAGTGGAGTCTTGTACCATAGGAAAAGTTAAAGACGGGATGAAGAGAAGGTTGTTTACACTGCTGAGTCCCACTCTGTGGCATGGTTCCTGTAGCTGCAGCCAGAAACAGGCTCAATCTGACTAACCAAGGCCACTGGACCTACAGTATAAGAGACAGAGAGTGCACAAACCAATTAGAACGTAGAAAATGTGAAATAAATGTCACATTTACAACAGAGGAATGCCATTTTAAAAATGTAGCTATAATTAGAAATGTAGTAATCTGCTGCATGCTTTTTCCAACATAAATATGTATTTGGGACACTCCAATACAGGGACCCCTTGAAATTCAGCCGCAGCACAGAAGTGTTGAAGTTCAAAGACTTTACTGGAGATTCTTCATCAAACTAGTTTCACTGCACAGATTGTAACTCGTTGCACTGCAGGAAGGAGAAGAGGACTAGTGATTTGTAATATCGGTAATATGTCTAACCTGCGATCTAATGGGGTGAGCGGGAGGACGGCAGTCTTGCATTGACATCAGAGTAATTGATTGTTGTGTGTATATGCAATAATGCGTTGTGTTACATCTATTATGTGTTTCCTTACTAAAAATGTAGGTCCTCAGATTTTTGGCTTAAATTAAAACCGACTTCAGTCCAAATTATTCCATTTAAATGTGCAGATGTGCAATATGTATCGCATTCTAGAGCTGCAGCTAATTATTTTCTGGTTAATAAATCAATCAAAATATTAAGACTCATCAATTAGTCATTTAATACATCCAAGTTTTCAGCAGCACCTGTTCTAAATGGAATAGTTTGCTACATTTGCAAAAACTACTACAAAATAAAATACATTCATGTGTAAATTTGACGAGGCACAAATGGAAAATATATTCCCCCTCATTAAAAAAAGCCGATACGATTCACTTTAACGAGGTGAATCGTCCACCTTAAGGCTCTGGATGTTCTGGGGTTGTGTTGGTTAGCACAGCTCTGCAATATTGCGTAGGCAGCTCCACTGGATTGGCAGATTACGTTGGGGGGACTATCCCCAGGGGGGTAACACTTCTGAGCCTCCCTGGTAAGGCCTATTTGGCAGTTCTGAAGAGACGATGCTCTTGATTTACTGGTGGATCTACTATCCTACCCTCATCTATGGTCACAAACTTTGTGTAGTGCTTGAAAGAACGAGATCACGGATAAAAGCAGCTGAAATGAGTTTCCTCCGCACAGTGTCTGGAGCCCCCCTCCCAGAGATAGGGTGAGAAGCTCGGTCATCCAGGAGAGGCTCAGAATAGAGCCGCTGCTCCTTCACATCGAGAGGAGCTGGTTGAGATGGCTTGGGCATCTAGTCAGGATGCCTCCTGGACGCCTGCATGTGGAGTATTCTCGGGTCGTCCCACTGGGAGGAGACCCAGAGGAACACCCATGATACGATGTCTCTTGGGTGGCCTGGGAACGCCATGGGATTCCCCCTAAAGAGCTGGCCCAAGTGGCTGGGGAGAGGGAAGTCTGGGTCTCTCTGATTGAGCTGCTGCCCCTGACCTGACCGTGCTAAGCGGAATAAAGTATATTTATGCATAAATATATAAGTGAATAAATAGCAGATGTATTAGTTTATTTCCCAATCAGTGCGCTGCACTGCAACATGAAATAATTGAATAACCTCCTGATCATAATATATAGATCAGAACAGTGTCAGAGTGCACTATTTTTGGGGAAACAAGAGTAAGTAAAAAATAAGTTAAGTTCAAAATTGTCATAATAAAAGTCGAAATTCACCAAATTATATGTTTGGGCCCAGCATGGATCTGTCGCAGACTTGATTCAAAGCAACTTTCTTAAGAAAGGTTGACGGTACTTAACATTATACACTATTATGTGAAAAAAGGGAAACTGTCTAATAGGCTACTGTAGGGGGAATGGCCAATTTAATATCTAGCATCATCTTTCGATGGTGCTTAGATTTTGATTAAAACCTCTGGACCAGTGGCTCCATCTGCTCCTCTGTAAAGGAATTTGGCAATCCCTCCTTGCTGCTTGGTATATCAACTCTCCTACTTTCATCTTCCCCTCTGCGAGATGTATCCCTCTGAAGGTCAGAGCTGACTTTTTATCATACATAAGAAAAGCTACGCATAAATATTCATACCTAAGTTCAAGGTATAACTATGTTATTTTAACCCTCACAAGTAACTTTATGAGCTCACAGTGTTTGGTCATATATTTTCCAGTAATCAACCATCTAAGGAAACTCTCTATCTCTCTCCTGTTGATGACTTACAGTCTGTCTCTCTTGAGCCTCTTTTATTCCACTGTTTTTATAGAGCACATTCAAAATAGCACGGACATTCTTAATGAAGTAAGTTGACAAACTAACAAATGCAAACTGTATTACTTACTGTATATGACCCTTAAGCTCCATGAGTCATCTTTAACAGCATACACTTTTATTTGTTATGAACATACCTTTGCTTTGAAGAGAAATTAAATTAAAATGATCATTCTATTAAAAGCAAATGATTCAACACTACACTTTAATGTTGGATGAAGGTAGACCAGATAACTAAAGAAAATGTTCAGACCTAAAAGCAACATTAGCTCTGCTCATCAGAGTAAGGATGATGATGATGACGAAAAATAGCAATTCATGATATCCTGCAACACATTACTAATTAAATGGTCAAATGAAAATGCTTTATTTAATTCTATGTTGAATATTATTTGTTGGCGCACATTTAAGTTGTTTTTGCACGCGTGTTTACCGGCGTGCTGTTTCCTTGTGGCTTAAAATAAAAATAATATAGGCTACTTTCAAAAACTCTCAACTTAAAGTCGGATATATCAATCCATTTATTTAAATTACAAAAAAAAACATAAACAATATTCAGTCATCAATTCGCCGTGTCTCACGACTCACGCATGGGTTTCACGGTCAAAAACCATATGCTATCGCTGTTGCGACCAACACCTGCTCACTTAATTATAGTTATGAGTAAAAGGAATAGATTGTGCAGATTAAATTACTTATCCCATTCCAATACTCAGAATGGCTCCAACACAACCGGCCCCTAATTGTTCATGGCACTTCAGGACATAACAATTATAAACATATTCATGTATGGAGACATTCATACAACAACAACAAAAACATTTTGCAATAAAAATAATAAAAAAAATAAACAAACAAATAAACCCCTCTTTTGGTGTACTTGTTCACTTTTACATTGACTGCTCTACCAATAGACCTAGTTTTGTCACTGGTCTTTCAATTACATTTGTCTTGGTTTTGATTTGCACAGATCTGACTATGCCTGATTTGTCTGGAAAGGACTTAATAATCCTTCCAATCATCCAAGAATTTCATGGTGCTGTAGCATCTGCATTCAAAACAATATCTCCTGCCGTAAGATTACGTTTTGTTTTGTTCCACTTTTGCCTTTCCTGTAGAGTAACAAGATACTCTTTTGTCCACCTTTTCCAGAATAAATCTGAAAGATACTGAGCCTGTTTCCATCTCCGTCTTACGTACTGGTCCTTTTGATCAAACAGACCTGGAGGTAATACTGGTTTCCTTTTCAAAGTAAGAAGATGATTAGGTGTCAGTGGCTCTAAATCATTAGGATCCTCAGAAACTCTAGTAATCGGTCGGTCGTTTAAGATTGCTTCGGCTTCGCATAAGACTGTGACTAAGGTTTCATCTGTTAAAGTTTGTAGAAGTAAAACAGATACCAAGACCTTCCTAACCAGTCTGATCATGCTTTCCCAAGCACCACCATGATGGGAAGCTGCAGGTGGGTTGAACGTCCACTTGATGTTGTCATGAATTAAAGCTTTCTCAATTGATTTGTGGTTTAGTTCTGCAATTGCTCTTTTTAGTTCCTTTTCTGCACCTGTGAAATTAGTGCCATTGTTCGAGCGAAAGTGTGCTACGGGTCCTCTTCGGCATATGAATCGACGAATAGCACTGATGCAGGAGTCTGTGTCTAAGGAGTGTGCAACTTCTAAATGAATTACCCTGCTGGCCATGCATGTAAAGATAACCCCATAACGTTTCACATAAGAACGTCCTTGTTTTACCTCAATGGGCCCGAAATAGTCCACTCCCACGTTAGTAAATGGAGGCAAGTCTGGAGTAATCCTTTCTTTGGGAAGATCAGACATTTTTTGATCGCACAATTTTCCTTGGTGACGTCTGCAAAAAACACAATTCGACAAGATTTTCCTTGCTGCTGCATTGCCATGAGTCACCCAGAACTTTTTTCTCAATTTGGAAAGAATGTAATTTCTCCCACGGTGCCTTGTCTGTTCATGAATATTTTTAAGAATTAACATGGAGATGTGCTGATCTTTACACAGAATGACTAGATGTTTGCTCTCTTCATTGCAGTCCTGGACAATCTTCCACCAACTCTTACCAGTCCATCTTCTAAAACAGGATTAAGCTTGTAAATAGGGCTACACCCTTTTACAGGTTTTCCCGTCTTTAGTGCACAAATCTCGGTGTCAAATCTTTCTCTCTGACAGAACTGAAAGATTGCGTTTTCTGCTGCTAATAGATCCTCAGTTGATACACGTTCCCATTTCAACGACTTTCTGACTTCCAGTATTTTCTTGCTAACATCAAGATTAACGATTCCATCTTTTACAAGTTGCTTCCTTCTTTGACTCAACTCCAATAGAGTCCTTTTGACCTTGAGTTACCATGCAACTGCTACCTTCAACCTTTTCCAGTCAGAAAAATAGGTGATGAGTTGGCTGGTTGCATTATCCTCTTGAATGGTTATTGTGTTTGTAGAGATTTCAATTTTGACCTCTGGATCATCCTCCTCCAATGTGGACTCTACTTCATACTGTAACCATGTTTCTCTTGCTCTCCACAGGATTTCTGGACCTGATAGCCACGTTTTGCTGTTCAGAAGCTTATGGACTGTCAGTCCTCTAGATGCGTCATCTGCAGGATTTTGTTTTGTGTGAACATACCGCCACTGTGCTGGGTCTGAATCTTCCCTAATGATGGCTATTCTGTTGGCCACAAATGTTCGAAACCTTTTGTTTTCATTGCTGATGTACTTCAAGACTGTACTGCTATCAGTCCAGAAACCGGACTCTGACAAAGAAAGTTGTAACTATGATTTTACCATCTTGTCTACCCGTACAGCTAAAACTGCAGCAGTGAGTTCCAAACGAGGAATGGTTACGGGTTTAAGAGGTGCTACTCTAGACTTTCCAAGAAGAAAGGAAACATGAACATTACCTGCTTTGTTCTGTAACCTCAGGTAGGTTACTGTGCCATATTCCCTTTCGCTGGCATCAGCAAAGTGATGTAACTGGGCATGGACTGGTGATCCGAAGTCATGTGGTTTCAAACACCTACTCACTCTGAACTCTGAGATCTCTTTCAGGTCAGTTAACCACTTTATCCATTGCTGTTTTAAGGTTTGTGGAATTTCTTCATCCCAGCCATAGTTCCTTCTGCACAACTCTTGTAATATGTGCTTGGCTGGAAGAAGGACTGGCGCAACGTACCCTAAGGGATAGTACACTGAACTAGTGACTGATAGAATCCCTCGCCGTGTTTGCATTCGTTCTTTGCAGTTCACATGGAAGTTAAACTTGTCATTTTCCAGACACCAATGTAGCCCCAGTGCTCTTTCGACCGGAAGTTGGTCTATGTCCAAATTGAGTTCACTCACACTTTTAGAACGTTCTTTCTCATGAATTGTTTCAAGAACTTTGCGACTGTTACTTATCCACTGTGTAAGATGAAACCCTCCATTCTGGCAAAGGTCAGCCAGGTCATGAACGATCTGTACTGCTTTCTGCACAGACGGTGAGCTTTTCAGACAATCGTCCACATAGAAATTTCTATGTACCGTGTTAATTACTTCATCTGAAGCACTCTTCCGATTGTCGTCCGCAGTCTTCCTTAAAGCATAACATGCACAACTAGGTGACGACACTGCTCCAAAGAGATGTACAGTCATTCTGTATTCTTCAACTTGCTTGCACAGATCTCCATTAGGCCACCACAGGAACCGTAGATAGTCTTAGTCTTCCTCAGCCACTCTAACTTGATAGAACATAGAATTAACATCAGACATATAAGCAACTGGTTCTTGTCTGAATCGTAGAAACACTCCTATTAAGGAACTTGTAAGGTTCGGACCCTGCAGAAGTTGTTCGTTCAAAGAAGTTCCTTTAAACTTTGCTCCACAGTCGAAGACAACTCGCAACTTGCCCTTCCATGGGTGATATACTCCATGATGAGGAATATAGAACAGATTATCTTCTCCACAACGCAATTCATCCTGTGGTACCATTTCTGCATAGCCACTGCTGATGAAATTTTCAAGAAAGCTTGTGTATTCTTGGTGGAACTTATCATTTCTTTCCATTTTCCTTTTTAGTCCAATGAGGCGCTGTTGAGCAATACAACAATTGTTTGAGAGAGTTACCTTTTGGGCTTTAAATGGAAACTTTAAACTGTAAAGTCCGTTCTTTAACTTTACAGATTGTTCCATTATTTCAATGAATCTTGCCTCTTGCCTTGACATTTCTTCTTTGTCGTCTGCGATTTTTTTCATTTAAGTCACTTTGGTACTGCTTCTCCAATAGCAGCTGAAGTGATTCTACAGATAATCGGTTTACAGTAACAGTAGGATAGTCAATATTATTCATGTTGTCTTTGGAATCCTTTCCTAAGCCACTGATCACCCATCCTAATAGGGTTTTAACAGCAAAAGGACCCTCACCTTGGCTATTCACAATGTCCCATGGTTCCAGCAAATTTGAAGCATTAGTACCTATTAATAACTCCACGTTAGCATCAATTTCAGGGATTTCAATGTGATCAAGGTAAGGCCACTGTGTAATGTCATCTTGTTTTATGATGTTTGCTTTGTCAACTGGCATCGTTTTCTGTGTGTGAACATTTGGAAGACTGTAGTACCTTGTTCCATTAAGGTTAGCTACTTCAAGTCCATTTACAATGTAGGTTGACACTGATGTTTTTGGGCTCATCGTTAACAAACATATTTTTGACTTTGATCCAGTGAGATTAAGTTCACGCATAAGAGCTTCAGAGCAGAATGTGGATGTTGAGCCATTGTCCAGAAAAGCATAAGTCTGAATGACCTTGTTGCCTTTTTGTGCTTTTACCTGAACTGGGAGGATGGAGAGCATTCCACTACTACCGGCCCCGGTCTGGCTCCCAAACGTCTGAGCTGACACAAGAGTATGGTTTACAGCTAGTTTAGGTTCAATGGGATAGATATTGCCGCTGATGTTCATCGATTTGTCCACTTGTTTGACGTGAAAGTGTAAAGCTGTTGGATGGCTCTGTTTGCATTTTTCACAGGTTTTACGCTTATCGCAATTTTTGCTCAAATGCCCCAGTGTTAAGACACCCAAAACATACTCCTTTTTCCTTTAAGAAGTTGATCTTTTCGCGATGTTTGTTTTTTGCAAATCGTTGACATTCATCCAGACTGCGGTCTTGTAAACAGAATAAACAATTGATGCTGATGTTGCTGTCCCACTGTTTACCTTCTTGTGTGTCCTTGTGTTGCACTTTGCTAATAGCACAGACGTTTGTAGCAAAGTTATCTCGCTTCAACTTAGACTTGGCTGTATACACATCCCTTTTAACCTGCCTTTCTCTTTCAGTAGTATGAATATCACCAAAAATCGGATCAGACAAGATTTTGACTTGATATTCCACAAATTGTACGTCTTTAAAGTTAGGTCTTCGGTAATGTCGCTCCCGAATATCACAAGCAGAAATACTAAATTTTTCCCTCAATTTAAAAGGAAGTCTTGAAACAATAATTTTGAGGTTAGCCGGCAAGTCAAGCTCTTTCATGTCCTCCAAATCTGACATTGCATTATAGCATCCACGTAAAAATAATGCATAGTCCTGTAGTAACAAAACACTTTCATGCATCACCACTGGCCAGTTGAGAACCTTTTCCATATATGCTGCTGTAATCTTTGTTTTATTACCGAAGTGTTCCAGTAGGAGAGCTTTAGCGGTTTCAAAGCCTCTCTCCGCACTCATATGTAAACAGCTTTGCACAAGGTCGTGAGGGCGCCCCCTGGTGTACCTTTCCAAAAAATACATGCAATCTCCTATAGATGCAGCTTTATCCTCCACACAATGCTTAAAAGCTTGCATGAACATTTTGAACTTCAGTGGATCACCTTCAAAAACAGGTATTTGTCTTGGCGGCAGTTGGCTTGATTTGTGTTGTTGTAAGAGCAGCTCGGATATTTCATTTTGCCTTTGCAGAATCTGTCGTGTAGAATTGTCATCACCTGCATGTGCAACATTAGCAGTGAATCTTGCAACTGCAACAGGTAAGCTTTTACTACTCAATAATCTTGTAGATTTTTCAAACTTCACATCAGAAATGTCAGATTTCTCTTTCGATTTTTGCTTCTCAAAGTAAGATTCCATACCATCCTGATCTGAAAATGTTTGCAGTACTGCCAACTGTGCATCTGAGGCTTCAATCTCAGCATCCAATTCCACTTTTTCCAGTTTTTTACGTATTGACTCCACCTCCTCTTCCAATTCATGCTTCTTTTTTAACGCTGCTGCACATGCTATGAGTGCAGCTTTCTTGGCTTTTGCTTGTGCATGTGCAACTTCCACTGCAGCTTTGCTTGATCTACTTGATCTTACACTGGTGCGGCTTTTAGTGCATGATGATGTTCCAACATTTGATACACTGTCTGTTGGCTTTATATCATCCTCAAGAGGAACAGTTTCAGTAGTACCATTATTCGTATTCTTAAAATGATTTTCTACACACTGGTAAAATTCGTTCACACTTAAAAGTTTTGCTTTGAGCCAGGTTGCATTCTTTTCTTTTTCATCCGCGGGTAGCAACTCAAGCAAGTTGTAATGTGCAACCTTTGCATCTTTAATCAATGTTTGATATTTGCTGAAGCTACTTTTTATTTCAGTTTCATAACCAGACTGACCCATTAAACCCTGAACAGTTTGTTTTATGTTGGCAGCTTTACTTAATTTAGATTTTCTTAGAGTCTCTAAGTCACTTAGTTTAGAAAGCATTGCTTTTGTTGTCAGTTTTATAGATCTTTTTTTTACAGAGGCTTCATCCTCATTAACTTTTTGTAAGTCAGCTGACACAACATTTGTTACCTCAGTACCTTGATTATTTCCACCCATTTAACCTCGTTTTTAAATCCACAACCCAGAAAAACAGCAATATTTCAAAATATCATGGAAACGAGCATCATAATCCAAACTAAAGCAAAAACGTTCTTTTTTTTTTTGTAAAACACAAATGTCTCTTTATTCAAGTCCTCGTTAGAAAATGTCAAGTTCAATAAATCAAATGTCAATGCGTCGTGTTCTCGTCACTCTTGCCGTTTACACTTTAATAACTGCAGGCAGTTCTGGTTCATGTGTCTTCTTACGTGTGTGCGTTAACTGCTCATACCTCATTTACTCGTGCAGGTCCAACAGAACTTTCCTTCACTTGGTGACGTAGGGTACAATCCTCACTGACCAATGTGAGAACGCTCACCAACCTCCGTCGTGACCGAGTCTGGACCGCCACACTATCCACTGTGACGCTCAAAGCGTTTTAATTCGTAGTCCGCTACCGATCACCGCTGTCCATTAACGACCTCCGTCACCGATCTCCGCAACCGATCACCGCTGTCCATTAACGACCTCCGTCACCGATCTCCGCAACCGATCACCGCTGTCCATTAACGAACTCCGTCACCGATCTCCGCTGTGCATTAACGAACTCCGTCACCGATCTCCGCTGTCCATTACAGACCTCCGCCCGTCATCACTGCGTGGCTGCCTCACTGTCCGGTGTGAGACCCGCTGCGCCCATAGGCCTACTGTATCCAATGCACGCGTCAGCGTTTCCATTCAGCCGATCGCCGTCAAAGACAAGGTGCTCAAACAGCACAAGGATCGTGTCGTTTAAACTTGATAAGTCTTTTTCTCATACAGAGGTGGTTTTTGACTAATTGTTGGCGCACATTTAAGTTGTTTTTGCACGCATGTTTACCGGCGTGCTGTTTCCTTGTGGCTTAAAATAAAAATAATATATTTCAAAAACTCTCAACTTAAAGTCGGATATATCAATCCATTTATTTAAATTACAAAAAAACATAAACAATATTCAGTCATCAATTCGCCGTGTCTCACGACTAACGAATGGGTTTCACGGTCAAAAACCATATGCCTCGCTGTGCGCCACACCTGCACTAATTAACCCAAGTGTTAAATAGACTTGTGGCAGAAACAGCGCCATCCCATTCCAATACTCAGAATGGCTCCGACATTATTTTTTTTACTAAATCTAATACAATGTTTATATAATACTTTTGAAATCTAAATAATTGATGAAATATGTAATTAATTATTTTGATATTTACTCAATTGTGGTACTTTTGGTTTCTTTATAGAATGACTAGATGTAGTGCTTTTAATTTTCTGGTGCATACATCAGAGATCTGATTGTTCCATATGTTCCAAACAGAGCACTTCATTCTCAGACTGCAGGTTTACTGGTAGTTTGTTGGATTTCTAAAAGTAGAATTGGAGGCAGATATTTTAGTTATCAGACCCTTCTGCTGCGGAACCAGCTCACAGTTTAAGTTGTAAGGCAGATACTCTATCTACTTTTAAGACCAAACTTTAAATTTGTCTTTTTGATATAATTTATGGTAAAAAGCACATGGATTTTACCAAGTCATTGGATGAGTGGTGGAGTAGGGAGGGCTATTAATGGACCATCTAAGCTGGATGGCGGGGACTGCAGTCCAGACAGACGGTTCTCCCTGGTTCTGCCTCTTTCATGCTTTATTCTAATGAAGCTAGGTTATCCTGAGCTATCTCTGTAGTTATACTTAACCTGTTGGACAGACTTTTCACTTTTCTACACTGCTATTTTTCTCTTCTTCTGCTCTCCCTTTGTATTTTTTTGTGTTATTTTCGTGGTTAACTTTGTTTTCTCTTAGTCTGTTTCTCTCCATAGAAGCTACACCTGATCTGGCACCCTGCTGAGCTGCAATGCCCTAATGGATTGGGGCATCAGCTGGGTTGATGCTTCAAGTAAACGACTGTCATTTGTGCCCTGTTATATCTTTTCTTACTTTCTTTAATGTAGAAAATACACTTACATTAGTTTTTTGTGTGTCTGTTCTCTGTTTTCTC
Source organism: Apricaphanius iberus (assembly GCA_028564705.1). Classification (NCBI taxonomy): domain Eukaryota; kingdom Metazoa; phylum Chordata; class Actinopteri; order Cyprinodontiformes; family Aphaniidae; genus Apricaphanius; species Apricaphanius iberus. The sequence goes on along the minus strand of JAPXFQ010001501.1, from coordinate 474,715 downwards.
GAATTAAAATGACTTTTCTTGTAAGGGCCTTGAGATGACATCTATTATGATGACGCTATCTAAATGAACTGAAAATAATGTTTTGACACATTAATGAATTATTAAGCTATTCTGTGTATTTTTACATTTTTTCCTCATATTGCGAGTAGACCTAATATTTCTCAACAACTTTCCTAAGAGTACCTTCCTGCTGTTACCAACTTTCTTTCATTTCTAGTTCTTTCCCTTCTTTTGTTTTGACATGTTGAACCGGAAGTAGTAATTAACCGGACGTACCCAACTAGCTCCACAGTTTGTTGTTGTTGTCGCTGCTTGCTAAACTAGCTGGTAATTTGTTTTTGCTGGAGGCGGACAGGTTAGTGATGAGTTGTGCGCTAGTGAGCAGAAGATGAATTAAGCAGCAGCGGGAGAAGCGGACAGCTTCCAGGTAGTAGAGCGGTGAGGCTCGCTGGCCTCGCCCAGCAGCAGCAGCAGCGGCGGCGGCGGCTAGCTTCTGAGGTTCGGTGCAGCCTGGGCCTGCTGCGCTGCTGACATCAGCTCATCTAAAGGGATGTGACTGAGGTATTCTGCTCCACAGATAACATTTGTCTTCACTGGTAGGATACAGTGGTTTTATATGCGCTTAATTCAGAATGAGCAAACGCTAAAATGTTAGCCTAGCCTGGGTATCTTCTTAGTTCCGCTTTCTCCTTAGGATTTGACTTTTTGCATGTTTAGATTATCTGTGTAATCTGAATTCCTCGCTGTCCTCCTCCTTATGAAGCTGCTGTAGGTTTCTGTGTCGCTGTCACATTAATCAGTCTAACCCTGGCTGGGTTTCAGTGTAGACCAGCTAAACAGACCTGTCACTGTTAGCAGCTGCTAACCTCTGAGTCTTGTGACCAGTTCTTAAGCTCAGCTTCTGCTGCTGGTCGACTGGACCTTCTGCTACATGTCGGTGTTTACTCGATTTAACGGTAGATAGTGCGGTTTTTAAGTCAGACAAAGGTCATTTTTTGCCTGTAGCAGGTATGTTTGAAAATGTTTCGGTCAGAGCTTAAATAAAAGCAACATCTTGTGAGTGGAAGAAAACTTAAAGATAGCTGCAGCGTTGTTAGAAGGCGAAGGATAGAAAGTTATTACTGGAAAAAAGTGAATCAATCAAATAATCGGTACAATAAATGTTGAGTAATTACTATGTAACAGGCCATTTATTCAGTCAAACTGTCTCATTAGTTAGAACAGTGATGAGGGACAATCTGCCTGGCAACAAATCCCCTTCAGTTTGGGTTATTTTTCAATAATCTGATATACTATTTCCATTATCTGATGGAAACTGGACCTTGCACAGGCTATGTCAGCACATTCAGTTTTAACAGTAGATATATGATTAACAGTGTGAAAACATTCTGATTGGTGGATTTAAGTCATCCTTCTTGTCTGCTTTTGGATGTGAATTTCAACTGTGAAGCCTGGTTATGATGTGTACATTACTGAGCACAAGTTTTAGGCAGGTGTGAAAAATATACAGTACACAAAGAAGGCTTGCAGAAATATAAATAATGACTTTAAAAAAAAATACATTTACAAAATGCAAAGAGGGAGGGGGGGGGACATAAAAAATCTAAATCAAATCAATATTTGGTGTTCCTACCTTTTGTCTGCAAACCAGCATTGATTCTCCCAGGTAAACTTGCACAAAGTTAATGATTTTGTAGGATTATAGTCAGACGTATGATCAAGCAATTATACTGAACGGTTGCTAAAGATCATCAGTGTCACACAAAGGTGGAAACCCAGTCATTCACTGAATCAGCTGTGTAGGAGTCTTAAATAAAACATACCTATTTAGATTATACATGTAATAAAAGGAAAGATGTCCCTTTTTATATAAGGAATGTTTGTTGAGTGACATTGGACTGTTTGCCTCTGATGACGTCTTTCTCCTCATCAGCTCTCTGTCTGTGTGAAGCATCGTGATGACAGGGTCACAGTGGGAGCTCCCCCCAGAGCTATGCTGCCGACCCATGGCCTTTGTGGCTCTAACTGGCCTGGACGTGGTGTACAACGCCGTGCATCGAGCCATCTGGGACGCTTTTTGTGTCAACCGGCGTGCTGACAGAGTCCCCATCTCCTTCAAAGTTCTTCCAGGAGACCACGAGTATCCCAAATGTCGCACCAAGGTGAGCAGTGGCTTGTTAAATGTACTCAGCGACAAACACATTATTCCTGCTGACCCCCCCAGAATCAATGTCCAACGTTGATTTCATTGCTTTACTTTTAAATAATCCATGTGCACAAATGCTTTACAAAAACTAAAATACTACCAGAGGAAATAAATAACTTGTGTGAAGGGTTGTTTTATAAAAAAACTTAGGCCTTTCATCATCACGACATCAGGACTCACCGCAACACAGAACAGCTGTCTGGTTGGAACCCAATTCCTCTCACAGTACCACAAATATCCTTTGACCGGTCGTGTTTAAAGTAGTTGACTGTGCCAAAAATATTGGTCATTAGGCCACATTTTGGACTCCATTGTTTGGGAGGGAGAGGCACTTTCAAAAATACAAAAATGTTTCGTTTCCCTTTGGCATTAATAGTATCTTTAATTGAATTTAACTACATGCTTATATCCAGTTTCTCTACATCAGTACTAGCACTCGATTTGCCGGTTAACGCTTCAATGGAAATGCCCAAAAACAGTGAAAAAAACTGAACAGATGAATGTTTCTCTTGTGCGCCCAGCGAACGTCATATGAGTGGTACATCCCAAAAGGCATCCTGAAGACCGGCTGGATGAACAAACATCTGAACCTGGTCCCTGCTCTGGTGGTTCTGTTCTACGAGCTGGACTGGGACGACCCCCAGTGGAAGGAGAAGCAGTCGGAATGCGCAACTAAAGTGGAGATTGTCAGGTGTGGAGATTTTGGCACAAAAAAAACCCATGGTACATGCCAGCATGCAGTGTATTTTGACGTAGCTGGGCCAGCTAAAATACCAGTGTTTGTTCTACATGGTTCTGTTTGGCTTTAGGACCAGCCTGCAGGGCAGAAACACCAAAGTAGCGGTGGTTTTAATCCAAAAGAAAACTCCTCTACCTCCAGGTAAGGCTTCTGATTAATGACATACAAAGAAATCACAGCCATCTTTCCCACAAACGGAAGGTTACTGAGGTATGGAGGCCCTTTATCAAGCTAGTTCCTGTCATCTATTCCCAGCATTAAAGTGTTCCCATATATGTCCCCCCCCCCCCCCCACCTCCTCATGTGTGCAGGAGAGGACCTGGTGGCTTCAGAGAGAGCTTCAGTTTTGTGTAGCTCCTGCGATCTGTCCGGCAAGAGCCTTTTTGTTCTGCCTCACACCGACCACCTAGTAGGCTACATTATAAGGTACAGGAAGTCACTGCAGCAGGGGGGGGGGGGGGGGGGTCGTCTCTGTTTATTTGGAATGTGAGCTGAGCTTCCTGTTTGGTTAGGTTGGAGAACGCCTTCTACGAACACGCTCAGACGTACTACTACACAGAGATCCGCCGGGTCAAATCACATAAAGAGTTCCTCAACAAGACAACCCACCAGGTGAGAAAACCTGTCAACCAATCAGGTGGAGGATAGCCGCCATGTTCCTGAGACGGCTTGTCAAACATCTTCATGCTCCTAAAATGTTTTGCTCTTTTATCACATTGCCACCTGTGTCCTATTCATGGTTTCATTGCAGCCTGGGAATGTTTGGGACTTTAGTTTCCAGGTCTGGGGAAGTTGGGAAACTTCTTTCTTTCTTTCTTTCTTTCTTTCTTTCTTTCTTTCTTTCTTTCTTTCTTTCTTTCTTTCTTTCTTTCTCGCTCTGTCTCTTTCTTTCTCTCTCTCTCTTATTTCTTTCTTTCTTTCTTTCTTTCTTTCTTTCTTTCTTTCTTTCTCGCTCTGTCTCTTTCTTTCTCTCTCTCTCTTATTTCTTTCTTTCTCTCGTTCTTTCTTTCTTTCTCAGAAAAGAAACTGAAACGTTGTTTCTGGGATATGTTTCGTGAAATAAAACCAGGAACACTGTAGAGTGTCATCCTCTCTTGAATCGCTCTGTTTGTGTTCCTCTTTGTGTTGCTGATGGCAGCTGCTGTTTGTCAGACACCAGTTTAAGATGGCTTTCCTCAGTGAGTTGAAACAAGACACCCAGAATGCTCTCAAGTAAGTCTAGTTAAAAAATGTTCTTAATAAAATGATTCATCTTTTTGCTTTAATTTGAAACAATGTTCTCAGTTGGATACAACCTGTAGTGTGATGTAAACCTGCTTTATCCAATCCTCTCATTGTTCTTGTTGGTTCGTAGAGCACAACATTAGGTGGTCATTTGCTTATTATTTGTGGGATAATCATGTGAGAGCTGCAGTTTTCCCTGAACAACTCCCCCTTGTGGCTGCAGGTACTACAGAGCTGCATACAGTCTGGTGCATGAGCTCAGAGCACATGAGACTAACATGCTGGAGATCAAAACCATGGCAGGATTTATCAACTATAAGGTACGTTGTGCTCATCTGGGTCTGGATGACCACACCCAGAAAATCTCAGTCTGATTGAAAACCTGGAGCGTTACAACAGAAGGAGCTGGTAGACAAAGACCTGTGTTTAGTTATAGGATTAGAAAACCGTTATTACCTGGTTAAACTGGAAGCAGACTGGTTCTCAGTGTTTCTCCCTGTTTCTGAGCGGTTGATGTCTCATGGTTCTCTCTGTCTGATCCCTGTAGATCTGCCGCCTCTGTTTCCAGCACAACACTCCTCTAGATGCTATAGCTCAGTTCAGGAAGCACATTGACCTGTGTAAGAAGAAGATCGGCAGCGCTGAGCTGGCCTTCGAGCACTCTGCATGGATGTCAAAACAGTGAGACACACACTGCACTTGAACACACCATCATGTATAAATTAAGAAAGCAAAGCGGCGGTCAGTATCTGAGCTGTATTTTGACTTCATTTAGAACCTGGTGACAAGTGATTGTTTCCTTGTACACATAAGCTTAATGCTAAATCCTGAAAATATTTCAGGTGTGATTGGGTATGGATGGATTGAATGGAAAATGTGTTGTTTCCAGGCTTTTTTCCTTCAGACATTGTCTAAAAGTGCCACGTATAAGTCTGTGTCTGTTCATCCCCAGTCACTGTTTTCTCTCCAGGGTTTCTATTATAACTCTAATCAGTGTCTAACATTAATTCTGAGTATTCCTGCTTTAAAGGATCAGAGCTTCAAGAGTCTGAACCATCACATTCTAAAATAATGTTCCGTCCCCACCAATGTCCAGACTTCCTTGTCTTTCCTTTCTCCCTTCCTTGTATATTTCCTTTCTTCCTTCCTTGTATATTTCCTCTCTTTCTTCCTTGTATCCTTCCTTGTTTGTCTTTTATCAGATACATTCTGTGCCCAAACCCCATCATCATAAACGTCCCTCTCAAATGTGGGTTAAAGTGTCTTGGGTCAGGACTCTGTCCCCTTTACTGTCCCACAGATTCAGACAGGAAAAATCAACTTTCAGTCTTTCTATCATGCAGATACATACAAATGTGAATGAGTGAGTGAGAAACACCTAATAAAGCTCTTTGCCAAAGCTTTATAAGGTCAGAAGGTGTATTGAGTTTGGACCATTACCTGATATCAGTGTGGAACATCTCCTCATTGCTGCAGCCAGGCGGCTGCTTTATCCAGGTAGAGGAGTTGTATATCAGGGCCTCAGGTCAGATCTCTGCTCACTAACAGGTTCCAGTCTTTCGGCGAGCTGTTCGATGAGGCGATAAAATTGGGTCTGACCGCCATCCAGACTCAGAACCCAGGTTTCTACTACCAGCAGGCGGCTTGTTACAGCCAGGACAGGAAGCAGATGGCTCAACAGCTCTGTCAGGTCAGACACAGACAAAACGATGCAGACTCTACTCTCCAGCTTCCTATACTTGGATCATTTCAGTCCACCTAGAAGAACTGCTTGTTATGCTTGTTTCTCCAGGCTGGGCTGACCTATCCTTCCCCTGACCCACTGGAGACCCAGAGTGGAGGACTGGACTTCTATGGCCAGAGACCTTGGAGACAAGGACACCAGAGTATGTTGTTGAACCTGGACAACTAAAGAACCAGAGATGATGGAGACCTGGACCTGATCTAGATTATCTAGAGCCTTTTTGTCTCATGTTTTCTTTGAATCCTTATTTTAGTTACTGGGCTCTGAGGTTAAATTTATCATAAACTTCTTTAATTCTCAATAATAATCATGGTGATCCATCATGGTAGGAAATAGAGAGATTTAGATCATTTTTGTTCTTTTTTGTTTTTGAGGAGAAAATTTTTCTTTTCTGTTTGAATTTCAAGTTTTCTGAAACTCTATCAAAGTCCTCCTAACAGCGAGTATATTTTTGTTCATTTTCAGTCTGCTTCCTGAGCACTTTAACAGCCATGTTTTTTTTCTTTCTTTTTTTTCTATTGCTTGAGTTCTTACCTTTAATTGATTACACAAAAAAGCCCACAGATGATGTAATTCATTCTATATAATTTGTGCCACATTGATCATATCATCGACTCCAATATCTCAAAGTACAACAGTCTTTAGTCAGAGGCCTCTTCTAGAGCTTAATCAGGCCTTAAAAGTTGGGCCCGACCCGTCCCGAAGAGAATTCAGCCTGAGTACGAAGAGTATATTTTGACTGGCAGCTTATTAAAGCCCGAACCCGGTTACAGCGCAACATTATTCAAAAGTCACAAACCAGGGTTTCCGATAGAAAAAAATGGCACTGGACAACGTGATCGTTATGTTTTCAATTTACTGGACAAATATTTGAAATTCTGGTCAAATAGGACTGTTATCTGAAGCTTAAAATGATAAACGAGGCCCTATAAGAATAATATCAAGGCTTGTCTATTTGTGATCCTTTTTTTTTACGTCTCCAGCTATATGAACTAAAATGATTACCGTCAATACGCTATTTCACATGCATGACTTCTAAAATGAAGGCTATTGCACAAGGCTTCCCTCTTTAAACATGAACATAAAGAAACTGAAGGCCTACCTCTTATCAGATTAAATCATTTGGAAACAAAAACCATTGTAATAATGCAGTGTGCTGCTGACTTAAAATAAAATAATGTCTGTTTTAAAGATGGAATAAAAACTATGAACTCTGAAAACAAACTGAAATATCCCTGAACATGGATTATGACATTTTACTTTTTATTGGGTGACCATAGTCTGAAAACCCAAAAAGAGAACCTTGACAGAGGCTGAGAGAACAATAAGATCCTCAGCTTTAACCACTTCTGTTGCGTGAAAGTCCGTCACGCCTGCGTACATTTCTTCTGGGTGCTCTTGACCACCTGCTCTAGATTTCAGGTGATTTTATCCAACTTGTGGGAATCAGGGAGCTGTTCCATAAATGCAGGAGACTTCTGCAACTTGACACTTTGGATGTCTGATAATAGTGCATTTACACTTCAGCCTGAGAGCGCAGCAGGCGGAGTATCTTTTCTGTTTTGATCTGAGAGAAGGAGAGGCCTGGGTCTTTTACATCATAACGCATGCAGTCTGAATGGATCAGAAAAATGCTAGCGGCCCAGTTTTGAAAATATTCAAAGCTGTTAAGCAGATCTTTTTAACTCTTGCTCCAGAACTCATGGAAGGGTCTCACATACTAAACAGACTGTTGTTGTTTGTAGGTATTGATCCAACAGATCCAGAGAAGGAGAAGATGGGGATCCTTGCCCTGCAGATTAAGGAGAGAGATGTCCTCCACTCTGTAAGGCCACACCTACGGAATATTTCCTCTCCCTGCCGTGTTTAGACCATAAGGTCGTATTTATCTCTGCTGAGATGAAAGCCACCTCTGTCTGTCTCTGTCCCCACAGGAACTCATAATAACACTTCTCAGTAACGCCGTCGCCCAGTTTAAGAAGTACAAGTGCCCTCGAATGAAGAGTCACCTCAGTGAGTGTTTATTATTACTAACATACACACTTCACCGCTCCTTCCATCTCCCACCTGTCAGGTTTTAGCCACGCCCCCTGTGTCTCAGTTTTGGTTTGTTTCTCCTATGCAGTGGTGCAGATGGGTGAAGAATATTACCATGCTAAAGACTACACCAAAGCCTTAAAGTGAGACACTTGTTTCATTTCTCCCACTGTTGCTTTGTCAGTAAGGGCTTGTTACATGGGGTGTGTGTGTGTGTGTGTGTAATCAGGCTCCTGGACTACGTGATGTGTGACTATCGCACAGAGCGCTGGTGGCCTCTGCTGACGGCCATATTGACCACCGCTCTGCACTGCGCTTATCTGATGGCCAATGTCAAAGACTACATCATCTACTGCATGGAGCTGCTGGGCAGAGGTACTACAGCACTATGGAAGCACTCTTGGAAGTATTACTGGAAGGTTTTACGGTGGGGTAAAAAGGATTTTGGCATCCACCAACTGTGCAAGTTATCACTTCAATAGATGAGAGACGTTTGCCATTTGTATCGTAGGTACCTGAACTTTGATAGACAGAATGTGAAAATAAAATCCAGGAAATTACAATGCAAGATTTTTTTTAAACGGTGTTTATTTGTATTAGGCTGCAGAAAATAACAGCGGTATTTGTTCAATAATAAAACTTTACCTTAATGCTTTGTAATGTAACCTGACAGAGGTCAAACGTTTCCTGTAGGCCTGCACCAAGTTTGCACACACTGCAGCTGGTATTTTGCTTATTCTTTTTTTTTTCTAGAGCTGGGATGTTTTGACTTTCATCTCCTTCCAGATTCTCTCCTGGATTTGGGTCTGGATAGGTGGCTAAGTCACTACAGTACCTTAAAAAGCTTTTCTGTAGCCACTCCTTTGTTGCCCTGGCGGTGTGTTTAGGATTGTTGGAAGGTCCAGCCACGTTTCATCTTCACTGTTCTCACTGATAGGAGGATGTTTTGGCCCAAAATTACACGACACATGACCCCCATTTATCCTTTCCGTTATACAGATCAGTTGTCCTCTCCCCTTTGCAGAGAAGCATCCCCAAAGCATAATGTGTCCACCCCCATGCTTCACAGGTGGAAAGGTGTTCCTGGGATGCAACTCAGCATTCTTCCCCCTCTAAACACGACGAGTTGAGTTAATACCAAAGAATTCTGTGTTGGTTCCATCTGACCGCATGACATTCTCCCAATCCTCCTCCTTTGTAAGGCCGGTTTTTATATGGCCAATATCTAAGGCTGATTATCAAGGCCAGGCCGATACGTATACTTTTTAGCAGCACATTGACTGTGAAAGAAAACTGAACATTCACTGTGTACAATAAGAATTAAATATTTATTGAATCAAATATAAGGCAATATAAAAACAAACTCAAAACGGTAACCTGAGTGCAAATGGTTTCAAAACAATAGAAAACAAAACAGATTCAAATTTCTTTAAGAATACAAAAGAAAATAAATTCAAACAGTAACCAGAATGTAACCAACATGCTTTCAAGCCTAGTGCTATTAGAATGTCAAACAGGTGATGTGACAAGTTTGATGACCAGTCAATAAATACATTTTAAAGGATAAATCAACACTGCATGTTCTTTCTTGCAAAGATAAGGAAATACATCTTAGTTTCATTTAAGATAAGTTGGCCTGGAGCACAATGCTATTGAGTGGGTTGGCGCACGGTGGTTCTGACAGTGTGGGGGTCCTTCCTTCCATCAAGTAGTGGCTGCAGCTGGCCACACAGGTGCCTAATTTTTTAATTTTTTTTGGCCGATATGGAAAAAATGGATTGTTTCGGCCTGATATATCAGTCGGCGTCTACTCTAGATTATCCAGATCATCTCTGGCAAATTTTACATGGGCCTGGATTTATGCTGCCTTAAGCAGGGGGACATTTCGGGCCCTGCAAGATTATAATCCTTCGTAGTGTGTTACTAATAGTAACCTTTGTTTCTGTGGTCCCAGCTCTCTTCGGGGTTTTTCAACTTGGACCTTAATTTTAGCAAATATTACGTTCATTTACTCACCCAACAAGTTTGGAGACACTTGGAGTGCTCGGGAGAAGTTTATAACCAGTCGCAAAACTCCTTTATTTAACCATATTTTGTTATGATTACTAGCGATACTCCCCTGAGTTTGGAACGTCCCGGCGGAGCTGTGGTGTTAGTTTTACAAGCTTTTAATTCAACCGATTCCATAGTATACTAACCTGGGATTTCAATTAACTTATAGCTGCCCGCCATTACAGCTATAGTCTGTGCAGGTTGCGGAAAGGGAGCCTGTAGAAGCTGAACTTAGCCCAATAAGAGAAAACCAGAAGTTAGAGATTTCTTTGGGGAGTTCATAGGTTGAACAAATAAGAGACCAAACTGCTGGGCATAACAGTAGATCAAACAATGTCATGGACTATGCATATTGGCTTAATTGTGAATGAAATGAGTAGGAACATTTCTGTAATTAGGTGCAATGATCTTTATATGTTACCAGAAAACTTGTTGTAAAGTGTCTGGTATCATGTTATCTGGATTACTGTCCAGTTATCTGGTCCAGTGCAGCTGAAAAAGGAACCTTGATAAACATCAGAGAGTTCAGAACAGAGCTGCTTGGTTAGTTCTCGGTTCTCATTTTACAGCCAGACTGGATGCATCACAGTTTGTTATGGATGAAGGTAAATGACAGATTAGCTTGTAGGCTGGTTTTGTCCTTACACAAAATCTGGACTCAACATAAACCTTTTAGCTTGCTAACAATACTGCTACCGACCTATGATTGTCATGGTTTTAACACGAGGAAAGCCTCCCATGTTACCTTTACATTTAACAGTCACTAGAACAGTCATTTACAGAGCAGTTACATACGGGAATATCCTGCAGTCTGAAATATCATTATTAAATGATCATGGCAGGTTGAATGTGAATCTTAAGAAATTGGTTATACATAATGAGTTTAAATTAGATAACAGATTTAGCTACTCCAACTAGTTTTAAAAAATGAATTACTTGTTATCTTTTGCTTTTTTCTTTTAATTGAGATGTTTGTTTAAATCCTTTGTATGTTCTCTTTTTCTGACACTTTATATGTAAAAAGGTATACGTTTCTTAAGATAAGGCGGACCCCAAGAACAATAGTTTTCCTTATGGTGAAGACTAATGGGGGTCCTTACATTAAAAAATTGGTCATTCCACTAGTGCAGTGATGTCTGCAGTAGCTATGTCTGTCTAACCGACCGGCGTAGAGCACAGAGTAAAAGCCCTGCTCAGACTACAACTGGGATGGAGCACGGTAGTGACGTCATTGTAATCGTGCGATAGTGTAGTTGGATCAGAGCGTAACGATTAGTAACAAAACATTTGTTAAGTGAAGAGGTTTTGGGACAGATCATTCCTTATTACAGCCCCCATTTAGTCCATTATATTGATATACGCGACTGGATATAAACTTCTCCCAATGATTCTAAGTGGCTCCATACTTGTCTGGGTGAGTAAATTAATGTAATGTTTGCTAAATATAAGGCCTGGATAAAAAAGAAAAATAACTTTCCCCTTTAAAGACGCAGTAACAGGTCTGTGAGGTCCAGAATTCTTGCTTGTTTGTAGGTGCTAAATATTTTAGTTTTTTCTGCACTTCTTTAAAACACATACAAGGTGATTTCCTGGAGTTTTTTTTTATTTATTTACAATTTGTCTCTACTGTACCTATGTTGAAATTTACACTTTTCTTCTTTTTAAGTGAGAGGACTTGCACAAATCAAAGGCTGACAAATACTTTTTGACCCACTGTACTAAAACGTAAAGTTTGAGCTAACTATTTGTCTTTCAGCTTCTACTCTGAAGGAGGAGCAGAAGTCCAGGATAGAGAGGAACCTGTTTAAAGTCCTTATGGTGAGTAACAGGAGATAATCTTTCTCTGTGTTCACCATTAGATCTTCATGTATTAGAAGAAGTTGTCCTGTTCTGATGCTGCTGTCCTCCCTGAGGGCCTTACGCCCACACATCGATCAGATGTTCATCGCTTGTCCTCCTGTTTTCAGAACGAGCTTCCAGAGGCCGAGGCTGAATGCGATCCATCCTCTGTCAGCGCCGCCAGGTCGATGTGGACCGACCGCATGGCTTTGGCCGGATCTAATGAGCTGATGGTGGAAATGCAGGACTACATCCCATTCAGTAAGTAAACGCACATTGACATAGATGAAGCAACTGCTTCAAATGAAAAGAGATTTAAAGGTCTCTGTTGTTTAAAGCCTGACCTCTAAAGAAATATCTGTCTAAATGTAAAGGGAACTGAAGAGTTTAGAAGTAAAATGGACCAAAACTCTAGAAAACTGGCAGCTTTGTGATAGAAACAGAAATGACTTCAACAGTGTGAGTTCTTAGAATTAAAAAGAACAAGTCTTAGGATGGTATGTTCAGAGTCCCTGTAAATAACCCTAAACATTAGAATAAAGCTAGAGAATTATTCCGTACTGACTTTCTAGTTTCTGATTACTCCAAAACAACTGGACAACAGTCCATCAAGTTAACAATTGGATATTCACATCTTTTACACTGTATCATATTGTCTCAAGTATGATCATGTTCTACAGTACAAAACCTACATTATTATATTATTATGTTCTGTAATTGATTGATTTTTGCTTTAATTCTTCGTGTTTAGCTGCTTGGAGCATAATAGTCTAGAACTGATTAGTATCTAACAGCATTTTTTTTTATACGTTTGACTTACCATACATCCATTACCTGCTGTTTAAGTTCTTGTATGTCATCATCAACAGCCATTGTTGTTTTTCCTTGGTATAAAGAGCATCACGTAGCTTCTTCACCTTCTTATTACACTGAAAAAGAATAACCGTACTCAAATTTAAAAAAAAAATTAATGTTCCATTGTCACATCCAAAATATTCGACTTCACAGAATCTAAATTGAGTCACCTAACATGAACTGATTCTTTTACATTGATGTAAACTGAAACATTGATTAAACATTGATGTATTACTTTACTTGACCAAACCTTAATTCTTTGCCTTGATCCCAAAAAATATTTTCTCTTCCAACCATATTTTAGTTATTGAACCAAGCTAATGTATCGAAATTGAGCCAACCTAACGTACTTATATTGAACCAAATTCAAATAATTTATATCTGCATTGACACCAATTAATTACTTGACATATAATCAAACTATATTTTTCATATTTTTGAGCATGTGCAATTCTTCTTCTTTTTGTTGGAGTATTTTAATGACGGTTGGAAACAAACGTTTAGGTGCATTACAGCCCCGCCCCTAATGCTCCAGAGTGCACGCACAATTCATTCGACTTAAACCAAAAATATTACCTGCAGGTCATGAAGACAGTTATGTAGTTCAGTATAAATCAAACTTGATGTCTTTAAATGCAAAAATGAGTTTTACTATGAAATCAATAATTGTACCTTGTTTTAAATGGCAGTTATTAATTTGAATGTACAGCAGCATGTGAACACTTTTTTGAATGTATCTATCGGTCCTGAAAGCACTAGGGTTAGTCCTGTAGCTGAGGAATTGGTCATCACCTCTGACTAATGTGTTCTCTGTGGTGTGTGTATGGTTCAGTAGGGAGTTGTGGAGCTTTACTCTGTTGACTTGTGAAAAACAGGAAGTTTTCACAGTGAAATCGCCAAAACCGTTGTGGACTAATCATTTGAAAGGCATATTAAGGTGCAGATATTGACTGAAAACTTGGCCTACCGCAGACGATCATTCATCTGCCTTTTTCTTCCAACCTAGAAGTTTGTCTCTGCTAGATAGGGCAGGTCTCTGATAGTGATGAGATCTCCAAGAAGATAATAAGACAATAATAGTAGCACAAATAGAGCTGAAATAGACGCTCTGCTCAATAATAATAGTACGAAGCCTTCATGATATATTTATTTTACACTATAGGACCAAACGTAGGGATGGGTACCGAAACCCGGTATTAAATCGGCCCCGGGGCTGATTCTGACGGTCCACCTGGATCGATAAGCTTCAGCCCGATCTTCTTAACGGTAAAATTAATGTCATATTCTTCTTTCACGGGAGATAAAAACACAAGCCAAACACTGTGTTGGCAGCCCGCTCGTCCTTACTAAGCACACACGCCGCGGGGAATAAAGGTGGGAGGAGGGACTAATGCGCTCTTAGGTTTTCGCCTTGTGCTCTCACAAGAAGCTCCGCTCACCAGTTACGATGGCAGAGTAAACGAAAAGATCCAAAATTCTGGGAAAGAGAGATTGAATCATAGATATAGATTTATCAAACACCTAGATGGTGCAGCTTGGACACATCCTCAGTAATGAACCCAGGGTCACAGGGTGTTTCGGGTCTTAGATCATCAGACACCCTCGCCTGGGCGACCCAGCCGGGCTGATCAGACCCCGACTTGTGTCCAAGCAGCGCACTAAACCATGTCTCACCCCTCTTAATCCACAGCCACCTAGAGGCTTTTTCAGCTGCCTCACAGATGTTTTTAGTGGCTTTCCTCTCTTGAGCCCCTTTGATTCCAAGGAGCCTGAGTGCTCGATGCAGGCTCTGCCCTGGGAATCCTCTGCAGCCAACCTCGATTGGCTCACAGCGGGCCCTCCACCCATTTAGCCTGCAGTCCTCCACCAGTTCCAGATATTTAGCCTTCTTCCGCTCGTAAGCCACCTCGATCCGATCTTCCCAGGGGATTGTTAGTTCCAGTAGCACCACTTGCTTCAAACTCTCAGATGTTAAGACCATGTCTGGCCTGAGTCTTGTGCTTGTGATGTGCTCCGGAAACTTCAATTGCTTTCCCAGGTCCACCTTCACCTGCCCGTCACCTGCTGTGGATAAAAGGCCACCTGGGACCTTTGCCTGTGACTGTGGTTTCTGGCCAGCCCTGATGAAAGTGATGTTTTGCCTTGCTGGAGGTTGGTGCTTGCTTTGCTGGATTCCAGCACAGATGGTGTCAGCTACTACCTTCAGCCCCTGGTCATACCTCCCCTCTCCCAGTGCCTTTGGGCAGCTACTCAGGATGTGCTCCAGTGTTCCTCTTGCAGGGCAGAGTGGACATGATGATATTTCTGCCAATCCCCAGCAGTGCAGGTTAGACGGACTTGGGAGGACATCATACACTGACTGAATCAGGAACTTGAGTCTTGCCGGCTCTGACCTCCAAAGTTCAGACCAAGTGATTTTCCGGGCCAGTGCATGGTCCCAATTGGTCCAAGCTCCTTGCTGGCGCATGGCCACAGTTTTGCTCCGTCGCTCCTCCTCCACCTCTGCTCGGACTTCACCCTGGATCATCTGCCGCTTGTCTTTCCCCTGTGCTCTGTCATAGCGTGGTGTTTTATGATAGCCGAGTCCCGCTCGCCCAACCGCCACTGTGCCTACTAGCACACCTTGTCGCAACCTTGCCTCTGCCTGCTGGACTGCCTCCTGCGCTCGCCACTTCCTTCCAGTCCTGACCTCTATGCCTGCAGTGGAGACTCTGGTATCAGATGAGTCTCTATACAGTAACACTTCCCTGGCTCTTGTTACTTTGAATTCCTCTCTCAGACCTGAGAGTTTAATAACAAAAATCGACTACACAATTAAAAGCTGTTCCTGTAGTGATCTGGTGGCTGCCGCCACCAGATCACTTTTTTTTACGCTTAGCGTGAGGATCAGAGATGTTTATGAATCGGGAGAACAATCCTTCTATAAATGGTGATGACCAGTGATAGTAAATGGCCACATTAGAAACAAGGAGACGCAAACAGAACGCTGCTGGAACAGTGCTAAACATAAAACACTGACATGTCATGCATTTATTAGGGAGGCATGGCAGAAAATAATTGATATAAGGTGTTTTTATTAAGTTATTCATTTTGTACTTTTTTTTTCTGTGCTTTGCTGTTCCAATTGTTAAAAATTAAATAATTATAGTTCATTATTTGTTATTTTCCCCTTTTGTTTTAGACTTTCCAAAAAAAGGTACCGAAAGGATACCGATAAAGTACAGAATCGATAAGAAGTACCATTAAGAGTAGTATCGATAAATCCTTAATGATACCCATCCCTACTAGTTAACCAGAAAACGACACTGCAATGGTAGGCAGTCCCGCCATAACAAGTCAGCTCCCCCTGCTGTCCTGGTGGGGAATTGCTTTGCAACACTGACACAGAAGCTGAGAACTATTAACAACAATGTCTGTCAATAAGTCTCCATCCGGGTGCAATCTTTCTGACTTTCTAACGTGTTTGATGTTGGAGGGCCTCCTAATCTTTAGCTCTGGGCTCATATTTTGACTTTATGGAGTGCATTACTGTCTGGCTCCCTGTAAGACATTTGATCACTAGTTCATCTTCTCATTTTCTTTCTCTCACATCAGTCCAATGCAAAGCCAGGTTCCAGTCACCAAGCTTCCATGTGGACCAGCCCATCCAGCTGCAGGTGTTCCTCAGGGCAGACTGCCCCCACCCATTGTCCTTCAGCAAGCTCACCGTCAGCCTCAGTAACCAGGTACCCTCCACACCTACTGCTCTACAAGCTTTCTGCTGGTGTTGTGTTAAGGCTGTGTGTGTTAACTGCTTCACTCACAGCTGTCGGTTCAAGAGATCCTTTTCTGTCTAAAAGTTAGTATGAGCTTAGCTGTTAGGTTATCAAGGGTCATAGTTCAGAGGTTTTAAAGTTATATAACATAAAATCGAGTTCATTTTAGGGTCTTTGTTTAATGCTGATCAAAGGGAAAAAAATCATATGCACATGTGTATTTATTTTCTTGATTAAAATGTACTCAAAATGTACTGAAGTAGGATTTTTGTGTACTATTCCACCCCTTGTAGTTTCTAATTGTGCAGATGGGTGCCGTTAATGGGAGGGTTTTAGCACACAAAGCGCTAATCTGTGGAGGACTCCATGTTGTTAGGTACAACGTATTAACAGCGTGAGGCGACTTCCTGTTCTGGACTACAGGAGTCATTTTTCAGCTGGATTTGGATTTGTGGCTTTGCTTTGCTCCACAGGAGTACAACCAGTGGTGTGTGGTGGAATCATCTGGTCAGGAGAGCCTGACGCTGTTACCAGGGAAACCCCGATGCTACAGCTTCAGCTTTGTGGCTAAAACCGAAGACGTTGGTAAGAAAGTGGAGGTAAGCTGATGTGTGTGTGCGTGACCTAGAGAGAAACGGGAGCAGGGATTGTTGCTGAGCGTGTGTGTGTTGCTCCAGATGACGGGTGTGGAAATGATGCTGGGCGGCGACGGCGGCCGCTGCGTCTTCCTGAGCTGGAGAGGCGCTGGTGGCGACGCCGCCTCCAGCCAAGAGGCCCTGCAGGCCAGCAGGTCGTCCCGCCGCTGGGGGCGGGGCAGTGAGGCCCGACAGGAGCTGGACTGGGATACTTTGACTCTGCAGCACAGCACCATGTAATGCCCTGAGTAACACCTCGGCTCCACGCTGCTGTCCCATCAGCTGAAGGTGAAACCAGCCTGTTGTCGTCTGCTTGTGTTCAGGATCATCTCCAGGGTCCCAAAGATCCGCGTCCAGCTGAACCATCAGCCTCCCACACTCACCAATGAGATGTACTGCATCCACCTCACCGTCCAATCGCAGGAGGAGGCTGTCGCCAAAGATGTTAAGCTGACTGCCGGTCTCAAACCAGGTATCATCAGAAACCGGCAGCAGCAGACCAATGGGCTCCATTTTGGAGCAGCTGGACGAGCTGAGGCTGACTTAATCACAACGCTAAACTCTTTAGATTAGAATCATTCGATACAGTAAAGCAATCAGAAAGCAGCATTCTATCGTTTCTGTTGTGTGAGAACACGCATTGATCTGTGTGTTTCCAGGCCAGGAGGCTGGTTTAGGACAGACCACCCATGTGACCCTGGACGGGTCAAGCGTGTGTGACGACAACGCGCCTGCTCTGCTCACTGACATGCCTCTGGGAGATCTGAAACCAGGGGAGAAGGTACCGCCCACCTCACAGCGCCCACATCTCTCTGCAGTTCCAGCTTTTTCCCACAATTCCTGTAACCGCGGCTTGTGTTCGCCTATAGTTGGAGAAGTGTGTGTATATGAGGTGTGTGTCGACCGGCCCAAGGGTCTTCTTGTTCCACGTGGCCTACAGCATCGATACGGCCGTGGAGGGACGACATATCGTGTGTAAATGTCATAAGGTAGAGAGCCTTGTCTGTGCTGCGTCTCACATTTTAGGATTTTGGATTAGTTCCAGAATTTAAATCAGAATGTGAAACTCATATTATGTATTGTTACACACAAAGTGAGATATTTTAAGCCCTTATTTGTTATAAGTTTGATGATTGTGTCTTACAGCTTCTGAAAACCTCAAAATCTCAGAAAATTAGAATATTACATGAACTGAATAAAAGAATAATTTTAAACCTCTGACCTCAGTGCAGCGTAGCATGGATGCTACCATCCTGTGGCTCTGCTGAGGTGTTATGGAAGACCAGGATCCTTCAGTTGCAGCCTTCAGCTCTTCTGCATGGTTCCGTCTCATGTCTCTCATCTTTCTCTTGGCAATGCTCCATAGAGTCTCTTCAGGGTTCAGGTCGTTTAATCCCAGTACCACCATAGTTACTAAAACCAACCTTCGTGGGTTGGTACCAATAAAAATCATTTTCTCCATGCAGCTGGTCAGCAGAAGGAAGCAGGAAGTGCTCTAAAACATTCAGCTTAGATGGCTGCTCTGATTGTAGACTTCAGGAAACCAGTGGACCAGAACCAGTAGATTACATGGTACCACAGATCCTCACTGACTGTAGAAACATCACTCTAGACTCAAGCAACATGGATTTTGGTTCTCTTCACCTTTTTTTCCAGATTCTTTTAGCTTAATTTCTACATGAAATAGAAACTTTACCTTTGTCACAAGGAATGTGTTGGATGTGGCCCATATCCTGTTTATGTCTGTTTGCTGAGGAGCTTAGAGTTCTAAATCCAGCTGCAGTTGAAAACTTTTAAATATCTACCCAACTCTGAATGAGGTTTGCTCCAGAGTCCAGTTATAACTGTTTCCTCTGTCCCCTATTTAAGCACACTTCTTCCTTCCACTCAACTGTACATACTGAGCGCTGTGACGGCATTCTGTAAACTGTAAGCTCTCGTAAGCAGAGCTTTTAGACTAACGCTTCTCATGGAGAGTGCCAGTTATTGTCTTCCCCATCATTTTATAGGCAACATTATTGACATAAAATTTCTGTGTCAAAATGTTTTTTTTTTTATTGATCTCATGTAATATTCCATTTCAGTGTTGGGAGTAATGGCACTTCAGTCTTTTTACCCATTTATGTGTCTTAGTTTTACACTTAGCTTTACAATTTGGTCCCACCAGAAACAAGCCAAAAGGTGGAACTCTCGATTTACAGGTCGAGCTACGTTCCTACCCTCATCTATGGTCATGAGCTCTGGGCATTGACCAAAAAGAGATCACGGATACAGGCGGCGGATATACGTTTCTTCTGCAGGGTGGGTTCTCTGTCAGTGATAGGGGACTCAGAGTAGAGCCACTGCTCCTCCACATCAAGAGGAACCAGTTGATGTAGCTCAGCCATCTAGTCAGGATCACTCGTGGTCCTGGACGCCTCCCTGGTGAGGTGTTCCTGGCATCTCCCACTGGGAAGAGACGGGGGAGAGGGAAGTCTGGGTCTCTCTGCTTAAATGGATGGATGGAGTAAAATCTACATTTTCTGAGGAACTGCATTTTGGGTTTTTAGCAGCTTTTTCCTTAATTATCAGAATTGAAATCTACCATTGTGTATATAACAAGTGTTAGTTTAGAAGAACTTAAATAACTTAATAATGTATTGAAATGTAAAACCAGACATTTTGTTTCTGTCATGACTGTTTCTTGTCCTTTCCAGAAAGATAATCAGCTGTATGTTTGCTGTGTATTCCAGGATGAGACGGTGACCGTAGAAACGGTGGTCCCGTTTGAGGTGTCTGCCAAGTTTGTATCCACGAAGGTCTGTTATTGGATTTCTTTCTTTTCCTTGCCCTGGTTTCAGCTGCTGGCACAGAGTGCAGCTGATAGAAGGACTGAATGTTGAGGTTGTGGTAAAGCCGCAGCATTATGATTATTTCCTCTCCATGTTAAACAGTTTGAGCCATTAGAGCGGATAGCTGTGGACATTCCTTTCCTGCTGATGACGGACATCCTGTCGTCTTCGCCGTGGCCCCTCCTGCTAAGCTCCTCCTCTCTGCAGCTGCTGACAGTAACCAGCCACACCCCCCAGCTTCAGTCCCAGCTGCAGCAAGGTACCAGGCGGCGCCGGCTGATCCTCACGAGAGGGCAGAGCTCTGACTCAAAGGCTGACCTCCTGTGTTTGTCTCTTCAGTGGTTCTACAGACGGGGGAGAGTGCCAGTGAATGTTTCTGTCTTCGATGTCCAGCGGACAGCAACAGCAACAACACCGTGGCTACAGGACAGTACGTCATCTCATGGAGGAGGTATGTGAAGCCACCAGCAGAGAAACCCCGGGTCCTGACGGAGCTGTGTCTAATGGCTGTATCTGTGGTCAACAGGAGGTCTTCCAGTGCGGACACCCCCCTCATCCAGACTACAGTCACTCTACCTCATGTCATCCTTGAATCGGTCCCCCTTTACATCTACGCTGGTCAGTGAACACATCGCCTCTCTGGAGCTGCTTCCACGTGATGTTCCAGTGGAGCTCAGATGTTTGTGTCTGTGATTCCTGTTCTGGTGCAGATTTGCCTTCCTTTGGCCGGGTCAGAGAGTCCCTTCCAGTTCGGTACCACATAGAGAACAGAACGGCTCAGGTCCAGGAGGTGGAGATAGCTGTTGATCCGTCAGATGCCTTCATGTTCTCTGGACTCAAACAGGTCAGCTGCTCTTCTGTTTCATGTCAGAGCAGGCCAAACCCAAATAGCACACTCCCTAACGTTTCTCCTGCTTCATCACATTACAACCACTACCATTATTTGGTTTTAATTTGGTGGAGCAGCAGAACTAAAGCCATAACTGGCTACTGACTCAGTAGGATATAGAAGCAGCTTTCACCTGAAATCCAAGCCTTATGGGTGGTTTTCTGGACCAGCTTTGGGACTAAAATTTTGGTTCACTCTTCTTTGCTCAATAGCTTAAGCTCAGATTGATTGAATGCATTTAGGCACATGGATGGAGGTGTGGACTTTGACTAGGCCATTCTAACTAGGTATGGATGGGCCGATATATCGGGCTGATATTACGTTCTTTATGTGTATCGGCATCTGCCGATAAGAAGCTGCTTTATTGGCTGATAGTTATTTCCCAGCATTATTGCACACTGTGCACTTCATTATGCTGCTTACTTGTTTCTACTGTGTGCAGTAGTGTAATTATTTAATTTATATTTAATTTCAGAATTTTAATGATGCAGTTTTTCAGCACTGATTTCTTTCAGTTGTTCCACCTCAAATGTTTTTTTTATTTGTTAAATATTGTTTATCTACTTGTTCTTGTTCTACCTCACCTGTTAAACATTTGTTGAATATTGTTTTAACGTTCAATACATTTTAAATTCATTATCATCATTGTTTTTATGATGTAAACTGAGGGAGCAGAATCAGTATCGGCAAAAAAATATGCTAAAGAAAATGGGCAGCCCGTATCGTTCATCGGCTAAGGCTGATGAAATGAAAACATTTTAAAAAGCGTTATCGGCACTAAAAAATCCATATGGAACGATCCCTAATTCTAACATGAAAACGGTTTAATCTATTGCAGCTCTGGCTCTTAGTTTAGGGTCAGTCTTTTTTACAGCCACTGTTTTCCTCCTGCTTAGTCCCTCCTCCCTCCCCTGGGTCTCTTCTTGCAGTTGAAGGACTACTAGTGGGAGGGGCCAAAGGGGTGGGATCTAATGTGAAATGGTGTAGCCAATGATCAGATCACCATGATGGTCTGATCATTGGCTACATACGTTCTGTGTGTTGGATTTATTCTAAGATTAAATTCAACTGCATGTAGAATCCTGATGACAATCAGCTGGACCAATGGCACTAACGCCAGATGGATGCAAGACATTTTATTGTAAGAGCCTTTAAAACCAAATCAGCGTTGTTTCCACTAGACAATAATGCATCACTTTGTTCTGATCCTTCCTGTCATTGTTTTAAGTAGAAGGTATATTTTATCAGGCCGCCTAACAGCGAGAAAAGGTTGATCTTTGTGATGCTAAATGAAGGTAGCCCTGAGGCCCAATCTGAGTGCGTCTAGGTGAGGGAGGGTTTTTCTCCTGCCCACAGGTCAGCTCACAAGTGTCACAGCTGTCTGCACACACACCTCTAAGCAGAGAAACATTATGAATATTTCACTTTTTTCATCCCTTCGTGTTGCCATTTGGGTCTCTGTTTAAAAACTCCAAACATGAATAAAAACCATCCATCCAAGTTGTTGCACATTTTTGCTATCAGATCTTGTGGTTCTACAAGCTTTTTGAAACAGTGACTCATTGTGACGTAACAATTAGCAGAAATTGCATTCTATTGAGATGACATGTGGGATTCGGCGCTACATAACTGAACTGAACTACAGCCTTATCAGCTGTTTTTAGATGTCAGTCATGGAAGCCGCTGCATCTCAACCCCAGCTCTGGCTCTGTGTTGACTCGTAGGTGCGTCTCCGCGTCCTCCCCGGCACAGAGCAGGAGATGCTGTACAATTACTACCCCCTGATGGCTGGTTACCAAACACTACCGCAGCTCAACATCAGCCTGCCACGCTGTCCCACCGTTAGCAGCGCTGCGCTGAGACGCTTCCTGCCTCAGCGGATCTTTGTAAAGGTAACACCCAACCAGGCTGATTCTTACCTGAATCCGCTCCATCTGAAACCACGTCTTGTTTCTCTGTGTTCAGCCTCAGGGTCGACAGCCAGACGACGGGTCCATCGCCGCCGCATGAGGACCGAATAAAACGGTTTACTGTAAATACGACAGCGACATTTTGTTTGTTCTTTTAGATGTATCATTCCACAGCGATGTCATTGTTAACACTATTTGTTACTCATCATTCTGTAAAAAAAACCCAACAACTAGACACTGGTTGTTTCCAGCCAGTGACGGTGATAACATGAAGAATAACTGATGATTATTTAGCCATGAAAACCCTGGCTGACTCTGATGTGAGCTGTATGTTGATTTGGGAGTGTGTAATCCATGACTTGAATGTGTTGAAGGAGTGATTCTGCTAAAAGTAAAAGAAACTTTCTGTGTCTTACTGTTGCATGGTTACAGAATCCTTAACTGTAAAAATGTGAAGCAGCTAAGAGCACAACAGGGGGAAATAAATATTTAACACATCCATGTATGTTTTTATCAGTAAATACATTTTTAGTAGTCCATACTTTGCTCAGGTGTGTTTCTGAATAATTCTTCCTACACAAACTACCTTTGTATCCCCAGAGTCTGGCTTTGGATCTCTAATCAGTTCTGACTAAATTCTGAACACAGATTTCCAGATTGTTGACTGTTTTTTTCTAACAGCTTTATGTTCTGGCTCTGAACAGCTACAGTGTGTTTGGGTTTATTTTCTGACTTGTTAAATGTTCAGATACTTAACAGGAATGTCTCTGGTACTTTTTTTCCAGTCTTCATTTAAATATATAAACTCTACAATAATGGTAAAAAGCAATCCCATACCATGATGCTCCCACCTCCAAACTTTACTGTTGGGTTTTCTCAACCAAAACATTCATTCAAATTCAATTTAAAAAAAAAAAGTTTTTTATCCAAAATGTCCCAACTCATATCATCCAAGTATCTTCAATGAGTCATTTTAGATGCAGTGGATAAGACAGACTTCCATTAGCAGTCAGTGTTGTGATTAATCTGAAGAAGCCTCTGACTGAAGACTCTTCCTGTTATGACCTGCTGAAAGCTTAATTTCCAGACAGCATGGATAATATTTTATGGACATGTGTCTTGGAACCTCAGTTGTTGGTAAGCACTGCTAATCCACCTCATTTGCTTTTGCTGCTGCTTTTTAAATCTCTGTGTGACAGTATGGTTCCTGTCTAGAGACGATCCTTTCCTAATATGAACTTCCTCCTCCTCTTTCTGCGTCCATGAAGCCTCCTTTTCAGCTCATTTGGGGTTTGAGGTCATAGTTCAAACACAACTATCCCAAAAGGAAACGGAACAGCTACAATCAGCCAAAGCCAGGTGGAATAATTTCATAACATTCAACAGCTCAACCCAAAAACCTGCTGAACTACAATCTACATATAGAACCAGTCAGAAATAACAGAACTGCTCCAACATGCTGCAATCCTAGAATACTCAAGCATGGTGTGTATCGTGGCTTATACAGAGTTAAATTCTTGTCCCCTCTCACCTGATCATATTATGGAACCATATATCCACTGTTTTATTAGCTGATCCAAAGGTTTCAATGAGCGGTAGCTGTCTTATGGGTTATGGATGACTGTGCTCACTGGCATATTCATAGGGTCTACAAATATGTCTGCCGCTATGGCAGTCAGCATGTACAGTAAGGAACATTAGTGTTTAAACTCCCTATTCTTTTGCGAGTGCTCACATTTGAAAGATTGTGGAGGGATCTGAAATTCACATTGAATGTTCATTTCCACAATGGTGGACATCAATTAAAAATAATTTTAGGAAATCTTATTACATGTTTGTTTTTTTACTAGTACAGACTAGTTTTTCTTGACCAGGTTTGCACACACTGTAACAGGGATTTTGACCCACTTCCCCTCAAAGATCTTCCCTGGATCGGTCAGGTTTTGGGGCCCAAAGATTTTTTATTGGATTAATGTCTGGAGACTAAGAACCTTGATTTTTCTTCCGGAGCCACTCCTTGGTTGTCCTGGCTGTGTGGTTCGGGTCATTGTCATGTTGGAAGATCCAGCCACCACTCATCTTCAGTGTTCTGACTGAGGGAAGGAGGTTTATATATATTCCCAGAGTTTTTCTCCCGATTTGTTTAATCACCCAGTGTTCCAATCGTTGCTCTCACTCTGTCAACTGGGGGAGGGCCCCGCACTGAACTCAGTGAGCTGAACTGCTTGCCTGAGGAGTGAGCCGGCCCTTCTTTCCACCCATTGGAGGGAGGATTCCCCAGCTGGACGTAGCGCTTGGAAGGATCACGTTACTCCAGCCAGATCCTACCTTCCCCCTCGGGCACCCCAGCAAGCCAGGAGAGGGCAGTGTACAGCTCAGGCCTGGTGCATGGTTTTGTGGGAGTAGGTCACATTAGCGACTCAAGGGAACACAGGGAGAACATGCAAACTCCACACAGAAAGGCCCTTTCACCAACCACACCCAGGCTGTGGGTGCCGATGATATCGATGAACAAACACCCTACAGCGTCCAGCTGGGATTGAACCCAGGACCTTCTAGCTGTGAAGTGAGCTGTGAAGTGAGCTGCGCTACCAGCTGCTGAAGGAGGTTTTAGCTCAAAATCTCACAATACTTAGTCCCATTCATTCTCTCCTTGATACAATGCAGTCGTCCTGTCCCCTTCACAGAAAAGCATCCCCAAAGCATGATGTTTCCACCCCCATGCGTCACAGTAGGGACGGTGTTCTTAGGAATCAACTCATCCTTCCTTTTCGTCCAAACCCTGTGAGTGAAGTTTAGACCAATTTTACTTACCATATCTGACAACATGGCTTTCCTCTATACCTCCTCTAGATCGTCCAGATAGTCAGTGGCAAACTTCAGACGGGCCTGGACGTGATGACTTCTATGCAATCCATGATTTTAAACCATGACGACGTGGTGCTCTAACAGTAACCCTTGAAACTGAGCTCCCAGCTCTCTTCATATCATTGACCAGCTCCTCCAGTGTAGCTCTGGACTGATTCCTCAACGTTTTTATCAGTGATACCTCACTAAGTGAGATCTTGCATGGAGCCACAGTCCGAGGGAGACCGACAGTCGTCTTTAGCCTCTTCCTTTTTCTAACCGTTCAATATATTTATATAGCGCCAATTCACAACGGATGTCATCTCAAGGCACTTTACAAGAAAAGTCATTTTAATACAATCAAAGAAATATTCCAATGAGTTGAGGTGTAAGGAATCCCAGCAGATTGCTTCAGGTTGTTGACCTGAGGTTGGGCCCTGTTGATGCAGACTTTCCAACCACAGTAATCCCTCATCCTGAGCAAGCATGTAGTGACAATGGAGAGGAAAAACTCCCCTTTAACAAGAAACAACCTCCAGCTCAGTATGAGCGGCCATCTGCCATGACTGTCTGGGGATCTGAGAAGACAGAGCAGAGACACAGGAAGAAAAAGAAAGGAGCAAATGTTTGAGTACTTTCTATATTAATGAAAGTAAAAAGTTAACCGGACATGGAGGATGTTTGGTCACTGGGAACATCATCCAAATCGATGCTCCGCATTTAACATTGTAGCGGAGTATGATGGTAGTAGAACAGAAAAGTAGCAGAGTGAGAAGTGGTCAGTCAGTCCTCCAACAATGTGAGCCTATAGCAGCATAACTACAGGGGTACCTCAGGATGACCTAAACACATTTCAGTTTAATTATTTTTTAAGTTGTTGGTTTTTTCTGTTTATCTTTGTTCTTAAGTAATGCAACTGTGAAGAACTTTGAATTATACTAGTAATACTGAGCCCCGCAGGGGACATGGTGGAGAAAATATTTTAAGGTGAGAAAAAAAAATGGATTTTGCAAGATCTTGAGATTCTTTTGTGTTATCTTTAGAAAGTTTTGTGTTATTTTGAGAAATGTTTGCGTTATCTTGAGAAACTTTTGCGATATCTGGAGAACGTTTCGAAAAGCCATTCCTGCATTTACAGTGTTACCGACTCAGTTTGCTGCAGCCTTGTGCACTGCCATGATGGAAGACACTCACAGACGGGAGAGCTTAATAGAGTTTTATTTTCAGATTGGCCTCAAATATCAGGACATAAAGTCAGTGCTTAGCTCTAGACATGGTTTTCATATAAGTGAAAGACATTGCCCACAGGATTTTGCGCACAAAAGGACAGTCGCGTCGTAAACAGCTTCTGAACTAGTGGATCTGATTGAGTTCATTAGCCACCAGTTGCAATACTCTGGAGAATTACATGGCTATCGTTGGATGTGTGCAAAATGCAGAGAAAATGGACAATGTGTGAGAAAAGAGGACGTATGGCTGGTGTTGAAGGAGTCGGACTTTCTCAAGATAACGCAAAACTTTCTCGAGATAACGCAAAAGTTTCTCGAGATAACGCAAAAGTTTCTCAAGATCTCGCAAAATCCATTTATTTTATTTTTTTTCTCACCTTAAAATATTTTCTCCACCATGTCCCCTACGGGGCTCAGTAGTTAAGAACCCATATCGGTTTTCTAAAGCACCTAACTGAATTGGTTCTTCGGAGAACCCCTTGATAAATGGTTATTTGTGGAACCCTAAATGGTTTTACTTTAAAGGTTCCATAGAGAACCTAATAAAGTTCTTTAAAGAACCCAATTATAAATGGTTCTTTGAAGAACCAATTTGCAAAAGTTTTTTGTAGAACCTTAAAAGGTTCTCCTATGGCATCACTGTGAAGAACCCCCTTTGGTTCTAACTTGAACCTTTTTTTTTAAGGGTGTAGTAACTAAAAGATCTGCCTCCTATTCTACTTTTAAAAATCCTAGGAACAATCAGTAAACCTGCATTCTGAAAACGATGGAACATATGGGAACAATAGGAACATATGGAACAATCAGATCTCTGATGTATGATGGAGCTTGATTAATAAGGACTTTATATGTAAGGAGGAGGATCTGAAATTCTATCTGGATTCAACAGGGAGCCAATGGAGAGAAGCCAAAACAGGAGAAATGTTATTTATTTCTTTAATATTCATCAGAACTCTTGCAAACCTCTTGTAACGAACGCATGGTAAGGCATCTTCTGTCTTGTCTGAATTTAAAGCAGAAAGTTTAGAGTCATCCAGGTTTTTTATGTCTTCAAAGCCTGTAATCTACTGTACCTAACTGATTCAATTCATCAGGATTTATTTAAGTATAATTGTCTATCAATGGCATAACTGCAGAAATGTATACTTTATTGTCTAATTCTTTTACCAACTGGTAGCATATACTGGTGCTGGTCATAAAATTAGAATATCATGAAAAAGTTCATTTATTTCAGTAATTCCATTCTAAAAGTGAAGCATGTTTATTAGATTAATTTATTATACAAAGACTGATTTATTTAAAATGTTTATTTATTTTAATTCTAATTATTAGAACTGTCAACTAATGAAAAGTGATATAGTAAAAAAGAATTGCTCCAAGCACAGAACCCTGTGGTGCTCCACAAGTAACCCTTGAGTGTAAAGAAGATATATAGTTTACATGAACAATTGCTCTTACAGATAATCTATTTCAAAGAGCTGGTTGCCAATATCCTCATAGCCCTTTCCAGCCTTTATGGAGGGTTACAATTCTTTCTGTGGTGTCTTTTGACAGCTCTTTGGTCTTGCCCATAGTAGTAGTTGGAGTCTGACTGTGGGGTGGACAGGTGTCTTTAACAAGCTCAGACAGGTGCTACAAATTTAGATTAATAAGTGGAGTAGATGTGGACTTTTTAAAGTCAGAGTAACAGAATAAACCGAGTAAACAACTAGAATTCTGGCTTATTGCAAGGTGTTCAAATACTTAAAATGAAGCAATAAAATAGAAATAAATTCTTTAAAAATCACACAATGTGTTTTTCCAATTTTTCTTTTTTAAATCACTCTCAGTGGAAATAAACCTACAATGTGAATTTCTCGGGATGCACCGATACACATACTGCTCTTATTACTGTATCAGTATCGTTTAGAATTAATTGATACTATAAACCGATATTTAAAGGAACAGGGGACTGGATTGAAGAAATTAAATTTGTGACTGCTGCGGCCAGCGCTGCGAGTAACTGCAGCCACTGCGGGAGCGAGCACAAAAAGTAAATCAGTGATGTAGCGTACGTTCAGGCCACCAAACATTGCATACATCGCCAGCTGTATGACAACAAGCAACATGCCTAGTGACAAAGTAAGTAATAGTGTTTAATTGACCACGTCTGAGGTCCGGGTTCTTTCTCTTCCTTCTTCCTGTTAAATCAAGAACGTGCAAGATTGTAGATTGACGTTACATCCACGTGTAAGCGTGGGAGATTCTGCCACTGAATCACAGACTATTTTGCAGCACACAGACCGTTTCACGATAATGGGATTACACATGGGTGGGCTCATTTTACTTAGTTTAAAATACAAAACTGAACATAGATATAATTTATTTTAGAAATCCAGCTGCCTGCTTCTTTAAAATTTGTGAACTCTTCACAGAAAATTTGTATTTTTTGCTTAAAATTTAAGTTTGTGGTCATTTATATTAGCCTGTGAATATTCTCATTCATCCAGGTCATGGTTATCTCAAGGAAATTTCAATCAAACGCAACTGGACTTGGTAATTTGTCTTGGAAGACGTTTCACCTCTTATCCAAGAGGCTTCATCAGTTCATGCTCGCCGCTGACCAGGCTGGGACTGGTCCAACTAACTGGTGTGGAGACTCAGCTATTTAACCTCTTGAACAAGAATCATTATGTCATTGGATCCTTTGGGCTCCATGTCTTAACGACGGTCGTTGCCGTGTCGCCTATTGGTGGAGGTTAGGTTTCGGCTTCATTAGTGCCCTATTGTGTTATAACGACAGTCGCTGGAGTCACAGTTGTTTTTCTTATTAGAGGCTAAGTTGTTGAGTCTTCTGGGTAGGGATGAAAGGGCAGCATTGTAAATTGGAGATAGGTGATGTCTCAGGCCTCCTCCTCTGTTTAGCGATGGTTTCTCTACTTTTACATAGATGGCTTCTTTTACTCCTCTTTCAAACCATCTGTCCTCTCTGTCTAATATCTGGACATTGCTGTCCTCAAAGGAGTGGGCTTTCTCCTTGAGATGTAAATGAACAGCAGAGTCCATGCCTGAGGAGTTAGCTCTCCTGTGTTGGGCCATGCGTTTGTACAGTGGCTGTTTGGTTTCACCAATGTAGAGGTCCTTGCATTCTTCATTGCATTGGATTGCATACACCAGGTTGCTTTTGTGTGTGTGTGGTGTTCTGTCCTTGGGATGTACTAGTCTCTGTCTGAGTGTGTTGCTGGGTTTGAAATACACAGGGATACTGTGTTTGTTAAAAATCCTCCTGAGTTTTTCAGAAATCCCAGACACATATGGAATGACTACATTGTTTCGTTTGTTTTCTTTTTCTTTTTCAACCACTTTGTTGGCTTTCCTTCTGGAATTAGCTGCAGTTTTCACAAAAGTCCAGCTGGGGTAACCACAAGTTGTGAGGGTGTCTCTCACGTGCTTGCGTTCTTCCCCTTGGGCCTGTGAGCTGGTGGGTATGTTATCAGCTCTGTGTTGCAGGGTCCTGATAACACTAAGCTTGTGTTCCAGTGGGTGGTGTGAGTCAAAAAGTAGGTATTGGTCTGTGTGTGTGGGTTTTCTGTATACCCCAATGTGGAGCCTTCTGTCCTTTCTCCTCTGGACGACACAATCTAAAAAGGGCAAACTATTGTCCTTGACATCTTCTCTGGTGAATTTGATGTTTCTGTCCACTGAGTTTATGTGTTCAGTAAAGGCTTGCACCTCTTTGGTTTTGATTTTAACCCATGTGTCATCTATGTATCTGAACCAGTGGCTAGGTGTTATTCCTTCAAAGGAGTTCAAAGCTCTGCACTCTACCTCCTCCATGTATAAATTTGCCACAATTGGAGAAACTGGTGAGCCCATGGCACAGCCGTGTTTCTGTCTATAAAACTTGCCATTGAACTGGAAATATGTGGTATTCAGGCACAATTCCAGGAGTTGGCAAATGTGTTCTGGTTTGAGTTTTGTTCTGTTTTGGAGGGACCTCTACATTGGTGAAACCAAACAACCACTGTACAAACATGTACATGTTTCTTAAACATGGCTCATGGAATTCATAGAACATAAATTCACTGTACTCAAGTATATCCACACTCAACAGGCCTCAGTTCAAAAGGTCGATTCTAGGATTTACTCGAATAGTAGATTTCCGTCTTGGATGTGAAAGCACCTAAAGAATTGATCATGGTGCAGGACGGAGTAAGAGGTGTTAATTAGTAGAATAATTAGTTTTCATAAATGAAATAAGAAATTCATAGTTATAGTACTCCGTTAAAATGTCTTTCTATAGCTTTTTTTTTTTTTTTTTACAAAAAAAGATAATTCAAAGAAAAATTAGGAAAGAAAGTGAAGTAGCTAAAGTATTTATAGTTATATAGGCTATGATAAAATATCCATCCAAACAAAACACCGAAAACGACGTTATTGCTCTAGTTAAATGTTTGAAGAAAAAAAGTATTCGATTACTTTCATTAGTTATTCATATCATTTACTCTTAACATGACAGTGGGATCAGTATTCGTAAACATAATTCATAAACATTGTTGGAACGCAAAATTGACCGCAAGATGACGCTGTGGTAGAAATGAGTTTGTCGCAACGCTCGTTGGAAGCAAACTGTCGCGATATGTCACGGGAAGTGGATTCAAACTGCGGCGGGTTGAAAGACGAAAGGTTTGCAGAAAAGGTACAATAATACATTTTTATCATTATGTTTTGAGATATTTATAGAACTCAGTGAAACTTTATGCTAAAGGCATTTTCCATATTAAAGCAGCGACCGGCTTAAAAAGATGAACATTAACCGAGAGCTTCTGACGTAAGATGTTGAGTTGTTTTTTAGGTGAAACGGTTGCTTTTAGACGTTTAGCTTCTACCGACTCTGTTCACAAAATAGATTTTACTGGGGTTTCATTAATGTTTCCATAGTTACTGTTGCTGAGTCCGCACGTGGCTGTAATTTTTGTTCCAGTCTCCTGTTGAGCTTCACCGTCCCCTCAGAAAGCGCCTCTTACAACAGTTTTTAGTGTCAAATTCCAGCTACAGCTTTATACATAGGGCTTAATTTATTTTGGTCCAAGTATATCAAATAAATGTTATGATGTGCGTACAGTATGTGCTTAATGACATTCCTCTACCTGCTCAAATGTTAAATCTGAATCTTAGAAACATAATGGAAGGATTATTTGTTTCTCTTATATTCGGGAATGGGAAAAATTCTGAGACACTTGGGCCTGATACATTTGTTTTTCAGGTTAAATGCCAAGAAACAGTGGTTATTATTTTTATTCCTAGGAAGGCATAGTTTTCATTTCTGATCTAAGGGGATTTGAAGCCTCAGTTATTAGAAAATAGTGTAATGACAATATTAAAATTATTATTAATACAGCAACGATATCAGTTACATCCACATTTTTCTCCTTCCTCTTTTCCTCATCTGTGTTTCCAACCTGAGCAAATAAATCGACATTCAGTTAGGGTTCACATAATAGTCAGATATTTGTAGATTTTATTAGCATCTGCATAAAAGGGTCCGGCATGTTGGGAGACTGGAATATAGCCCACCCTTCTGTATTCTGTATTTAGCCAGGTCTAATAGAGTGCTGTGACACTGTGATTGGTCGCTAAACCTAACAACTGGTTGGGCCACTCTTGGCAGCAACAATCAAGAGTCTGCCAGAACTTGCAGTGACCCTTTTCACACTTATTGGAGGGTTTTCCAGCATGAGCCTCATTTTTGTGGCCCTGCCTCACCATATCAATGAGATTCAGGTCAGCACTTTGACTAGGCCACTCCAGCGTCTTCATCTTGTTTTCTTCGGCCAAAGCGAGGTAGATTTGCTGGTGTGTTTTGGGTCCTTGTCCTCCTGCAGAACCACCTTGAGTTTTTTTTTTTTTTTGCTTGAGGTCACCAGCAGTCTGTCGGTCAGATGGTCTCCTTCAGGATGTTTTGGTAGACAGCAGAACTCATTTTTTTCCACTCACCCTGAGAAGTTTGGAGCCAGTCTGAGCCGTTCAGCAGTGTTTATACATCGAGTCTTGATTGGCGTACATCCGTAGAACGGCAGTGCTCGGGGAAGTACAAATGCCGCATGTAATAAGGTTTAATCTGCCCCAAATGCCTTAATTTACAAACGCCGTGGAAGGGCTTCTTGATTGTCTTCCGGGCCGATTTGGGGGCTTAACATTAATAAAAAGCTGACAGCTTCTTGTTATTGTTTTATTCATTGCCGCCATATAGCACAGACTGGCAGTCCTACGTCGGCACGCAGCAGATTCCTCAGCTTTTTATTGTTATTTTAATGTTAAGCCCCCAAATCGGCCCGGAAGACAATCAGGAAGCACTTCTGAAGCATTCATAAGTGTAAGGAAAATCTAAACATTGTAAAATTAAGGCGTTTGGGGGCAGATTAAACCTTAGTACATTTGTACTGCCCCGAGCACTGCCGTTCTACGGATGTACGCCAATCAAGAATCAGAATCAGAATCAGAATCAGTTTATTGGCCAAGTATGTCACATACAAGGAATTTGACTCCGGCAAACTTTTTTCTCCAGTACAGAACTTGAATAAGTGAAATAAAAAAAGAAAAAAAAGAAAAATAAGAACAAAAATAAGTAAAAATACAAATAAATATCAGATCGTAAATAATAAAGGATAATATATACACCAAGCCGGGGTTATTTTACAGTGAGTATGTACAGAAGTGCAGAGTTATAGTTTATTGTTATGTGAGTGCACTCACACACTGTGACTAGACAGAGTTCGTCAGAGCGACAGCCTGGGGGAAAAAACTGTTTTTGTGTCGGGTGGTTTTGGCGTACAACGCTCTGTAACGCCGACCTGAGGGGAGGAGCCTAAACAGATTGTGGCCAGGGTGTGAGGGGTCAGTGGTGATTTTCCTGGCCCGCTTCCTGACCCTGGCCCGGAATAGGTCCTGAATGGAGGGAAGATCGGTTCCTATGATCCTCTCTGCAGTCCTGACTGTTCTCTGCAGTCTGTCCTTGTCTTGCCTGGTGGCGGATCCGAACCAGACAGAGATGGATGAGGTCAGGACAGACTGGACTATTGCTGTGTAGAAGATGATCAGCAGCTCCTGGGGCAGGTTGAACTTCCTGAGCTGACGCAGAAAGTACAGCCTTTGCTGGGCCTTTTTCCTTATTATGTTGATGTGTGAGGTCCACTTCAGGTCCCGTGTGATGGTGGATCCTAGGAACCTGAAAGACTCCACTGTGGGGACTGGCTTGTTGAGGATCATGAGAGGAGATGTTGATGGTGGTCTCTTCCTGAAGTCCACTGTCATCTCCACAGTTTTGAGCGGGTTTAGCTCCAGGTGGTTCTGACTGCACCAGAGAACCAGCTGTTCCACTTCCTTTCTGTACACAGACTCGTCGCCGTCGCGGATGAGTCCAATGACGGTGGTGTCATCTGCAAACTTCAGGAGTTTCACAGAAGGGTCCCTCGACGTGCAGTCAGTGGTGTAAAGGGAGAAGAGCAGTGGGGAGAGAACACATCCCTGGGGGGCGCCGATGCTGAGGGAACGGGAGCTGGACGTGAACTTACCCAGTTTCACCTGCTGCCTCCTGTCAGTCAGGAAACTGGTAATCCACTGACAGGTGGAGGGAGGCACGGTGAGCTGGGACAGTTTTTGGTGGAGGAGCTCTGGGACAATGGTGTTAAACGCAGAGCTGAAGTCCACAAACAGGACCCGAGCGTAGGTACCTGCAGAGTCTAGGTGGTGCAGGATGTAGTGTAGAGCCATGTTGACGGCATCATCCACTGACCTGTTTGATCTGTAGGCGAACTGCAGGGGGTCTAGCAGGGGATCTGTGATGTCCTTCAGGTGGGTCAGTACCAGACGCTCAAAGGATTTCATGACCACAGATGTTAGGGCAACTGGTCTGTAGTCATTTAATCCAGTGACTGGGGACTTCTTGGGAACCGGTATGATGGTGGAGCGTTTGAGGCAGGAGGGGACCTCACACAGCTCCAGGGAGTTATTGAAGATCTGGGTGAAGATGGGAGCCAGCTGGTCAGCACAGAATTTCAGAGAGGCTGGGGACACTCCGTCTGGTCCCTGAGCCTTTTTAATTTTCTGTCTCTGAAATAGCTGGCGCACGTCCTGTTCGCAGATCGTCAAGGCAGGTACGTGGGTGGTTTGGGGTGAAGCTGGGTCTTTTGTGATGGAGATGGTGGGGGAGGTGGGAGGTGTGAAAGTCCTTTCAAACCTGGAAAAGAAGTCGTTGAGGTCCTCAGCCAGGCGGGGGCTCTCCACAGGGTGGGGGGATGGTCTCCTACAGTTAGTAATGGTCTGCAGGTAGCTCCAAACTGCAGAGGGGTCGTTAGCAGAAAAACGGTCCTTAAGCTTAGCACTGTAGTTCCTCTTTGCTGCTTTGATCCCTCTTGTCAGCTGGTTCCTGGCCTGTTTGTACAGGTCCCAATCCCCACTCCTGTAGGCCTCCTCCTTGTCCTGGCGTAGCCGTCTCAGTTCTGCAGTGAACCACGGTTTATTGTTTTTGAATGAGCAGAAGGTTTTGGTCTGCACACACATGTCCTCACAAAAGCTGATGTAGGATGTCACAGTGTCGGTCAGTTCATCCAGGGATGAAGCCGCTGCTTCAAAGACGCTCCAATCAGTGCAGTCAAAGCAGGCCTGTAACTGCATCTTTGACTCATCTGTCCATCTCCTCACAGTTCTTACTACAGGCTTAGCAGATTTCAGCTTCTGCCTGTAAGATGGGATGAGGTGGACCAGGCAGTGGTCGGAAAGTCCCAAAGCAGCACGGGGGACAGAGCGATATGCATTGGAGAGTCCAAGACTGGACATAAATACTGCTGAACGGCTCAAACTGGTCCCAAAATTCTCAGGGTGAGTGAAAAAAAATAAAAATAGCTAAAAAAAATAAGGTCCACGTTGAAATGAAAATAAACTTTTACTTTAACAACGGAAGTTGCCATTCAACTTCCTGCCTTTGAATAGAGTCGCTGGTTAGAATTTAGTGTGTGTTGCTGGCTAAAGTGTAACACACTTAGTTATGCTACCGTGTGGAAACTGTACACCTCTGTGCCATGCCAAACGTTCCTTACAGAAAACTCCAAATCTGGATAAATATAGCGTTACCTCCCAGTAGACTGTGTTAGCTAAAGGTTTCAGGAAGAGGAAGCAGCTTGTTCATGACCAGGATATGTCATTCTTCACAAGAAACCCAATCACAGATCTCCTGGGAAGTCTCTCACTGTTCCATCCTGAAAGTAACCACAGCCACTTTAAATCTTTAATTAACCACACAGGGTTCCTACAAGGGCAGCAAAAGTCTAAAAATCATTGAATTTATCAATATGCAAATAATACCTAAAAAGTCTTGAATTTTGATATCTGGGTCTCAAAATATGTGCTTAATTTAACTTCAAAGGTTAAAATCCTCAGAATGTGATATTTTCAGTAAATGAAGGTTAATGTTAAAAAGAAAAAAAGAACGTTATTTTAAAAATAAAAAACTTTACATTGTTATGAACATTTTCTTGTGCTCTCTCAGTTTTCTTGGCTTCTTGTCATTTTTTACTCATTCCGTATTTCCCTGAGAAAAAAATGAAATAAAATTCAAGGATTTTGTTTTTCTCTCCTGGTAGGGCTGTGAAATAGGTAATCATTTTTTATATAAATGGTCTTAAAAAGACTTGAATTTAACTGAAGAAAGTTGTAGCAATCCTGTCACATAAAAAATGTCTGACGCCACACATGGACGTTCTGAAGTGCAGTCTGGATTTAAAGTCACACTAAAGGATTGCAGCTTCAGATATCAGTCCTGCCCTGACACATATAGACCACCAACTCTACTATAAGGTTAAGACAGGATATGAATAGTAATCCACTGTGCTAATTAACAAGATCTGAAGATCAGAAGTTTTCCTCTCCCGTCTCAGATGGGACCAGAGGATGAGAATGAGCGGCTGCGCAGCAAGCTGAAGGAGAGTGAGGAGGAGGCCCGTCGGGCTGCTCTGGCTGGCCTGGATCTGCTCAAACAGCTGGCTGAGCTCCAGGACAGGCTGGAGGAGCAGAGGGTGGAGATGACCAATGATCTGGAGGTGTGCAGCTCATAGATTTAAGACATTTCAGCTTTTATGTCAAAGTTGTAACAAAGCCTAAAGGTAGGTGTTAGTTTGCATCTTTTTGCTCAGGTTTAACAAGCTGTGTGTGTTTTAGGCTCTGGAGCAAGACAAGTACTCCCTGCAGAAGGAGGTGGAGCTGAAGACTCGGATGCTGGAGTCTCTGCAGTCGGAATACGACAGCATGAAGAACCTGCAGAAACGGCAGCTTGAAGAACGGCAGGAACATCTGGAGAGGAGCCACAGCGTGGCTATGAGTGAGCATCAGAACAAGGTGGAGCTGTTTGCCTTGTGGTTGGCTAGAGAGCAGCTGCATCCCAGTCTCCAACCGGTCCAAACAACAGCGGGCGGCTTTCTTGTCTCCTCAGATCCTGACGCTGCAGAGGACCGTGGAGGAGTACCAGCTGAGCGAGAAACAGCTGAAACACAAGCTGGAAGTTCAGGCAGAGACGCTGAGCAACAAGATGGAAGAGCTGCGAGCTCTGAACGAAAACACCCAGAGCTCCATGACGTCTGAGATGATGGAGGTGCAGCTGAAGATCATGGAGCTGGAGAACACGAAGGTGAGCGCTCCTCTGGACAACAGAGAGCCGGATCCAGAGTCTCCGAATGGTGAGTAGAAAGACGTGTCCCTGTGATCCAGGTGGAGCTGGAGCAGACGCTGCAGGAATGTCGCTACAGAGAACAGCAGCTGGAACTGAGCAACAGCGGCCTGCAGAGGCAGCTGGAGCGGCTCACCGAGGAGAAGGAGGAGCGGGAGAAGGAAGCTGTGTCCTGGTTTAATGCGCTGGAGGTAAGACTGGCTGATAGCGCCTCAAATCTATAGCAGATATCATCTGGAGCATATCCAATTGTGATATATTCATTTCTTCTGGTCATAGATGTCAAAATGGTGATTTTAAACATTCTCAGATTCCAGACGACTTTTTTTTTCTTCAAATAAGATCAATCAAAAACACAAAACCAGAACCATACAGACCAACTGAACAAAAGACTCTGCTGTCTACACTACCATCATTGCTTTCTAGCATTATTCTGGTTTGCACTGTTATACATGTTAAATATTTGTACTTTTAATTTTCTTTCAGATTGACTTAAGTTTTTAATTTGTTTTATGTCATCAGTTTGATACCTGCTACCGAGATACAGTAAACTTTTACTCTTCTCTGAGCAAGCATTTTTAAACTCAATTGCACAAAAGTAAAGATGCACACAGAATTAAATGGGCTTCAAGTCCAACAACAGGTTTCTTCTCCGTTAAATGCAAAACCACACATTTAAATCATGAAATATGTAGCGTAAATAGCAACACTGAATATCAGTATTTATCCTCCTAGCTTACATGATACAAAGTACGTCGGCTCAGCAGTCGGCCTATATAGTCAAACCCTCTAAGCTAAAAATACAACCCCGATCAGAAAAAAGATGGGAGGCTATGGAGAATTAGAATTAAAAAAGAAAGTTGTGACTTTGACTTGTGTTTTTTTGCAGACAATCTGAACACAAAATATCTCAGGATTTGTTTGGTCAACTTCATTTCATTTGTAAATATACATCCTTTCCTGTCCTTCAGACCTGCAACACATTCCATCATCGAAGAAAGTTCAAGTCCTTTAGGAGCAAAGATGGGCCAAGGATAATCAGTCTGCCAACAAATATGTGAGGAAATTATTGAAATGTTTAAAAACAATGTTCCTCAAAGAAACATGGGAAAATATTAGGATATTTCACCTTCAACAGTGCAAAAAATAAGTAAAAGATTCAAGGATTTTCAGTACATAAAGGACAAGGGCACCAGCCTATGGTCAGTAACCATGATCGCCGATCCCTCAGGTGGCGCTGCATCATGAATCGTCATTCATCTATTAGTGATATTGCGACGTGGTCTCAGGACTATTTTAGCAAACCTTTGTCAGGTACCACAATACATAGTTACATCCACAAATGCCATTTAAAACTGGTCTGTGCCAAAAGGAAGCCCTATGTTAACGGTGTCCAGAAGCACCGTCGACTTCTCTGGAATCAGAGGCATCTGGGATGGACCATCACACAGTGGAAACGTGTTCTGTGGTCAGATAAATCTGTGTTTCTTATATTCTTGGGGAGAACTGGATGCCGTGTGCTCCGGACCAAAGAAGAAAAGAATTGTCCAGACTGTGACCAGCAACAAGTCCAAAAGCCAGGGTCTGTCATGGTATGGGGTTGTGTCAGTGCTCTTGGTAAAGGTAACTTAAACCTGAAAAGTACATTGAGATTTTGGAGCCCAATAAGCTGCCTTATAGAGGACATCTTTTCCAGAGGCGCCCATGCATATTTCAACAAGACAATGCCAAACAATATTCTGCAGACATTATAAAGTCCTGGCTGTGGAGGAAGAAGGAATGGCTGCTTGATTGGTCTGCCTTCAGTCCCTACGTGTCTCCAACAGAGAATGTGTGGAGCATTATGAAGCGCAACATGGAACAAGGACGACCCCGTACTGTTGGCCACCATAAGACTTGTTTGCTGGAAGAATGGGACGAAATCACACCTGAAACACTTCATCAGTTGGTGTGTCCAGTCTCTAAACGTCTTTTAATCGCTGTGAAGAAGAATGGCAGCATTACAAAGTGGTCAAGTCTTTACTGTTCCAACTTTAAAAATAATGTGTTGCAGGAACTGAAATTGGAATACATGTTTATTTAAAAAAAAACAACTCACGAGGAACACATTAATGAATATTGTTTTCAATGTAAGGATATGGATAATTTAGCAAAGTACTGTTCTCGGTTTAATTTTAATTTGACATACCATCCCAACTCTTTCTGATTTGGGGTTTTTATCATATCTAGTATTTGGAGAGAAACCAGAACTGGAGGTGGGTATCTGTGACACAAAGCCTGAAGCATCAGCTTAACACGAGGAGAGTAACGCATCGTGAGTCCGTTTTCCGTCTCCAGCTCTCGTTTGTTTTGTTTAAAACCAGAAAGCTCGAGAAGTGAACCGAGATCTCCAGATCCAGTTGGATCAGGTTCTTCAGCAGGCCCAGGATCCCAACAGCAAGGGCAACTCCCTGTTTGCTGAGGTAAGCATGCAAGGCTGCACACACAGTGTCTGCTGGAGGGGACACATGTAGACGGAGGTTGTCTCTTGTCTTACAGCTGGAGGATAAGAGAGCCGCGATGGAGAGACAGCTCATCAGTATGAAGGTCCAGTATCAGTCCCTGCAGAAAATGCACGCCTTCAGCAAGCAGCAGATGCAGCGCATGAAGGTACAGTGTGTCCCAGAGGACAGCTGGGGGAGGGGGACCCGTCCATGTCCCGGACTGACCATGTTGACGTGCCTTGCAGGTCCAGATAGCCACCCTGATGCAGCTGCAGGGCTCCAGGGCCGACCCGGCCCAGCTGGAGAGGCTGCAGTCCATGCTGGCGGAGAAGAACGGGGAGATCCAGAATCTGATGACCAAACTCCAGCGACTGGAGAAGATGGAGGTGAGTTTCTGCTCAGTCTGCAGCAGAACACAGCAAGCAGTTTACCAGGACCGCAGACACAGTCTAACCAAGTAGCTGTTACATGTGAGAATGAGAAAAGCATTGTAATAGTGCTGATCCGCTTTAACACTTTGAATCATTAGAAATCTAAATATTGTGAAGAAGTTTCTTATTTTTGTCCCTCATTTTAGAAGCTGTAACTCATAGATCGCCTACCCAGAAGGAAATATTTCAAGCTTTTATTTCTAATCCTTTGGATGATGCTGGTCCACAGATAACCGGATTAATAAAAAAAATGATACAGTATGTTAAACAGGGTTTAGAACGCTCCTCCTACTTTAGCATGAGTTTCTGCATCAAGGTGGCGCGTCCTGGAGGAGATCAGCTGTGGTTCTGCCCAGGTGGCTTTAATAGCAGCCTTCAGCTTATCTGAATTCTTGGTTCTGGTGTCTCATCCCCCGTTTGACTCTATAGTTTCTCTATGGGTTTCTGATCAGGTAGGTTGGTGGCAGTACACAGAACCACCATGGCTTCTAACTCTGCTCTTGGATGACATCTAGTGGCCTTTAGTATGAACACCAGCTTAAATCAACCTGCTTGGCAGCTGATGGAGAAACTGTCCTTAAGCTCAATGCGTTTGGTGTCGCCCTCTTTTCGGTTTCTTAAAGTTTGTAAGCATCGATAATGTACTATATATGAATATGTGTGATGTGTGTTTTTTGTGCAGACATTGCTGAAGTCTCAACCAGCCAATCCCGTCCAAGCTGAGGCAGCTGGTGGTCAGGATGAAACGTACTACACTGACCTGCTCAAACTGAAGCTCAACAACTCTGTGTGAGTTCAGCTGCTGCAGTTCTTCACAGGTTGCTGTGGTTGTGTCCATCATCCTTTTACCAATTAACCAATATCACAATCCAGGATGTAACACCAGCGCTGATATTCGGCACAACAGCACCACCTCGATTGTGATCTTGCTTTTATAAAACGGGTCTTCTACCTCATTTTATTTTTTTAACAATGATAAGTTACAATAGATTAGGATTTGTTTATCTAATCATTTAGGCTTCGTTCTCACTGA
Organism: Apricaphanius iberus; assembly: GCA_028564705.1. Taxonomy (NCBI): domain Eukaryota; kingdom Metazoa; phylum Chordata; class Actinopteri; order Cyprinodontiformes; family Aphaniidae; genus Apricaphanius; species Apricaphanius iberus. The sequence continues at coordinate 433,277 of JAPXFQ010001501.1, read as the reverse complement.
AGGCAAAAGTGCTTTAAATCCGACTTTTTTGCCCCAATGCGACTCATATCTGATCACTTTATGACAGTCTGAATGGCACAAATCAGTTTTTTGTTTTTGCGACCAAGGTCACTTGTATATGTGGTACTAAATCTGATCCATATCTGATGTTTTTGAAAGTCACTTGAGTTTGAACGGTCATGTCGCATTATATCTGTCATGGCTTCAACATCACTGACAGACAGACCATCGTCTGCAGCAGTCAGCCTCACCCGTTAAGATGATTTTGAACATGATGCCCATGTTTATCACTTTATTAAATCCCAAACCCAACCTGACTCATTGATTTAAATCAGCAGCACACTGACAGAACACAGTAACTACATCTTTCAAAATGTTTTCTCCTCAGCTGCGCTCGCTCTCATCACTTTTTCGTTGTCCATCAATTTGACTGACGGACGGGGTCAAAAACGCACCCTGTTCAATAACATTCAATAACATTTAATTTGAATTCATTGTAATCAATATTCAATTTGAACAAGCTGAACAAAAAAACCCTCTTGCTATCACTCATCTACAGATAAATACGTGGATTAAATAAATATGAAGATTTTACTTCATATTTTCCTAACACAGTTGTACATTTTTCCTGGTCCTGGACAGGAACGACACACCTGCTAATGAACTGCTGCTCTGCTGCAAATCCATAACTTGCGTTCCTTGTGGATGCGACTGTCTCTGTCCAGTGCTGTTACATGCTCCAACCTCCAAACTTAATAGATTTGATCTTTATATAGTTAATATATGTAACTTATTTATTTTTCCAAATGTAAAACAGATGTTATGCGGGCCCCCTTGAGTAGTCACGTCTCATTTTAGTTACAGTGTGAACCACCACATAAAATAAAAATCGGATTTGATAAAAAAAATTGGAATTGAGACATGCAGTGTCTGCAGTGGCTCCCCCAACAGAAATATGTCCAACTGGAACGTAGACAAGGCTGTTGCCAGGTAACACAAATATTTCCTATGGGGAGCCTAAGACACACTCTTCTACTTCCTGTCCATGGGTCTCCTACTGCCACAAAAATGAATGAGAGTCAACGGAGCAATAAAAGTTATTCTCTGATCCAACTTGAAATGCGTCATCGATGGAACATATGAGGTCCGTGAATTTTAAAAACAAATTCCGATGCAGAGAAAACCCTTATTTTTCGACTGGTGGCAAAAGTTACTTTAGGTTTTGTGTGAAAACCTTTAGTGGACTACAACTGCAGAAGAAGAAGGAGAGTGATGGCCGTAGCCTCCAGGACGAAGAAAGTAGTATTTAACACGGAGAAAACTTATAAATCTGACAATGTAGAAAGTAGCAGCAATGTTGGGGGTAAAGCTGTCGGTGGAATGAGAGCCAGCATGGAGGAGAAGCTCTACAAGCTATAGGTGAGTGTTTTACGTTCTATAGCTAGTGCTAGCTCATGTTAGCCAAATGGTGTCATATATGAGACTTCTGACTTGTAGACATTTAAAAGCAAATTTTTACAATCAAATCCCAAATCACTGGACAACAGCATGAAAAATGTACATCAGTAGTTATCATTTAAATCGAAGTACAACATATGTGTGATTCAGGACATAAGAAAAGCGGACCAGAAAATAACTAATCACTCCATTGACCTCCATTTATTATTATTTTTTGGTTTGGGGACCCATTGGCCGACCGGAAGGAGAGGAGATTTAGGCTCCACATACGCAAACATTTCAAACACAAGCATTATGGTACGTTCACAAAGCACGCTTTGACACAGTAAAAAAAAAAAAAAGCTCTCAAACGTACTAGTTTGCAGCCATAGACATTACGAAGCCTACACATTTTTCTGGCTGGAGCTTGGAAAGCACGTAGGCAGGCTTTTCTCTGCTGGATGTTTTAATCAATGGTGGATCGTGGCTGGCTAGACAAAATTTGATGTCACTACAGTGAGACGCTCTGATTGGTTGACACTTGGGATGGCGTTGAAAGTTCTGCTAGCTTAGCTTAACTAGCTGGCTTTTGCTGTTTTGAAGCTTGGAAAGCAGCAGAAATTTTAAAAACTCTGACGGCCTCAACTATAGACTTAACATGTAATCTTGCCGTTATGGTCGTTGACATTTTGGGTGGTGTGAATGCACTGTGGTGAAAAGAATTTAATGTCATGTACTTTCTGTACTTTGTAATCAACTGTGACCTGGTTTACTTAATGTTGTATCAGTTTGAATGATTAGTCTTATTTTTTTTTTTTAACAATGTGGTCGGATTTTTGAGACTCTTAATAAATGAGAGAGATTCCTTTAAACGTTTGGAGGTTTTAATATGATTTGAATTGATCGTACAGGAAGACAGTAACACATTACAGTAAGTGTAGAATACCGACCTGTCTCGGTCTTACAACATCAAGCTTATATTATTTCGAACAATCTTGGTCTATCTATTCCACTCGATAAAGTACAACTCTCAAGGGGAAAATCAGAGACTTAGTGGCGCCTTTCTCTTAGATTAGAAAGCTGTGAATTTGGTATCTTAAAGGATGCCCGGTCGAAGAACCATCTCCATGGTAACACAGGATATGGACTATCATCAAAACTCTCTGACCATGTCTTGGGTAAAGGCGTCACTCACTAAGACTAATCATTCAAACTGATACTACAACATTAAGTAAACCCGGTCACAGTTGATTACACAGTACAGAAAGTACATGACATTAAATTCTTTCCACCATAACAGCATTAATGCCTGTACAGAGGAGTGATATAGTCTGTAGAAAGTCCCAGTGCTGATGTTCTGTAATATCAGCACTCATGGAATGTCTCTTGTCCAATCAAATTACTGGGTCAGAACTAACTGTTATATAATGTAAAACAGATGAATTGCAGTCGTAAAAACGAATAATAATTATACATTTTATTTGAGGGCGCCTTTCTAAAACCCCTTAAAAACCCCAGAAAAGTAATCCTTTGACAAAGTATGGAATTTTATTCAAGTACTTTCCTCGTCACTCTGTTAAATCCTTCACTCTCTCTCTGAAAATCTGTATTTCAGCAACAGTTGGTGAATATAAAAGATCTGAATTTACTGACTGCATCCACCAATCCGTCTGCTATCTTCCAAGCCCGACTTCCACTTAAACATCTCCCATAACTTATCAGTAAACGCTCATAAAAATGCTTTGACAAAAGGATCAGGAACTCTGAAAATGTGTGGAGTTTTGACGATTTGAGCAGTGTGGGAACATTTTCCAATTAAGAGACTGGAACATGAATCTGTGTGTGTGTGTGTGTGTGCTCTCAGCAAAGATGCAGAGCGGCTGGGAGACGAGCTGTCCTTGCAGAGGATGAAGTCTCTGTCAGAGAGTCAGAGAGCTCTGGAGCTGGAGAGGAAGCTGTTCACGTCTGAGCGGCTGCTCAAACAGGTAGCTGTTGTCTCCCAGCAGCACCTGGTGCTGGGACCACTTCAGTTTTACAATCCAGGGGCAGATCTCATCACGAGGCTGCAACACTCCCATCCTCCATCTTTAGGATTTCTTTGTGTCACTACAGGCTCAGAGTGACAAGATAAAGCTGCAGCTGCGTGTAGAAGAGCTTCAACAGAAATACGAACCCAAAGGTAACGAAGAACACCTCCAACATGTTAGTTAACTTTCTGTGCTGGTCTGTCTGTAACTGCTGCTGCTGATCTGGATATCTGTGCAGAGGTGAAGAGGAACCTTATCCAGAGGAAAAGAAAGGAAAAGCTTCCTGTTGATGTGACAACTGAACCTTCTGGGACCTCTCATAGTGAGATGGCTGTTGCTGTGGAAACAGAGGTGACAGAAAATAGGAAAGGGGACGGTGAGGGTGAGAACAGCCCAACAGAGAGAACAACTGCTACACAAGGTAAATGGTGGGAAGACTAGAGATGAAATGTGTCCTCTTCTATTTCATTCCCCAAACTTCTGTTGGAGCTGTTCATCATTTCCTCTCTCCTCCAGAGGCTGAGCTCCCTCCTACAAAGAGTGTGAAGATCAGTTCTGATGAACCAGATGTTATCCACAGTCCCAGGTCAGTGCTGCTGATGATCCCAGATCAGTTTAAATCCAAGGAGACGATAAACAAAAGCTCCTTGCACTCGCATAGTTTCTACTCTGACCTAAGGAAGATCAGAGGAAATTTAAAATAAGTGCAGTTCAGTCTGTAAAGGACCAGGGGCCGTATTCAGAAAGAATCTTAGGGCTAAAAGTAGGTCCTAACTGCCGAATTTAGGAGTAACTCCTAAAAAATATCACTCTTAAATTTAGGACTCCTAGTTTCTTAAGATAAAAGTAATTCACAACCACTGTTAGGCCTAAAAGTAGCTCCTAAGTCTGGGAGTCCTTAAAAGAAGTCAAGAGGACTCCTAACTCCCTAAGACCTATTCACAAAGACTCCCAAAATGGCTGCAGCCAGACGCAATGTGTTGGACACTCTGGATGATTCTGAATTGACCAAACAATACCGACAATGTCCACAAGTAGCCAGTTTTTTTTTTTAAACGAAGATTTTCCACCGCTCATGAAAAAAAAAAAAAAAAAAAAATCTCCATCCACATGTAACCGGAGAAATGTGTTTTTCAGCACATTCATAGCAGTAGTTCTCCCAAATCCTATCCACTAAGAATTAATTTCTTTCCTCTATCTTCAGTACGCAGCAGTGATAGAGCTTATAAAAGCAAACAAACAAAACGTGCTTTAACAATGGATGATACCAACACAGCTCTGAGGGCATAAATGCTGTTTTTTTTTTTAGAGTAGCCTACACACAGTTTGCACAAGTGATGTTGGAGCATTTTTTTGTTGCGGATAGTGACGTTACGGTTCTTAAAACTTCGTTTTCAACCGTCCACACGCAGGTTATCCAGGGTATCAGCAGGCGTTCGGCAGGGTAATATGATGCATTTCACGTTTTTTGTTTTTAAACTTCACCCTCTCTGTAACTAGGCTATTGTGTGTAAGTTGTATGAAGTGTCAGTCTCGTGGCCGACACAAAGATGTCATCATGCATTATTTCTGCTATTTGCGCTGTTCATAAGTTTTCCATTTCCTGGTTTCACACGTGTCATTGAACAACCAATCACACTGCTGTCCGTGTATTTACTCATGCAGAGGAAATGACGGTTTCTATAGCAACGGGACGTCACTTTTATCTACTCTTCTCCTACGTAAAAGTAGCTCTTAGTGCGTTTGTGAATAGGTTTTAGACGACAACTCCTACGAAAGACCTTTTAGCGCGAGTTAGGAGTAACACCTAGCGGAAAGATAAGACTCTTTGTGAATACTGCCCCTGTACTTAAAGTTGTGAATGTGAACTCCAAAGAAAGTGCTGGTTTTTACTTTCATGACAGGGGTGTAAATATTTCACTCTTCATACTTCATATCATACTTCACTCATAATCTGATATAAAAGCATTCAGAAAATGAGCAATGACATAAGCAATGACTGTAGTGTTAAGCTACCTGATAGGCTGTGATGAAAAGGGAGACTTTTTTATTTAACTTTGGGTTTTTTTTGTCGAACCACATGTCTATCCAGCCATAGAAATGTTGTGACTAAATTATCATCCAGCGATATATGAAATGACTGCCCTTAATTTAGCTTCATCTGTCTTCCCATTACCTCAGAAAATCCACTCTGTCCCTTCTGCTGTGCTGTGCCTCACCTCTGGTGGCACTGTGTCACACAGTGAATTAAGTAGGCAGTTAGCAAATGCTAATTTCCGTCTCTCTTAATATCACCGCTATACATGTTTGATTACCCATGTAGAACACATGCTGACATTATACAGTCTGATATATTTAACAAATGTGTGTGACACTTCTTTTGGCCATAAATGCATGATGGAAATATGGGGGTGAGACACATAATACTGTGCCTCAGGGACACGGGGCAGTGCTGAGCCCAATGGGAAACTGATGTTCTTCTTTGTATTGAAACGACTGAAAAGGGCTGGAAAAAATACAAAAAGTACAATCCGAATAGAATCCAGCCAGAACAACTTTCCTCCTTTAGGATCATCTCCAGTGAAGAAGGCAGATTTTAAAAAATGAAGGCAAAAAAAGTACCACACTACGCCACCAGGGACTAAAATCCTGCTGTGCCAGACATGTCCCCCTGCTTAAGCCAGTACATGTCCAGGCCCATTAGAAGTTTGTTAGAGAGCATTGGGATGACCCAGAGGAGGATTGGGAGAACGTCATATGGTCATTTGAAACCAAACTAGAATGTTCTGGCAAAAACTAATTGTGTTTGGAGGAGAAAGAATGCTGAATTGCATCCAAAGAACAGCATTTCTATTGTGAGGCCTTGGGGGTGGAAAAATCATGATTTGGGGCTGTTTTTCTGCAAAGGGACCAGAATGAGTGATCCGTATGAAGGAAAAAATGAATGGGGCCATGTATTGTTAACCTTGCTCTGCAAGATAATTCTCAAACTGAGGAGAATCCATCTTGTACCGCTCCGATCTAAACCTTCCGACCTCTGTTCCATATTTGACCAGGCCAATCGTTTGTCACCAATGTGCTTTGTTGGTGGGAGTTCAGTGGAGAAGAAAGCATCAAGTGCCCGGCTAAGTGAAGCAAACATGGCCGCGCCGGTGGATGCTTGCATAGAAGCAGGCATTGAATCGGTTGTAGAGGAACTGGATACTATTTTTTGGTTAAAAAAATGAGCAAAGTGAAACACTTTGTGAAAAGTCAAACAAACATGGTTGATGCTTGCGTAGAAGCCAGTGCCACCCGGGCGCTACCTTGCCTCTAATCAGCTCAAAATATTCAACCAGATGGCCCTTCCTCTTTCAGACGGTTTCTGCTGCAAAGATTCCAGATCAAAATGTGGAGGCTTGACAATGGGTGGGACTACACATAGATATGGCTCACTCACCCAGACAAGTTTGCAGCTACTTGGAACTGTTCAGCAGGAGTTAATATCGAGTCGCATTCAGCGTATATATCCATATAATGGGAGTAAATGGGGGCAGGAGTTTGCTCTGTTTTGGGATTTTTTGGTGTGAACTCTACCAATCCAGTACAGGTTTGACTGTTTTAATTTCAAATCACATCACCATCTTTTTTTGGTTGATATTTTTTATTTTAAACAAACAGCGCATCTTAACATCCCAATTTTCTTTTCTTTTTTTCTTTTGGTTTCGCATTAGTTGGCCTTTGACTGACCTGAAAGAAGAGTCTGAGGAGAACAAGCGGCCGAACAACCAGGAAGGGAGGAGAAAGAAACCAAAAGCAGAGGTGATTTATGTCACCTCTAATAACAGTATGGAGAACCAGTGTGCTCAGCAGTAGACATCTGGACATTGGATGTGTTTGGGCATAGAAGTAGAACGTTGGGTCCACCCTGAAAGCCCTTCACCAGATATCTGTTTTTACTAACTTTACTGCAAACGTTCTGTTAGCTCTGTATTAAAATATTAAAGAATGTATAACTTTTATTGCTGAGGTAGGTGTTAACACTCTGACTTGTCTGAGTGAATTCATTTTACTGCATCACTCCTTCCTGGATATATGGAAATCTATAACTCTATGATAACACCTGGAACTGTTGGGTATTGGGTATTTTGCATTCATATGGCGGCCTTGAAAACTTTGACATCTGCTTAACATGAATTCATTAACTTGCTAATTTGGTTAAATGGACTTCAGACACACTTGTTGGAGCCATCTCCAAGGTCCTAATAATGGATCAGACCTAAATCAAATCAAACTTTATTTATAAAGCGCTTTTCAAATACAGTTTCTCAAAGTGCTTTACAGATTTAAAATAACCCCCCAGCCCCCCCTTCAAAAATAAAATCATCAATGCAAATACACCCCCCTCCCAACCCATCAGCCATACACACACACATACTTAAAAAATAAATAAAAAACAACGGGCTGAGCACAGATGAGCCAGGAAACGCCATCATGGAGCCATCTGCAACGGCAGCAGCAGATCAACAGCAGCACCCAAGGCTCCGACCCAGGGCGCCCAGAGGAGGGAGGTATGGTACCCCCACCTCCACCCAAGCACTATCTGGGGGGCACCCAGGCAGCCACAGCCGACCACCGCCCCCGATGCAAGGGTCCCCCACAGAGGAAACACTGGGAGGAAGATTAAAATAAGTTAAAATATAAAGTGTATAAAAGATAAAGTATGAAACAATAAATGTAGAACAATGATAACATAGAATCAAGATAAAAATGGGAAGCATATTAATAAATAAACAGTTAAAAGCTAAATTAAAAATTAAATCAGGTAAAACATGCTGAGCGGTTAAAAGTATATTAATAAATTATAATTAGTTAAAAGCTTGGTTCTCTGCAGCCCTGAGGTCCTCTGCAGCCTGTTCCAGAGGTGAGGGCCATAATAATGGAATGACGCCTCACCATGAGTCTGTGTCCTGACTTTGGGGATGACAAGGAGACGGCTGCCAGAGGAGTGCAGAGACCGCGAGGGTTCATACAGTAAAAGCATTTCTGACAGATAAGAAGGCTGAAGACCATTAAGACACTTAAAAACCATTAAAAGAACCTTAAAATCGATCCTAAAACATACGGGGAGCCAATGCAGTGATTCTAAGACCGGTGTAATGTGCTCCCACCTCCTGGTCTTCATCAGGACACGAGCTGCTGAATTCTGTAAAAGCTGTAAACCTGAGGTAGTTTTTTTGGGAAGACCAGAAAGCAGGGTGTTACAATAATCAATTCTACTGGTGATAAAAGCTGCATTAGTGTCTCCGTCTTGGCCCAGACTGAATGGGGCGGATTCTGGCAATGTTCTCTAGGTGACAAAAACATATTTTACTAATATTTTTAATTTGGGGGATAAAATTCAGCTCAGAGTCAAAATCACGCCCAGATTCTTCACTTGTAGAGATGGACTAATAGACAATGATTGTAGTTTTGGTAAAAGTTTCTCTCTCTGAGCCTCAGGACCGATAACTAAAACTTAAACCAAAAGTTTTCTGCCATCCAGGATTTAATGTCTAAAATGCAGTTAAAAAGTGCATCATTGGCTGTGTGTCATCAGGAGACATGGAGATGTACAACTGTGTATCATCAGCATAACTGTGAAAGTTAACTCCATGTCTCCTGATAACACTGCCAAGAGGTAGAGTATCAATGTTTAATGGGGTAGAGGGGAGTTGGCGCGGCTTAAGAGTCAGACTGTTAGTCTGCTTCATCCATGCCTGAATCAGTTCTGGACCATTTCTGGCTGGAACACCATCATTTAGACTGGTTCCTCCCATCTATATCCTGTCCTGTTCATGAAATACACCAGTTTAGATACTTATCATAATGCTTCCACTTCTGTGCTTGACAGTTGTCACTCTCCTAAACAGAGTTCCCTCTAATCAACGCTAAAAATTCTGTTCAGTTTCCTTTTATTTATAAAATCTGGAACATTAATTCTAGACATTGGTCAAACCTTTTGTTGATTTTCTTTCCTTTGCTACAATCATTTCATGTGTTTTGCTCTTTGTTTCATGTTTTCATCATGTAAAGCACTTTGAGTTGCCCACTTGCTGAAATTTGCAACACAAACGTAGAAAATTCCTGAAGAAATTCTCAAGGGGCCTGTTACTTGATGCATATCAACTTGTTTGAGCCACAAATGTCATTACCAAACTTATAATTTCTGAGGAAATGGGTTCTTTCATTTCAAGAATCATATTTCTATTTTTAGGGTTTAAAATAAAAAATTAACATAAGTTTTGCATTGGATGTTGACATTGCTGGAAAATGGGGCTTAAAAAAATAATTCTATCATAACAAAAATACAAATACAACTCATTAAATCATAATATTCATTCCGATGAGGTCCCTTGTTCAGACTAAAACTAAAAATTGTATCTAATATTTCAGCAGATTACGAACATATTTTTCAATAACCCTGCATTTCTCTATTTCATTTTTTCAAATGAGCTTATTGTAATAAATGTCATGTTGTACTCGGCTGCAAGCAGAAGAAAATCTAAATAGAAATCCTTGAAAACAATAGTTACAGTGTAATTTAATCTGTGTAATACGATTTAATTTTATAATTTATCAAGATGCACCTGTAATGCACCTTGACCCCCCCCCCCCCCCAAATATATGAATTACATATGAAGAATAAATATACTATATTAATGTCGTGTCTATACTTGTGGAACTGCACAATGTGCATGCAGTTTGTCTGGCTGACGTCAACAGGAGTAGTCGTGAATAATAATTTGATATTAATACGACTATCAATGAAATTCAATGAGTTAATTTATTAATTAAACCTACTGGGGCATCACTCCTATAAATCCAGGAGAATGTTAACATAAGCCAGACAAATTCAGCCTCTTTTCTAAAGGGTTAACTAAGACGCAGTAACAATAATTTTGCACGCGCTGAATAAAACAGGGGACCTAAATTAATAGAAATGGTCAAACACGGTAATTTAATCTTTGTAATACGATTTACTTGCAGTTAGTGACAATCAATGTTTTTAATTTTCTAACTTATCAAGATGCACCTGAATGTTGAAAAAAAAGAATTACATACGGAGAATAAATCTACTATATTAATGTTCATAATTGTCCATCTATCTGCGCTTAGTAAAAGTGTATAATATGTGAGCGGGGCTGGACTTGCTGTGGTAGAGCCATTACCAGGCCTGGGTTGTATTTACTCCTCCAGAGAGGCAAGCTGAGGAAGCTGTTCATGGCTCAGCTCTCGGTGGAGAGAACGGGGCCTTTTGCAGCCAAAACGGCTCTTTTTAGAGCCACCAACAAACCTCATAAGAGCTTTCCTGTCTAAATAGTTTAGCCTCTTTATAATGTTTATTTCATATAGGTCGGGGTGATTAGCCATGGTATTTTCCCCGTCATGCTAATGCTATGACTCCGTGTCAGTCAATGAAATTAACTGATATGACAGTACTGGATCATCTTCAGTGCACCGAACTTTTTTTTTCTTTCAAGGTGGCATTGCATGGTTGGAAAAAAATAACTATATATATACTATATATTATATTTTCCACAGATGAGAGCTGATTGCTGTTGACGACGTTCGGCTTTTGTGCTTGGGGAGCGGGGAAGGGAGGGCTGTGGAGAGAAGGGGTGGTAATCAAAATGTAGGGACGTTGCTGGGAGGTGAGGGAGTAGCTAGGAGGAATCGGCCATTTATAGCTCAACATGGCGGCCGCAAGAGTTCTAAAAGATTACTCAAACATACATAAGTTAACCTGAGAAAGACTTTTGGCATGATTGTAAGGAGGGAATGGCATAAGAATGTGATGACAAGCTTTAAAAAGTGTTATTTTACATGCCACCCTCCCATTAAAACTGCTGAGACAATGAGTTCCTTCTAAATAACGCTAAAAACAAGTTTGTTTTAATGAACCAAATAATAGACCAACAAGTCTTCGATCACTGGAGTTATCATGTACCCAAAAGTAACTGGTACTGCTCAAGCCTCTGAATGGAGGGAGGGGTTCATGGCTTCTTGTGTTAGCAGATGTTGGAAAGGGAAACAGTAGGGATTCCCTGTTGATTTCAAGCCATCTTGTTATTTCTCATCAAAGTATATATGTGTCTCACAAGAAAACTCTCAAAAACATAAATTTATGTCATGACAGTTTTGATCAAAGCCTAGGTGTAACAGCAGCTCACTTCTTTGCAGCTCAGGGAAAAAAATTATTTCCAAGTAGGAAAATTAAAAAGTTTTCATATTTAAGTGTCCATTGTGTTGACCTCTAAGGACCCCTCAGAGACTAGATATCTCATTTTTCTCCATGTTTTAGCAGGATAAAGAGATTTAACTGCTGGACTTTAACATAACTGTTAGAGACTGCATCAGAGTGTTTTCTTTCTGAAATCAGGAGAACATTAAATTTCAGATTTTATTTAGCTCAGAAATCGTAGGTGTAGAAATGAAGTATTACGTTTTGATAGAGGACAGTAAACTAAAATGGAGCACATCACCCAGCTTCTAAAGTTCTTACACAAGTACCTTGTAGCTTAGAGAATAGACTTTTGTTCGTTTGTTTATAAATCACTGAATGGTTTGTCACCAAAAAACATTAAAGGTATTTTATTGTATCAGCTCTCCAGACCACTCACACCTGCTGGTTCAAAGTCTACTCTGTATCCCCAAATTCAGAACCAAGCATGGAGAAGCAGCATTCGCTTTTATGTTCCTCAAATCTGGAACAAGCTACCAGAAAACTTTCAAACTGCTTAGTGAGTTCCTTCTAATTAATGCTAAAAGCGTATCCGTTCAGAGATTATTGTGATGAATAAAATCTGGAAGACTCATTTTAGTCTCTTTTCATAACCATCATTGCTTTTTCTACTATAATTTCATGTTTGTCTGCTGAAATTTGCAACTCAAATAAACCTCAATTAGAAAATTCCTGAAGAACGTTTCAATTGGACTGCCACTTGGTATGTATCAAGCAGATCCAAAACAGAGGTTCTATTAGAACTCAAGGGACCTCAATATGACTATGTGCATGTGTATTTTTGTGTGTGGAGCCCTCCATGTGATTTGATACGTCTTTAGTAGAGAGCGAACGCAGTACATTCTTGCACTACGTTCAACAGCAATTCCTCTAAGATGGATTGAATGTCCTGGTTTTTTAAGGCCAAATCCATGTTGTGGTCAAATGGGAGAGACCAACAAACTTCTTCATTCACACATACATCCTGACTGAATGATCCAGCCAGTCAAAGGCCCTGAATATGGCCTGGAACTTTTTGAGGACATGCTCTTGAGTTGGCTCTATAGGGTTTTGGCTTTTCCTTTTCACTCGACTCGCTTGTTTGGAAATTCTTACTTCCGAGGGGGAAAAATCAACTGGAACCTGCTCTGAAGTCGGACTTCCCACTCGGAAACTCTGAGAATTTTTTTGCTCCGACTTTGTCTTTCAATATGGCCGCTCTTCGCATCAACAGCAGTAGCTGTGGTGGAAAAATGTCTATTTTACAAGATGAACTAGTAAGAACTAAAACCGGTCTTACATATAGAGCCTGCAACTCTAATATTACAGAATAAAAGGGGTGTTTGTATATGGAAAGTAAGCTTAAATCGATGTTCTTACAACTACAGCTGCCCGGGCGTCGCCATATTGGAATCCTGACTTATCCGACAACTAGAACGCGGTTTACTCGAGCATGAAGCCAAACCCAGCTCCGCGTTCCGAGGTGAATAGAACACACCACTAGCCTAACCCAACCATGTCTTTTTTTATATCAGTTACAGAGAAATATTTTTTTTCTAATATTACTTTTACGGCATACACCCAATACTCAAAAATAACGTTCATTTAAGACTAAACACATCAACACACCGCAACAGCAGTTCCAAGCTGCCCGTCAGTAACCTCTCCAACAGGAGCCAGCATCCTGTAGAGCAGGGATCCCCACCTCCAGGCCTCCAGGCCCGGTATCCTGCAGGTTTTAGTTCTTTCCCTGGTTCAACACACCAGAATCAAATAATGGCTCGTTAGCAGACCTCTGAAGAACTTTGCAATGCTGAGGAGGAAGTCAGAGAATTTGAATCAGCTGTGTTGGAGCAGAGACACCTCTAAAACTGGTAGGACATCGGCCCTTGAGGCTCCCTGCTGTAGACTGTGTTGTAAAGGTACGTTCAGCCATGGGACGTGGCTGTGGGGCAGCCACTAAATAGTCAAGTTGTCCCACTTAAAAACATGATTGAGGTTTGATACACTTCAACTGTGAGAGACATAATGTACAAAAATAATCCTAGAAATCACTATATATAAATTTTAAAGAATTTATTCGTATAATGGAGCAAAAAAAAAGGTCAACCAAAAAGTTAACTTTAATCCTTCCTGTAAATCTTCACCAGGTGCACACACTGTATTTTGAACCGATTTTAAATGGCTGAAGTTCCATGATCATTTCACCTGCTTTCAAAGTGTCTTGAGAAATATCTGCATGCAGATGATGGTAAAAATGTACAGATGTAAAAAGGTGTAAACATGGCAACCTTTTGGCATCTCCTGAAGATTGGTCAACATCCCGCACATTTCCTGACATTTCATTTGTCAAACATAACGCTCCAAACCAGCAGGGGGCACTGTTGGCTCAGCGTCGCTGCTGCAAGGCCGTGGAGAGGTTGCGTTGTAGCAACGTGGACCAATAGGAACAGCGAGGGAGGCAGCGGTGGTGATGTTTACGTAGTGACAGGTGGACGACACACGACTCCTGATCGCAAAGACAGACTGGATTGGAGACGACTGTGTTGCTTTGAGGTGGGTGTTTGTCATCATCTCGTTCCGTGGCATTTTCAGGAGCCGTGAATCTCAGTTGAAGACTCTGATGTTCCATGTTGATACAGGATATGGAGCAGGAAGTCTGACTAACGCTGTTCATCTTTCTGCTAACATTGGGACATAACCATAGTTCACCTCATGTGTCTCTGTGCTTTCTGTTGCAGTCACAATGAGGCTGATGTTCTGGAGTGTCGGAGGAGCTTCTCTCTGCTGTTTGCTCCTGCTGCAGCTCCAGCTCCACTGCTCTCTCCTCGCCACAGCTCTCAGCCATAAGGTGAGCTCTGAACAGATCAGGTGTTTCATCTAAAATAAAAAAAAAGAAGAAGTAGGAGATGGTGACAGAGCTGGGCCTTTTCTGCATCACTCTGGATTATCAGGATAGAGCTGTTCATCCAGACAAAAGCCTCATTTACTGTTTCACAAGACACATTTTTGCTTATGAAATATTTTTGTACACCTCAAAATGAAATCTACCCAAGTATATGAAATACACAATTCTTTTCTTCCTACAAGATCCTTTCAGAATTAAATGGCATTGGTGTCCATACTACTATTGTAGAGAAATTAGCTGTTGAAGTCAGTGATTCATTTTAGTGGGATTATGCAGGAGCTGTTCTGTTCTGTCCTCACTAATCATTTAATTTTTTTTTCTTTTCAAGAAATCTGTTTTTTTTCTTTTGTCTGTTTCCATAAAAAGACAAAATTGTTGCAGCGTTTACATTTAGACTGTCTATAGCATCTCCCGTTGCATATAGTAACAGTGGAGAGGAAAAACTCCCCTTTAACAGGAAGAAAGCTCCGGCACAACCAGGCTCAGTACAAGCGGTCATCTGCCACGACCATCTGGGGGTCTGAGAAGACAGAGGAGAGACACAAAAAGAATAGAAGTACTTATATAAGAGTGCTTTATAGATTAAAGAAAAATGACAACGGGACGTGGAGGATGCTCAGTCAGTGGGAGCATCATCCGAGCCAATGCCACCATCCAGCAGAGCACCACAGCTTAGCAGGATACCAGACCGGGTGGAGCCACTATGGAGAGAAAAACACGGAGAGAACACAATGTTAACAATTGAAATACCAGCAGAAAAAAAAATGTCTTGAGAGTACCAAGAGAGAAAAGTTGAAGAGTGGTCGGTTTGTCCTCCAACAGTCTAAAACTATAGCAGCATAACTACAAAGTGAGTATCTGACTCACAGACTAAAAGTGGGAGCTGGTTCCACAGTAGAGGAGCCTGATAACTAAAATATCTGCCTCCCATTCTACTTTTTGAAATCCTAGGAACTACCAGTAGACCTGCATTCTGAGAACAAAGTGCTCTGTGAGGAACATATGAAACAATCAGATCTCTGATGTACGATGGAGGTTGATTATTAAGAGCTTTATACGTAAGGAGGAGGATCTTAAACTATATTCTGGATTTAACAGGGAGCCAATGGAGGAGAAATGTGATCTCTCTTTTTAATAATCATCAGAATCCAGTTCATTTAAACCATTTGTTTTATATATATGTAAATGTACATGTAAATGCTTCCCCACCCCCACTATCTGACATTGTCAGATTGATCTGTGCCTGTTTTAGGTTAGCTGGCATTTCCCAGATGACTTCTGTTCTCTAAATGCCACAATATTGATTTTCGTTATTTTATTCAGACATATTAGTTATCACTAGATGATTCCAGATAAAATATTGTTTACATGTTGTTATCGATGTCTGCAGTCCGAACATGCCTTAACTGTGGTGGAGAACACGGAGGGAGGAGGCGTTGATGTTGGTGAAGAGGTCACAGTTGATGATGATGATGGAGAATTAGAGGTGCTCCAGCCTAATGAACAGTGGCAAACCCTTAAACCAGGTGAGGTAACCAGCTGCTGTTAGCTATGAAGCAAGCTGAGAAGCACAGAGAATACCATTCTGCTCATTTTGAAGCCGTTTATTTTTTATCATCTAAGCAGTTGTTTGATTCCTTTTTTAGCAATTACATACAAAATGAGTGCTAGATAATGTAGGAATATCTATGTCTATATTGGCTGATATATAAACGCATAACTTCATGTTTCTGGAGACCATGTGGGGGTGAAACTATATTGTTGAACATGAATGATAGAGATGGGGAGTACTTTGACTTGCTCTCATGCGAACTTGGCCAGTAGGACCTAGTTACTTGACTTGGACTAATCCTATGGGACTTGGACTTAAACTCTTAGGACTTGAGTGTGACTTAGACTCAAGAGATGGTGACTTTTCTTTTATCGTCCCATTGAGTGGGAAATCAGGTTTAATGGCAGCAAATTGACAGCCAGTCAAATCATGAAGATTCACATGAGAGAATATAAGGCAGGTATACGTTTATTTGAACAGGGACATGCACAACCACACACTGACCAAAAACAAAGTTAGGAAAGATGCTTGTTGCCAGGATATAGCATGAATATTAATTTCCACCTGCTGTCCCTGGGCTGGTTGGTTGATAACCTACTGGAATAAAATAATGAATATGAATAATAAATAATATGAATAACTAAATAATAAGAATATATAATATACTGTACGGTAAGGATTAAATTACTGCATTAGAATAACAAAAATAAAAATACAAGTAGCATACTCATTAGTATGCATTAGAATAACGGACTACTTACAGGAGGGATGTCAACTCATTTCCATTTTGGGCCACATCAAGATAATAAATGTCCTTTAAGGGCCGGTTGTGTTAGAGAGTATCAATAAAACTATCTTTAACTAACCGCTAAAATGACAATTACCTCTTAAAATTAAATAATACTAAGCATCTTTTCACAAAGATTTGATTCAGGACTATTCAAATTAAGACTGATTTGACAGACAAAATAATATTTAGGTACATATAAATAGAACCTAAATATTCTATTTATATGCTCTTCTAGAGTTTAGAGGCTACATTAATGGCTGTGGTGGGCTGGATTTGGCCTTTGGCCTGGACTTTGACACCTGTGTCTTACAGGAAGTGAAAATAATAGCAGGGATGTAAACATTACTAAGTTTGTTTGAAGCAGTGATGTTCTAGAGACCAACAGCTGCTGGGAGGAAGGACCTGTGATAACGCACCTTCATGTACCCAGGATGCAGCAGTCTGTCACTGAAGAAGCTTATCCAACAGTAATGTTATGTGCTATTATATAATTATGGTATTATTAGTCAGAGTATGGAGCTGGTTATTGATTTATCCAATTAAACAATAGGAAACTCTTGTGACTCACTATAAATTCTTAATTTTTTAGGCATCTTTTAATCCTCCACTTTGAGACTAGATATAGAATGGCATGTAAATGACATTTTTACAACCTTGATTTACGTCAAGCATAAAGACTAGTTTATACTTCTCCGTCTGCAAGTTTGCACTCAGACACAGATATATTAACAATGACATCTTTCGTTAATAGTTCTCGTTTCTGTGTCTCCGTTCTCCGTTGGTTTTTCAGTGTTTGCAAAGCAATTCCCCACCAGGACAGTAGGGGGTGCTAACTTTTCATGGCAGGTCAATGCAGTGTCGTTTCTGGTTAACTAGAGGTTATTTTCTTCAGCTTGAGAACGAATTCCCCCCTCAAGGAGTAATGGACAACTGAAAGTAAGTTGTGATTTAGCTGGAAAGCTTTTTACTAGAAGTGCAGCTCACAGAATATGATAAAAACGCATGTAAACAAACATAGCAGCCTGTTTAGTGCTTTCTCTACATCTCCTTGTGTTCAAAATTTCCAAAAGACCACTGTTTCAACGTAGACGGAGAAGTATAAAGTAGGCTTAAGTCTGTTTGCATGCAGGATGTACACTGAATACTATTTATTTATTTTTTTCCAATGTGTGTGTGAACTCCAGGCCAGGCGGTGCCCGCAGGCTCCCATGTGAGGCTGAACCTTCAGACCGGTGAGAGGGAAGTCCGACTGGGAGAGGAACAGCTGAAATACTGGACTAAGGAGCACAGGTGGGCCCCAACCTAATAATATGAACTCAGGACGGGGTTTCTTCTAGCCTGAAGAGCAGAAGTCAAAGGTCACCAATAGGAATTGTTAACAGTAATGGTGCATGTTGTGGCAGGGAGGAGGAAAGGAGCACATCGTCCATCGATCCTGACGAGCTGAAGCGGGCCATGAAGAAGATTAAAGAGGACATGAACAGTCAGGTAGTGGCACGATGGAAAATCTTATTACTGATGTGATCCTACACAGCTCAGCATCCATATCAGGCCTCATCCTTAACTCTGTCTGCAGGAGCACGTGGCATCCAGGTTTCGGCCCCTGGAGGAGTTAAAGAAGGACATGGCTGAGTTGGACCTGCTGGTAGAGACAGATGTTCAGGTACTCAGTCTGCATGTTTTAAGGCAGAGCAGCTTTGCTGTACTCTGCTCAGCCTTTCTGTTATCTACTGTAAGTGTGACTCTTTCTCGCCGTCTGTCAGCCGGACTAAACCACAGCGTGTTTCCTTTTAGATAGATTCTTATATCTCAGTGCTGTTGTGTAATGTTACCAAGTGAAATAAGAGTTATGGTCTATCTGGTTATATTAGGAATAATTAAATTAATAATTCATGAATGATTAATTTAATTATTCCTTCAAATCATATGAAACGGGGCACCATCCAGTTTAACCTGGAAACAAGGTGTTATATCTATAGAAATTAACTGTCAAATAGCAATTTATAAATTAATTATCAATAATTTACCAGAGAACTTTTGATCTGAAGGGGTAAGCCCTTTTGATGATTCAAACACACACTCAAAATAAAAGAAACCAGCTTTGGTTCAGTTAAAAATGTATTAACTAATTCTACCAAACAAACAACTGAAGTTCACCTACAGGCTAATTTGGTTCGGATCATTGCTAAGCTAGGTGGCTATAGCTACTTGCCTACATAAATAAACTACGAAAATGGACACCGGCCGGAAGATGTCAGAGCCACGTCACTCGGTGGGGCCTCCTGTACGTCCGCATGTCTTAATACGCGTGCACGCGTAAAGACGGCGTATGGGCGTGAACAGGGGGAAGTTTTATTATTTTATTACCTGGGCGAGGGACGAGGCACTTATCACTTAAACGTTTACGGATTCTAACAAAAAGGGGTTAACGAGCTATCTTCGGCTCTGCGGGTTGCTCAGCAGCGCACCGGTTCGTTACTCTCAACCATGTCAAAGATACAATCAATCAAGCACTGCTTCTCTACTAATTAAGAAACAATAAATTCAATCAAGCGCGATAATCAAGCTCAGCTTACTCATTAAAAGAAAGCACAGTACATTCAAACACAGATCTGATTCATGAACGTTAAGAGGACAAAAATACAAGAAGTTAAAAGAATCCTAATTGACTTCACCCAGGTCAAATAAACTGGAAATCTCGTACTTTGAGGCGTCCGATCGTTTGTTGCGGCAGAGTAAAATCCTTTCAGGACGGAAAAACGCGACACGAAAAAGGGGATAAGCTACGAAGGCCAGTCTCAGCTTAAGGAAGGTTTGCTAGCATGAGGAAGGGTCCCAGACTGGGTCAGGACTTTCGGCAAAACGGTTAGATCTACTTTAGTCCAGAACGAATTGAACCAGAGAGGATTAGCGGCTGGCCGCACGTCTTTTTTGACTTTTGCGGGGGGTTATGTAGAAGGTGCAGGATGGGCTGGCGAGTCGGTCAAGTGGCCAATCGACATGTCGGGATTTCCGAACGCCAGCCCTGCAGGAGTGATGTCAGAGTGAGAGAAGTAGAGGGTCCTTGATCATCCAAAGTGCATGTGTGTTTGGGGAATGCTGGCGTCATCCATACTTAGGACCCTTTTCTATTTTCATAAATTGGTGGATCAGATCCAACAGTTCTTCTTCTGACTTTATTAGAAGTAGGCTTCCGATTGTAACACGTCCACTACAAAGGGTATTGTCTACAATGTGTAGCTTAGGGATGGTGCATTCGCTGAACATAGAAGTTCAGATTTTTACGCTTCCAACCAGGCTACCATCAGTCAGAACCAGATGAGATGAAGATCTGATGATTGCTCAGTTTTTGTCACTGACTTGCATGTGTTCGCAGATCATGAGGCGCCTTTTGGACCAGTTTAACAGCAGCAGCTCCACCACAGAGCAGAGACTGGTTATCCTGCAGGAGCTGGAGTATCTGGTGCATCAGGTAGCACGGCGCATGGCGCGTGCATGTAAACTGCACAAAACATGTTGTCATCGTGTAAGTTTGTATGTTGATGTGTGTGTGTGTGTGTTAGGTGGACAATGCTCAAACTCTGTGCTCGATGGGGGGCCTCAGCTTGATCCTGGAAGGTCTTAACAGCTCTGATGTCAGATTACAGGAGAACTGTGCCTTCGTCCTGGGATCTGCCGTGGCCAGGTACACGCCTGACTCATCTCTACATCTCTGGATTCCCTTGGGAAGGTCATATACTCATCTCATTACTCTGATCGTTCTGTGCTTATTATGCAGTAACCCGGTGGTCCAGGTCCAAGCCATGGAGGGTGGAGCTCTGCAGACTCTTCTAACCACACTGGCCACCACACAGCCGCTTAACGTCAAGAAGAAGGTACCTTACAGCCCCCCCTATTGAACCCACTCTCCAGAAACAGAACATTGGTTCTTACACATCCATGCTTTTAGGTCTTGTTTGCGCTGGCCTGCCTCCTGCGTCACTTCCCCTACGCACAGAGCCACTTCCTGTCACGTGGCGGGCTGCAGATTCTGTCAGAGCTCTTCAGGGAAGATGTTGGGGGAGTGCTGAGAACACGGATTGTCACCATGTTGTATGATATGATCAGTGAGAAGGTACAACACATGATATACTGGGTCCTACTGTGGAAAATCTCTCATCCTTACATCAAGATTTATACCACAGCTGCGATGAAAACTATGTTCCTTTTTTCTTTCATATTGCAACTTATACGGAAAATCAGCTGAGTTGGTTAAGTTTTTATTATTTAGATGATTTAGTAATCGCTTAGATTACTTGGATTAATTTGCATCCCCCAACCGCTATCATATGTGTGTTTGTGTGGCCTACCAGCACAGGCTGTTGATGGCTGATTTTTCTTTTACATTAGAAGAGTTTTTATTGAAAAACTGACATCTTCCTAAATCTGAAAATGTTAGGGTATACATAGGTGTAAGAAAACATTGATACGCCAATATATTGCAATATTTTATGTCACGATTTTGTATCAATATTTAAAAGCAATGTATCATTTTTTCTTACTTTTAAGAATCGGAATTGAAACATTAATGAAGACAGTAATTTTTGTAGTAAAATTTAAGGTAAGACCACTCTGTGGCTGTTTCCACCTTCTTTGTTCCAGTGGATCAACTAGATCTAGTAATAAAACTGGATGTGTTCTGTATGAAACACTTTGCAGTTTTTAGAATGCTGTGACAGTTTTTCTACAGTTGAATTTAGTTTTGAAAATCACAATATATACGCTTCCTCAAGGTGTCAAAATATATAATATTATCTCCTTTGTATCGTGATAGGTATCGTATCGACAGTTCTTGCCAATACACATCCCTAATATTCTGAACATGCTACCGTGCTAGCTTGGTGATAGCATGGGGGCATTGATTACAATTTTTTTGTAAAACTCAATAAGCCTTGTGTGGCTCCCGTAATTTTAGTATTAAAATCTATACATTGCTTTCTTATTTTTAACTTGTTCACAGGTAATAATGACTTGGAGTGGAAAATTCTTTTTGAGAGATGTCTGTAATTTCCATCATAGTTACATTTCAGCTGTAACTATGGGTTTCCTCCTATGGAACCGGCTCCCAGGGTTGGTTCGTGAAGCAGACAATTTGTCTATCTTTAAAACTAGGCTAAAAACTTTCCTCTTTGACAAAGCTTACAGTTAGAGATATGTTTATAGGTAGTTAGAGTCAGGTCAGACAGGTAGATAGGAAGAGACAGGTTAATGTTAGTAGTCAGGCAGAGTGTCAAAAGTTAGGAAGAGATAGGAAGAGGTAGAGTAGCTAGGTAGAGATAGATTAATGTAAGCCAGGTAAAGATCCGGAGCCGGTCGCGGCTTACCGCCGCGGAAGAAATGCGCCCCACAGGGGCCAGCCAGCGCCGGAGAGAGGTCCCTCAAGGGGATCCTCCCGCACAGTGCGGCCGCCCATTACCTGCCGGGTTGAATCCCCCGGGCAGACTGTGCGGACCCCACCCGTTTATCTCTTAAACGTTTCTCGCCCTCTTCAACTCTGTCCTCTCAGTTCTGTCTATTTTTCCTTAAGATAGTTGTCGACTATCGGTCTCGTGCCGGTATTTAGCCTTAGATGGAGTTTACCACCCACTTTGGGCTGCATTCTCAAACAACCCGACTCCGAGAAGACCCCGGCATGACGGGGGCCGTTACCGGCCCTACACCGTCCACGGGTCAGGAGGACTCAGACAGAGTGTTGGTAGCCAGGTCTCCTAGTAGCTAGGAGACAGGTTAATGTTAGTAGCTATGCTGCTTTAGGCTAGGCTGTTGGAGGACATTATTAGGGTCTGTTCCTACTTTCTCTCCTACTTCTCCCCAACTGCATGATGTGCTGTCAATTCAAGCACTAACCTGTTTTCTATTATAGTAGGTGCTCCGGATTAGCCCTGCTTGACGACCCTGACTAAGATGGCATTGCAGTGACGGAAAATTCTCCACGTCCTGCAACAAACTTCTGCATCAGTTCTATTGCTCTTTCTGTGTCTCTGTTATGTATTCTCCAAGCCACAGACGGTCGCGGCAGATAACCGCTTGTGCTGAGCCTGGTTCTGCCGGAGGTTTCTTCCTGTTAAAAGGGAGTTTTTCCTTCCCACTGTCGCTGCATGCTTGCTCAGTATGAGGGATTGCTGAGAATTCCACGACGCAATCTTCTGTGGTTCTGTAATTTCTACACTAAACATTGTATTGTAATAACTCTTTTTGTAAAGTGCCTTGAGATGACATCTGTTGTGAAATGGCGCTATATAAATAAACTGAATTGAATTGAATTCAGCTGTAAGAGACAGAATATAAAAAATTCCAGGAAATTACACTGGATGATTTTTAAAGAATATGTTTATTATATTGCTGTAGCAAATAAGTATTTAGCACCTACAGACCATCTGGTCTCTGTTCCAGAGGAGAACTGGCAGAATATTGTCAGATAAGCCCAAAATACAGGTCCTTCGCCAAAAATTAGCATATTGTGATAAAGTTCATTATTTTCTGTAAAGTACTGATAAACATTCGACTTTCATATATTCTAGATTCATTACAAACAACTGAAGTAGTTAAAGCCTTTTATTGTTTTAATATTGATGATTTTGGCAAAAAAGTAAAGAAAAACCAAAAATTCCAATCTCAAAACATTTGCATATCATGAAAAGGTTCCCTAAACGAGCTATTGACCTAATTATCTGAATCAACTAATTAACTCTAAACACCTACAAAAGATTCCTGAGGCTTTTAAAAACACAGAAAGACATTTCTGAACGAATAGACTGTTCCCAGAGTGCTGTATCAAGGAACGCTGCACAACGAGAAGAGGGGACCGGACCCTGAGGAAGATTGTGGAGAAGGACCTATTCCAGACCTTGGGGGACCTGCGGAAGCAGTGGACTGAGTCTGGAGAAGAAACATCCAGAGCCAACGTGCACAGGCGTGTGCAGGAAATGGGCTACAGCGGTAGAAGCGCCTGACCTGGGCTACAGAGAAGCAGCACTGGACTGTTGCTCAGTGGTCCAAAGTACTTTTTTCGGAGGAAAGCAAATTTTGCATGTCATTCAGAAATCAAGGTGCCAGAGTCTGGAGGAAGACTGGGGAGAAGGAAATGCCAAAATGCCTGAAGTCCAGTGTCAAGTACCCACAGGTAGTGATGGTATGGGGTGCCATGTCAGCTGCTGGTGTTGGTCCACTGTGTTTTATCAAGGACAGGGTCAATGCAGCTAGCTATCAGGAGATTTTGGAGCACGTAATGCTTCCATCTGCTGAAAAGCTTTACGGAGATGTAGATTTCATTTTTCAGCACGACCTTGCACCGGCTCAAAGTGCCAAAACCACTGCTAAATGGTTTACTGACCATGGTATTACTGTACTTAATTGGCCTGCCAACTCTCCTGACCTGAACCCCATAGAGAATCTGTGGGATATTGTGAAGAGAAAGTTGAGAGAACCAACACGCTTGATGAGCTTAAAGCCGCTATCGAAGCATCCTGGACCTCCATAACACCTCAGCAGTGCCACAGGTTGATTGCCTCCATGCCACGCCACATTGACGCAGTCATTTATGTAAAAGGATTCCCGACCAAGTATAGAGTGCATAACTGAACATAATTATTTGAAGCTTGCCTTTTTTGTGTTAAAAACACTTTTCTTTTATTGGTCAGATGAAATATGCTAATTTTTTTGAGATTTTTGGTTTTTTCTTTACTTTTTTACCAAAATCATCAATATTAAAAAAATAAAAGGCTTGAACTACTTCAGTTGTGTGTAATGAATCTAGAATATATGAAAGTCTATTGTTTATCAGTACATTAATACTGTACTGAGTGGGGGGGGGGGGGGGGTTATGGAAACTACCTAAATATGCTGTAGTAGGAGCTGCTGCTGATTTATATACTTTTTCTTTTTGGAAATTACAACTGTAAGCTCATATATACTACTAAAAGTGAATGATGCCACAATACAATTTCTAACCCCCCCAACCCTCAAGAGGGGTCCTCAGACTAATTGCTAATTTGTTTTGCTCCATTATGAAAATATATTTCTTAAATTATACAATGTGATTTCCTGTATTTTTTACATTGTGACTCTCACAGTGTAAGTGTACCTTTTAATGAAAATTACAGTTTTCACTCATCTTTTCAATCGGTGGCTGCCAAATACTTTTTTGCCTTACTATATATGATGATAAATTTCGGTTATTGTCCCTAAAAGCTGTATTAATATCTATCACTATTGGCTGAAATTGTCACATAGGTACATCCCTACTTTTTTCACACAAAAATATATTTTTTAATCTTTATTGTTGATCATGTTAAAAAAATAATTTATGTTCTTTTTCCTGACTCTCGAAGCTCCTAGGTGGTCTTGTCAGTTAGGTAATTGTTGTCTGGCTCTTGTGTTCCATCAGGAGTTGATCTCCCAGTCTGGCCTGGAAGCGGTCCAGGACCCGTCCCATGAGGAGCGGCTGCGTCAGTACTCTAAAGTGTCTCTGAAGGACGAGCTGATGGAGAAGGGCTGGTGCAACCTGGTGCCACAGCTTCTACAGTCTACTGAGCATGACTACAGGGAGAAGGTGGGCTGACACAATACTAATAGACCTGGTTTCATCGGCAGAATTTTGGTGTAACTTGGTGCCACCTTGTTTGCAGGCTCTCCGGGCTTTGTTGGCCATGACCCCTGTGTGTCTGGGTCAGTACCGCTCAGACAGCTCTCTGCTGGGTTCGCTGCACTCGCTCAGACTACAGTACTCTGAACTGATCCAGTCAGAGATGATTCTAGGAGAGGAGACCAGCTACTTTACAGAGATGATGGAGCTTATAGACACACTCCAGGTCAAAGTGAAATGACCTGAGTGCTTTCAAGACTGGGCGAAGTCAACACACCATCAGGGTCAAACAACGACTCCTAAAGTGTAACGTCTTTTGGATTCATTAAGCGTATAGTCATGAACTTTGGAAGCATATTGAAGAGAAGATGCTCCCATCTTATCTCACTGGTTCTACTGTTCCTATACTGTAACCAATTATTCCTGGAAAATACTGCGCATAGAAAATGAAAATAAGTCAATTATTTTTCTATTCTGCCTTATAGTGATCTGTGTAACTACAGTTTTTGAATCACTTCAAATCTGTAGTTGTCAATGATTCCATGAGTAATTAGCCCTGTTACACGTTGGTCTGAGTAAACCCCTGATACATTCTGGTATTTGGTCCTTTTTTGCAGGTATGTTAGAAAAATGCCAACTAAACGACTGAAATAGTCTAGTTCATATATTTTGGCTGAACCCTACTCGAGTCTGCTGCTGTAATAAGACAGAAGTCTAACACGTGACCTGACTGTTCAGGATGTAAGTAGACGAGCCTTATAAGCAAGTCAAATCTGGTACCAGAGCTCGTCCTGAGTGGTAGAACTTCAGCAACCTGCTGCATGTGCAGCTACCACTAAGACCACTAACACGTACCACTAAGACATGTGTCTTAGTGGTACGTGTTACTGGGACTGGACCGTCCCTCCAGCAGCAGCTGCCCAAGCATCCATCCATCCTTCCTTCCTTCTCCGTCAGTGGAAACTAAGAGGTTTCACTCCAAGGTTCTGTCTTCATTGATGATATTGGACTGTGAAATGTTTTGAAAAAAAATGAGGACACACCTGTAGATAACAGCAGTGTCTTATGTAAAATATTTATTTTTATTTAAAGAAATAAATCATTTGAACATTAATGTTTTTGGCATTTTTGAAGATAAATTGATACAGACTTTAATTTATTACCAACATATTCATGGATCTATGTAATTCATTGAATTCAGGTGTTCTAAACTCTTTCCTGGACACAAAGTGTATAATATCCAACATCTAGACATGCAGAATGTGTCTACCAACTTCTACCATGGATTGTTGTCTGGAGCTCAGTAAATGTGTTATTAGAACATCATGGTAGGGACTGGGTGAGGGGGAAAAAAACTGCTGTTTCCGTTGCATTTGCCTATTCGGTGCAGAGGGTAATATTGTGTAGTTTTTTGTTGGTTGGGTTGTTGGTCTCAACCACTTCTTGCCGTGCCAGTAATAACTCAGTGGTGCGATAAAATGCTGTCAGAATATGGAGATGGGTTCTTCCTGTTCCATTATGAAAACACAACATGATTTAAAGTAAGGTCCACTGTGACACATGGCAGCTTTGAGAGTTAGAATTCGACCCAGGTGTTCTCATCCAACATCAGTGTCTGACCTCACAAAAAACATTTCTGGAAGTATGCTGAAGAAAATCTCAAACAATTTCCAGATCCTGGTGGGTGTTCTTCCAGGCAGAAAGATAGCGGACATATTAAGCTATGGGCAAATAAATATATGATTGCACTGACATTTGTGTGGTTTGAAGACAAAATTGTAAATACTTTAGACAACAGTTATTCAGTTTTATAGTTCTTTTATTGCATATTTGTGGTTTTGTTCTGTTATACATGTTTTTTAAATGCAGTAACTGTTGTTTTAAATGTTTCTTGGTGAAATTCAAAGTAAAAAGATTAAAATCAACCAGGTGACTGGAAAAAGTAATGCGGAAGTGTAATTAGACTTTTATTGTGAAAAGTCATCCCGGTAGTGAAGTTTAACAACAAAAAAAAGATGGCGACGTTATTTTTGTTTTTCTCTAAAGGCTGTATGAAATGATTTCGTAATGATAGAGAGAAGGCTCTGTATCCATGAATATCAGTCCATGGTGTAAAATAAGAGTTAATGTGTCCCGGAAGTAGCTGCTGTAACCGTTGGACAGAGTCCCAGGCAGCGGTGAGCTACCGTTTACAACCTGGAAATGTCTCCTTGTATTAAACTGAACACTGAAGGGAAGGTTTGGGTCCTATCTAGTTGTTGTCTCCCTAGGGTCTGGCTGCGGGTGGCTGATGTAGAGCAGAGGAAAGCAGCAGATGTGAGTGTCAGTGATGGAGCTGTCTCAGAGAGAGCGGTTGTCTCAGCTGGTGGAGGAACTGACCACATGTGGACAGCCGCAGCTCCATCAGGACAAGATCAAGGAGCTCAAGAAGATCTGCAAGTAAGAACCAGACAGGAGATCCTCCTTAAACCCTGGCTCCTCTGATCTGCCTCCATTTGAAGTCTGTATTCCGCTAATAACACGAACTCAATGTTCTATTCATTCCAGCATAAAGCAGCTTTTAAACAGTTATTTACCATGTAATAAACTTTGCTTTTTGTTCATAAATAAGTACTAAGAATACAAAATCTTTCTTTTCAAACATGAATCATTTAAAGCAGTACGCAGCCTTCTGCCTCAGCCCGTTTAGGGTCTCGAGACCATGAGCAAAAGAGCCCACTGAACCAACCCCATGGGGGCGCTGCAGCATCACTACACTCAGCTGTGTCATGTCATACTATCAATAATCAATCACATTTCATAAACACTCACTGGCCACTTTATTAGGCCCACCTTGCAGTTACTGGTTGGACCCCCTTTTGCCTTCAGAACTGCCTTAAACCTTTGGTGACACGTGACATCGATTCAACAAGGTACAGGAAATATTCTTTAGAGATGGTAGACCATATTGACATGATAGCATCACGCCGTTTGTGCAGATTTGTCGGCTCCACATCCATGATGCAAATCTTCTGTTCCACCACATCCCAAAGCTGCTCTTATTGGATTGAGATATTGTGAATGTGGAGGTGTGAGTGCAGTGATACTCATTGTGAGTCTGAGATGATTGGAGCTTCATGACATAGCACGTTATCCTGCTGGAAGTAGCCATCAGAAGATGGGTCCACTGTGGTGATGAGAGATGGACATTGTCAGCAACAATACTCAGACAGGCTGTGGCGTTGCAACAATGATCAGTTCATAAGGGGCCCAAAGTGTGCCAAGAGAATGTCCCCCACACCATTACACTATCACCACCAGCCTGAACCATTGATATAAGGCAGGATGGAACCATGCTTTTATATTGTTGATACCAAATCCTGACCCTACCATCTGAATGTTGCAACAGAAATCGAGATTCATCAGACCAGGCAACATTTTTACAATCTTCTATTGTCCAATTTTGGGAGCCTGTTCAAATTGTAGCCTCAGTTTGCTGTTCTTAGCTGACAGGAGTGACACCCGGTGTGGTCTTCTGCTGCTGTAGCCCATCTAGGTCAAGGTTAGACGTGTTGTGCATTCAGAGATGCTCTTCTGCATACCTTGGTTGTGATGAGTGGCTGTTTGAGTTACTGTTGCCTTTCTATCAGCTCCAACCAGTCTGGCCATTCTCCTCTGACCTCTGGCATCAACAAGGCATTTTTGCCCACAGAACTGCCTCTCACTGGAGATGGCTGCGTGTGAAAATCCCAGCAGATGAGGAGTTTCTGAAATACTCCGACCAGCCCATCTGGCACCAACAACCATGCCACATTCAGAGTCACTTAAATCACCTTTCTTCATCATTCTGATGCTCAGTTTGAACTGCAGCAGATCATCTAGACCATTTCTACATGCCTAAATTCATTGAGATGTCACCATGCGATTGGCTGAATAGAAAATTGCGTTAACGAGCAGCTGGAAAGGTGTACCTAATAAAGCGGCCAGTGAGTGTATATAAAGCACTGTACACATGGCATAATAGTCGACCAATCCACTATACAGTAAAGACAAAGATTGACAAAATAAGAAAGTTAAGAAAAGAGTGAAAATATGAAGATAGTCAAAAAGCACAGTGATACTTTGACTGCACACGAAAAAACGTAAAATAAAAGCTAAAAGAGTCTATAGAAATATTAAATTCTGACATAAATATATACTTGGAGAAAAAAAAAGACAGCTGGTACAGGAAGAGTAACTGACTAATACAGGGGAGCCAGTTCATTTAGAGCCTCAGAAACAAATAAATACTTCAGACTGAATTCTGAGCTGGACAGGCAACCAATGCAGTGATCGTCTATCAGGTGTGATTATATGCTGCCCTTTAGCGGCACCAGTCAAGAACCTAGCAGCCACATGTTGGACCAACTGATTAATGCCCATTAGAGAGGAATTTGAATAGTGTGATCAGGAAGTAATAAAGCCATGAATGCTAGATTCCAAATTCTTTTTATGGTCCGATTTCAATTTGAAAATCTGTCTTCGATGAAAAAACCCCGTTATGGACATTCAGGGTGGGCACAGCTTTGGGTGTGCAAACTTTACTGTATGTCTTACCCCAGCTTGACTGAGATCTATAAAGGCCTAACGCTACTGAGCCATGGCACTGGTACGGAGCAGGAGAGCTAATGAATAAATGCAGCTCCTCCAATGACCTATGGAAGTCACCTACATTAGTTAACAGAGTCCAGCTGTGTGCAGACAAGTCTGGGAAGAGGTTTGATCGTAACTTCAGGGGCAGCTGCAGAAAGCTCAGGTAACAGAACAACTATGAGCTGTGTGCTGCAGAAATCATAGCAAGAAGAAAGCTAGAAGAGAATTCTTGTTTGCAGTTTGGCCCAGGCCCTGTAGAGACAGCGAGGTGGGCGAGACGGAGCTCTGATCAAATGAGACGAATACTAAACTTCCTGCCCTACAACTGACACTTTGCATGAACCTGAATGCACGTTTCTTATAGTAAAGCATGGTAGTGGCCGCATCATGCAGTGGTGCTGATTTTCTTCAGCAGGGAAAGGGAAGCTGGTCAGACTTAATGAAGAGGAATCCTGACAATCACCCTAAACATCCAGCCAGGGATATTATGGGATGGTTGAGATCAGCACATACTCGAGGCATACAGCTCAGGGCTGGGGCTCTGAATACATCACTATGTAGTTTTATTCTTGGAGATTCAATAGAAATGTACACCACACAAAATCCCAATGGTGCTCTATATTGAAGTCTGAATGGCTCTTTGTTTTTGCCAGGGTTTCTAATGACTGCATAGACCATGTTTACCATTCAGTCATGTCCCAGCTGAACCAGGAACATGCTGAGATCCGACTGTCGGCCTTCCAGGTTGCCAGCGAGCTCTTCTCCAGATCGCATCACTTCCGGACGCTGCTGGTGGATAACTTCCAGGTCAGAGAATATTGCTCCTGTTCACCTCCGTCACCAGAGCTCATCTCTCTCCTCTTCTAATCCATATTGTGATTCTTTACTGGGATGTTCTCGCTCCCTGGAATGTCTCAGGGAGACACGTTCCAGCTCAAAGATACAAAATGTCTTCCGTGTTCATCAGGAGTTCCTGGAGTTGACAGTAGAGACCGACATCGAGCAGCCCCTCCCTCCTCCTAAAGAGGTCGCCAGGAAGCTGAGGTTGCTGGCCATTCAGACGGTCCAGTCCTGGCAAACCTCCTATGGCTCGGCCTATAAGAAGCTGGAACTCGGCTACCACTTCCTCAAACAGATCAAGAAGGTGAGAAAGATCTTGAAATGTTTCCAACATTTATAAACATGGCATGAAATATGATTCTCGTCATATTTCCAAGAATTCTACAAAAGCCATCTAAAGTCAATAAAAATCCAGCTGATGGGTAATCAGCTTAGCCTCAGTGACAGAGAGGATTCATTTCCAGTTTAATTTTTATTTTTTTTTAACGTGTCCTGTCTAGCAGTATGCTACTCAGAATTGGTGTCTGAGTACCAAGTACAAGCCCAACAGTTTTACTTTCCCAAGCAGAGTATTACAGCTTCGCTGTAGTACGCCGCTTGATATATATGTATGAAAAATGTTTATTAGTGATTACTGTGGGTTCAATTTCCTGACGTCATGGACATTAAACTGAGACAAGAAGGGAGAAAGGAAGAAGGTGAAGAAAAGAAACCGGACCAACAGAGGGGCGAACCGATGACACAAGACAGGGAGGCAAACAAAGAACACAAGAAAACATCCCAGTCCTCCACCTCTGCCGGACGGCAGAGAAACAGTAATACAAAACAAAAACAACAAACTGTACAGAACCAAACCAATAGTTCGGATCTAGTAGAATAAACAAAGAATTATACATTCACTACACACAAGCATTGATTAATGAACATAATACAAATGTTTCTGGTAAGCTCCTGTGAACAACTAACTAATGATGATAACCTCAGCTTAAGATATGTCCGTCCTCACCTATGTCCCCACACCTATGTGTGTGCGAGCATGCAGGTCTGAATAAGGTTTCCCCATGCAAGTGATTGATAGCTGGTGTAAGGAACCGTCAATCCGTCCTACAGGAATCGGCACAGACATGGAGGAGGCAAGAGATGTATGCATCCAGGGTCCCACAGAGTACAGAGTCCACAGGCGGATCAGCGCAGGGTCGATCACCCGCCAAGAGAGGAACAGATGGAAGCCCCAGGGGAACACCCACCAGCCGCAAAGCTGGGGCCCGAGAGATCGCAGTGATGAGCCCACGGGCTCCGCCGGTAACCGGCTACACCAGGGCGGGCCCGGATCAGGACCCGGAGGCCACGGGGACCAGGGGCACCCCGCCCCCCAGCGGGGCCCCAACCAGGGACCAGCCGACAAGGGCCCCCCCCGCCGCTGCAGGCAAGGAGGACCTGCAGCCAACCGACGGACAACAAACGCCGCCGCCACCCCGGACCAATACCCATCGCCAACAACCCGGCCCGCCCCCACACGCCAGGGAGCCACAGCAAGAGCACCAGCGGATGTACGCCCTCCCCAGGCCGCGCCCAGCCGGCACTTGGACATCCAGATCTTCCAGCTCCTGGGTCCAGATCCCGCCCCACGCAGGGCGCCAAGATCAGGCGCCCAGCCAATGCCGGACAGCCCTCCAAGGTGAACAGACCAGCCAGCAGAAGTCCTGGAACCGGCAGGAGGCCTGGGCGCCAGGCACGGTGGGGTTTAAAAAGTTTTAAAAGTTTGCTCTCGTTTTCTGTCTCAGGCGCATTTATTCAGACAGACTGACACTTCCTCGCATGTACCAACCCTCACATCTACTGGACCTCCGGGACCAATCAGCTTCCAAGTTTTATCTCTATCTTTAACAACTGAATTTATGTCGATGATCTTTAACCATTACATATAAATGTCATGTACAGTCATAATTCTGCGTTGCGATTGGTTTGAATAACACACAGGAATGACACTTTCACCATTAGCCAATAGTGAAAGATTTTTCCACAGCAGAGGAGCTAACCCTTCGCCTATTGGACAAAGTAAGATGTCAATCAAAAGCTAACACTTCCGGTCATGTGCAGCGACATTTTTAGGCTAATCATGGCATGCTAACGGACGCTACGATTAAAGCATACTGGCAAAGAACCAAATTATGGTGGTTTTCAGCAGCTGATTTTGTTAGATTGGGGATGTCAGACTTTTTGTGGACTATTTTATTGGTGGAAATTATTTGGACGTTTATGGATGTAATACCATTTTTTTTACAACATGGCTCAATTCTGGCAGTGATAGTAGGTCACAAACGGGGACTTGGACATTCTGTTGTTTTCTGAGTGGTTTGGCAAAAGCGTTTGGTGTGTCCACAGTTATTGTTTCCTTGATTGGGACACATCATTGGAATCACAAGGCTTTTAGGTTTTCCATTATGTAAAACATTTATTGAAGATTTAATTATTGTCCCACAAGGGTGAATTCATTTCAGCACAGCCAGATGAAGAATAGACTAAGCAAACAACATCATACACAGACATGGCACAGAAAATGGCAGTAACGCAATATCCCTCCTACAGGACGGGATGCTAATGAACCTCCGGCTAGTCTCCAGTTTCCTTCCAGAATTGTCCAGTTTTAACATCCATCCATCTTCTCATTAACTTGGATCACTTTCCCTGTCTGTGCTGAACCAAAACCAAACCCAAAGCATAAAGCTTTTTCCACCATGTTTTACTGTGTCATGATCTCCAGTATTTTGCATTTACTTTGGTAATTTTACTCCTGTTTTAACATCTTATATTTCAAATTGAATTAAATTAAAAGTCAAAAATACTTTATTGATGCCAGATGAATAATAAATAGGCAAAGCAATTTTATATGTATAGCACATTTTCAACAACAAGGTAACTGAAGGAGCTTTACATGATTTGGTGATAAAGAAACCAAATTTTTTTACATTGAAGTTAAAAACAGCAATTAGGAATAAGACAAGAAAAGCAATAAAAAAACCAAAAAAACATTAGAGAACCTAAAAGAGCAGCAATTAATCATAAAAGCATGAAAAGTAAAAACAGTAAAGCATGAAACATGAAAAGCATAAAGCATGAAACTCATTATAAAACATTAGAGAGCAATTAAGTGTCATAATCATTTACTCCAGGGCAGCTCTCAACAGATGAGTTTTAAGTTTTGCTTTAAAGCAGCTCAGGGTTTCAGCAGCTTTTCAGCGGTCATGAAGTTTGTTCTAGATTTGATGAGCATAGAAACTGAAAGCTGTTTCTCTGTGTTTGTTTCTGATTCAAGGGATGATTAATAGACTAGAGTTGGAGAACCTGAGTGGCCTGTTCATAAGCCCTTTAATGATTTATGAACTAGTAAAAATATTTTGAAGTTTTTGTCTCTGAGCTACAGGGAGCTAGTTTAAAGACTTTACAACTGGGGTGATGTGCGCTACTTTCCCGGTTCTAGTGAAGACGCCAGCAGCAGCGTTCTGGATCAGCTGCAGCTGTCTGATGGACTTTTTAGGTAGACCTGTGAGGACGCTGTTACAGTAATCAAGCTGACTAAAGATGAATGCATGGAGGAGTTTTTCTAGGTCGTGTTGAGACATTAGTCCTTTAAGCCAAGACATGTTCTTTAGGTGATAGAACGCTGCACTTGTTATTGCCTGTTTTCGACCCTGGAGGTTTAGGTCTGAGTCCATTATTACGTAAGTAAGTATTACGTAATAAGTATTCATTTAAGTAATGAAGTAGTTATTTCAGTTCTTTTCTAGTATTCCTCCTTTCCCGCGGTGCCTCTGCTTCCCAATCCCTGTCCAGTGTTATATCCAGTAATCAGACTCATGGTGTGGAAATGATCTATTAGTGACTGCATTTCTCATACTGGATGTTTACAGGAATGGAACAATGTCAGGCTGAAGAGAACAAACATGATGAAGATTTGTGTCAGATCCCAGGCTGACGGACATCAGAGAAAAAAGTATCTAGCAGGTGTTCTAGTCTCTGAGCTTTTATATCAGTGGCATGGACCGGTTTCTTTAGGGAGTGGAACAAGATGACTGAAGAGGATAGATTAAATATGATTACTAAATACAATATAGTGCGCTTTAGTCCATCAGCAGATCCTTTCACTCTGCTCCCTCAGTGGGAACACTCTCACTGTAACATGCGTCTCATATTAACGTTTTTGTTTGTCTGTTTGTTTGTTTGTTTGTTTTCTGAGACTTTGCTTCTTAGGGTTGTTTTAGCCAATGACAGACGCTGCCTTTTTCAGTTGACAGATTTCTTTTGTTCTGATGGAGCCGTCTGTGTTTTCAGGTGGACTTCCAGGATGCTGAGGCCAGGACGGTGGCAGAGAGGAGAAGGGAGGAGGAGAGACAAAGGAAGATGGAGAGGATCTACAAAACAAGAGTGGAAGCAGCAACCAAAGACATGGAAGGTAACTGGTAAAGGATTCCAGTTTCCAGTAATGAGTAGAGCTTTGATGAAATAATCGAAAAATCCATTCTGAATCGATTCTTGTAGAAATCGAAAGGAATCGATTCACAAGTTCAAAAATCAATTCTATTTTTAAAAATAGTTTGCCTTTTTAAAAACTGAAATAGGAAGGAAAAGTCCAGACGGCCATTTTAAGTTTTGTTTCTGAAAGGGTTAATACAGTTTTCCATGGTGAATTGTTACTTACCCAATGTTAAGTCATTGAATATTAGGCATATAATTAAAATAACAGCTTAAAAAGCACTGACCCATATCAACATCGAGCTGGATCAGATTGAATCGGATCGAATTGGATCAGATCGTGATAATCGATTCCAACTTTTGTGAATTGGAATCGAATCGATTCTTGAAATTCGAATCGATACCCAGCCCCAGTAATGAGTTACCATGGCATCTAACATACTTTCTGTATCAGAATCCTACCGAGACATCGAGGCAGCACTGACCGAGATGGAGTCCTGCATGAAGCTGCTTTTCCCTGAATTCGGCCTCACAGATTTCCAGGAAGGTAACAGCTGCCTTTCAGACTCCCAGGCAGACAAAAACTGCCGGTTGGATGAGGAGGAACCCTGCTGCAGTAAAACTGTGATGGAAACCAGGAACCAAGGAGAGAGGGTGGGCTGCAGAGAGGATGACAAGAACTCTGAGAAGGAAAGTGAAGCAGAAAGAGGGGTGATGGAGAAGAAGGTGGCTGACGATGAGGGGGAAAACGGAGTGAAACGATGTGAAGATGAGAGAAGGAGGGATCAGGAAGAAGTAGCAGCGGATGAGGAAGTAGAAACAATGGAAGACGAAGAGGGGGTAGAGGAGAGTAGTGAAGAAGAGGAGGAGGAAGCGGAGTCGTTTATCAGGAACTCTGGGCTCATCTCTCACACCTACAGCCTGGATGTGAACCTGAGTCCTGGTGGGTACAGAGCACTCACTAAGTCTGATGAAGCAGCAGGAGCAAACTGGACCTTCTGATGTTTATCTTCCTTTTCATCTCTCAGTCCTACATGTAAAAGAGACGGAAGACAACGAGCCGCTGGTGTCCACCATGATGGAGCTCCACAGGCTGATCAGCACCAAACACCTCCCCGCCGTGCAAAGCTGGGTTCAGGTCAGTACACACTCAGGCTGCTGGCTGATGTAAAACTTTAAATCACTTTAAAGCACAGGGGTGGATAGAAATAGAGTTTCAGAATCACAAAGTATTCCTACCCCCTAAACGTTGTTTCCCCGTCAAAGTCCAAACCTTAAAAATGAAAGCTTCTATGTGCAGCTGTAGAAGCTGGTAGAGGTAAACCCCATCAGAAGTGTGATGGTTGTGCAGCTCCAGGTAGTATCCTCACCTGCTTCCTCCACTCTGCCTCTCCTCCACATGTTCAGGTCTTCACCAAGTCCCACGCTGAGCCTCAGCTGCTGAGAAGAGCGCTGAGCCTGAAGAAGTCTTTAGAAGCTGCGCTGCAGAAACACAAAGAGCTTCACTTCGACTGCAAGACCCGAGTCCGCAAAGTGGTGAGTGTGACATGTTAACGTCTGACACCAGATCAGCTCATCCTCCCATTCTGGTAACAATGCATCGACTCTGAGTTACTCTGCACAGAACCTGTTCATCCTGGAAACATTTCACAGTTTGAACAAAACTAGCAGAGATCACACATCATGACACCGGCTATGTAGGATGTATAAACGGGTAGCAGGAGGAGAAAAGCACCGTTGATTTCCATTTATTACAATACATCTAGAGCTACAGTTCCATTTACCCAAGGAGTATGAAAATGTCCAGCAGATGGCAGCATGTTACCACAAGTCAGTGAAACGAACAATCTCTGAAAACTGGCTTCTCTGCTGATTTTTCAGTTTGTCTGATCTCACCAGCTGAGAGCTGTGAACATTTATTCCAGCATTTTTCCATACAATACCATCATTATGTAAATTTCTTATACTGTTTAAAGAGAGCAATGTACCGCATCAGAATCGAAGAGGCACAATTAGGGTTTGTAGGCTGTACTTAGAAAGGAGTTGCAGCAAAAAGAGGAATATAAACACTGGTGGCTTAGATTGTAGCGGGTCACACAAATGTTTTATGTTTCTTTTTACTTTTCTTTACACACACACACATATATATATATATTATATATATATATAAAACAGGAGATTAGTGAAATTGGAAAAAAGTGCTTAAATGGAGAAAACAATCAGCCCAGGTCTCACTATCGCCATCTAGTGGTTGTCGGCAGAAATGCATCTCCAGCTACATGCCTTCCCAGAGGCCTTATTTTCTGGTTGCCAGAGAGCAGTATGAACAAACCTATCGTATTGTACTTCTGCGTATGGAAGTTAGACAGAAAAAAAATCTGGAACTATAAAACATGGCTGTGGTTGTCAGGGTTTGTCGTAATATGAGCCTGTGCAGTACTACCATCACCAAATATTCTTTAGATTCTTTATTCATTCATTCAATCATTTGCGTTGACCACTGCATGGACGTTTATACCTGATGGCGGGTTCTGGGAGCTGAGTGCTGATGCTCAAGAGGAGAGGTGGGGAAAAGAAAGCCACGATATTCAGTTTAACTATTCCCATTGGATTGCATCTTTTCCTTATAACTGCAATATTCATTTACAAACTATGATTATTTTTAAACAAACTTTATGGTCTCTTCTCAGCTCCATAGTCCTTATCTGTGCCAATGCTGATGAAAAAAAGGTGGTTGTAGGTTGGAACGATGTACAGCTAGCTTTATTCTGACATAGGAGCCTAATATTAGTAAGTATTTAGGCTTAGATGTCTTCCTCTGTTGTTTCCTGCATTCTCAGCTTCAGGAGCAAAGTGTCATAAGTGTGATAGAGAAACATGGGATGGATATGCTGAAGGTCAGGTGAGATGGGAGCGGAGGAGCCTGAATGCATAATGCATCAGAGGCCAAGAGGAGAAATTGGGGAGCAAGGGGGAGGATGTACCCATTTATTTGCTTCAGCAGCACTAATGTGCCCCATGGCTTGACAGCTGATAGGTCTATCTGGGTGCTTTTGTAATCAAGCTCAGGATCACAGCCTCTTTCCAAATCCTCCATCTCTGGCTGTCCCATATAAAACTTGAGGTTTGTATCCCCGATGATGAGTTTTAGAGGTGTGCAGCACTTCTGCATAGGAAATCACATGCAGTTACAGGACAAACAACCTGCAAACTGCTTTATGCTTCTGAAAAATAGTGGCGTGTGAATTCATGTTTAGCTGAGGAGAGAGCAGTGGAGTGACAGTGACAGAGCGGCGGGCGTCTGCCGCTGCCTGGTTATCACTGTCAGGGACCAGTCTGCTGCACCAGCAGGCCCAGCTCTGCGATAACCACACAACTTACAGCCCCTTTATCATAATTAGCTTTTCCTTTTTAGCCTTAAAAGGCCTTCCATTACTGGGTCCTTCTCTATCGGCCCGCTGACACGCCACACGATTGCTTTCTCTGTCTCAGTGGGCCTCTCAATCTAGGCTCACGTTCCTGGAGAGCCCAGAGAGAGAGACCGGCATTATGGATGCA
Source organism: Apricaphanius iberus (assembly GCA_028564705.1). Classification (NCBI taxonomy): domain Eukaryota; kingdom Metazoa; phylum Chordata; class Actinopteri; order Cyprinodontiformes; family Aphaniidae; genus Apricaphanius; species Apricaphanius iberus. The sequence goes on along the minus strand of JAPXFQ010001501.1, from coordinate 394,216 downwards.
GATAGGGGCTTGTTTTATTGAATAAGAGGATAAAAGGTAGAGGCGGTTGAGAAGAGAGAGAGAGCTCTGCCTCAAAGTGGGAGACGTTTGAAAAAGGGTGTGGTTTTCTTATTTTCATATTAGTGTCCTTCAGCTATTGGATTGACCAAAACCCAGGAAAATGGGAAATTTCCATAAAGGTTAGTGAAGATTTTAAGATGAGTTCAGAAATCAAATCAAATTAAATTATGTATAAACTAATACAAACTCTTTGAAGTCTATTCTCTGAGCTACAGGGAGCCAGTGTAAGGACTTTAGAACTGGGGTGATGTGTTCTACTTTCCTGGTTCTAGTAAGAACCTTGTTATGTGACCCTGGAGGTTCAGGTAGGTGTCCATTATTACACCTAGATTTCTGGCCTGGTCTGTAGTTTCTAGTTGGGCCTGTTTAAGCGTATTGCTGATATATAGTCTATCTTTTTTTGCATCCAATGATAAATACTTCAGTTTTGTTTTTGTTTAATTGGGGAAAATCATGGGACATCCAGTTGTTAATTTGCTCAATGCATTTATTGAGGATTTGGATGGGTTCAACATCACCTGGTGACATTAAGATATAAAGCTGAGTGTCATCAGCATAGTTGTGGTAGTTAACATTATTGGAGGTTATAATCTGGTTTAGTAGATGCTAACTAAGAGGGGCCCTAGGATGGAGCACTGGGGGACCCAGCATGTGATTTCTGTGTTTTCTGATGAGAATTGGCTAATCACACAAAGAAATTCCTGTTCTTGAGGTACGATTTGAACCAGTCGAGTACCTTTCCAGAGAGTCCGACCCAGCTCTCTAGATGTTCCAGTAATATATCATGATCAATGGTGTCAAAAGCTGCACTGATGTCTAATAGTACCAGTACTGTGGTTTTATCACGGTCAGTATTTGTATGGATATCATTGAAAACTTTGACGAGGGCAGTCTCTGTACTGTGGTACCTACGAAAACCAGACTGATAAATATCAAAGCGGTTCTTCATTGCTCTAAAGCTGTTTAATTCTTGTAACACAGCTTTTTCAATAATTTTACAGATAAATGGGAGATTAGAGATTGGTCTGTAGTTTTGCGTCAAGGTGCTGTCTAGGTTCTTCTTCTTTAGTATTGGTTTGATAACTGCTGTTTTTAATGCTTTGGGGAAAACACCTGATAGGAGGGATGAGTTAATTATTTTGATCAGATCCGCTGTGATGGCTGGGAGGACCTTTTTTTTTAGAAAATTTGTTGGTAAGCTATCCAAGACCTGATCCTGCTAAATTGTTTGTCTGAGGGTGTTGCTGGAATTGGTCCAGATATGTGAAGTTCTACCTTGTTGCTGTTAAAGTTCTGGAGTAAATTCAAGAAGTCTGTCTTTAGAATTTCCAATTTCTTAAGAGAGACGTCAGCAGCTCCCGCGTGGACAAGAAGTTTTTCTAGCTGTGGGTTATTCTTAATAATCAATGGAATCTTTTCAGAAAGTTCTCTGACTGTCATCGGTGAGCAATAAAAGACACTTGTATTGATGCATAGCTGTTCAGTACCTTTGATTGATCCGTCATGAATAATAGCAAGCGTTTTCCCTTTCTTGCTGTTTTCTGTTCTCTTTAGTTTCTTGTCGGTGTTGGCTTCTTGTTGCTGCTTATTGTTGCTGTTCGGTTTATCTTTGTTTGTGTTTGGCTGGCTTTGCTGTGAGTCTGCCAGATTCAGGGAGCTGGGAGAGGTCAGTGCTGTGAATCTGTTCTTTAAAGGGATCATCAAAGTTGTTGGTTGTTGGAGTTTCTTTCAGTGTTCCTTATTTTTCTTCTTGGGTGTTTCTCGTCAGAGCGCTGGCCACTCTTCTGACGAGTGGGGGGTTCTTCCCGATAGACGCCGTATGTTTGGAGGGGTACTCTGTGTTGTTGGCATCGACCTGCCAGGTTGTTGAAAATCGCACGTCATACTCAGACTTGTATTGTTTCTGGCGTTTTCTTCAAGGCGTCGGATCTTTAATTCCATGTCCATCATTCTTTCCAGTATGTTTTGGAGAGTGTAATCAGTGTAGAGAGCCATTTGTACTCCTCGGTTCTTTATGGAGTTGTCCACAGTGAAAAAGAAGAAACATAAGGGAAAACTCCGTCCCAGGGAGGTCATCCAGTACCCTTAGGGTGAGGAAATAAAATAGAAATAAAGAGGAAAATAAGTAGAGTATGGGCGAGCGGAGGGGGAAGAGAGCAGGAGGAGAGGAAAAACACGTCCTGCTCCTTTGACAGTCACAGAACCTGCCCGCCGGCGTTCGTCTGTCCGAGTCCGCCTGGAGACCCAGTGATGGATTCCCTCTCCACAGCTTCACTGGGCTGGCAGGGAAAGTTATAAACGGTTAAAACGTATCATAAAAAATAAAAACACAAAAAATAAAACCAGTTAAAAAGAAGTAAAAAAAAAGTTAAAACCGTCAAAACCATGTTACAGAGAGCCGTAGCTGGCAGGTGGCATCTGGACACTGACATATAAAGCCCTTTAGAAAGCCCGTTGGAGTGTTTCCTGACTGACTAGATTCTAATATCAGACCAGTTATTTCGTTGCTTCACTATTGTGACAAGCTCTGACAGAAAACCCCCAGTCAAATGAAAGATCATTGGTGGAGATTCTCAAGAAGAAAAACTTTTGTGGTCACAGTGAAGGGAAGGAGTCAAAATCTAAGAACACCGCACCAACTGTCTAATCATGCTGAGGGTACGTCTAGATGCCAGTGGTACCGGTGCATTCCACCCAGGGGGTTGAAGGGGAATATGATACAATGTTTTAGCAACACATTGATCCTAAACAGATAAGAAATCTGGTTTGGGAAGAGATGAGGCAGGCTGATATTAAGCTTGTCCAATACTCAGGACATCAACCCTTCCCTTTAGTAAATGTAGGGACTATGCTAAAAAACAATCAGTTTAACTGACTGATACTCATTCAGACAACAGGAGTGGTACCTTAATTTTTATGGGTTAAATTGAGTTTTCCCTTTAAGTGAAAATACTTCACTTGCCCTCTTCTAAGCAATGGTTGTTTCACAGTGTCTTCCTACAGTTCTTTATTGGAAGGCAGTTTGCAGTGAGACCCACAACAGCAGACTGGTGCATGCATCTGCTGGGTGCTGCTAACTAAAAACATGGACTTCACCTGAGGAATGGATAAGATGTGCAGACTTATTTAAACACATCTGTTTTTGTCAGTGCATTCAGTCACTCTGGGCCCCATTCATAAGGGCCAAGGCCTTGTTTACTGCTGATAACCCATCTTATCACAGCACAATGGATGTGGTCGCTCGTTCTGCACTGGAGATAAACAAAGAAAGACTATTCCTCTGTTTCTTTCTTCCAATGCTCCCTCCTCCCCATATGTACATTTATTGCCTGCATGGGCCAATAATATGCTTTCTTGGGTCAATGTGCAATATTACTTGATTTTTCTTTAATTGTGCTGCTTGTTTACCGAGGGTCATGCTTAGTTAAGCCACTTAATTTATTATTATTATTATTATTATTATTATTATTATTATTATTATTATTATTATTATTATTTTAATCTATTGCATATAATGTAAGACATAATGACAATAAGTATTCATAGTGGTGGTCAACCATGTGTTTCAGTCACAACAGTAGAAGCGATAATACAACGGCAAAAAGCCACAACACCAAAGCAAAAAGCAAACAAAACAGCAGCAAAAGGTGAAACTGAACCAAAACACAGCAGAAAAAAGCCCCAACACAACAACAAAAAGTCACAACACAACAAAAAAAGACACAATGAAACCAAAAAGCTGCAATGGAACAGAAAAGACCCAATGCAAAAGCAAAATGCCACAATGCAACAACAAAAGCCACAACAGCTAAAGCCATATCGAAGAATTGTAGAACAGACCCAACACTGAATCAGAAGGCCACAATGAAACAACAAATACCATAAGAGCAAAAGCCACAAAGCAAACAACAATAGACACTGTGCAACATAGGAACAGCAAAAGCTCCAATGCACAACAAAACAACAATGCACAACAAAAGCAAAATGCAACAACAAAATGTCACAATGCAACAACAAAAGCCACAATTTAACATCAAAACGCTACAAAGCAAAATTAAAAAGACATAAAGCAGCAAGAAAAAAGCCACAACGCAACTGCCAAAGCCAAAATGCACCAACAAATTTCACAACGCAGCAGCCAAAGCCACAATATTACATAAAAATTCCTGAACACAACAGCAAAAACCAATCACAACCTAAAAGCCCCAATGTTAGCGTGGCCTAGTAAAAATGTGATATGTAGTATATTGCTGTCTTCAACATTTTTTCCAAGGTGCCCATGTTTAAGTCTGACTAAGTTTAGGGGAATCCCTTATAAAACATTTTTTTTTCTTATTGTTAAGATTATGCACATGTATCTGTCTCATAAAGTTGTAGAAAAATACCAGAAAAAAAGGTAGTTTTCATCAGGGATATACCGATACCATAAACCAATACTTACAATGTGGAAACTCTGCAATAATTTCACAGAAAACGTTTCCTTTTCCCTTGAAAATTTAGATTTGCGGTCATTCTTATTAATATATATATATATTTAAATCTAATTCACCATAATTATTTGTAACAAGAAAATAAAAGCTGTCTTCCAATTCATTGGATTTTTTTTCTGTTAGAAGTATCCACATGGGTACTCAGTACTGGCAAATAACTACAGTGATTTCTAAAAGAAAAACAAAAATGGTGTGACAGATTTGAATTCATTGGGGATTTTCTATAATCGGTAAAATCCAAATGATCTATTCAGCAGCCTCTTTGATTTTGTTAAAGAGAACCATTATAGAGTTCTAATATGCCAAACATGAGTGGATGGAAATGGGATCAGAATAAAGGCTGCCGCTGCTGTAAGTGTATAAAAAGGTAAATCACAGTCTAGTTACATCTGAATTCTCTGATAGTAGGAAAGAAATGGTTTCCAAATTGGAACTGATGGATCCACTGGGACTGTCCTGGGGGAGTTAGGAGGAGGAGAGACTGACTGGTTATCAGAACGTCTAAAAGCTAGTCGTATATTCCTTACTACGGCGCTAAACTCTGATTTTGGGCCTCAGGACACTCAGCTTGGTGTGATCGACCTTTCAAGTGTCACTAAGACTGCATGTCTAAATGAAACGGAGTAATCTCTCGTTGGCAGGGGGTGTGAATGTATCATAACGACTGTTTTAATCACAGATTGAGACAGACTGGGAGGGGGAAGTGGAGCAGACAGTTGGGAATAGGCTCTTTGACAGGAAAAGGTTTGGGATGCTCCGAGCCAGCTAATAGACCTGCCAGGATGGGTTAGTGAAATAAAGATGTCACCTTATACATCATATAAGCTGACTGCTCCCCGGAGACAAAGGCCGCTTCAGTGTGTTTTAGGTAGAGAGGGGGTTGAGAAGAATAATGTGGAGAGAGCGAGGAGTGCAAAGCTTTTCTCATTAGAGGGACATCCCAGGGGATCTTTTCAAGGTAGTAATGAATAGAAGTGCAAGGTGGTAATAGAGATGTGGGATGTTGTGGCAAATCAAGCCTTGAATAGGTCAGACTCCAAGGGAAGCTTTGGGCCTAATTAGTTTGTAAATACGTTTGAATCAATTGTATAGAGCACACCTCAAGTCTTATGTTGAGAAGAAATATTTCCAAATGGGTAAGACAAAGTCAGAGTGTGAGTTCTATGTAGATACAGATGAGACAGGACTAACAACAGATGGATATCGTAGAGTGTCGACCACGCAGTTGGTTGGAGCTGTGAAACGGCACATCAATCCATCCCTTCTCTTAATGATCAGAAAGTCTAGTTTATACCTCTCCAAGCGCAAGTTTGCATCCAGGCACAGACTGATTGATGAAGACGTTTGTCATTTATAGTCCTCCGTAGCTTTTTTCTGTGTTGCAAAGCAAGTCCCGAAACTTAGCAGGGGGTACCAAGTTTTCATGGCGGGTCTGCCTACCGTTGCAGTGTTGTTTTTTTCCCTTCTGTTTGTGAACATACTCCCCCCTGAGGGAGGAATGGATGACATAAAGTACGTTTTTGTCAAGCTGTAAAGCTCATTACTAGAAGTGCAGCTTGTAGAATATTCCAAGAAAGCATGCAAAAAACACAGCAGCCTGTTTTGTTGTTTCTCTTCACCTCCTTGTGTTCAAAATACTAAAAGACCATATTGGATAAATATTCCTTTCAATAGAAAGCATGTAGTGGCCAAACGCTGCATTGACTACTGATTACAGCGACTGTTGAGCACTGTTCTGGTGAAATGATATCTGGCTGTTTTTAAGCAGACTAATCACAGGCATACGCTCTCCGTTGACAGAGACGCATAGTTAGACAATTGGGATAGAATTGGGCTAGAAAATTGACAGATAATGGCACGGCGTCAATCTGCTTTGACGGAGTCGGTTGAGTATAAACTAAGCCTAAGTCTTTTCTTCTTGAGATGACCCAAATAATAATTAACGCACCTCATTTTTTTATTTTCACACTCTTAACAGTTATCTTCTTCGTTGTCCTAACATGGCCAGTACCCCAGATAGATTGACCTTATCTACACTGTTGCGAAGAATACTAAATGTATTAATTTACAGAATACTGAATACCCACTTTAAAATGTATTTTGTAACGTATTCCGTTACTTTGCAGAATCCTGGTACTGTATTCTAAATACTTCCCTTTAAAAACAGCATTCAGGTCTAAACAATTTCACAAAATGCTGGTTGCTACTCCCGCAGGAAAACAGGGGGCATATTAATGCTAAAAATTAGGTACTGACTGGGAAAAAGTAAATAAAACCATTTAATTATTTTTGGCACAACACGGCTACCTCTCAGTGACCAAAAACCAACCAAACAAACAAACAAACTGGTTTCTCTTTACATTTTGTTAGATTTTATATTTAGTGATTTAAATGGAAGTTTAGCTGTTTTGCAGCCACAAAAAATTAGGCTATTTGTAACTTTCTGTTATACGCACATATGCAAATTATTGTAAACTGATTTTCATTGCACTCCAAATGGAAAGCTTTTACCTTGTAGCCATAATTTTCGGGAAACCCATCACAACAACATATAATCAAGCTAACGTCATGTTAGATACAACCAACACCAGCACTGTACCGACACTGCTGGGAGGTAAAGACAGCAGAGCTGCTGCTACTGTACCACGGTATCTGGTTTTTAGTGGTAGCGGATTGGTTTTGTTTTTGGACATCGATGCAGTGTCTTAATTTTTTTAGTGACTTGCGCATACCTTGAAAGACTGGCTAGCCGGATGCTTTTTCATTAAAATCTTTTCAAAAAATCTTTTAGCTTGTCATACGAAGATGGCGCTTCATTCATTGATGCCGAATTACAGCTGCATACTTTACAGTTTGACACCAGAAGCATAGATGGCGCGACTTGATGACTAGTTTTGCCAAATTTGATCTTTTCCCCCGTTTTAACCACCACGGCTTTAGTCTGGCTTTTGTCAGGAATGCTCAAATGAAATCTGGCATCACTAGGAAAAAAATTTACTGTGAGAGAGCGCCGTTAACGAAGGCCACAATGAGTCCGTCCATAATAACGTTCATCAGATCAAAAGTGAGCGAGCTTAGGTACAACACTGTTGGATGCAGCGAGTAGGTTAACTGTCAGACAAAGATTACACTTGTCAGGTTTCGCCCCCGCTCCTTTTATAGAGTGACAATTTACTTGAATTTCCAGGATGTGAATGCATCATTTTCTTCTGTGCTAGTAGGTTTATTTGGCTGCGGTTGTGACTCCAACCCATCCACTCCTGGTCTGAACTCATACCTGGCCACTCATGTTTACGCTGGTGTTTGATAGTCGGGAGTGTTTTGGCCATAGGATCTTTATGGTTTTGGCGGCATGTTGTTCAGGGGTATTATGAAATAGCCCACACAATGCAGAGACATAGATTTCCCAAAATTTATATCTTCATCTTTCAGGTGGAAAGTGGAAAACAAACAAGTATTCCAATGGTATTATGAAAGCAACTTTATTCTGAATACCATGTTTAAAAATAGTAACTGTAACGGAATACAGATACTCTTAATTAGTACTCTAAATACGCACCAACGGCACATGTATTCTGTGACTCCCCAACACTGCTTATCTAGAATATATTTATCATCAACCTTTTTTTGAGTGGCATTGTGGGCTGTCAGAGTCACTTGTACATTGTATGTTGTCTGTATCAACAGAATTGCTGAATTCACATCAAGTTAGTTTTTTTCTAGTTTGGGTTGTTCTGTGTCAAGACCTCCCCTTGGATGGATCTTTACCAAATTATCCTGCATCCTTGTGGCCAAAATGAGCTTACTCTGTAGGATGGGTTGATCGATGTAGGGTTAACGGTAAAGGGATTTATTCTTTAGAGAAAGCTCAAAATAGAGCTACTGTTTCTTAGCATTGAAAGAAGTCCGGGATAATGCAAGCATCTGATCATGATGCCTTCCGGGGACATTGCTTGGGAGGATTCTTTGACATCCCATAAGGGGAGGACTACCTTGAGGTGGGCTAAGACTCACAACCCAGTTTGAAAAGTGGCAACACGTAGTCTGACCAGGCGGACATAAGGATAGTTTACAGTCTAGTTGGATATTTTTTGTAAATGAGAAGCAGATTGAAGACTCCTCAGGTTTTATATGTTCCCCAAACACTGCTGACTCATATCAACTCTTAGTTTTGCACTCACTGGTGTCCAAATGCCTTCATGAGGGAGTCAGTTCATGGCTGAGGACTCTGAGCTTAGTGCTTTCATCTTCTACAAATTCAACTTGACTTTTAGGATGGCATCATGTTAAGTCTAAAGTCCAAAGATGATGCCCCTCATGTCTGTGGGTTGTGATGTGATGTTCCTCTCACATATATTCTGTCTTTATTAAGCTCCTTGTTTCTCACTGTCCAACTGTAAGAGTTCCTGTGTCTTAAAAACGATGACACCAGAGAGATTCGGTTTTCCAAAAAGACATTTTCCATTTGAGCTTTTAAATGTGAAATGAACTCATCTAGACCCTGTGTGTGTGTGTTAGTGTGTGTGTTCAGCCAGGTGGAGAGCTATTTTAACTTGTCAGAAAAGACAATGGAGACATCTTCAAAGGCTTTTTCACCACCTTGTGCTCTTTGTCCCTCCCCTCCCTCCTCCTACTCCTTTTACTCACTCCTCGCCACCCTCCTCGAATTTTGCCTGTGCAATGCATAGCCCACCTCTTCCTCCCCCTCTGCCATACACCTGACTTATGGCTGTGCAGTAATAATTTGCCAGACCTTGGCAGGCCCAGTGTACATTAGCATATAAATAGCAGATGCACTGAGTGCCCATCACAGTCGACTACATTTAATTTTTGGTTTATAAGATTGAATGGGTTTTTAAACACACTGCCATCAAACTTGCCAAGAGACAAATGAAGTCAGGGAAGCAGTTGTCCGAGGTGGCGGCCTCACATCAGTTCTGTAAAGCACAGGGCTTACTTGAGGGGGAGGGTGGAGGTAGAGGCAGGGTAAGGTGTTGCTAAGGCTGGGGAGACACCTGTGGAGACCACATTTAGACTCTAGAGTGTTGGCGATAAGGCATGGCGATGCTACTGGTGGGAGGAAAGTTTTCCTCTGCCTTCTTGATGATGGTGTAACACGGTGTTGCCTCTCCCTCGCCGTTTGCTGCGCAGTGCTAGTTAACTAACAACAAAAAGGCCGTTACATTTTCCCCTTGCTTTCATAGATAACAATGGTTGTTCCTGGTCACAGAAATCGTGGATAGTTAAGTTATGGACATTTGACTCATGGAAAAGCCTTAAAAGCTTGATAAATGAATCAGCTAAGATCTTGTTATAATAGCCATACTCTTTAAATCTGTTAATTATTTTTTTTACCATTGTTATGCAAATAAGAGTAGTTAAACTAAGGCCATGTCCACACGTAGCCGGGTTTTTTTTTTAAACGAAGATTTTCCTCTGCTCCTTGAAAAAAAAAATCTCCATCCACACGTAACCGGATAAATGCGTTTTTCAGCACATTCATAGCCGTGGCAAACCTGTAGGGGGCAGTAGTTCTCCCCAGTCCTATCCGCCAAGAGAAACTTTATATCCTTTATCTTCAGCACGCAGCAGTTATACAGCTTATAAAAGCAAACAAACAAGACGCGCTTTAACAATGGATGATACCAACACAGTCTGAGGAAATAAATGCTGTTTTCGAGAGTAAACACAGGTCGCACATGTGGTGTTGGAGCATTTTTTGTCGCGGAAAGTGGCGTTACGGCTCTTAAAACTCCATTTTCAACCATCCACACGCAGATACTGAAAACGGGGAAAACGCAAATCTCCACTTTGGCCGGAGTTTTTAAAAAGCTTCGTTTTTGGTGCCGAAAACCTCCGGCTACGTGTGGATAACAGGCCAAACCGTAGAAAAATATCTGCGTTTTGTGAGATACCCGGCTACGTGTGGACAGGGCCTAAGTTGAGGTCAGAGCTTCACATAATTAATTCAAGTCTCTTCCTACCAGTGTCCGGGAACTTCTATTTGCATTCTAATGCTAATGCTCCATGAGGGCAACACAAGTTTAAAAGAGTTGAGTGAAAAACCTCCAGTATGTTTGTTGTTTTGAGAGCAGATCACAAAACCACCTCTATCTATTGCAGATTTATTTAGGACTCAGGGATTGGTCTTCTGAGGACTCCCTCTCCGTTCATGTTTTGATCTTGTGCAGCTCTCCCACTGCTTATGAGTTCAGGCAGCACAAATCCGACATACATTTTTATTTGCTTTAAGCTGATCATTTTAGAAATAATGGCTGTGATTGAATATACACTAAAGCAGTTGTAAAATAATTTTGGAACTAAGTCTGTAAGTCGCTGCATATCTTTCTTCTTCCTCCTCCTATCACCGAATGTGATGCCAGCACTTTCCTTTCAAAGCTTAACAATTGCATTCAGAATTTGAACTGCTGCCTCAAAAACTCTCCCAGCGACCTATGCCAGTATGCACGATATGGAGGTGTGGGCACTTCTCCCCAGCTGGAAGCATTATCGAAGTAGCGCCAGCCTCCATGTGCACATTTCTGTATGTTTTTTTTGTGTTTTTTTTTAAGAAATTGAAAGCGGCAAAAATATATTTCAAAAATGTGTTTTTATTTTACTCACCCTGGTCTGGCTGACCTGAATTCAAAATATAACTTAAGACAAACTTTTGAAGATTGTAGGTCCTGGTCCAACTGACATCACTCTAAGTCTAAGACATATAGAAGTCAAAACCAAAGAAAAATCTTTTTTTTTTCTAAAATTAAACCTTCAGAAAAAGATTTTTTTTATTCATTTCTAAAAAAAGATTTCTCGTCCAGCTCTAACAGAGCTTGTTTTCCTTTTTAATGCTGTGGTGATGAGGCGTTACCTTGTTTTTTCTCATCACATTGATCCTTTTTGTTGCAGCCGGGAGAGCAGCAGGGCGCTGTGTACGAAGAAGCTGGGGTGCAAAACGTTGGATGATAATTGCTTTCAGCACATTTCAGCTGCAGAGTGTGGGTATGGGTTTCAGCACCGGAACTTTTGTTTGCTCCAAACTCTTATGGAGATCCCCTCAGCTACCCATAATAATAAGTGCATACACCCCAGAAGACCAGGGGTCCTTAAATCCAGGCCTCAAGGGCCGGTATCCTACCAGTTTTAGATGTGTTTCTGCTCCAACACAGATGATTCAAATTGTCCAACTTCCTTCTCAGAGTGGCAAAGTTCTGCAGAGGCCTGCTGACGAGTCATCCTTTGATTCTGGTGTGTTGAAACGGGGAAAGAACTAAAACATGCAGTGCAGTGGCCGTTGAGGCCTGGATTGGGGGATCCCTGGTGTAAAGGGCCCCCATCCAGCACTCTGAGCAGCCTTAGTGAGAAGAATCCTGTCTGCCCCTGAACTCTAGTAAATCTCTTTTCATTTGGTTGCTGAAGATCTGATTGGTTGCTTCTGTTCTCTGTTTTCCCTTTCAGAGTCCGTTTTGTCTTTGAGGCGGGATCCTTGTAATTACAGTAACACACAGTCCGGCTTTACTTTAACAACTTTTTATTTTATTTATTCAGCGGGATTCTGTGACTCTATTTCTATCAAAGCTGCTTTTTAATGTTAGACTAACCAATATTTGTTCTGTCCTTTTCCTATTATAGTGACTCATGACTCTGCTTCACCCAAAGCATCACTTCTAATTTGTCTGCTGAATCTTGAGTTTCATTTACAGCAGCAGTTTTTATCTCCTGCGTGGGATTTTTCTCCTGGAGAATAAACCAAAGCTTCGTTAAAATGCAAAGCAGCCCCTCGCGCAGCCATGTGGGGGAATAGAGGCCATATTTTAGCCGCGCCGGCCGTCAGCAAAATGTTTCTGGAGGAAAGCTAATCCTGCTGTAAGACTTACAGCTCTGCCAGTGCCGCCCGACAGCACTCGATGCTATCAGGCTTAAATTAGGGTGAATTAGAGACAAAGAGGCAGAAAGCAGGGGAAAAGGGATGATGTTAGGGCAGGATTTTCCTCCAGCTGGGTGATCACTTCTTAGTCTTAGGTCATTGATCAGAGCAGAATAAACCAGCTGGGATTAAAGTAGACAAGCACAAAACCTATAGAGACTGTATCAGTGTGCATGGCTGTGTATGTGTGCTGGAAGTGAATCCATTGCTCTCTGAGGATGAATAATTGTTGCAGTGGCATGGAGTAATGGAGAAAGTTTGCTCTGCTGTTTAAAATGTTCCACGTTGTTTAACATCGTTGTCTCCGCATCCTGTGGGAGAATAAATAAGATGGAGTCCCAGTATCACAATCCTCACTTTCATTCGCTTAAACATCTTTTTTTGTTGTTGTTGTTGCCCAGAAATACAAGCATCATTTGTATCGATGTCGTTTCTGAGTCAGCGGAAATGGATTCTGTTTCCTTGAGCTGCTTGCTTTCTTACATGTCAGACAGATTGTTCTACCTGAAATTAGAAAAAAACGTTGAAAGATGTAGAGAAGAAATGCCAAACAGCTTTTTAGATGCTCTGCTTTGATTTGATTTTAGGAGACAATTTGAACTTGTCCACCAACTTCTATGGATTTTAAGGGGATATCATGCGACACCGCAGCAGAAAGGAGTTTATAAATGTGGAAGGAACATGATAGAAATCTGAAAGGTGTGGCATGCAGATGCCCCTAAATAAAATCTACAGCAAGCAGTTGCTCTCAAAAGTCACCTGATCGACCTGTCCCTTCAGGATGTTATGATCGCAACTGTTCAACCAATCAGCGCACATTCTGCATGGCTTACAACTGCATCCGATTATCCTTTATCGGATATATAACTTTAGCGCATTTAATGGATATATAACATTAACGCATGTTCTCCTTCAAATCTGACACCATCACATATCACGAAGCAGACATTGTCAACTTTATGCACAGTTAATCCAGTGCAGTTAATTAAAACAATATTATTAATGAACTAAAGATTCCCATGAGAGCATCAGAGCGTTGTCTCGCTATCTAGGAGCTGATGGCGCATCTGTGACCGGTGCAGCCTTTCACAGATGTGCTCCAAAGAGTATGGTGTTGTACCAATCAATAATGCAACAGCAGGATTCTAGAGGATGGAGGAACCTACAGCTGAAGCGGCGGCGTGCGGGTCGGGAAACGAGTCATCCAGAGAGTCTTTCTTTCTCCTGATCTCTTCAATCAGAGAAATATTCCATGATTTCAAAACTTTGGCTGAAGTGGTGCTTGTCAGTCCTAGTTTAGCAACATAGCATGGATTCCTTCTCCAGAAACCCATCAAGTTGTGAGACCCCAGCAGGTGATCTGTTCCTTTCTTAAGTGCGATCCTTTGATTTAGTTTTTCAAGTACGTTTAATGGGGCCACAGTCCGGGATTCTTGTCACTGTGGAGAAAAAGTTGCATGTATTGAACTGGTTTATGTGATGGCACAATGCAGATTCTCTGTTCAGCTGGAAACGATTTATTTGTAGGGATGCAACAATATCAAACCGATACGATACCGATACTTGGATCTGAGTATTTGCCAATACCGATTACCAATACCAATACTTCTACCACAGCAAAAAATGTATGAATTGGAAGACAGGTTTTCTTTTCTTCTCTGCTTGTTACAACAAGTTGTGGTGAATTAGATCAACTAAAATATTACAAGAAATGATCACAAAACGAAATAATTTCAAGTGAAAAATCAACATTTTCTGTGAAATTATTGCTAAGTTTCCACATTTTAAGTATTGGTTCATGGTATCGGTTAACTGTTACCGATACAGTACATAATCACTGTATCAGCCTTGATACCCAATACCAGTATCGGTATCGGTGCATCCCTATTTATTTGTATTAATTTTTATTAATACAAATAAATAGTATTAAATATGTCATTATGATCCAAAAATGAGACACCCTGAGCAGTGTAGTGCTTCTGGAATTTTTCAAACCCACGAAAAAAAAAAAAATATCATTACCTGTAACACCACGGTTAAAGTCAATCGCTCTGTGGGTCTAATTTGTTTGTTTTAATCATGACTGACTAGAATTGAATCCCTGAAGTCAGAGTTATTCCGTTTATACCAGCGATCATTTTTACTAGAACATGAACAAAGGAGAAGAGATGAACAGAAATATGTGCAGTTTTGGAAGTGGATGGTGAGTTTATGCAGGTCAGCTTACCAGCGCTTGTTATTTGTCCCGAACCCTCGCTGTAAGTCCTATGGTGATCATGCGCTTTGGAACCAATCACACTGTCCCCATCTCTCTCTATTTTTGTGATTACTTTATGGGAACCTTTCAGGGTATTCATAACTTGAAGCCAATATATAATTGATACAAAAACAAATCAAATTAATTGTGCATTCAACAAATGTCTCCTTTAAAAGAAGTAGAAGACAGTGTTCTGCTCGGATAGAAATAAACTCTCTTTGGCTTACATCCGAAAGGAGGATACAAAGAAAAATCCACATCATTTTCATGTTGAAGCACAGCAGTGGCAGCATTGTGCTGTGGGGGTGTGGTAAAAACAGGACAATCCTGGAAGAGAATCAGGATGGACTCCAGTAAAGAGCTGTTTTCTAGGAACTGGAGCAGGTTTAATCAGCTACACTTCCCCCTAGCTCCACTCTACAGGCCTCAGGTTGGTATATAACAAAGCTTTAGTCTAGAGTGGTAATTATAGCCAAGCCTGCCAAATGAAGGAAACACAGAACACCAGGTACTGAGTTGGTGGAAAATGACATGGTGTGTGTGTGTGCACAGATTTCACATGTCATAATTTCTCTGGCTCATAGAGCTCCCTCACACTGTGTGTTGTGGGAGCATTAATGAGTGCTAATTAGCCTTTAATTGTTTAGTTGCTTGTTAACTGAACAGCGAGGGTTGTAATATAAACGTTTTAATTGTTCTTTGCATGCCGCCTTGAGAGCAGCGGATGCAGGCTGGGACATGGTTAGCTGCCTCTGTCCGGCTGTGTGTGTGTGTGTGTGTGTGTGTGTGTGTGTGTCTGTGTGGTGGGGGAGGGTCTTTTTAGTAATCATTCACAAACTCATCATTTATAAACTAATTCAAACATGTTAATGGTCTTTATCTGCAGAAACACAGCACCCCTGCAACACACACACACACACACACACAGTGAGCCAATCCACACAAATGAAATGAGTGAACGATAAAGAGGCCTGTGGGAATAAGAGGTTAGTTTAACGTTAGGTTTTACTGCTCCTCATAACGCTAATCACCGTGATTATGATGCTGCTGAGCCGGAGTGTACGACTGTGTCTGTGTCTGCATCCTCAGCACCCCCACCCCACACACACACACACACACACACACACTAACATTTGTGTAATGCAAATTACCCCTCTCTGTGCAGGAGTCTTGTTCTGCATTGTAGCCCAACCATCGGCTAACAACCTCTCCAGGAAATTAAAAAACATAAATTTAGCTCTGCACTGATGGCTGATCATCAAACACACACGCACACATTCAAAGACCATTATCCCCACGCACACACACAAACACAAAGACATCACACCTCCTGCTTTTACTCAACCCTCTCTGTATCATCTGTTTGGAGTGGATTTCTTCTCTGTTTTAAGATGTTGTTAGTACCGTATTTCAGAGTAAATGTTGAAGACATTGAGCTTTTTTTCCTCACTATCCCCAGATATCAGCAAAATAACTGCGGAGAAGGCGCTTGTTTCTTCTTTACCATAAGAACTCACACTTATAGTAGTAGAGTTAACTATCAGTCATGGTGGAAATGCCACTGTTCAGTGCCGTCATTAAACTGAAGGGAAAAGTCCTCTGACTCTACACAACCTGCTGTCTCATTCGGCACTCTACGAGCAAAGCTTAAAGCCGAACGTCTTAAATTACAATCTGACATTGCATCTCTTCAGTTTGTAAATATAAACTAATTAGACCTTTGTAACAGATTTCTGCTGAAGGCTTTTTATATGCATTCTTCTCAGAACCTCTGGCAGCTGTCAGTCACATCAGTTGAAAGTAGCCTATCATACAGAAGCCATTTCAGCTGGTTGTCTTAGCACGCCATGCGTCAGGTCAGGTCATGCGTCATCAGAGGCAGGCAGCACTGAGGATCATGGTCTTAGATCACTCCAGTGCATTTAAGACAATTCAGCCTGATTTGCTTTGTGAAAATAAAAACTCCTGAAAACACAGGTGGAGGCCCCAACAATCACCTGGACTAATGCCTAATGCCAGACCACAGTTTGTGAGACTGAAGGATTGTGTGTGAGATCTGTCATCTGCAGAAATCGTTTTCTGTATCAGTTAGAAAGCTGGTGGAGCACTTTGTAGTATGGTGTGAAAACAACATCTTACCTTTTAATATGAAAAAACAAAGGAGATGATTGTAGATTTAAGAAGAAACAGAGTTAAGTCAAACACTGTTTGGATCATGGGAGAAGAAGTGGAGGTGGCTGAGGAGTATGACTACGTCAGAGTTCACCTGGACAACAGAGTGCACCGGAGACTGAACAGTGAAGCCATCTACAAGAAGCGACAGAAAAGACTGGACTTTTTAAGGAAGCTTAGGTCCTTCAAGGTTTGCAGCAAGACGTGCCGATCTTCTACAGTCTGTTGTGGAGTGTGACATTCTCTTCAGCTATCATCTGAGAGGGACTTAACAACCTGAAGAAAAAGGCTGGTTCTGTTCGAGAAACCTCGGGAGATGATGATGATGCAAAGAAGGGTTCTTCCAAGAGGAGAACACAGATATTCAGCCAGAAAAAATGCCAGGAGTCTCTTGACGGCTGTAAAAAAGATGTTGCTTGTCTGCTACTGGATTATTGAGGATGTATGCACTATATATATAATAGATACATTGCTGTGTGGATTGAAGAAAGATGCTAAGAAGTGATGTTTTAAAAGGATAAAAGCTAAACATATGCATGTCTGTACTCTGGTTTACCATTTCATTTCCATACCTTACCTCTGGTCCAGAGTTTCAGATTCCTGATGACTCAATCATTTGACTTTAGGGTCAGTATTTATGATTCTTACTCAAGAACTTCGTTTCTCTGAAACAGGCTAACACCGTGATGAAATGCTGACATTACTAGTTCTTTTTGTTGTCTAAGGCTAAAAAGCGGCTAAGTGTTACCTCCTCTTCCTCAGATGAAGGCCACCTCAGACGGAGAGGAGGAGGATGACGACGACGATGATGAGTTTGAAGAGGTTCCAGAGAAAGAAGGATATGAGCCGCACATTCCTGAGCATCTGCGAGCGGAGTACGGTCAGTTTACCAACACAAACACACACTGATCCACAGACACGTGCATAAACACGGATGGGAGGCTGCAGAGGAACATCTGATGCTGCCTTAATCTGCTCTGATTTCCACACACTCCCTAAACAAACACTTAGAGTCGGGCTTCAAAGAAGCAGCTGATAGAGGGCAGGTAAGGAGTTTAAGCGGGTTTAAGCACGTGTGTCTGAAAACCGGGGAGAAAGCTGCTCTCTTCAGGCCAGACACCTCACATCATCATCGCTTTGCTCACTTTTAGAATATTTCGTCTAAATTATATTTTATTTTCGTCTAATTATTATTTTAAAATATGATGACGTTTTCTAGGGCGTTTTACTCCAACATGTACTTTTAGTGGACATAACCCCTGGCCAAATGAGCCGAAGTTTGCAAGGACAGAGCTAAACTAGATTGTATGAATGTTTCTTTTTGTAAATGGTATGATAGAGGTATATAGTTGAATGAGTTAATGGACGGCTGAGTGGACAAATAAACAAATTAAAACGAAGATTCTGGCTAGATACTAACATTATAACATTACATATTATTTTTCACACCCATTACCACTCTGTTAAACTATGTGCGTCTTCCATGTATGCACACAAACACAACACACACTGCTTTGGTTTCCTTTTTTGGTGGTTTTTCTGTTGGTCTTGTTCTATAGTATTCTATCCTGTATATTGTGTGTCTTGTATGCTTTGTAAAAAAAAGATATAATCAACAGCATAAACATGTTAATTCACCAGAAAAGTCCTTCAGTCTTTACAAACTAATTTATAGAGGACTTCTTAAATACCATCAATCAATTTCTGACCACTTGGTCCAGACGCACAGATATTTTCAACTTTAAGCACCAGTTCAGATAAGTAAATCTTTCCAACATCTAAACCCCCAAGAGAAGTTATCTTCCCAAGGCAAGAATCTTAAAGCTCAGGACAATAACCTGTGCAGGAGTCCCACTATTTGATTAAGCACAAGTGGATGTGCTTTTCAGTTCCACGATGACGTTGTGAGACTGAGACTGAACATTCAGGCCACAGCAGGTGAACTTTTTTTATTCGAAGTAAAATATTTTAATTTCATTGTTTATATATAGTTCTCTTTTCAGCTAGTTTGGACTGAATACCATGTAAAATAAATATAATAATAAATGCTATTTTATATGTTATAATGTTAAAAAATGGACTAGTAAAATAGATTTTGACTGGATTTCTTAGACCCTGTCGGCCAAAATGATAGATAAAAAAAATATCTAGCATGACCTCTGGCACCGACACCCTCTTGTGACTGAATGGAAACTGTGCTGAGGTGATTAATCTATAGTCGTCCCAGATCACCATGAATCACTATATGCTTTGTTATACTCTGTTTATAGCATGAGCTTTCTTCCGGCTCTCAGCAAAGACGCACGCTTTTTCTCTCCCTCTTCCTCCTGTGTCTTATCCCACTGCTCTATGTCTCCTGTGCCTCTATCTGGAGTTTCTTTTTGCATTTTTCTCCAAACCAAGCCGAAGAAGCTGAAAGATGGAAATGGTCAGCTGGTCTCTTAATGCTATTGATAAAATCTACGAAGCACCGGAAAAGGGCATCCGGGTTTGTATGGAAGAAATCTGGCTCTTTGGATTTATGTGTATCGGGTTTCTGCTGATTGGAACGGGCATTTACTGGATCTGCCACAAAATGGAGCAACAGATATCGAAATTGGAGACAGTTCTGGAAGTGATTAGAAGGCTGAAGGAGCAGTCTGAAGCGTGGATTCGTGCTGATGGAACTCAGAACCTCCTGCTTGGTGAGCTCAGGTGCAGGCAAGACGCTGCAAGAGGCGATCTAGCTGGCGCTTTGGGACTCATTCACGAATCGTCATTGGACTTGGAGAAACTGTCAATGTGGATTGGTGCAACTGGAAATGAATGGATCTAGAACTTTAATTTGGTTGAATTACTATAGAAAAGGGACTGCTGACGGACTGATAGGACAGAGGAAAATTGCTCTTCCTGATAACCATAACAATTAGTAGTTTGGCTCCCATGAAGACCTTCAACTGGTCCACAATCAACTGCTTGTAAGAGAAATTAAACAGAGTCCCCTCCCCGTCCACCTGCAACTACTGATGCACACACTCACATGTGAAACATACGCACACACACCAGTCCCACCGTCGTGCTGCACCTGTGTATTGTCAATGTCTGAATATGTACTTAAATGTTTATGGTGTGTTTTTTTTTCTATTAGCTTTCCTTTGTCTCTGGACTAAGGAATCAAAATACAGCTGAGCGCTTTTTTTCACCACCGTGGACCCTCCCTGACCTTGTGTATCTGTTTTCTTATCTGCAAACATGGGAGCACCATTCTCTGGCTGTAAGCCCTTCAGTGACCTGGATCTGTTTGTATTGTTTCTTGTTTGTTTGTCATGATCTTGGACAGGTTGTACTGTAAACTGGATTTGATTTAAAAAAGCATTGCTGCTCTTTCCTTAACATGCTCTAAAGATACTCGTAATGAGAGTGAACAACCATATATTAAGTTTCTAAATGGCCATGTAATGACTTATTGTTGACTTTGTAGCCCTGTTTATGTCTAACATGTTTACATACAGTTAAAATACATTTCAGGAAAACGCATTGTAGGAGTTTTTTTTATAATTTCTTTGTATTTTGTTGCAACACATATGTATTTGAACACCTGAGAAAATCAGTGTTAATATTTGCTAGAGGTTGCCATTGTAATATTGGAAGATCTAGCCACCACCCTTCTTCAATGCTCTGATTAAGGGAAGGAGGTTTTTGCTCAAAATATCCCAATACTTAGCCCCATTCATTCTCTCATTAATACAGGGCAGTCATGCTTTCCCCTTCACAGAAAAGCATCCCCAAAGCATGATGTTTCCACCCCCATGCTTCACACTAGCTCATCCTTCCTTTTCCTCCAAAAATGGCAAGAGAATTTTAGATCAGAAATTTCTATTTTGGCTTCAGTTGCCCCAACAGTTGATCTGTTTTCACCCAGCTGTTTGGCAGTTGCCCTTTTCAGGCTTGTGGAGGTCTACAAATCTGTCCATGGTGTCTTTAGACAGCTCTTTGGTTTTTCCCATGGCAGTAATTGGAGTCTTACTGTGGGATGGACATTTGTCTTTAGTAAGCTCAGACAGGTGTTACTGATTTAGACTAATACTTAGGTGCAGCAATAAAATACAAAGAAATTCTTTAAAACTCATATGATGTGATTTCCTGAAACAAAAAGTTGTCTCTCACTGTGGAAATGCACCTGCAAAGTGAATTTCAGACTCTTCCATAATTTATTCTAAGGAGAACTTGCAGTCGTAGGGTATTCAAATACTTATGTTCCTCACAGCATGCCCTACTGAGCTGTGACATCCCCAATAATAGCACCTGACAGTGTCGCTTGCTGGTCGAACGTTGAGTTTTCACAGATCAGCATGTGGTTCATCTAATGTGGACCATCACACCGACCCGCCTCCACCTCTGAGTGGATGTGTTTAGCCTCCAGGCAGCACATGGAGAGAGAGGTCATATGTTCAGGTCAATAACCAAGTGGCTGTTTATTTTATTGCTATGTCAGCTCTAGAACAACATGCTGTTTTCTAAGTATAAGATGGTGTTAGTGTTCCGTTACCATTTGACTTAGAAAGAAGGTACAAGCTCCAGGCAACCGTAAACACCAGAGTCACCATGAAGCTGCTATGTCAGCCTTATTGAACCATCATTCACAGGGGTTCTATGTTAACTTGTGTTTTTAACTGTGAGGCTTTTTTATGTGTGTTAATGGCACAATAATACAATTGTTGCTGGGTCAGCCCTGTTGTTGTGGCCAGGGGCAGATGACCTTTGACCAATGCAAACGCTCCTCTCCTTCTTCGTGAGTCATTCCATTCAGGTCGAGGCTTTCACTTCACCTGCAACCCCGCCCCTCTCTACTTCTTTCTCCTTCCATTACTAATCAATTAGTCGCCAGAGTAATTAGATTCTATCTGCTGGGCCCAAAACAGCTGTGTCTATGTGTCTGTGTCGGGGTGATTAGTAGGGTGAGGTAATGATCTTGAGGGGCCTTACCAAATTAACAATGCAACCTCTTTAATGAGCCCCTATTAGCCCTGCACCTATATTCTACCACCCACTCTCACACTCTCTCTCACATGCCATCCAGCTGCTGCCTTGCACAAGTAACAAGGAGTAGCACTTTATGTTTTAGCCTGTATTTTTTCCATGACATATAACTTAAAAAAACCTTTTAGGTCCACCGTCATCATTTTTGAGAGAAAAAAAGACTAAAAGAAGGAGTTTCAATATGTACATGTCTGGTACTTGAGTGATGATAGGTTGAAGCAGGAGATGGATTAGCAGATTGGGATGTTGGCTGCCGTAATGCGGGTGCTGCTCTGGTCTGACGTGGTGAAGAAAGCTGAGCCAAAAAGCAATGCATGGCAGACAGCTTTAGCTTCCTCGGTATGGTGGGGGAACTCTTGGTTATAGGATGAAGAGCTCTGTCTTCCAGGGGTAGTTCAAAGTAGAGCTTCTTCTTCTCTGCATGGAAATTAGTCGGTTGGTTTTAGGTCAGGTGCCTCTTTTTGGGAGTTTTCAGGGCATGTCCCAGTGGGAGGAGATATCTGGGGTTCACCCTGGTCCTGTTACCCCCCAACCTGATCTCGGATAGGCAGAAGGCGTGTTGAAGATGGAACAGATCAGCTTCCTATTGCTATATCAGAACTCAGCATTTCTGAACATATAATTATCAAAAAGGATCGCTGGATATTTAGCTTTTAGTGTAGGATGTTTAATAGAAAAAGATATGGGGGAGTTTTTTGATTGGATGCTGCCGATGTGTGTTGCCCTTTAGGGTTCTGCCATGCTCCCTAGTTCTAGTGTTAGGATGTCGAATCGCATGCTGTTGTCTTGCTTAAGATTTTTGGGACTCAAACAATGACAACAGCTCGCAGTAGTTCTAACCTCTCCACTTTCACATTGTAGATTTAGTGACTATTATAGACTGGGTCATGATTATGTTACGGAAACAAGGAGTTGTGTGTTATTAGTGTGGCAAGAGAGGCTGTAAAAGCACATTGTGACCCTGGTGGAGCGGCTAGACACTGAATAAAAGTGGCCCAAGAGTCCCCCTATCATATGATACAATTCCACCCTAGGTCTATCATACTTGTCACATTATCATTTGGATGTTGTTCATAGTTTAGAAGCACTTGTTCTCCAGTTGTTTTCCATGATTCTGCTGCATCCTACAGGCTCAGAAACTTAAAGGCTGAACTAAATCTCAGATACAGTTTCATGGAAATCTGAATGAGTTATGAGATTTGTGGAAAATTCAGTTATGAGAACACGATGGAGCATTCAGCCCTTGAGAGTCAAACTACAGAAACTACTGTATTCTGGGCTTACAATTATCCTCACGTCAATATTGCATCCCTTCTGATTATATTAATGGTGTGTTTGCGCTCCTCTATCCAACCTAACTCTGACTTTACTATTTATTTTCTTAAATAATTTACTTGTGATCATCATCATCTTCTCCATATTCATCTCTTTCTTGTCCTATTTGATCTCTCTCTCTCTCTCTCTCTCTCTCTGTATCCCGTCTTCCTGGTTATCAGCTCTCTTATCCCTCCCTCTGCTGTCAGGACACTAGCTCTCTTTCTCAAATTAACATTTTAATTACAGGCCCTGCTTAACCCTGGAAAATCAATACTTCTCTCGGATTTTCCACTCGCTTTCTCTTCGGCTTCGGTAACCCCCCCCCCTTTTTTTTTTTTTTCTTCCCCTCACTTTTTTCTCCGACAACCCTCTTACAAACCCACAAAATACACGTTTCCTACATTGATCTGGGCATCGTTACATCCACACCATCCAGTCAACTTGGTGTTCCAACAAAAGGGGATTGAGTGTGTATTTTACGTTCTGAGAGTGAGAGAATTAGTGTTTGTGAGTGGTGAGGTGGTTAAGGAACAGTGTGGTTGAGATAATAGTATCTGATTCATTTGAAGTCTTTTATCCTGATTATGAATACATCAGAACCTTATGAACGTGTGTATCTTGGCTCTGTCGACTGCGTCCAAGTCTTTCTTTATACATTAAAGATATCAGATCTTGGGTTGTAGAGCGGTTTTTGTACTACTATGCCACTGATGTCTGTGAGTAGTAGCCCAGATTATTCAACATAAGTATTTATCATAATTAGAGGTGCACTGAGCAGATAGTTGGTAGCCTATTTCAGATCACAGATTTAAGCTCTAACCTGATGAAATCGATTTTAGCCATTTCCCTCCATCCATTGTTCATATCATCAGATCGCCAGTCCATCAGAAGTCAAACAACTATGCACACACACAAACACACACACACTGATAGAGAGACCAATTAACCTAACAGTTATGTTTCAGCACTAAAGTAGGAAGCCAGTGCAACAGGAGAGAACACATGTATGCATAAGGAAAACATGCAAACTTTATGCAAAAGGTTACTCAGTTTGGGATCTGAACCCAGGACCTCCTTGTTAGAAGACAGCAATGCACCATACTAATAGTAGCTCGTCCTAATGTCTCTTTAGGAACAATGTATTGAAATAATTTTGTGTATGCTTTATGCCTGAATGATCATCAAACTGTGCTAAGAATAAAATGTTAATAGTAAACTCAAAGTAAATAGTCTAATAATAGTAACGGATATCTGGCCAATGGCTACCTCCTGGAGGTTTTAATTATGATTTAATCAGTCCTCTGCTGTATGATCGAGTTATTTTGCTTGATCGTTTAAAAGATATATAATTAAAAATCATGTTTGATCTTCTTTTTTGTTTGTATATGAAGTGTAACTATCCTGCGCCACAGATATTTCCATCACTCATGTAAAAATAATCTGTGTTTTCCTTCATTTTTCAAAATCTGCCGGCTTCACCTGAAGATTATCGTCAAGGAGGAGAGTTGTCCTAGATGGATTCTATTCTGGTTGTATTTGTCTGGCTGTTTTCAGTCTGTTCAATGCTAAGAACAACAACATCTGTTTCCCATTGGGTTCAAAACTGCCCCCGATCAGGGCACAGTATTATTTGATGCAATTGCATATTTTCACTGCACATTCAGGGCCAATTAGAAAGACTAAATATGTCACACAGATTCAATAAATATATCAGACAGACTGTAGGACGTCAGCACATGTTCTACATGTGTAATCAAACATTTTTAGTGGTGATATAAAGAGAGACAGAAATTAGCATTTGCCAACTGCCTGTTATTTAGGCCATAAACATTTTACATTTTAAAGAAAAAATATTTTATGAAACAAATTAGATAAAACATTATTATATTGTTAGTGCGATTTTAATTGTCATTATGACAGGTTAACCAGTGCCTCCCTGCCTCCCCTGAACACACATAACTGCCATTGACAGCATTATAATTTAGATCAGTTTTATTGGAATTAAGTCTTACCTCATTTCTGGGTAAACCTGATGCAAAACCTATGGATCCTATATTTAAGTTTAGTCTAGATAGGAGTGTGTTTTATGTCCTGCTACGTGTTTCGGACCCCAGAAGGTAAAAAAATATGCAGCTAGCCTGTTGGTCCCGTTTACTTCCAAAGTTAAAGAGACGAAGTGTTCAGATGTTTTTAAAACCTCTGATGGTGTGTTGTTGCAATGACTGATCTAGAATCAAAGCGCCTCAGGTCAGGCCTGGTAACAGGTGGGGTCAGTTCCTGGCTTACGGCTACCTTTTGATCGCTCCTGCTGTTTGTCTGCTTGGATGTGACTGCTTAAGTCCTACTCAGCCCCCAGAGACCCGAGGCTAGTCAGCCATTTGGCCTCCCAAGAACACACACACACACACACACACACACAGATGCATACATTGTCACACAAAAGCATTAGTAAAGCACAGAGATGGTTTATCCTGCAGTGTTGTTGTCACATTGCTGCAAGTTCGTATTTTCTGTAAGGAATTTAAAGGTATCGTTCTAATACTTTTTCCAGAGTGTAAGAGTGAACACATGATGATTGCTTTAAGGTGTGTTGGTTCCTTTGGTGCTTCTAAAAGAGTTCTGTTTAGTCATGCTCTCCCTTTTGGTAAAAAATAAACGAGGATGTGTAACCATGGAAACACTGTACTGTTTTTTACTATTGGCAGCAATTGTTTAGTGTATCAAAGCTCAAATAATACCTGAATTATAACCCTAAATTCTGGTGGAGTGGAAAAGATTGCAGAGCAGAGAGAGAAGGAAGTTCAAACCATCTCCTCCAATCGCCATAAAGGACGAGTATCATATCCCCAACTATAATGTCTCTCCGCCCAGCTTTCCAAACACAGGATCAGAGAGAGATTCAAAGAGGAGCAGCGACAGGTGGATTAGCAGTCACAGCCAGAAACTGATGGTGTGATTCAGGACGTGTTACTGCTGAATACTGTCTCTACCACCTGGACATTGATCTCTTAGCATGTCATGACGGTCATGAGATCTTTTTACATCAACAACCATCAGTCAGAGGTAGACTGACGTCTGCTGGAGACTCTTCCTGCCCACAGCATCACCATCAACATGACTCTTTGTAGGTTATTGGATTATATGAATTATGATAACATGATCTGATCATTTCCCTTTGGGATAAGAAATTGAATTGAACATAATCACCATTATTATCATTTTCAGGAAATATGAGCAAGTTCAATGATGCAATTATTGTTACCTGGCAGTGTATTACATAGTGAGAAAACATTACCTCCTAAAATGTGTTCCATTAAATCTAAACAAGTTAACTATAGTCAGAATTTGTGTGACTTTGATAAAGGTTCCATTTTAAAGGCCTTCAAATGCTGCTGCTCTTGGTGGATGATCAGAACTTTAAAAAGTGGTCCAGCTCACCTGGCATTTATAGGAATAATAGAGAAATGTCTCTTGCTTTGCCTGAACATCGCTGCCCGTCTCTGAAATCTGTACTACATCATATTGAGTACCGGAGTCCCTCAAGGTTGTGTGCTCAGTCCGTTGCTGTTCACATTCGCACAGGGACAACAATTCACTGTAACTGATCTGAGCTACCACCTCTGATTACAGCTGTGTAAAACTGAACATGAACCCTTCAGCACAAATAAACCTCATCCTCACATTTAGAGTAATGTAGTCTAACTGGATGCAGGTTTCACCCCATGTGTTAATGAAGCTTCTGATGTGATGAGGATATGTGTCTCTAAGAGAAACGGACCTAACGTTGAAACACATTTTCTTTGCTTAGGTCTGGATCCCTCTCCTTCCACCTCAACTGCAGCATTGACACAAAGGAAGCCCCCGGCCAACAGACCTCCAGCTCCCCCTCTTCCCTCCGCCTCATTTTCTTCCTCTAAAAGACTAAAGAGGCTTCTAGAGGAAGAGCAGGACCCTGCGTCTGCTGCTGCCACACTGCGTGTCCTCAGACAGAAGATCCCACTTCCAGAATCCAGGTGACAGCCTCCCTCCTTGACCATCCATTTAGACATTCCTCTTGATTGTTTTCACTTGTTTCACCCTGTATTTTGAACCGTCCTCCATGTGTCTCCTCTTGAGCAGCAGCAGTAGCAGAACCACAGGCCCCGGCTCATCTCAGTCGGCCTCAGAGGAGAAGCCTCTAGAAGCTCCAGTTGTTCCATTTGGTTTGGACCTGTACTACTGGGGCCAGGAGCGCCCCAATGCCGGCAAGATCATCAAGTAATACACGATAGAAACACACACTTGGTCAAGTGGGTGTAAGTAGGTATGGGGACCTGATCCTGCCAAAATTGAAACTAAATGAATAAATAAATGTTAAGATTAATAAAGAATAAAAATAAATCATGTGGAGCTAAATTATCAAATGATTAATGAATTAAAAAAATTAAGATTAATGATTTAATTCATATTTTTAAAATAAATGGGTAAATAAAGATATAAATAATTAAATTATTTACTTAATAAAGAACTTGGTAATGCATAAATAAAAAATGGGTAAATAAATAAATATAGATATAAACAAATAAATTATTAAATAAAGAAATATTAAATAAAGAAATAAATGGGTAAATAAATAAGGATATGAATAATTAAATGATTAAATTAATAAAGAAATTGGTAGATATTAATAACTGGTTAAATAAATAGGTAAATAAATAAATAAACGTAGATATAAATTAGGGCTGGGCGATATGACGAAACATATCATCAGGACCATTAAAAATATTTATCATTTTAAATGAATCTCTATCGTTTAAGCCACGGTTATGGTTTTACGGCAGTACATTACGTCAAAATGCACCTTATTGCAATGCTGTGCACGCTGCAGTGCATGATCAAACACGAAGGAAGACGGTAACCAAAACATTTCAGACCAGGGATCTAAACAAGATGATCAGACAACCCAAACTGAAGAGCTTGGTCTCCCTGCGACTCCCCTGCCCTCTCAACGCGCATCTTGAACAGAAGAAAAGCGTCTCAGACAGAACAACGCCAGCTGTAAAAGCTGTTTCGTTCGCTAGCAACACATCAGTGGTGTGCTACAGCGTCTGTGTCTGGAACTTATCAGAGCTTACACCACGACTCGAAGTTGCTTTTGCAGCTTTTGCTCGTTGACTTTCTCTGTGTTCGTTGTCGGGGTTCTTGAGGAGCTGGTAAACTTTACAAACAACTTGTCTGATCTGCGTCGGTATTCTTATATCCAAATAGCATCGCTAACCATCTCAAGGAAATTTCAATCAAACGCAACTGGACTTGGTAATTTGTCTTGGAAGACGTTTCACCTCTTATCCAAGAGGCTTCATCAGTTCATGCTCGCCGCTGACCAGGCTGGGACTGGTCTTCCAGGACAAATTACCGAGTCCAGTTGCGTTCGATTGAAATTTCCTTGAGATAATGAATGAATGAGAATATTCATAGACTTATCGCTAACCATAACTTGACTGTTTTCCTAATCCTACTGTTCGGGAACCAGTGCCTCACCCTAACACGATCCATTTGTTTAACATTTACGAGCAGCAGCCGCCTCGCGTGTGGGTGAAGTCGTAACACATCTCGAGGGTTAAATAAATAAAAAAACAAATAAAAAGAAGATGGTGCACGAGGAGAGAGAAAAAAAACACTGCAGCCAAAACGTACTGTAAAGTTACGAAAATGAGTGACAGCAGGTATCGCTGCAAAATGTGGATGCTTTTCAAAAAATATGTTTACCTTAAAAGCAGAGAGTAGAACTGAGCCGTTCTCCTAAAATATCCCTGATCAGTACATGATGAGGCGTGTTATTGTCATTTATCATTGAAAACTGCATTTCCACATTGCAAATGTGTATAAACTATTCATTAATTTTGTTTTTTTTTATTGCTATATCGTGAAGTATATCGTTATCGGGATATAAACTGAGCTATATCAGGATATAAAACCTTGGCAATATAACCAGCCTAGTATAAATAATGAAATGATTTAATAAGTACATTTGTAAATAAATATATTGATAAATGTGTAAATAAATTTGTAAATAGATAAATAAATATATTTGTAGTGAATACATAAATGGCTAAATAAATAGGTTGGTAAATATATAAATAAACAAATACATAAAAAATTGAATAATACATAAATATACCTGGGAATAAATATAAAAACAAGATGTATTTCCACATTTGTTTATTTGTCCATTTATTTATTTTTCAAATGTTTTTGGGATGATCAGTACTCCATAAGTAGGTACAGAGGCAGCCGTACACATGACTGTACACCAGGCTGTTTGAGGAATTCACAACACCTGTATGCTTTCACACTGCAGCCACAACCTGTAAGGTACGAAGTAGAAAGGAGAATGATGCACCAGTTTTACAAATAAACCTGATAAGTGGGGCATGCAGAAGTACTTAAAAGCTTTTATCTGATACCCCCTAAAAATGGAATCCACCTTTGTGTAAGTTAATTTTAGTCCAGCTATTCTCTGAGGCCTTAAAGGTTTATTAGAGAACACTAGAGAACAACCTGCATGATGGAAACCAACCAACCCAGCAGACAGGTCAGTGAGGAAGGTGTGGGGAGGTTAAAAGTACAGTTAGCTTCTAAACCAAGACCTAACATCTTAGAGATCATGGAGAGGAGATGGCAAGACTGCAAACCTACCAAGACACGGCTGTCCATCTAAAGTGACGGTCCAGGCAAGGAGAACATTAATCAGAGAAGCCCCCAGAGACACATGGTGGTTGTTGTCCTATGTATTGCTTGGACAACTATTGGTTGCACGCCTCACAAATTTGTCCTTCATGACATAGGACAAATGAGAAGGTCGTTGTTAAAAGAAACGCCCAAGAATACCTGTCTGTTTGTCTCAAGCCATGCAAACATGTGGAAGGAGGTGCTCTGTTATGGATATCATGCAAATTACTGTGCGTCAGGAAACTAACATGGCACATTACCCTAAGAACACTATCCCTACATTAAAGCATGGTGGTGGCACCATTAGGCTGTGGAGACGTTTTTATGCAGCGTAACATGACAGATGGATGGAGCTAAACGCAGGACAATGTTGCTTGGAAGCAGGTGTTCCAAGCTTTCAGCAGGACAACCACCTCACGTGTAGGAATGGCCTTGTCAAAGTCCAGACCGAAGTCACAAGAATCCTTAATAACAGAACGGATGTTTCCAGATTCTCCAGTCTGACTGAGCTCAGGTATCTGTAGGCTACAGGATATCAGGAAATAACCCGGATGATGTTTTAGTGGAACATGGTGATGATGAGAGTGGTTGAATTAAATCCACATCTTCTCCATTCCTGTTGTGCCTCCTACTTTGCCGTTTCAATACCTCAAACAGCATCTGTGGCCTTTAGCTTCAGTAGACAGCGTGGGTTTAATGCCCCAAAGCAATAAAAGGAACTCCTTAAAACGTCCCTGTTGTTTCCTGTCACAGGTCAGCCTCTCAGCATCAGTTCTGGGTTCCTGCAGAGGTGGAGGAGGAGGTGGAGAACCAGGATCTGTTGGCGCAGAGTAAGAGTAGATACATCTCCTTCCCAGGGAAGTTTGAGCCCGTCACCCATTTCTGCAGAGCCCCGCTGGGTAACGGCACGCTGTGTCAGCGGCAGGACCGCGTCAAGGTACCAAACCTGACTCTTTAAAGCATGCACCCCTCGTTTGTTCTCCGTTTCAGTTGTGCACTGTGAACCGCCACTGTCTGCCCTCAGTGCCCTTTCCACGGCCTGATCGTCCCCCGCGACCAGGAGGGTCGACCGTGCAGAGAGGAGGACCGACAGAGGGAGGAGCTGGAAGAAAGGAGGAAGAGGGAGCAGCAGCCTGGTGAGGAGATGGAAAAAAATAGAATTTGACATAAATGAGGATTTTAAAGGGATGTTCCACCACTAAGTGAATTTAAGTTTGTTGCCATACTCCTCACAATGAGATTAGTTGAAAAAAAGTTTTGTAACCAGCGCAGTCATTCACTCTTTGCTTTAGCTTGGCATAAACAATGTAACTGAATGGGAAAAACTAGCATTTTGTGTGCAAAAGTACTTAGAATGACTTAGTATTGATCCTAATTATTCTTTGTGAACTCAATAATCATATCAACTGCAACCGAACAGTAAGACAAGCACGAAGGAATTACAGGAGCTGATTTAGACCTGAGACTGCATTACGACAGAGCGACGCTGTAAGCCGCTGGTGCAAGGTGCAAGGTGCGAGGACAGGATGCAGTGGTCGAAAAAGACCCTTTTTCTAGGGATGCAGCGATATCACTTTTTTCAAACCGATACCATGCCGATACTTGAATCTGAGTATTTGCCAATACAGAGTACCAATGCCGATACTTCTACCACACAACAAAATGCAATGAATTGGAAAGAAGGATTTTTTTGTTCTCTGCTTGATAGAAAAAATGCTGGTGAATTAGATAAAAGATAAAATATCAATAAAAATGACCACAAAATAAAATGTCAATGGATAAACTTTTTCTATGAAATGATTGTAGTTTCCACATTTTAAGTATCGGTTCGTGGTGTCGGTTGATTCACTGATACAAGTACATTAGAACGGTATCAGCGCTGATAACGGTATTGCTATCGATGCATCCTCCCATGTTTTCCGTGAAAAAGAAAAACACACATGCATGGCTACTACCTGCTACAGCATAGTAAGTTGCAATAACAATGACAAGGTACATGACAGACACACATCTTCTTTGATTCCCACATTCCAGGACCCTACCTGTTGGAATCAGCGTGATTTACTCTGCATCACTAAACGTTTACAGTCATGAGGGTGAAATGTTGCACATCTTATCCAGGAAACTGGGAGCTGATGTCAGCATCATGATTTATCCTGATCAGGCCTCATATCCACAACGCTGCTCACTGTAGTATTTGCTGATTTTTATTGGGTTCATTGTTGTTACATTTACTGTTGATGTAACTGTTAAAAATGATTACAAGTAGTAAATGTATTCATAAACTACCTAATAGGAAGGGAAACTTTTTTCATTTTTCTATTGCAGCACACATCTGTTGTTGAAAACAGGTCAGAGTCAGTTTAAACTGAAACTTTAGAAATGAAATCACCAATGTAGCTTCAGTCATCCAGTCCAATAAACAGGACCAAACATAGAAGGAAGCAGGTTAAGCAGTTTGGCAGAGGGGACGTTTAGCATACAGCTGCAGCCAGTATATATCCACGCCAACCTTAGAAACGTAGCACAGCTTACAGGGACAGGGTTTCCATTAGTAGAAGAGTTATAGACAGAAAGTAAGACCTAATCTATT
The DNA here is from genome assembly GCA_028564705.1 of Apricaphanius iberus. Taxonomy (NCBI): domain Eukaryota; kingdom Metazoa; phylum Chordata; class Actinopteri; order Cyprinodontiformes; family Aphaniidae; genus Apricaphanius; species Apricaphanius iberus. Next base: position 361,670 of record JAPXFQ010001501.1, on the reverse strand, counting down.
TAAAGAAAGTTTTGAATATTGAAAACATCTTTTCAGCCGTTGTCCTTTTATCTGAAGCATCATCAGCTGGAGATGGGGAGGTGATCTGGTCTCTCTTCTTAGAACAGTCTCAGCTCAACAGATCCCACCTGTTCTCTTTTCTCCCCTCACATAGCACCATCTTTAATATTTACTCTTTCTGCTGATGGTGTGTATGTTATTGTGTGTGGGTGTGTGTTTGAGCTGCGCTGCCACCAGTCTACAGTATGTCCACCTGCAGTGTCTTGTTAACCACCAGCTCTGTGTGTGTGTGTGTGTGTGTGTGTGTGTGTGTGTGGCCATGGCATTCAGTCCATTGAGTTGTGAAATAGCATCTTTTGTTACCAACTACACTATCGATCAGTGAGTCAATCTTGTTCATATACCTACACACACACACACACACACACATATATATAAATCCATCTCACAGCAGGGGGCGGTGGCCTGACAGAAACTGATGGACCATTGGCCTCTGCTCCCTTGGTCACAAATTTATACAGAACACACACACACACACACACACACACACACACACAGAGCAGCATTCACTGTGCCATTAACTCAGGCCGCACCATCTGCTCAGAAGTTTGCTGCTTAAAGCTCAAACTCATGTATCGGCTTAACCCCCAGAAAAAGAAGCTGACTGTTTACAAGGTCTGTTACCTGATCGAAATGTTCTCACAATATTTCATGCTATGTATTGTGAACGTCATTTGGGCGACAATTTATACACCTCAACTGTTCTTTCAGCTTTAATCTGCCCTTGTAAGCAGGCTAGATCCTCACAAACGCTGATTTGGCAGCTTCTTGGAGCAGAAAGTGAAGCCAGTACAAAAAGAAAGCACTGCGTGTCTCCCAAAACAGGAACTAAACCTTCTATTGATACTTAACGTTTCCGAAAAAGTCACTTTCATCAGCAAGTTTTAGTTTAAGTTCAGATTTTTGTGTGTGATAAACAATCTCTTGTTGCTGTTGCTGTTGAAGCCCCTCGGTGACAGACGACATGAGGCAGGTGGTGAAATCCATCGGCGGCAACTCAGAGTGACAAGAGGATAAGCTAACAGCCACAGGCGCTGATTAGGAATTCAGTTAGGACCAATCACTCTCTGAAACATTGTGTTATAATATCAGTTATTACAATTATTGGTTCAAGTGAAATAAAGATGTTTAAAGTTAGAGTAAGGCCACAAATGAGCAGGTTATGGCTAGCTGCTAAGAAAAAAATTACTAGTAGGATGAGCTGATGCTACAGCTTTAGCTACAGCAACAGTTGTTCTTAAAACTGTATTACACCCCGGTTATAAACCTTTTGGACAGAAATAAAATAAGATGCATAAATTCTGTTGTGGTGCTAACTGCTATTAGCATAGATAATTCAGTCTTTTTCAGTTCACACCTCCAGCCATTTCCAGTGAATCTGAAGAACCAGAAGCTGTGTTTAACTGTCCCGCTAGGATTTCCCTGATATTTGCTTCCTTGAGCTGGAGCCACAGTCTTCAGAGAGGTTACGAAGGGTCAGGAGAATCCAGTTGTACAAAGATAAAAGAAGAAAGAGACATAAAAACCTCTACAATGTTTTCTACACACCATAAGTTACAAATCCCGGGACAAAATATGAGTCCATAAAGACGCTACAGAAACTGAACATTTCTCTGAAGATGATAAATTGATCCTACAATGGTTTGAAAACAAGGACTTAATCATTTGGAGCTAATGTTGCAGGCTAACCTTAGTATCTTACATTGGTAGCTTTCAAATATAAAGGTTTGCTGAGTGAAAGCATGACAGCGTTCATATTTCTACTAATATGAAAAACAAAAAACAAGGAGTTGTCTGAAGGAGTTCCTGCTGGGAGCTTACAGAGCAGCCCCAAATTCAGTATCCGCTTTTATCGGCTGAGTTTAGAGAACATACTAAAAGGAACAGATATAACCAGATATTTAATTTTTATGTGATAAAGAAAAAAATATATTGTAATAAGCTTATTTTGCTAATAGTACTTAGCACCCCAACAAAAAGCAAATTCCACTGGAATCTAAAGGGGCTAAACTCATATTGACCAAGTCATTGCCCTAACTCTGACATTCAAAATTCCAAATCAAGCAGATTTAATGAGAAACTGATTTTTAAAACGCAGTGGATAAAATGGAACAACTTTGCTCTAAGGCATTTAGCCTTCCTGTTACTTGCTAAAAGTCTTGCTCTCTCTTGCCTTTTAGCAGAGCTGACTCAACACTATCCCTTTAAATATCAACTTACATGTCTGGTTCCTCTGAGAGTAACACGGCTTCGAGTCTTCTTCTCTCAGTAACAACATCCGTACCAAAGATTGTGTCAGGACAACCTTGTATCTGTGGTGAACTCATGGTCGTATTTCATTCTGGCTGGTTAGTAGTCGTCTGCTTCCAGTCACCATTCCAATTCTGGGAGCAGCTGTGCCGCTTCACCTGTTTTATTGACTAGGTGGCGCTGAAGCATGGTGCGACCTGGGTTGTAAAAGCTGTTAAAATGCATGTTTGCTTAAGGATACTGGAACGAATGTAAATAAAAAGATGGTCTCCTCTTCACTTCTTACTTATTCCTGATTCAGTGAGGTTGGCTTCCGCCTATAGGCTGACAGGCAGCTGAAATGCCAGGATCTGTAACGCTAACAGAGACGAGAGGAATGGAAGCCTAGCTACACTAGGAGAGCCTGGATTTATTCTCTTTCACAGACAGACAGACAGACAGACAGACAGACAGGCAGTCAGAGAGGGCCCCTGTGCTTAGCAGAGCATAGCTTAGAGATGAACCAACCAAAGAGCCCAGATACCTCAGAGGATGAATGTGTGGCCTGGCCCCTGCCCTAACACCCACAGACCCCATCTGGATGGACTAAGACGTGTTGACAGAGAAAAGAGCGCTGCTGGAACCCTGATTGAATTCAGAGGCTCTCTTTCCTTTCTTCATATCTATTCTCTTGGCTTCATTTACCCCCTCATCTCACATCTGACCTTCATTTTTGGTGCTTTTATGGTTTCTCCTGAACAACTAACACCAACATGCAAACTGAATGTAAATGCAGCTTCTCTTTTACTAGTACCCAGTTACCTAAATTCAATTACATTCGCCTTCGAGTGTGTGTGCATTTGTGTGTGTGTGTGTACTGAGGGATAGTTGAAGGTCCAGTCAGACCCAGGGTCATCCAGCTGATGACTAGCCACACACACACTAAGATGGGGGGTCACTGTTTTGACAGAGCAGCGCCCCAGACCTCAATCACAATGTAATTACTTTGAATTACTGCAGGTTTATCTCTAATTCTGCTGCGGTACATCATTAACCGGAGGCTCCTCTTCGTTTAGATCGTCATTACTCTGCGTTCCAGCCGCTTTTACTTTATCAGCCCGCATTATGGCACTACACTTTTCATTAACACCAGAATAAGATCCAAATTAGCCCAGAGGACGCTGCGTTCGCCAGCCGCGCTCTCTGAGACTGAGCAGTGGGAGCTCATTTAGCTTATCAGCCACTATTACTCCATTATATCACACTGTCAAATTGCTTTTTGTTAAATTGTTTGAAGAAAAAAAAAGCAGACTTTAAGTGTTGACCTTTTTTTTCCCCTTCTTTTTTTTTTGATTTTGCAGACTTTAATTGCTGAAACTAGGGCTGAGCGATACGCCCTCAACTCTATATTACCATATAATCTAAAGCATTTGCAGTCGCAATATCTATAGTGATATTTTGTTTTATATTTATATGTCAAATGACTTCTTATGAGCATTCACATCTTCCAATACATTGCAGTAGAACCACTTACAAAAGGTTTAGAATGCCATTGAACAAAGATTTCTTGAGCAAAATGCATTTGATAAAATCTTCAATGTTTCCCCAAAATAATTTATAAAAAGAGTTCCCAAAACATAAAGATGAAGATATATTAAATAAAATAAAAGCTAAATGTTATGAAGATAAAGTAAAAAAACCAAAACGCTTTGGTTACGTATTTAGAAAATGTAATTTTGCACAAAAGGAAACCTGTACATTTGTGAATTAAAAATGCCTCAAAGTTCAACAGGTTCCTCCTCCATTAAAAAAACAAAGAACAAAATTTAAACTTGCAACATCTAGAGTAAAGACAAACACTGAACATCAGTATTTATCTCCCTTTCGTACCTGGTACAAAGTATGTACGCACACCTTAATGACATCATCAACTTGCGTAATTGCAATCTGTACCTTTGGCTAAATTTATTTCCTTTCTACTTTATTCCTTTCATGTAGCCCACTGCTAGCTGAAATCCAATCAAACGTATGATTGAACTTTAAAAAGCTCTAGGTGTTGTTAAAGCTGGACTGAATGAAGGAGCTCATAAAGGAAGTTTTAAACAAAACAAAAACATTAAAACTTTGTTACTTAAAGTGTTCTTTCACACATCTCCATAACTGAATTCAGACATCTGAGTCACTTCCAAGCCCTCGTGTAAAATCCAGGGTGCTGGGTGTATCTCAGGAGCTCCATCCTGTCTCTATCTGATGGAAATTACCTAGAATGCAGCACCAATACTGTTCTAATGTGTTGGTTAATTAGCCTATACTTAAAATGTTTAAACTCTGCAATAATTTCCCAGAAAACTTTTATTTTTCCCTTGAGCAGAGAAGAAAATAAAACCTGTCTTCCAATTCATTGGATTTTTTGGTAAGGTAGAAGTATCGGCATATATACTCGGTATTGGCAAGTACTCAGATCCAAGTATCGGTTTGAAAAAGTGGTTTCTTTGCATCCCTATAAATAACCTAATATGTTAGAGAGCTGGCTCAACAGACATGGCCAAAGGTGCTTAAAATCATGTTTATTAAACTAGTAATAAAAAACAAAGTAGCAAATAACTGAAGTAAATCTTTGTAGTGTGAAAATGATTGGACCAGTAATAAAGGTGGAGAAAACAAAGAAAAAGAAGGAAGAGCAGGTCTGCCCCTGATGCTGCAGCTTAGATCTAGAACAAAAAGATGTTGAACACGCCAGAGTTTATCGTAGAGATTGGTTCAAAAAATCCCAACAAGATCAAACGGCAAAAAAAGACAAGTGTTAACATGTCAGCACCAGATTTACTTTCTCTCCTGCCATCCAGCTTCAGGAGGTTCAAGTACTGTTATAAGAAAATATGTTACAGACTGGCGTGATGAGGAGCTGATGCGGGACATCGAAGCGGCGACAGGAGAGGACCTGGGCTCCAGTCGGGTGGGCAGTAAAAAACGGAAGGGGAAGAAGAAGAAATACCCCAACCTCAGCGATCTGAAGCAGAACAGCAACACGTCCCGCTCCAGACTGGAGAAAAAAGTCTTCAACAAGTACAAAGCTTCTGCTGTAGCTGTAGCTCAGCTTGCTCTCTGTGGTCCTGTCAGTATGCTGTAAACCTCTAATTTTGTCCCCCCCCAGGAGCACTATGCGCAGAGTGGCTCAGGTGTTAAGCAAAGCCGACAGGAGAAAACACGACAAGTTCTCCAACCAGTTTAACTACGCCCTGAACTGAGCTGCATCCTGAGGATAGAGGATCAACATGAGACGGAGCTCCTCCATACTACACAGCCTCTTTCCAAAGGAATCAGCCATTATTTAAATCCTCCTTAAGATCCGGAGGATCGCTTTTTAATGTGGTGTTGTGTGGTTATGAAGGAAATTCAACAGTATCGATGTTTTCTGGGGAAGATTCTCGTAAAGTAGCTGGGATCATGTCATGTGTCTGCACCCGGTGAGAAGAAGCCAGTTCAGGCCTGGATGAGCCGCATTGTTACATTCTTTCCCATTATTAATGCAGAGATGTATTTTAAACTCCATGACACGACCTAATGATCTAACATAGTGGTTTACAACTCTGGTCTGCCTGCATGTTTTCGATGTTTCTCTGATTTCAATCGCTGGATGATTCACTGGTTTTTGCTGAAGCAGGGAAACGTCTAAAACATGCTGGCCTGTTGCTACACCTTGACGGTATGTTTTTCCTATTGAAATGTGCTCAAACTGCTGAATTAGTTCTATGTGTAAGTATGAAATAAAACTTATTTCCGCTAGCTGACCAGCAGTGTGCAGAAACAGCCAGTAGATTTCTGTTCTGGAGGTGTTAACCTTATGAACCTTGATGCAGGGAACTGGCCCATGCCGTGCCCTGTCTACCACCAGCCAACAACCATTCACTGTGCAGAAACTTCTACAGATGAAGAGAACATTTCTGTTAGATTTACTGCATTGAATAATTAATTTAGCATGAATTTTCTTGTGATTTTGCGTATTTTGTTATGCACCCAGCCTGATTTGTACTTTTTTCTACTTTTGCTGAATAATTCATGTGTGTATTAAAGAGTAGTAGGTGTGTTGGGTTTTAGACTACTGTGTGTATTAAAATGATTTGTAGCAGAAGTAATGTGTGTGGCCTTGTTGTGTTGCTATCTGCTTCAGTCGAGAAGAAATGAGAGTCTGCCACACAACAAGCACCAAGTAACAGACGGAAAAATGAAGTCAAAAGTTAACAATTATTTTGGTATTTTCCTGTCTGAAGAGAAAAAAAGTGGAAGGTCATTTTTCAAACTCATACTTGTGACATTATTTATTCATATATAAATGTCACAGCTTCAAGCTAAAACTTGTAAACTAAATAATTTAGCTTTTGTCCGAGGGCAGCCGCCTGTTAACTTTCTAACACAGGAGAGGAGTGGAGGTTAACACCGCTGGTTGGTAGTTTGATATGCGCTTCATGTCAGATCAACACCAAAATTTAATCAGTTGTTCCTGGTTCCATTGTGGACATTTCCTGAAAATGTAATCAAAAAACAATCCATAATATTTTGAGTTATCTTGTTAACAGACAAACAGAAAGACAGCACTTGATGGTTACTTGAATTCCAGATTTTTGTCATAGTTTTATAGTGTTTGGGTCAGGGCAAGCTGTCTCCATGTTTGCAGAGTCTGTTTGTTTCTCATTTGCTGCCACTGTCTATATTTGTGTATTTTTTAATATTGTAAACTTTCTTAGATAATTAAATATTTTGACTCTGAATAAATTTTTGCAATTAAAATAGAGACCTTGCTAAAATTCGGGACTGTAACATGTTTGGGGGTTTGTCCGGGATGTCAGATATCACAGACAGATTTTGGTTTTAAATGAGGAACAGTACAGCTGAACCTCTTCTTTTTTCCCTCGAGTCAGCTTTCATTCCGATGAAATGCATGCACAGACCTGAAAAGACAGACCAGTTGAAAGGATTTTAACACCATCTGTTTTAGCTGTACTTACAAAGCTGAGTTTCATATTCATTTCTTTAAAGACAACTTACTGTTTTAGAAACTTCTGGCAAACAATACCGTTCTCTCTCTATATATAAATATATATATATATATATATGCTGTTGGCTGGCTGTCAGAATAAATATATCTATTCTGACAGCCAGCCAATCACCAACAGCCACATTTATGTGTTCCCTCTTCTCATCTGTTTACACCTTTGGTAGGAAGTACAGTGATGGGGAAAATAAGTTGAGGAGAGGAAGTGAGCATATGAAATGGAATTCTTCTTTTACCACAACCCTCTGTGACAAACACAGGAAGAACTCCACAAGCCTCCATCTCTTGTTTAATTATTCATCTTTTTAATATCAAAGGACAGTATTATGTTGGGTTGAGGATTTGGTACATCCAGGGCTTTCATGACTGGAACAAATTCAATAAATAAGGGAAATGAAAACAACCACAGCTGGAGTTACACAGTACTGACAATAGATCAAGCCATTCCTTAAATCTTAAATAAACATTCAGTATTTGTACAGAGGTGAAATCAAAGAGAAAAGAAGAACTCAACTATTGGTCTATCACGCAGGTCCAAACAGCATTCAGTGGAGGAAGATACAACATAGACTTATGTACAGTTTCTGGTTTTTATTCACAATCTATCAAAATAATCCGCTGATTTAAAGCCTTCAGGTATTGATAGTAAAAAGATGTGCTGCTAGGCAGTTCCTGTCTTTGCTCCTCATGCTCGTCAGCATGAGGAGCAGGTGAGCAGCAGGTGAGCGTGGCTCTACAGGTGTGTGCTGTAGAAGGCAGGTGCAGCGTAGCTCTGTGTCCCTAGCATAAACGGAGACAGAACGTGGCTGGCGGTGAGGAAAGGCAGCTGCACCAGGCTCCCTGCTGGGGGGTGGTGGTGGCCGGCGTAGCCAGCGTGCATGGCCAGGTGGCCGCTGACCGGAGGGGAGGGACTAAGGGGACTCAGGCTCCCCAGGCCTCCTCCTGACGCCCCACCTGTGCCCCCTGGTCCTCCTGCTCCCCCTGCTGTTGGGGCAGAGGTGTCAGCCCCTGGGTTCTGCTTCTTCCACTTGGTCCGACGATTCTGGAACCAGATCTTGACCTGGGTCTCAGTGAGAGAGAGCGACAGGGCCAAGTTGAGGCGCTCGCACACCGACAGGTACCGCGTGGACTTGAATTTGTTTTCGAGCGCCACCAGTTGCTCGTAGGTGAAGGCAGTTCGCGCTCGGCGGGGCTTCCCCGACTTGGAGTCTGAGCCAGAACGCTTCCTCTTGGGCTTGGTTCCCTGTCCTGCATTGGTCTGACCGCTGGTGATCTGACCTGTGGGGCCTCCATTGGGGCTCTTTGTGTCTCTGTTGGGGTCAGAGTGGCCATGCTGGCCCAGCTCTCTGTCTCCGCTACTAGGGAGAGCAGAGCTGCTCTCCTCGCTGCTGTAGGTCCCATCTGGACCCTCAGAGTCTGGAGTCCCCGATCGGTGGTAGTCCTCCTCCTCTGGACTTCTGTATACGAAACCGTCCTCTGAAAAATACACACAACAGTAACAGTTTAAGAGTATTGAGCATGGAAATACCAGACAACAGGTTCTGCTTTAGCAACAAAGAAGTTCCCTTGAACAAATTTAGCTAACAGTTAAGCCAGAGGCCTCCGACTGCTGATCTGCTATCCTGCAGATTCTCTTCTTCAAGTCTACATGTTGATGGATTTGACTTATGAGCTGGCAGAAGATACTGACTTCTGTATCTGTGTTTTCTCAACTTGAATATTAATGAACAACAATTTTAACATTGTGTTCGTCAAAATCACTCAGGAGTTTCTTTCCCCATTTTCCAAACTTCCTGAATACATGTCTGAGTTAAGATGCGATTGGATGGAGGGACAGACTGAACACAATATAAATGCAACACTTGTTTTTGTTCACACACTTAGAAAACAACCTTAATTTTCAAACCCAGTTTCTCACAAATCAAAATATGAAATACAATTAAGAAATAAACAACAGATACACTCTTAGTTATGCAGCACCATGCCACAGATGACAGCAGAACCACCAGCTGATCAGTGCTGGGAAAACCAAGGAGTTGGTGGTGGACTTCCACAGATCCACCACACTGACATCGGTGAACATCCAGGAAGTGGACATTGAGATGGTGGACTCTTAAAAGTACCTGGGTGTTCACCTGAAAAATAAACTGGATTGGAGTCACAACACTGATGCTCTTTGCAGGAAGGGTCAGAGCAGACTCTACCTGCTGAGGAGACATCCTTTGGAGTCGGGAAAGCCCTCCTAAATAACTTCTTAGTTATCTTTTATCTTTTATGATGTTGGATCAGCTCATCAAGAGGGCCAGCTCTGTTCTAGGATACCCCTTTAGTGCAGGTGGATGGAGACAGAAGAACTCTGACCAGAATAACATCACTGATGGACCCCACCCCATGCATGGAGATGTTGCTGAGCTGCAGAGCTCCTTCAGTGACAGACTGCTGCATCTCAGATGCAGGAAGGAGCGATTCTGCTGCTCCTTCCTCCCTCAACTGTCAGACTCTACAACCAGAACTGCTCCTAACAGACTTAATCATGTTTACACTTTAATTCCCACTGTTTGAATAAATTAGTTATCATTTCTGATGCTTCTATTTACACATCTGTTTTTCCCCAGTTCATATTCTGTTAACTTTTGTAAGACATTTGCTAAACTACACATTCACATTCTGTATTTTTTAATTACCCTTCTAGGTTACACATTCTAATTTGAGTATTCCACTTCATTTGAAATAACTACACATTACTTTATTTTTTTGTAATTATGTACTTAAATGTATGTATACTATTTTTAATTGTGCTTTTTTAAATACTCGTTCTACCTTTCTTGAGTGATTGTGAATCCTTCTACTGCCTGCTACTTGATATTTTTACAGCCGAATTTCAATAAAGAACAATAAAGAAGTATTCTAATCTATTCTAATTTATTCTATTCTGTTCTATGTTCAACTTTTGAACATAGAACAACTTTTGTCTACTACAAAAGTTGTCTCCAACTTTTGTAGTAGACAAAAGTTGGAGACAACTTTTGTCTACTACAAGCTGTCTCCAAAGGTGTTCCAGAGAATTCAGTTGTACATCCAACCAGCCTCACAACCACAGACTTTGTGAAACTACCCCAGCCTGGGACCTCCACCTCCAGGATGTTCACCTCCAGGATCATCTGAGACCAGCCAACTGGACAGATGCTGCAACAATCGGTTTGCATAACCAAATAATTTCCAAACAGACTGTCAGAAACGTCTCAGGGAAGCTCATCTGCATGCTCGTCGTCCTCATCAGGGTCAGAACCTGACTGCAGTACATCATCGTAACCGACTTATACTAATACCATGATGAGATCCTCAGGCCCATTGTTGTTCCATTCAGCCATGACCATCACACCGTGTTCCTAGAAGCTGAAAACACCCCAGTTCTTGGATAGCCAGTGGACATGTCACCCATTGAGAATGTGGGATGTTATAAATATGTTATGAATCTATTGGATCTTTGTTTCTACCCTCATCTATGGTCACGAGCTCTGGGTTCTTTTTAAAAGAACACACGGATACAACAACGCGCTCCAATTCCTGCCAGTAAGCAGTAACTTTGTACAACAGGAGTGGATCAGCATTCCACAGGCCACAATCAACAGCCTGGTCAACTGTATGTGATGGAGAAGCATAGAGCTGATTATTCTAAGGCAAACCTGTGTGATATTCATGCTGTCTAATCAACACCTTGTTATCCACATCCACAGTAAAGTGGGATGGATTATCTCAGCTAAGGAAAAGTGCTAACTAACAGATTTTGACAGATTTGAGAACATTATTTAGGCTCAATGGATATTTTATGTATATAGAAAATGTTTCAGATTTTTGGAGCAAAAACAAAAGTTTTGTGTTTATATTTTTGTTCAAGATAGAACCATTGCATTTATTTTCTCAAAAATGCAGCATAATACATCGTCCCGATGTATTATGCTGTGATTCTTAAATACCATAACAATAGATATATATGCATCTACTCGCTGACTGAGGCATCTTTAACATTAACTACGGTATCCATAATTTAGTTACTTTAGCTATGTGTGTTACTTTCTGCTGTTTTTTCCCATAATATTGGCTAAGGAGATCAAGTGCCTTGCAACAGGACTAGGGCTTTTTTCATGCTACACCTTACAGTGTACTGGACATTTTATTGAGGTATCATACACTAACAAGTGAAATCTAGTGTTCTGTTTTTATTTTTGAAAACTAAAACTTTTTTTTTCTGCCTGACATTTGTAAATAACCTAGAGTGCAGCTAATTGCCTTCAGAGATATCACAGGCTTTAAACACAGGCTGAACACCATTTAAGCCATCATCCAAAAAAAGAAAGAGCCCACCTGCAAAGCTATTTAGTCATGGCCGCCCACATAAACTCACAGATGGTGGCATAAATCAACACTTTTGGCCTCCATGCAAAATGCTTTGTGAAGGCCCATCCCCATGATGAAACATGGTGGTGGCAGCATTATGCTGTGGGGATGCTTCTCTTCAGCAAGGTCAGGGAAGGATGGATTAGAGTGAAGCTTATTTGTGTGTTAGAATGGCCTAGTCAAAGTCTTTCACATAAAATCCTGATAAACTACATTGAGGTAAGCGGTTTCAATGTAATACATGTGAAAGTTTTAAAGGTGGCTAAATGCTTTTTGCAAGAATTGATACTGTGGGTTTATTACATGAAGCAAGGTTCTAATATCAGTGCCGATGAGCTGAGTTATTGCTGCAGATATGAGCTAATTGCAATGCTAATAATCATGGCTGCAGACATCTTTAGCCTTCAGCTATAGACAATAATTAATGTGTTCTTATTATTCATTATTTACAGTGAAGGCCAATATTGTTCAGTTTTCTTCTGTGAAACTTATTTTGGGAATGAGACAGGCTTTTTTAAGACATATAAAATTATGTAAAAGGAGTATCAATTCTAAAAAATACCCTCCACACACACATTTTTGTTCAAAAAATTGAATGTCAAATTATGAATATCCTTCTCAATCCTTATTGGCATTAAAACCATGAAATCCTTCCAATAGTTGCTGCTTTTTGCATGTTGCCATTTATGGTCCTCTGTCTCTTTGCCATCACCTTAATCTTTAGCTCCCTCCACAGATTCTAGTCAGGAATATCTCCAGGCTACTACAAAATATGAATATTACTTCAAGTCAGAAAAAAAATAGATGCTTGTTTATTTGAAATAGAACTCTAAAACCCGATCTATCATTGGGTATGAATAGTTTTGGGCTTCACTGTATTTATTTATTCAGAAATAATTTTAACCTGACATGGAAAAAAGCTAAAAAAAAAAGAAGTGATTATTACTTGTAGATTTGGATCATTATAATTTTGGTTCATGTAATTCTGTATGAATTATTCCCAGAAATAAACGATATATGTAAAACAAAGATATAGAAATAAAGCGGGGCTTTCAAGTGAACTCGGAGCTTTGGCCTTCAGGAACTTCCCTCAGTTCGTTTCTCTGTTATATATAGTAGGGTTAAAAAAACACAAAGAAAAAAGTCGAAAATATAAAAGAAAATACAGAAATTACTACTACAGCTATTTTTAAAATAAAACAGACATAGATTATTTATTTTTTATCATTAAAAAGCAAGAAAGAAAAAGCTCCTTCTGCTGCTCCCATTTACCACAGGCCTGATAAGTCTGGGAACATATATCTTAATAAAAAACATGTTAAATATTCAGAACTATTTCCGTCTTAATTTATTCTAAATAGGCTTTGCAAACTGAGGAAGAAAACAGACTTCCTATGAAAATGGGTAACATATTTTTATTAGTCAAATCTGCCCATTATTATAATTATTATAATTATTATTATTATTGTTTTCGCTGCAATAAAATAAGACTTCATTTGGTAAACCTACTTTAGACATTTTGAGCAAGTGAAAATTAAATGGAAATACGATTCAGTTTCAAATACCGATGGACTCTGATTGACAAATGCTTTTTTCATTAAAACAGAGAAACGTTGAAAGAATATTTGTTATTATGCGGATTATTTAATATTTAAAACGTTAGCTTTTAGGTTTGTATTAATGTATCACTGCTCAAAACTCTACAGCTCTATATGTTTATCTGGTTTAATGTATCCTCCCTGTCTGATTAAAAACATCTGCAGTAATTATCATTGAAATATCGACCAAATATTTCTAAAACAGTCCAGGTCAGATTATATGATTTAGGTAAATATTCAGTCTCCTCGTTTATTTTTTTTCGTAAATTTTCCAAAACGGATTTCAGATCGGTGGATTCATCTGTCGCTCCTGGAGGTTTTATTGGACAGTCTGCCTAATTGGTCGAAATGAGTCTGTTCAATGCGCAAACAGGACGATCGAAAATATAGGGGGAAAATATTAATATATATAAAAAACAATGTGATTGCAGATTAGATTAGTTCTACTGGTTCCCATATCTGTCTGCTGCTTTGAGCAGATATTCACCAATCAATAATACACCTCAGATCAGATCAAACATTTCCGCACAGCAGCCTGTCAACTTGTCTGGTTTGAACTGAACTCTAATTTAAGACGTTTTGAAAACGAATAATAAATTCTTCAACCAGAAACACTTGATTTTCACTTGGATGTGTGTGCATTCCTCAGGTTCAAAATCTATTTCTTTCTTCCCAGTGTCAGTTTGTCAGTGATTAGACGGATCCCTAAGCACTGACAGCTGTCTACTGTCTCATTTTAGCTGTGTGAACATATTAATAGTCATCGCGTACAACATGGCTATTGTTGCGAATCAATAATAATAATTATAATAAATTAGCGATCTAAGGAGCTACTTATCGGACAAAGGTGGCCAAGTTAAAAATAATGGTTACCACACTAAATAGAAACGTGCATAAATAAAAACGAGTCAGCAGTCTGGTATCATTAAAAATCTCTGAATAAAAACATCCGCGGCCGACTTTAAAATGAGAGGCACAAATAATAAAAGGAGCAAACTCGAGCCACCTCTAGTTCCACTACTAAATCAGGGGAGACGGAATCCCACTTACTGCTCTGGTATTCCTCCGCGGCGTAGCAACTTTTACTGGGCTCCAGGCCGCTGAGCTCGCGCTCCCCGGGCCCTCCTCTCCGGTTCTCCGCGTCGTACGCGATCAGCTCGCGCTCCCCGCGGTAGCTCACGTGCCGCGGCGGCGGCGTGTGTCGTCGGCTGCTCGTGAACTTATTGGGGTCCAGGATGTCCAGTACGGAGAAAGAGGTGGTACGGTGGCCGGTGGGGCCCTGGGAAAGAAAAATGAAATAAAAATAAATCAAAGTTAGTGGCTAGTTTTTATCTTTATTTTTAGTCTACTTTTTATCTTCTTTTCTTACGTGACTTTTCTTTTTCTACATGCATTTTCTACATTTTTAGCAGACATTTTTCCAAATATACCAAATTAATTGCATAATAATAATAATAATAATAATAATAATAATAATAATAATAATAATAATAATAATAATGTGAAATTATACGACAATTATTGTCAAAAGCCCAAGGTAGGCCTACACGCAGGAGCTGCACGTCTGGTGTTTATACAGTTTACGTCCCTTTTCCTGTTGGTGTCACCCTGATTGTGCGCAGCCTGTTTACTGCACTGTTGATTTGCACATCCTGATTTATGCGCAGCTCGGAAGGTGTCCGTGCATGTGTTAGGCTGTTGAGCAGATAAGAGTCCCCACCACGGCTATACAGATAAGGATCGTTCATTTATTAATGAGGCCATCCCGGAGCATGTCCACAGCAATAATCCTGCATTAATGCCATCACCAATTCTCGGTTTAAATAATATGAGCGAACGGTGGAAAAGACTCATTACATTTCGATGATAAGGTGATTACGGGAACACCAAATACCACGGATCAAACAGAATTAAGTCCAGTTGAGTTTATTTACAAAGCTCCAGTTCACACCACATGTCATCTCAAGGCACTTTACAAGTAACGTTATTTCAATTTAATTCTATTTACATTCCAATGAAACATTCAGTTCAATATTCAAATCAGTGTAAAAGGTTCGTATCTAATGATCTATAGATGAGTTCATGGCAAACCTGGAATTAATGGTGCTGAAAATAAAGGGAAACAATTTGGCTAATTAAAATAATAAAATATGTTATGTATGTTTCATCTTAAGAAAGATCTTTACATTTTCAATTTTTTTTTTAGAATTAAATAACAATGAAATTAGGTGAAATTACAAGCGGAAATATAAAAATGTTTTATTCTGAATCAATTAGGTAAATTCGGGTTTGGCACATAATGCAACAAAAATTCGAATTTTGTGACATTTTCTTAATTGGTTTGACAATTTAAATCAACATTTTTGTGAGAGCATTTGTATGTGTGAGTGTGTGTGTTTTAGTGGTTTTGCAGATCTTGCCTGGTTGATTGGTAACTTTTTTTAAAGTCACAGCAACCAAACACAAACTGGCAGATATTTTAACCTTTAAAACAACACAAACGAATATAAAGCTAAATCTGACTGTTTAAGTAATGTAAGAAAAGTTATCAAGTTCCGAGTGGGAGTAAGCAATTTCCCCCTTTTAAATATAGCCTACTTGTCTGGTAGCGCACTTCATTTGACGTTTCTGTCTCCTCTGTCATGGCGCTGATACGCGTCATTCAAAGCTTTCCTAAAACGGCCGGGATTAACTAATTCTCCGCAAAGACCCTTCATGAAGTTTAGCCCCGCCGCGCCTCTCACCTGTTGTGGTGGAGCTAACACCAGCGGGGGCTCCGTGTGGTTCTCTACGGCCTGAGGATCTCTGCTTCCGGCCCCTGAGAAAAGCCGCTTTTCCCCGGCGGCGCCTGCGTCCAGCACCTCGCCGCTCTCCGGGCTCACCATCGTCTGGACCTCGTCTCTGCTCCCCGGCCTGTCCCGACTCATCGCGGGCTGGAGCGTGTCCCCCATGGGCCCTCCTGCTGCGGCTCTGTCCCGGCCTATTACGGCCTGGACCCCGTCCGATCCAGGCCCGGGTGCCGCGCCTCTGTCTCGGTTCATCACTTTACTCCCTTCTTCGCATAGACTTTTGGAAATTTTGAACCCGAAATTGAATGCAAAAAAGACAAAAGCGGTAAAAAATAAGAAAATAAACGAGTCCAGATTGTTTTTAAATTCTTATATGATATTCATGTCAGAAGATTAACTTCACACAACAGCCCAGCTCAAGAGTCCCGTTCACGTCCAGCCTGAGGTGCTGTATTCTGCTCCTGGAGGTTTTCCATTTACAGTCCAACTGAAGGCTAATTTTCGTCCGATCAAAGTTTAAACTTCTTCTCGTCTGTTTGTCTCCGGCTTTTTCTGCCGCATCTTCCTCCAAGGTAACAGAACTTCTCCAGAGAGTCGGCGCGCCGCAGTTATCCCACGCTGACACACGCACGCAGACGCAGCGCTCAGAGTCCGACCTCTGTCCGGTGACCGCGGGGCGCGCGCTGGAAGCCTGACAGGAGTTGGAGGCGGGACGGACGCTGATGTATCTCTGCGCGAGCGCTCTCTCCCACTGCTTCAGTTTTGAGATGCTCCCTCTCTCCTCCCCGTCGCCTCTGTCTTTCGCGCTCCCCCCATGGAGCTCCCAACACCTTTTTCGGCTTACAGCCGGCCCCTAGAGGACCCTCTATTACACACACACGAGCGCGCGCGCGCGCACACACACACACACACACACACACACACACTTATTTATGCATCCTCTCTCAACTCATGCCTTGTAATTGGCTACAAATTAATCCCACTTGCGCTAATAGGCTATTATCTGGCTGGCGCGCTCATGGGGCGGTGCGGACCGGGACATTTCTCCGAAGCAGTGAGAGGGAAGCGCGCGCCAGCTCAACGTTTCGGATTTTAATTCGTTTACACACAGGTAGCCCCACACAATTAGTAGCTGCGCAGCAGTAATACACACACGTTGCTCACAGGTGTAGCTACAGATTAGCCCTTGTGTGGCAGGACCGAGTACCTCCTACAGTCAGGCCAGGTCAGCAGCAGTCAGCACTAAGTTATGAGCGTGTGTTTATTAGTTAGTTACAGTGTAGCAAGGCTAATATGTTGCAAGGTTGAGGGATGTGAAGCTGAGGTGTAATGGCCTCCGTGAACGGCAGCCCTTATCTCTAATGCAGATTCCAGGGCAGGGCCTCTCCTCAAAACTCAATTACGCCCTGAATAAAGACGGTAATGTCCCCGCTGCAGTGAAATATTGATTCCTAATCCTTGGCAGTCATTACTATGCCAGAAAATAATAGACCACAGAATTGGATTTTGATTTAACACGCGACGTGTTTATTCTAATGCCAGGGACTTAATATTCCGTTGACTCTCATTTTCAACCACAGAGAGAGGAGGGAGAGGGGGGGGGGGGGGGTGTGTCTCCGATGCCTGCTCTTTTTATATTGTTGTGAGAGACAATTTAAAAAAAATAGAAAGAAAGAAGGATGTGATGGGACATCTTCCCCTGTCCTCCTCTCCTGCTTTAATACACAAGGTCAGCTCCATGTAATTGCCTTGCTCAATGATCCTTAAGAGGAAAAAATTAAAAGTTGAGGAAAATAATGGCTGAAACAATGAGACATGATTAGCCAATCACAGAACTCCACCTATTTGATCTACTTCCTGCTTCCACAACAGTCTTTATGGCTTCATTTTAAAAACGCCAATATATTAAGTGCATTAAATATCCCAGCACCTTACTCACCTTGGGAAATATTTGCATTTTACGCGGAAGGGAACTATAAAGCACCACCATCACACACTGCTACAGCAGGATCTGGAGAGGGGTGCTAGGGGAAAAAAAGAGGAGTCAGGGTTATTAAACGCTACTTCTTGCAGTTTATCTGCAGATGAAGCTTTTTTTTTTTTGGGGGGGGGGGGGGGGGTTCAGCAAATAAATCTGACATTTACCATGCCTAATTAACGGCATGTAATGGCTTTGTTCTTAGAGAAAGTGGACATTTTAGCCTCCACCCTGTGATGGTGCATAGAGGAACCTGCACACTGTCGCCTTTGACCCTTGTAGGAATACAGTTCTGAAAACAATGACAGGCCATAAGTTGAACAGACTCAGCGGTTATTCAGATGGTAATGCAGTCAGTACTGTTAAAGATCTGAAATGTAGGAGGGAAACCGGAGTAATACCTTTTAGTATATGCAGAATATAGAGTTTGACCAAAGATCCTGGAAAAAAAAAAAAAACTTCCATACAGGGTGCAGTGTCTGGGACTCATCTGTAACTTTTCAATCCACAGTCAGCAGCCAGTCAGCAAAATGCATTGAATATATTGTCTTGTAATATTTTTATTTAATAGATGTATTTACCAGGACTCCTTCCATAAAGTTGAACATATCTGCACATTTGCACCAGCTGAACAGACGTGTGAATCTTGATCTGTAAAAATGACGGAAAGCCTTCAGAATTTTTCTTCACCGTTAAAATAAAGCGGTAAAATAGTGAAAATATTCGGTTAATGTGACCCTTGGTGTACCTACTAAAGAACGAAGGCCTCTGGTGCCACAGAAATACTAAGTAGATTAAAGTGAAAATGTGCTCATCTAATACTCCTTTCTGGCTCCTTTCTTTTTTTTGCCAGCCTCCTGTTATATCAGGTGTTAGCCACAGTGATCACAGCCACAGTGGGAGTTTTTGATACACATGATAAGGCTGTCTGCCCAGGGTGACACTATGCCAGGGACTAAGATTAACAGCCACAAAATAAAAAAAATAAATCTGTTTTTTTTGTTGCAGTTCTAACGTCCAATTAGGTTGGAGACTGTAAGAAATAGTTAAATAATAAAATAGCTAGGGATGCTGTAGCTGGGGTCTGATTAAACATTCTTATGAAACATTACATTTTAATCATTTAAAGTCTAAAACTCTGCTAATGTAAATTAGATTGTGTTACACTTAACAGAGATTTCAATAACATTTATTCTATTTTGTTGGAAAATTTGTTTAGATTGCTTTTTCATCTTTGAAGCAACCTCTTACTGAGAATGAGGTGAAAACTGTAATATAAAGATCTGTCCGACTTGTACCGAATTATTTTACACTAGTAACTGATTTTTGAAAACACATAAAAGGTTTCCTCTTTTCCTCAAAAGTTTACTTATAATTTCATTCTGATCCTCATTTATTGTGGGTGCAAACAGTCGGACAGTCAACACGAAAGCAGTGATTCTAAAACTGATGACACACACACACACACACACCCACTCACACACACACACACACACACGCACACACACACGCAGTTCCAGCAGGTGGGTGCTATGGGAACACCCCTAAGTCTCTCACTGTAGAATGTACGAGTGTGTGTGTGTGTGTGTGTGTGTCTTGTGTCTACAATTATTCTAATGAAGGTTAACGAGCTCTGCTCAGCCTCCTCTTTATTAAATTAATCTGAGGCAGTAATGAATCATAATTACTATAATTAGCAGCTTGAGCTGCCTGATCTGGTGGCTGGTCAGAGCGACGCTTTCATCACTCCCACAACCTTCATCTCCTCACCCCCACACCTTCTCCTTCCTCCGTCGCTCTGAGCACAAAGCCTGCATTTATGGAAAACATTCATACAGCGGGATGTTTCCTTCTGAAATGATACACTACCAAGATATTACAGAAGATTTTATTGTCAGCTCATTTAAGTTAAAATCTTATAAGTAGAATGTAATATATTTAAGTTAAATAAATAATTTCAAGAAAAGTCAGGGCAAGTTTGTATGTAAAGTTACATTAATGCAGCCTTCATTTTGATATATCTTGTGCAAACAGAAAGCAATTACAGGAATTTATCTGAAGAAATCTGGCAATTTTTTTCCCCAAATACAGGTATAAGCATTAGTCTCATTTACTGGAAATTATCTAACCCACCTGTTTTTTATATGTCATGATTTGATAAGAAGCTTCATGTGACTTGAAAATATTGATCTGGATCAATAATTAAGATAGGCAATGTTCTCTTGGGTCTAAAACCAACGACTTCTCTCTTTCTTGCATTAAGCTGGAGCATCAACAGCATGCTCTCTGTAAGGAATGGGGTCACGTACTGATACAGATATATAAAGTTATGTGTCATCAGCCTATGCTAAGATGGTTTATCAATATTTATTTTATGAATAGTTCAATAGTTTATTTGTTGAGGTTGATTGCTGTCAGATGGCACTAGTCCAGGTTTGTCCTAGTTTGCCAAGGAAAGTTTTAGAAACAAGTTGTCCACTGCTTTGCAGGAAGAGCAATAAAGTAATGTTTTAACGTGTTTTCAATGACATCTTTGAACAGTTAATAGTACATCTATGGTTTATAGCAACACAGTTGTAGGCCATGTGCAGGATTTGTCCTGTAGCAGCTCTTGATGCATTGATTCCAGCCTCAGTCCAACTCCTTATCAAGCCCCCCCAAAATATTTGAACGGATTCTGTTGGACCATCGCCTCAAGGCTGCAGACGTCCCATTAAGTGGAGGGTGTCAGTGACCGTCTTCTGGACATTTGTCCAGTCAGCTGTCTTCCCCATTACTGTGTTGGCCATTATATATCCCTTATATAACATTTTTATCTTTACATTATCTAAATTTCTACCTTTCTGAGACACAATTAACTTGAAGTTTTCAATATTACTGAACCATGATTATCAAAACTACAGGGGAAAAAGGCTTACAATATTTCCCTCTATTTGTTCTAAATATATTTGATATATTTCTGAAATGACTTAAAGTTGTCCTAGAAATAAAAACCACATTTACTTTGTTGTTGTTTATTTGAGGCAGTTTGAGGTGTCAGATGTTCCAAACCAAGAAGTCTGTTCCATCTCCAATCTGCTCTCTATGCAAAGTCATTATTGTTGTAATCGCTGAAACTAGAAATGAACCAATCTGTGCATTGCTCTGATAATGCAACATAGACCGTAGACACACCCCCTTAAAGTAACATGTCCCCGCCCACTTCACTGTCAGCGGTATCTGTTAGTTCTAGAACTATGAACCCTACTGTTACAAAGCCATCAGGGTAAACTGGCCAATTAGCATGCCACCCGTTTAATATTCATCAGTCGGCGAGGAAACCAGTCTTTCCATTGGAGGGCTTTGTTATGGCTTATTTTTTTGCTTTTAGCAGGGCTCCTGGTCCATTTTCAGCCCCACCAAAGTTTCATAATTTATTATATTGAACGTCAAAGAACAGTATCCAATTTAAACATTTTATTCTAGAAGACATTTAATTTTTTGCAACTGGGCCCGCTATAAAGTTAAACATGATTTCTCAGATTTCCATTTTCTGTGGCTCAGATGGTCAGTGGATTGTTCACAAATGACAGTGTTGGTGCTTTGACCCCTGACCTCCCATATAACGGCGTTCTGCCTGACACTATACCCTGATTCAGTCTATGTGGCAGCCCAACCCCTCATGCCTTTATAACTGGTTGGTGGATATTTTTCTATGCTCTGCTGGCTGCTTGAAAAAAAAGAAGAAAAAAAAAGAAAAGAAAAATTGTTATGACTCGTATGTCGAGCCTATTTAACATCTTTTTTAGGTGCAGGCGGAAGAAACAGGCTAGTCAGTGTCACTATCGCAGCAATCGCTGTGAGTGCTTCGGCTTGCGGCGTACTCGTTTATAGCCCAATCTGTATGCTGCTGTTTCTAAGCCCTGTCAGAGCTGACAGGCCTGACAAGGAGCAGTCCCAAAAAACGCTGCACATTTGGACTCATATTTTAAAAATTGGAAGGCTTCGAGTACTGCCACAAAATGTCTGCTCTCTTTCTAACCCCAGATCAACACAACCCATTTGTAATGTTAAACTCATACAGTAATGTCTTTCTATACTTTTTCCGTCTTCCATCTCTACACATCCCCCATTCATCTTGTTGTTCTATTTTGGTACATTTTGAGGTTCTATATTTTAGATTAAGTCCCTCCTCTTCCCCATTACAGCAGGACTGACCACCCACCACCGACCAACACCCTTCACTCACACATAACACACATACACACATTCAGACACTCAGATAGCATCTGACCTGAAGAATTAATTAAATATGATAGCTGATTAAAAATAGCATAACTAATAGTGTAATATCTCAAGCTGTCGTCTTTAATAGTCAACATTGTATGTGTGGGTCTTATCTGCTGCAGACAGACGCTCTCACTATTGATTCCTGTTCATTTCGGTTGTCACACAGAGCACTCATCTCATCTGGAATCATTAAGCTCTCCGTCTCCACTCTGCCTTGCCCCTCTCTCTCTCTCTCTCTCTCTCTCTCTCTCTCTCTCTCTCTCTCTCTCTCTCTCTCTCTATCTATCTCTCCCCCCTGATTTTCCTACAGTTCATTATGTGTGTATAATTCGGTGGCTGTTGTCTGTTGACCTGAGTTGTTCTACATTAAGGTAAGGTAGAAATGTGATTTCAAAAAAGGTAATTAGATGAAGGACAGCAGGTTCCAACATTTATTACTCCCATTTTCTAAACTAAAAGAATAATCTGTGAGCATAACGTCGACACTTAAAAAAAAAAAGATAATATATACTATGCCCAGTCCAGAAGTGTACCAGAACACCTCATCTTGATGTTTTGTATCGTTTAATCACAACATAGGAGGCTAAATATTTGACTTATCAGGTTGCCCTGCCTTGCTCCTTTAGCTGATTCACATAAAATTAATTTATTTATCCCAGAGGCAAATTAAATGTTGTCATAATTCATCTCATCTTCAAAGAGTTGTTAAAGAAGGTGATGCTGTGGACAGAAATGATGTCCAGTAGCAGTCAGTTTTCCACAACAACTCTAAAACTGCCTCTGACTGAAGACTGTAACTGTATGACAGTCTCATGACTATTATTATGTGCTAACAGCACAGTATTCAGGCAGTAGAGACATTATTATACAGTATCATGTCCTGGATGACACCATTAGTTGTCGACAAACACCACTAATCAATCCGATTTGCTTTTGCTGCTCCTCTTTAAATCCCTGTCCATGTGAAGAAAGCTGGACAGAGAAACATTAGAGTAGAGGAGAGGTTCGCAAACTGGAGCCCCAAGAGACTGGAGAGGTTCATATATTTTTTGTCTGTGCTGAGATTGTGAGGTTACCTAAAATTAAAGTTGTAATCTCAACATAGTACAACATTTTTTCCAAATTAACATTTTTAAACACTTGTACCGGGTGTATGTGGGTAAGAGTTGAGGTTGGAGGGGGGCCAGGCTTGTCATGGACACAGACAAGGTGGTCGTTGGAGAACACTGGAGTAGGGGAAATGATCTTTGCCTATTATGATCCATGGAAGAGATGGTTTGAACTTCCTTCTCTCTTTGCTCTTGGTTCCTGCTCTGACTTTATGAAGCCTCCTGCTCAACTGCTCTTGGATTTTGGGTTGTAGCTCGAGTATCATTTAAGCTTTTTGAGATGCTAATCAGCTAGTCCCAGTTGTAAAAACAAAACTTTGTTGCCATGGCTCCACATAACTATCCCAAAGTGAAAAAATAAGAAAATTCCAAACCAGATGAAATAATTGTCCAAAAAAAAAACAACACCACAACCAAAACTAATTTAAACAGTAGTCTAGGAAATGCAAAATGTGAACCAAAATAACAGATCTTCTCCAACATGCTCACAGCAGTTGAAGTTTGGATTTTCTGTAAGTGACTCTCATCTCCTTCAGCCTCCCAGAACTTGACTCCTGTTTCCACCCAATGGTTTTAAAACATATTGTTTCATTGGGTGACAATGACATATTAGAAGACCCAAACTTTTACACCATCATTTGTAGTCATTTTAGCTAGCCTGTGAGATAAGTCTTTTGCAGGTGTTTAGTATATACATTTGTTATGTTTGGAGACATCAAGATTATTCTAATGAATCATTTTTATGGTTGCATTATAATGTAAACACGCAGCATAGTAGAGTCCCGCCGAAAATGTAACCTAAACTTCTAAGCTTCATCTTTCTGACTGCAATGTAGCAGTATTTGTTGTCCCTTCCCTCCAAGGCTTCCAACCTAATATTTGTTCTGAAGATAACAGAAAGTATTGTTGACATTGGTAGATATACTCGTAACATTTTTGTTTTCTTAAAATCGAATTGTGGAGCTTCTGACAGTTTTGTTCCCACAAAACTGTCAGGAGTTGCAGCAGAGTTAACGAAGGACCCAGGCGCGTACGTGGTTTAGAAGGTGAGAAACAGGGGTTTTAATGAGGGGCAGCAACATAAATGGAGACAATGTAATGATCCGGCAAGAGCTTCAGACCTCGCTGGACCTTAAATAAGAGAGGACAAGGAGGAACAGGTGAAGATATTTAGGGAAACAAGTGCAAACAATAGGTAATCGGGGAAGAGCCCTAAAGGCTCTGACAGGACGCCCCACCTTTCCAGGTCAGATTCCAGATTACCTACACAAAGAAGAAAAGAAAATACGTTTTTCAACCAGGGTGAGTGGGGTGAGTGGGGTGGGTGGGGTGGGCCCCCCCTCCCAAGTCTTTGTGGATACACCCCTGAAACGATGATGGTGGGAACCACACACTGCCTGTCCCAGATGAGCTTAAAGAAGAGCTCTGTTGGTGGATAAACCGCTGGAGCAGTAGGCCGGCGATCAACACGAGTCATTGCTTCCCTGGCCGAACGCTGTGCCGCCTCCACGTCAGACTGCAGAGAAATCTTTCAATGCTAACAGCATCAGATTGTTTTTTCTCATCATGGCACCATTTTTCATATATGGAGGATAAACGTTTTACCATTATTTGACATAGTTATATTGTTTTGTCCCAAACTCCTCTTAATTTTTGATTAGTGTTAATTTTTTTTCCTGTTTGGTTTGTGGTAAAACAAACAAACAAAAAAACTTGCAACTTGGAAAATATCTTTAAATCACATCTGACTGGCAATAATCATCTTTTCTGCACTACACATTTAGCTCACCCAAGGAATCCCTTGCATTGTTTCAGTTGACACTTTTCTTGTTGGCTGTCAGTCACATGAAACAGCTCCTTCATGCCTGACAACCTTCAGTTTAAACTGCAGAACTAAACATGTGGATGCATTTGGTTTAAATAAACTGAACTTATTTGGGCCTTCCTAGGCATACTGACCACTCAAAGAGCTTTACACCGGAGCCACAGTCACCCATTCAAATATCGGTAGGTAGCTTGGGGTTAAGTGCCTTGCCTATACATGCATCGACATGTGACAGGGAGACGCTGAACTTATTTCCCTCTGATTACAAGCCAAATATTCTACATAACAAGCCAAACTTGTCCCAGAACATCAATTTGCTCCTTGGTTCCATAATTGCTCCTCAGTAGAAAGTGATTCCATTCTTTTTTTCCCTCAACTTGGTCTAAAAACAAATGTACTATTTATAACAATACTGTCCCTTTATATATTTGAGCTAGGTATTAAAACCCATTCAACTGTAAAATAAATTAGTTGTTTTATATCTGTATGTTGTATTTTTTTTTTGCGGCAAAGTTAAAACACAAACTTTGTTGGGTGTAAAAATATTTCCGGGGTACATATTGCTGATTCTAACTTTTCCCTAATCGTTTTTCCAAGTTCACCCATGATGTTTGAACTTCTGCTTCTAAGAATGTTTTTCATGAACCAGACTTGTAAAGAATTCTCTTATTTTTTGTGTCTCGCTTCATTTTCAGTTTGCCACAAAAGGAACCAAAGTGTCAGAGGTGTGCTTCTCTAATTAACTCTTATGTTGGAACATGTTAGTGTTGAAAAGTTTCTGACTTCTATCTCATATGTAATTTCAGATGTGTCTACTTCTACCCATTGGTCGCAGGTCCTTAACAACTAAAACAAAGATGGTCAGCAAACATAAAAGCGTAACACAGAGGAAAGAGCTCTAGAAAACTAAAACTGGACAAAGGTTATGAGGGTTCCTGGGACGCTGCGTATCATAGTAATAAAAGGCTGTCTTCTTTCTGAAAGCAGTAAAGCATTGCAGGAGAGGCTGATGAATGATTCATTGATTAATCAATTAGCAGACAATGAAGGGTTTTTTCTAAACTTTAGACTACACTGACATAATTTCTTGCTTTGTCAGGAGCATGATAGCTCATAAATATTGATCTGCTGGTCTACTTTGTGTGTGTGTGTTTGTGTGTGTATACATGTGTGTGTGTGTGTGTAAAAACACAGTGCCTGGTCAGCAGTTTATCTACTCATTGTTTGTTAGATCAGCCACAACCATACTGAAGCTTCATACAGGAATATTAGAAACATTAAAAGGCTTCACATCATCAGATTTGACCTCAAGCGAAGAAGGCCAGATGTCAGACATTTTCCATTTCTGCTGGAAGTTTTTATGTTTGCTCCCAGTAAAACAGGAATGACATATATGTTCGCATTTTTATGATTTGTTTTATTATTGCTTAAATAATCTCAACACATTGTATTTTTTCTATGTTGGTTTTATCACAATAGCACTACGGCTCCATCTGGTAGAGATAAAGGAGAGGTTGCTCATGTTTTTTATCCATACATATTTTCATTTCTATCCATTTAATAATGAACAGGACAAAATCAGCCATACAAAGTAACCGAACCAGCCACTGCCTAAAGTCACTGGACTTTGGTGGACTTCAAAGACACTGTTAAATCAATGACATATTTGAAAGCTATAGATTTAAAACAAATTCAATAACAAAAGCACAGTTATGACAGAAAACCCAATTACTTTCACAAAAAGCCACACAGACATTATAAAAACAAAACAAAACAAAATACAAGATGAAACCTAGCACCTAAAAAACTAGAGATTATAATATATTTATCACAAAACCAAAACTTAATGGATCTGATGCAGTTCTATATTTTCCTGATATCATCGCATAGAGCCAGAGGTAAAAAAAATCTATGTTAGCCATTTAAACGCTAGCTTTCAACTCAGGAACTGATGTTTTTGCACAATGTGACGTTGATGCTGTCAAAGTTGTTTTTTTCTCAAGAATTTCTATGCCTTATCGTGAAGAGACTTCACAGATATGATCGTCTTGTTTGACACGAGACTCTCAGACTGTTGAAGAAACGTGAAAATGTCACTGAACTGGCCACATTTAATGTCGTATAGTTTGTTATTTCTACCCAGTTAAGTTTAATTTGTGCAGTTTTTGAAATCATTTTAACCTCACTTTTAAAATTCAACTCAGAATCTGATAATATCCATTTATATGTCCCATAGGCTATATGTTAGCTTTATAATCATTTCTATAGGGATTGTTTCCAAAAAGAAAGAAAACAAACATGCTGTTTATCACCAGCTGCATTCTGTGTAGTACAAAGTCTGTTAAATGCCATGGACCCTAATTCTGATTCTAGCACAGGACGTTTTTTAAATAGAAAAAGCCAATGAATTCCTTTGCCTTGTATGTAGAGATACGCTGAGATATACGCTGAGATATACGCTGAGATACGCTGTGCAGAGATAAGCATCTAGTCACACTAACATGTTCTCTAAAGTTAATTTAAGCTTTTTAACAACAGCCACACTCTTTATAATGTGTTCATTGAAGCCAAACCGGACACGCATAATGAAACTTAAAGGAATGGAACCTAATCTGGTCCCTGCTGAATTATTGTTTCATTTATCAGAAAAACAAACAAAAAACTTTTTCTTATTTTAATTGCAGTTTCCTATTGCCATTTCTATCATATAGATTGTGTTATGAGAGTTCTCAAATTAAGATTTAGTGTTTCACTCAGTAAATCATCATTGAATAAAATGTGTTGGTATATGCGATGGTAGGTGAAAACACGCACCCTTTCATGTTGGCATTCTTGTGTTTGGTGACAGTGAAGTGGACGGAAAATAACTCTGCAGTACAGTACATAAAAGTACTGTACTGCATGATTGTATTACACTCTTTGTTGCTGCTGAGTTATTGTTCTACTAGTGTCATTATTCCCGCTTCCACAGTGTCGTCACTTCCACATCTTTTCTTCTTTCTGCCGAATGTAAAAGTGGACAGACAATGTCAAGGTGATTGGAAGAGATAAACTTAAAGTATGAGTTTTTTAGAGGTATGGATGATTAGATTGTGACTTCATGCTGAGATAATAGGACATGTGATAAATTAAAGAACTAGAGGTAATTATCCAATCCACAATGGTGCTTTCAGGTGTTTGACTGTCATCTCCAATGTTTAAATTTCCCTTTCCTTGTAAGAAAACCTAACATCGGTTTAATTTATTACCAACAGTGTGAGCAATGGTATTAGCATGATATGGTAGAGCATTTAGTGTGTCCAGTGTAAGTTTCAGATCCATCTGTGCAGTTGTTGTGCTATCCTTGTGTGAATATTGTATTGTTTTTCAATTATTTTACCATGCCCAACCCAACCCATCTTTTTTCCTAACCCTAAGTAAAACTTCATTAACACCATACCTCTAAACCTAAGTACTGTAGTAGAGCTCAGTTGTTTATTAATCATTGTATGGACCAGGCAAAATGTCCCCACAATACTAGTGGTCTGTGAAAGGTTGGGCCACACACTAAAATAAAAACATGTTCCCATACACACACACACACACACACACACACACGGCTCACTGAACTGTGACTTCCACCAATAAAGGTTTCTGCAGCCCTCTGTCTGACCTCAGTCTCTAGGTTTCCACTGAGCTGATCCCCAGTCTGCAGGAGTCAGCTGTCTGTCCTCCCAAACCTTTACATCAGTTTATTTTCTGTAGTTTCTGTATCATTAAAGTTGCAAAATTGTACATTTTAAACCAGAAAACACTCAAAAAGCATCAACCTCCACAAATGCAGCTCGGTAACCCCCCCCCACACCTTTCTAGGTTTTCCTATCGCCACCACATTAATTTCTAATAATTTCTTCCACATCCCATGGCAGACATTTCCTGAAGATTATACTAAAATGCCCATATAACTTTGAGTTGTTGCTAACAGACAAAAATACCCTGGCAAAACATTAATGTGTAATATGAAGTGGTTTATAGAATAACCTTTACTGGCAATAACCTATAGATCAACAGGAGAGGAAGGTGTAGGGGTGTACTTACTTTTCTCACACTTTTTCTCATTATAAAACTTTGCGTAGAATTCCTACTAAAAACATACTTAACCTCAGCAAGTTTTTTTTTTCTCTTACGCGTATAAGTTTCTGACCTGTCAAACTTGAAATACGCACAGCTGCACGTAATCTCCTCTTTATAAACCAGACTCTTCGTAGAAATGTGCTCAGCTGTTTCTGGATCATATCCCGCCTACACACACCCACTTCCTGCCATAAAAGGTCAATGTAAAGTGTCTAGTGAATATTCTGCATGACTTAAGATGGCTAATATGGGGAGTTTCACAGGTAACCATGGCAACCGAGAGGCGGAGAACGCAGTTCCACAGACACAGCTGCGGACATGTGAAGGCAAAGAAGGCCGTTTTATTTCCGTCAACCAATGTTGGTCTATATAGTAGAGCTTCATTCAGACAGATGCTTCACTAAAATATAGTTACAAAAATAAAAAGTGTAACTATAGACAATAGTACAAAATAAAAAGTAAGAAAAATAAATGAATAAGAGCAGTAGTACAAGAAATCAAACAAAAAGAACATTAAATATTAAGTTTCAATTATATGATTAGGCTATGTCTTGTGGGGGAAAATAAGAAGAGTACATTCGGTCCTGATACATAAAACCTTAAGAATCAGCGAGTGATATATTATTGCAGTGACGGACTTGACCACTTATGAATGACCAAGGCTCCCTGAGGCCACCTCCTCTTTGTGGCAAAGTGGGCCCATTGAGTTTTGAAACAGCCTTGTGACTGTTTTTCTGACATAAGTTAATTAATTATCTCCTGCAAACAGAGTCTGAACTCATTTCAAAAGCACCTGTTAGCTTTCTGATCATGTTACTGATTGGTCAACAGCAGGGAGGATTTAACATTATTGAACAGTAAGTTATATTGAAAATTGTGACAGAAAATTTTATTATGCTGGGACATTAAGAAACGTTTAATTGTCTTACGCGGCTTTTAGACAGCTGTTCTTATTCTAAGGTACAAACAAGAACCAATTGTATGTAAACTTCTCATCTTGACTTATGACAAATCTTGTTATTATCTGGTGTTACACTTATGACAGATCCTGTGAATGTCTTTCTCAGCATTATACAAAGTGTTCCTTATTGTTATATATATTCTGACGGCCCAGTGAAACTATCTCCTGATTGTTTACTGCTGATTACTGAAGTGAAACATCCATTATTGCCTCATGCCACATCCTGTGTTTACCTATTCCATGTTGGTCTTGTGGTTATACTATCATAACTGTATGATGTAATGATCGGACAGAAGCTGATTCAATAGGGTGTGGCTGACTGCTATATAAACCCATGCATTTCTCTGAAGCTTGAGGATTCTCAGTAGGAGACCCTCCGTGCACGTAAAATAAACTATGTAAGAATATGGCTGACACTTTTGTTTTATTCTTTCATCCAAGGCCTCCCAGACACCCAGATTTCCATGACAAAAATTCTCAGAAATGAATGCATTCCTAATCCAGTGCCCACTCACAAAATCTACCGCCTCAACACATACACACACACAAACACACGCACACGGCACGTGAGGGGGTGGGGGGTTGGATCAGAGGGGGCCTAGGCACGTTCCCCTTCTCTCCAGGATGCCCCGACTTTTGGGGGAAAACACAAGATGTCCAGCAACATCTGTCTGAGCCCTTCAACATCAAAATTTAATTATCAATAATATTTTTCCAAATAAAATGATCTGGCTGCTGTCAGTCCAACACATTCTCTCTCCCAACTCGTCATATATGGACGCATGGTGAGGCTCCCTCCGCGTCACATAGTGACATGTTGGGTACCCCCCCTCACGTCATTTATTGACGCGCTGGGTGCTCCCGTTGAATGTTATAGAGATCCCTAGACGTCGGTAACTGATGACATGAGGAGGACAAGAAATCCGTTTACTTGCTTGCTTGTTTAAAAGAATGTATTTTTGTCCGTCTGCGACCTTAAGGTTAGAAAATAAAACTTGTGGGTTGGTTAAAATTGGTTAGATAAGTCAACGTAAGTATGCAATTCTGACAAAGTATGGTAGATCGACCTGAAACAAAATAAACTTTAGATGTTTTCAATGAAGGACCACCACCATACAGCTATTAGCGTGCTCTGAGCGCGTCAAAAAATGACGCGAGGGGGGTACTCCACGCGTCACTATGTGACGCGGAGGGAGCACGTCCATATATGACGAGTTGGGAGTGAGAATGCGTTGGTCAGTCACATGATGGCTCATTCTCTGCCTCCATTCTTCAGCTGCTTAGTTTTGTGAGTGAGGCTTAGTTTATTAATATGAAATATTTTTAATTTTCAACAATTCAATGGTACATTTTTTCCTAATACGTACAATTGTTTTATCTATTTTAATATATTTGGACTATTTTTATTTCAAAACATCTTTTTCACAAAGTTAGCTTTTATTTCATGACGTTTTTCACAATAACATTTATTTTTAAAAGGATGTTTTTCAGGTAAATGAGTACATCTACCATTCAGAGTCAGAGGGTGGGACCTGAAATTAGTTTTTTTTCTTCACAATTTAACTGTCAAATTATATACTTGTTTGTTGTTTGTTAATCTAGATGTTCACAAAGTTTTATTTCTTTATTCATTTTGATCACTTTGTTGTTCCATAATGGAATCCAGACGTGCCACAATTAGAGAATATAGTTTGCCCCTCTGAGCTGTTTTGATCTCATATATATCTTTTGATAAAACATGTGCATGCTAGTAGTTCCCGTTCACTTACATTGGTTTATGGTAAGCTAAGGCAAAACGACTACGGCCAGATCAGGGTAATTACTGGGGTGATTACAAAATACTTTTTGTAACTATTATCTAACTCTGAGGATTTTTTACTTAGGGGTGGAATAAGCCTTTTAAAGCTGCACCTGAGTTGCTGTGGAGGTTAATCAGTCAGATATGAGGGTTTATTTAGTGAGACACAGCTTCAATATTAATTATTCAATCATACACTTTATAAAACTTGTTTAATTAAAACATCCCAGCAGCAGCGTCTCAACAGCAATATTTCACCCCTTCAGATAAAAAAAACAAAACAGGGTACTTTGGCTTTGCATGGTCCCCTACTAGTGACGTTGATATATGTTGTTATATATGTTATGTTGTAATATTCTATTATTCTATTGATGGATATTGGTTGTTGCTATTCGTGATGATACACTCATTACATTTATATGCACATCTAAATCAAGTTTTTTGGAGTACTCGGACTATGGGCTATTAAATGAAGTATGTTCGACTCCCCAACAATAGATGGCGATATGCGCCACTACTTAGCCTTATAGGTTTTTAGCTTTAGCTTAGGGCTGCACTCAAGCAGTAAACAGAGGCTGGAGTGAAGCAGACGGAGTCAAAGCAGGACATTAACAATCACAATGCATAGTCACTTCGTCAGTTCAAACATGTAATACTACTTGTAATATTACTTTTTTCATTACTGAGTTGCACTTGCACATCTCCTAACTTCCCCAGGGGGTGAGCAAGTACAGGGGCAGGGGGATTTGTTGTAGAGAATGTCTGATTCTCAATCCCACTATCCGGGTAGCTAAGTCGAGCTTCTGAAACTCCAGTTCGGTTCGATTCAAGTCAGACTAAGGTATAGATGCATTTCAAAAGTCTGATTTCAGTCAAACTAAAGTAATAATTCAACTTTCTCTTGCTGCATGTAAATGTACTGAGTAACTTATGTTGCTGTAAGTGGATTTAAAATCTTGCTATATGTGCCCCTTTTTAAAATCTGAGCACCTGCCCCTCTCAAAGTCTCTACACAGGCCTGCTGTGATGTCGCTTTATTTGCCTGGTGGAAGTTGGTTTTGCCGTTTTCTATGAATTTGGTTAACTCAAAATCAGATTTAGAAAAATTCCACTCTAATCAAGTTTCATATGAACTTGTAACAATACAAACTGTTGGGAATATCACTGCCCTCGTTCTTCAAAAACTGTGGTCAGAACCCATGTACTCCATGGTGCCGCCGGTATCCGACAAGCTTTGACAGGTTGTGATGACATTGATCATTACATCATTCAGCTGTGCTAAATACTCCATCTGATCGTGTTACTGGAGATAGGAATAACCTGTAGTTTGTTGGCTGCTGCAGTCAGTCATATTTGGAACCATGTTGATAGCACAGGGACGTATTAAATCCTAAGGAATTGTTTGAAGCTGTTTACGCTCCACGACTCCTACAACACTTTCAATCAGGTCACTTGATCATCTGCAGGTTTTTGGTGAAACCAAGCAAAGGTAACATTTGATTGGTTATATTTTTGCTTCTTAGTGTAGAAGCATGCAGGCATCATTTTATCTCCAGCTCTATGTTTTCTGTGGGAGTCTCATCAAAGGATAGGTCTGATTTTGAAAATGAAAGGATTTGGTGGTACCAAGCAAGGACAATGGGTTACAGACACTTCCCTGGAGCCTCCAACAATCAATTACTATTATCATTAGACAGCATAGGTTGTGTCATATAATTTAAAACCAATAGTGAATAGAGAGTACTCTAAATCCCACAGGTTGTAATGTCCTTAAAGACAAACTCCATAACTTTTTCACCTTAAAAAAGTGTTCACTAGCCAGGACCAAGCTACGGATGGAATTAACTATTCACAAGCAAGAACAATGCTACAGATTCTGAATTTTAACAGTTTATTGAAGGCGTGGAGGATCAAAAGTTCTGGGGAGAGATATCGTCGGAGACCCGGAGAAAGAGTCAGTGTGGGGAAGCAGTCTTCAGGAAAATCGTCTTTCCGAGCCTGCTCAGGACCCCCCAAAAGGTCTTGATGAAGTGATTAACTGAGAAGCGAATCCACATGGTGTAGATCAGATTATTTTGGATCGATATGCTGAAGAATGCCAGCAGGCTAGAATCTGGATTAATGTTGTCAGAGATCCCTGAACGGGTGACTGAGGTAGCAGCACTTATGTGGATGGAATGAACGGAGGAGAATTAGGGGGAGATGCTGTACCGGCAGCGAATCTGATGACAGGGATTCAAGAACCAGGACTGGGTAGCTGGGCTTCCGATTGGATGATGTTTGCGATCCCTGATCAGGCGGCTGAGGTGCCAATGCGGACTGAATTAATGGAAAAGAACCCGGGTGAGATACTGGACTGGCAGGTATCTGGCGAGAGTGACTAGTGAATCAGAACCTGACAGCGGGGCTATTTGATTCACCTTTCTGTATAGCACCGATTCACAAAGTTTTCTATGAAAGGAACCCCAGCAGATTGCATGAAACCGTTGACATGGGGTCTGGTGGTATTGATGCAGACCTGCAATCATGGCAATCCATTCAGCAACCCCTCATACTGAGCAAGCATGAAGCGACTGTGGAGAGGAAGAACTCCCCTTTAACGGGAAGAAACCCATGGCAGAACCTGGCTCAGTACAAGCGGTCATCTGCCCTGACCGTCTGGGGGTCTGAAAAGACAGAAGAGAAAGCATGGAGGATGCTCACTTCGAGCATCATCTGAGCAGATGCTAACCAACAAGCGGTTGGAGCTTCTATTAAGAGAAGAACGCTGAGAGAAACAAGGCCAGTAGTTGCAATGACAGCTCTGTTAGGAACAATCAGATTAGATTAAGAATATAGCTTGATTATTAAGGGCTTTATACTTACCCGGCTTTATACTTACCTTATTCTGAAATGATAGGCGGGTCAAATGATGAGATGTTAGCAGATAATCAGGACTGAACATAGCGGGGATTGGTTTGTAAGGGGCCTAAGTTGATTCGGACGGAAATGCAGAGCTGGTCTGTATTGCTTCGGCACAGGATGCAAATGAGGGTGTCCTGAGTGAGAGGCCTTGAAGACGTTCCAGCCGGACAGGTAGACAGAGAGGGTACCAGGTGAAAGACTGTTTGAGATGGATTTCCGAGATGCAGTAAGGTCGTGATGCTGAGGAGGCAATTGAAGATTGTGGCTAAAACTGTTAGGACTGGAGTTTAGTTCAGATTTGCTGTCGGAGCCTATGATCCGAATTTCAGGTGAGAGACTGTTGAAGATGGACTTCTGAGATGCGGTGGTGAGGTCGAGCCTAGGCTCTGAATTTCTGAAAAGAGAAAAGAGAGAATCATCAATTCTGTTTAGGTGACCGGGACAAGAAGCTGCATAGAGTATGAACTGATGTTGGGCTGATGAGAAGAGAAAGCACTGATGAGCTGCCTGATGGTGGGTGGATGAGATAGACTGTTAATTCCATAATGGCTGCATTGTCTGAGTGGCTGAGGGTTGAGTTTTGCGACAATTTGTGTCCCGAATAAGGGCTGTAATTACGAGGGGGTAAAACCCAAGGAGAGCGGAGGAAGGGAGGGCAGACTGGGAGACGAATTCTGCGTCCAGCCTGAAGCGAAATGAGTCCTTTGGTAGTAGCTCCGAAACAGATGGGAGGAGCAGCATCGATAGAGGAGACGAAATGGTTAAAATTTCGAAGGGGAGAGGAATTAGGGCGACGACTAGGGCGAACCGATCGTGGATGCATTGCACGCTGGTGGCAGAGGACTGAGGGAGACACGAAACACCGTATCTAGGCAATGATGCTGACAGCAGAGTTAAGATAACCCGAGAGCAAAGCCCAGGGATTCCGGAGAAGTATACAAAGAGGTAGCCGATATTCTAACAAAATAGCGCACTCTTTTGGAGTGCTCGCTGCAGGACGAGTTACCCAACCTATCTTAACCCACAAGTTCTATGCCCCGACCCCAAGGTCACGGAGCAACAAAGATACTAGCCTAATGGAAAAATGCCTAGACCTGGATGTAAAACATAATTATAAATTAATTTGAACAGTTTTTGTTTCTTTGCAGCACGTGTGGATTAATCGAAAGTATGTCACTAGCTATGTTTACATGTACAAATATCCTTAAACCGATCATAGATTGCGCATCTATCGAAATTAAAAAGGCGTTTAAGTGAGCTGCATTTCTGCAGACATGTGCAGAACTATCTAAAACACAGAAAAACGGCGTAGAAGAAGAGACGGATCTGCGCTGCAAACAACCATGTCTGTGCCGATTTGAGGTGGAGGACTGATGTTATTTCATCTATTTATGTTGTGTTTTTTGTTTATTCATTCAGTTAGTTTTTATGCTTGGGCCTTCATTCTGTATGTAATCGAATTATGAACTAAATCCCTTCAATTGAGACAACAGATTTCAATGCAGGACTTAACAGACTTCTGTAGGAAAGACCTGCATTTGAAATGGGAGTTTACATGCACCGTGAAGGAACAAACTATCGTAATAAATACCCTCTCGATTGGAAGGAAATTTGATCCGAATGATTTTGATCGGGTCAGAGTAATCTGAATGGCATGTTTACTTTAACCATTCAGGCTTTTAATGTAATTTCTTGAGTCCAAGGAATGATGGGTTTACCATAACAGAAGATTACTCGGTGCAGGGCGACATGTCAGCTCGTCCCCGGCAGGGGGCGCCGTGGGTGCTTGGGCCGAAGCCATGGAGAAGGGAACCGTGTCGCCGGAAGACCTGCCCAATGAGGAAGCTTGAATGGCAGAAGCGGGAAGTAATGGACGGAACAGGGGTTGCACTGGGCGGAGGCGGCGGAGGAGACGAAAAGAGAAGCCTGAAAAGATACAGTTGTGAGCGGAGAGACTGAAGGGGATCCCCCTGAGCCACAAAGTACGCTGAGAGTCGCGCCACTGTCCAGCCGGACGTGTCGCAGCGGCAACAGAGGAGTGGCGATCGCGAGGGGATACCCGGGCATGAGGCGCTGAAGCCTGAAACGACCCGTGAAGGTATGGAGGAGGAGCGGCCTGGGGCGGGTGAGCCGAAGAAGCAGCCAAAAGGTGTTGAGGAGATGGCTCGAGTCGGAGGGTGAAGCTCCGTGGCGGGGCAGGTGAAGCGGAAGAATGAGGAGGGTGGCCCGAGCAGCCACCAGAGGTAGAGGCAAGCGGCGTGGGAACTCCCGGAGAAGAGGCCGAAGCCGGGGGAGATGGATCGGATTCCGGCTGGCACGAGGGGAGCCGGACACCGCGAGAAGCATGGCGGACCAAGGGCTGAGGAGAAGCCCTGTCAGATGTGTGGCCGGGGAGGTAAAGCTCCTCAGACGGATCGACGCCCCAAGCGTGAGGACATCCATGCTGGGTACGCCGGAGCTTCACCGATGTAGACGGCTGTGTTAAGGAAAGTAGCAGCAAGCAGAGCTGAGGAGCTGGAAGTGGAGCCGTGCCTGCTTCTCAACTAATGAGCAGGTTGTTCCGCTCATTAAAGCCTACTGGTACGTTCACACCGCCCCAAATGGCAGCGTCAGTAGCGGCAAGATTACATGTTAAGTCTATGGTTGATGTCGTTGGAGGAGCGTTGGAGGAGCGTTGCAGTCTCTGCAGCGCTTTGTGAGTGTTGCTAGCAACACAGAAGTTCAGCTAGTTGAACTTTTGGTCTTAATGCTCTTGACGCAGCACGGCAATCAATTGGAGCGTCTCACTTTTGTGGCGTTGCCCGACGTCAAAACTGCCTAGCCAACCACGATCTGCTAGTGTTTAAAACATCCACCTACAAGCTTTGCAAGCTTCAGCTTAAAAATAAATCTTCCGTGTCTATGCGTTGAACTAGTCGCTTTATGATCGTTGCCTGACACTGACAAATCCGAATACACCATAAAGCTCACAGCACACTTCCCACTGTTCCTCCCCCTGTTTCTTCTGCTGAGAGCAGCAAAACACAAGATAACACAGGTCAGACAACACTTCCTTCCCCTCACTAATGTGAAAGATCTTTTCTGTCAAACTGCTGCTCCATTTAGGTCAAAGCTACTTTTCAGTTTTGTTTGGGCAGAAGCTGTGAATGAGACATTAGAGATACAACGAGATGTCATATGGAGGCTGAACTAGCCAATTTGCTGCTGAATGTTTGTTGTGGGGTTATTGTGTTTGGTCAGGCCTGAAGATGTACTGTAATACAATACCTGGAAAACTGTTTAACAGTTTACCAACCAACCCATCATTAGTTTACTGTGTTTTATTGTATTGGCTAGCGAGCTTGTAAAACCACCATTACACAGGCTTCTCTAGATTCGCTCCACATATATTTCTTTTTACAACATTGACGTTACTCCCCAAGCCTTGAGAGGGCAATAGAGGGCAAATATCTGAAAAGTTACGGTGTGTGTCTTTAAAATATGGAGCTGTGCACTCTAACATCTCCATATGCTGGGTAATCACACATTGCGACCATTAAGCCCATGCAAACCCAACATGTGGAGCCCAAGTGCTGCTAGAGCTGTCTGATGCCTCTACAAAGAAAGTATGTGCTGAACTTGACTCTCAGTTCTCCCTTACTGTGGACGTCTTTACTATTCTGTAGTGCAGCATGCAAAATCCACAAGCCTGCTTGAGTCGAAGCATTTCCATCCCCATCACTGCTCTACATGTGTGTCACATTATTTCCAAATCAAAGTGTTCTTTCTCTTTGTCCGCAACTTGTTTTCTCATCTAAGATATGTGCTCAGCTCATTCAGCATCTCCTTTATTGTCAAGGTGGTGTTCAAATATTACAACCGCTTTTCTTGCATTTGCTCTTATTTGAAATAGCTGAGCAAAATGGATGGTTAATGGATTTAAGTTCAGAATGTTAAGAGTGTGCTCTAGTAAAACAAAAAGCCTCCCGAGATGAGGACTGAAAGGGAAACTGAGCCCAGTAGGAGACCTTTGTTTGGCTGAGTCAAAATGGCTAAACACGACAGCTCTCTGTGATTGGCTCTTTCACACTGTAGCAATGATATCTCCGCTGTACAGTTCCGCAGAGCGAGCGTGAAGTGTGTGTGTGTGGATGATTGGTTTCTGTTTTATGGACTGGCTAGCAGAGAGCTAGTAATCCGTAGAAATAAATCTGCTTTATTTGACCTCAGTGTTAACTCCAATAAAACACACTTTACTGCAGCGCGGACACATGCACATACTCCTGCAGACACGTGCACATGCAGCTATCGGGTCATAGCTGCCCACAAGAAGACAACGTTTATAAGGACACAGGGAGTCCACTCTGTGTCCCCAGCTAATGAAAATCCAGGCTGCTTTCCTGTATTTACACATTACACTGCACATCCACTTTATGCACTCTGTAATAGCTTGCAGTGGGATAAGTCTCTGTTTGTTTGGCATTTAGTGTTTCTGTTGCTTTATTCCATGCTCTGTGTTCTCATCTTTAAGCTGCTCTGGTAATGAGCTGTTGCCGCTCTGTTCTCTTACTCTATAATTACTTCACACACACGGCTGCTCCGAGAGCCTATTAAAGCTAACATCCCACAACTTGTGTAAAATAATATACCAGTCCACATGAACCCAAAGAGGAAAAATTTCCCCTCTGCTGTGAGGCATTTAAATAGAAGTACTGCTGTGAGGAATTGGGCGGGGGTGGGGGGTCAAGGCTTTAACAGTCTACTGCTATGTTTCATTTAGCTCCCAGGTTGGGCTCTGGGATTCTTTGCAGCAATTCAGAATATAACAGAGGAAGGATCTGAGATGGCTCCCTAGCCATTAAGATTTTCTTATTGAACCAGTTAACATCAAGCTCTGATGACTCAATGTTCAGCAATGGCAAACCTTGTAGAAAATTCAGTAGCTTTACTGTCATCTGTAAGGTTGTTCCAGATTTGTGGGGTATAGAAGCTGAAAGTTGCTTCTCCATGTTTTTTTGTAATTCCAGGGATGATCTTTTCATAGATTCAGGGAATTACAGTGGTCTCATTGTGACTCGAACGTTTAGTAGAAATGGAGCTTTCAATGAAAAACACGCAGATGGTCAGATAGCACAGTATCAACTACCGAGACGTTAAAGGTATTGAAACCTTTGCTAATAATTATGTCTAGAGCATGTCCTCGATTGTGTGTTGGCTGTTTGACATGTTGGATCAGGCCGAAGTTATGAAAAGAGTCACTTAATGTTTTTGGTTTTCTGTCTTGTTGGTTGTTGGTATGGATGTTGAAGTCACCCACAGTGAAGAGTTGGTCATACTCAATACATATTACAGACAGAAGAGTTAGGTTTTGGTGGTTTATATACACTCAACAAAAATATAAGAACACCTTTGTTTCTGCTCCCATTTTTCATGAGATGGACTTAAAGATTTAAAATTCATTCCAGATACACAATATTACCATTTCTCTCAAACATTGTTCACAAATCAGTCTAAATATGTGTCATAGTGAGCACTTCTGCTTTGCTGAGATAATCCATCCCACCTCACAGGTGTGCCACATCAAGATGCTGATCTGACATCAAGAATAGTGCACATGTGTACCTTATACTGCCCACAATAAATAAATAAACCTGTGGAAATGAGGCCGCGCAGAAATACTGCCGCGCCCCCCCAACATTGGTTGGGGGGGGCGCTGCTGCTTTTTCCATCTCCCCGGGCTGGTTCTTGTCGCTTGCTCCCTGGTGGCCCCTTGCTGCGCCTGCGCGTCGGGGTGTCGGCGAGCGGCCGCGGCGGGCGGCCGGTGTCTCCGGGCCCGATCGGCTATATTGGCACTGGACATGGCTCCTGGGTCTTGGTCTTAGCGCTCGGGGGGGGTGCTGAGGTGGGGGCCTCTGGCCGGTGTTGGTCGGCCTCCGCGGTGACTGACCGGTTGGTGGGGTGTGGGCTGGTGGGTGGAGGTGCTGGGTTCTGTTGCCTCCCGGCCATCGGGCGGTAGTAGCAAGGCGGAGGATGTCGGCCTGGGGGTTGGCCGCCTGGGGCTTCGGTCTGCTCACGGGCAGAGTCGGTGGTGCGCCGGGTTCCGGCCTCGGAGCGGGGGCCCTCGAACGCTGGCGGTGCCAGCAGGCTACACCTGGGTGTCTAGTGACATGTGTTTTGTTAGCAGTGTGAATGTTTGGAAGGATTTAGGTGTGCCCCTGGGGTGGGGGCTAGTGGATTGCCGGAGCCCCCATGGGGCTCGGGGGTGCCGCTGCCGTGGGCCCCGACTTGACGTGCTGGGGCCTCCCACCCCTGGTGGATCGGGCCGAACGGGGGTGCCTGTTGGAGTCAGCAGGGGAGCTGGCTCCCTGGGGTTGGCAATGGTCACTTCAGTTATTTTCTCCCCATCCCCATGCCTCTGTCCACCTGCTCCTTCATTCTACCATTCAAAAGGCCTTGGAACGTGGGCACGTCACTGGGGTGCGGGATGGAGCTTCCGTCTTCGCTACCCGGTGGTGGCCTGGGTCCCGATTTTATTGAGCAACTTAGACACTTACACTTGCAACATTTACATGGAATGCACATGTAGGGACCTGGCGGTGGGGCGCATTGTTCGCTGGGGGCGGGACCCCTCATGGGGGGCCCCTTATAGGGGGCCCCTTATAGGGGGCCCGTTGTGGGGGGCCTTGCCTCTGGTGCCGGCACCTACTGTTTAAATGCATCTAGACACTGAGGGCCTGGGGGGGGGAGATGGGGGTACCCGGCAGTATTCCCATGTCCCACCCCTCTATTTTAAGTGCACATTAGAACAACACGCAACAACACCACATTGAGCGGGGGGAGAGAGGCTGGGGGGTCTTTCCACACCCCTGCTCGTTGGACCATCAGGGGTCGGAGCCCGGGTAGAACATCAGGCCGTCTGGTCGGGGTCCCGGGCTGGTGGGCTCATCACTGCGATCTCTCGGGCCCCAGCATTGCGGCTGGTGGGTGTTCCCCTGGGGCTTCCATCTGTTCCCCTCTTGGTGGGTGATCGACCCTGCGCTGATCCGCCTGTGGCCTCTGTACTCTGTGGGACCCTGGATGCATACATCTCTTGCCTCCTCCATGTCTGTGCCGATTCCTGTAGGACGGATTGACGGTTCCTTACACCAGCTATCAATCACTTGCATGGGGAAACCTTATTCAGACCTGCATGCTCGCACACACATAGGTGTGGGGACATTGGTGAGGACGGACATATCTTAAGCTGAGGTTATCATCATTAGTTAGTTGTTCACAGGAGCTTACCAGAAACATTTGTATTATGTTCATTAATCCATGCTTGTGTGTAGTGAATGTGTAATTCTTAGTTTATTCTACTAGATCCGAACTATTGGTTTGGTTCTGTACAGTTTGTTGTTTTTGTTTTGTATTACTGTTTCTCTGCCGTCCGGCAGAGGTGGAGGACTGGGATGTTTTCTTGTGTTCTTTGTTTGCCTCCCTGTCTTGTGTCGTCGGTTCGCGCCTCTGCTGGTCCGGTTTCTTTTCTTCACCTTCTTCCTTTCTCCCTTCTTGTCTCGGTTTAGTGTCCATGACGTCAGGAAATTGAACCCACAGTAATCACTAATAAAGATTTTTCATACATATACATCGAGTGGCGTACTACAGCGAAGCTGTAATACTCTGCTTGGGTAATAAACTGTTGGGCTTGTACTTGGTACTCAGACGCCAATTCTGAGTAGCATACTGCTAGACAGGACACGTAAAAGAAAAAAAAAAAGAGAAAAAAATGTTGCAGAGAACTAGCCTTTTATCATAGTAATGAACCCAACATCATTTTAAAGATATATAAAACAAAATTAAATAAATAAATAAATAAATCCTCCACAAAGCAGTTTTAATACTTAAACTTGTTAATTCATGAAACTTTTGCTTCAGTAAAAAGCAATCCAGCATCCACGTTCCCTACCCCCCCAAAAATATTCTCTCATTGGATCTATTTGAATCACGTAGGTCAACTTTTTAGATTCAACGAGAAAAATTAAATTAAAAGGTGAGAGATTTTAATATCTGCATAAAGGGTCTTTAGGCCCCTATTTGTCTGATCCCTCACCTCTCTCTCAATTAACCAGCGGATCCATGGTCCTACTCTCATTATCTATGGTCATAAGCTCTGGCTAGTGACCGAAAGAACGAGATCATGGATCAAGCATCCAAAATCAGTTTCCTCCTCATGGTGTCTGGGCTCTACAGACTATTTACTCAGAAACATAAAAAAATCAATTGAACCAAAAGTGAACGAATCAAATTAAATATATTTAAAATACCTGGAGCTGCTACCCTTTAGAAAGACTGCTTTTCTAATGTTATTTAGGACTGCTCATAACACTTTATACTGGATTCACATACACCCATTCACACTCACAAACACATTCGGATAATGACATGGTAGGGATATGTTGTGGTGTATGATCAGTAGGCAACTTCAACTGTCTTGACCAGGGGGACATGGACAAGACAGGAAGAAGCTGCATCACTTACTGTCTCAATAAGGGTTGGTTGGTTGCTATTGCTGTACCAAAAACATAACTGGTTCAGTGAGTTGGTTCACCATTACTGTTTGGAGTAGAATGATGTTGGGAATATTTCACCTCAGATTTTGTTTGTAATGCTAGGCTGTCAAGGCCCCACCACATGACCCGTCGTGTCCCCTTCCTCTTTTTAACTTTACAAATTTTGATAAATGAATGACTAAACACAACTTTGAGGATGATTGTTTTGCCAGGTTTATGATGTAAACGTTTTGTGAAAGATGGTTCAGTTTAAAATCTTACCATCTCTGCTAACCCCTCCAAGACAATTGTAGATCTGTACATCTTTTCTTTTGTACTGTCCACTTTAGAATATTTTGGAAAGGTTCAATATTTTTAGTCTGAAAGTGTCAAACTCTAATCAGCTATTTAATCCAAAACACCTGCAAATGGTTCCTGAGTTTTTAAATGATCTCTTATTCTGGTTCAGTTGGAATCAAAATCATAGGGAAAACTGCTGACCTTACAGTTATGCAGAAAACTGTCATTGACCCCCTCCATAAGGAGGGAAAACCCTTATGGTGCATTCAGACTGCAATCTTTGTCAGCGTCAGGCAACGCTCATAAGG
This sequence comes from Apricaphanius iberus, assembly GCA_028564705.1. Taxonomy (NCBI): domain Eukaryota; kingdom Metazoa; phylum Chordata; class Actinopteri; order Cyprinodontiformes; family Aphaniidae; genus Apricaphanius; species Apricaphanius iberus. The sequence continues at coordinate 317,471 of JAPXFQ010001501.1, read as the reverse complement.
CGACTAAGTCAATGCATGTACACAGCAGATACATTTTTAAGCTAAAGCTCGCAAAGCTTGTTGGCGGGCCTTTCTCTGCTGGATGTTTTAAACACTCGTGGATCATGGTTGGCTAGGCGGCGTTGATGTCGCCCAACGTCACTACAGTGAGTGGCTCTGATTGGTTGCTGTGTTCCACCAAGTGCGTTAGGACCGTCAAAAGTTCACCTAGCTGAAAATCTGCATTGCTAGTGTTATGAGCTTTGAAGCTTGAAACGCAGGAAATGCTTGAAAAGTTGACGGAGCAAAAGCTCACAAAGTGCCGCAGAGACTGCGACACTCCTCCAACGGCCTCCACCATAAACTTAACATATAATCTTGACGTTGCTGAGGCTGACATAGCCTGCAGTCTGAACGCAGAATAAGAAGGTAATTTCAAAGCAAGTTGGATGTTTCCCAAGTGCTGTAACAAAGCACATTAACAGAAGGTAAATGTTTGGAAGAGAAAGGTCCAAAAGCACTAGGGATGACCTCAGCCTGGAGAGGATTGTCAGATAAAGGCCATTCAAAAGTTTAGGGGACCTTCACAAGGAGTGAACTGAAGCTGGCTTGTGCATGAAGAGCACAAGCCATATGCATCAAAAATAATAACAAATAAATGCTTGAAATAGCTTGCTTTCAATGTGATCGGTCTAAATTATATATTAGTTTCACTGTAAAAAAAAAAATTTGAACAATGTTCAAAATTTTCAAGTTTAACCTGTAAAAGTTGTTACAACCGATGGCCAAAGAATTTATATGGGAAAAATATGAGGACCAAAACTAGAGCTTTGAGGTAGTCCACCATTCAGTCTGGACAGATTTAAAGAAAATTTTTCCTCTGTGAACTCCCACTGCTATGTGGAACTTAAGGCCAGAATGTTGTAAAACCCATACTGAAGTATTTTCAGTATGAAAACAGATGTGAAAGAGCTGTGATCAAGTGGCCTAAATCTGGGATCTAGATCCCAGAACTGCTGGGATCTAGTGGCCTAAAGATCAACCTCAGATCACCCAACACAGAGGCACCAAAGTCAACTGATTCAACAGTTGCAAAAAACAAATAAAAAGCTTCCTGAGCTCTGTATCAAAATCAAAAATAGAACCCAAGTAGACCATGCTCTGTGCTTCCATTGTCAAGGCGGCAGAGTGGTGCTTTAGTTGCAAGGTGGTCGGGTCCTTTCACAGTGGAAACCCTTGAACCTGCTGGTGGACATCAGCAGTAAGGGGGGACTTCAAGCTTATTAAGGAGTCTTATCAGGTCTTTTTGGCCTGTGTGACCACAGAAGCATCTGAAAGGTACTGGCAGGCCTTTTGGCAAAACATATTGCATGGGAGAAGTTCAGTGAGACAATGTAGGATGAGTTCTGTATAGATTAGAATATTAAAAAACCAATAGATTGCTGTGCTGTCTAATCAAATAAAACAGATAATGGAGAAGATGATTTTAAGGAATGTTTTTAGTTGATTCACAGCTGAAGGGTGACAGTTGCACAACATGTGAGGCACAGGCATGCTTCTTTCTTCAGGTGAATCAGTAGTTGTATTGTAGAGTCTGGACTGTGCTGATTTAAGCTCTAGGACTAGGAGCCGTGGATGTCCGCTGTCCATGGTGCTGAATCACAGCTCTGCTCTGATCAGAAACAGGAGACCTTTGTTCGCAGTCGAGCAGAACATGATGCCCACATGATTAACATTACGCCCCCCCTCCCGGCCATACACACACCAACACACACTTTTCTAAAGACCAGCAAGGATTTGAGTCTGGTACTATGATCAGTACAGCCAACCGTTTTAGCCATTTGGGTTGTGAATTATTCCAGGGTACCACTGTTATCCACCTTGCTACATAGCTGCAGAACTGGTCAGGTTGAGGTCTTCTCAAAAGACTGTTATTTCTTGCAGTTACAGCGTCAAAAGTTAGAGATAATAATGTTGAAGAGCAGGTGTATAAATATAATAAGACTTGTTTAACTTTTGATTCAGAGTTTCATAAGCAGGGGTGTAGGACTGGTGGTTGGAAAGCAGAAGAACTGCCTATTCATTTTAAACCAAGAGACAGTAATGCTGCCTGCCGCCACTTTAAGGTGAATGAGTGAGAAAACCTGCTGAAAGGCAGTAAAACACAGAAAGAAGTGTGTTTCGGAGCAGATGAAATCCAGTCACTTCCTCTGAAACTTGTGAATTAAACTGATAGTCATCAGTTTCATCAGACCTGAACAGGGTGCTAAAGAACTGCCTTGTTACTCACAAACACACACACACACACACGCGCGCACACACACACACACACACACACACTCACAGACACACACACAGACAATCACACAGACAGACATACACTGCACCTCCACAATTTATTTTTGCCATCTATCAGTCAACACTTCATTGGGTGGAAAATATATTTTTATTTATTCCAACACATTAATTTTATTAAACTCTTCTGGAAACTCTGAACTTTATATGTTTTTTGGATCACTTTATCCTTGAGAACATTTTAATGGCGCCAACAAACACACACAAACACTCAGATCTAACGTATTAAATCAGAGCTTATGGCAGAGAAATGCAGCATGTCAGCAGCAGCAGAGAAAAGCAAATAAAGCAAATAGTGTTATCAGTAATTTAACAGCGGGCTGATATGGCCTATTGATCTGTCCACTGGAATCTTTTATCTCTACAACACAATGTATCCACTCTGCTGTTTATGACCTTAGCATCTCCGTCACCACCACACACTCATAGTAAAACATGAGCCATGGTCCTATCAACATGCTGAGGTCACAAATACTCACTTCTCCAGACAAAGGCAGAACAAGGCACAAATATATGACGATTTCTACTAGTCTTTCTGTTTATGTTGGGGACAGTTCACTAACCAACAGGCTTCTGGCTCAACAGCTGACCGTATTTCTGGTACATTTACTTTTCGCTTACAGATTAAGATAAACTCCACCTCACACTCATTTAGCAAAGCACTGGCAAAGATACACACAATTATGAGCCCAAAATCAGGAGCAAACATTTTGCAAACATACCACAGATTGAGCTGCTTTAAATACAGGAAAGACAACAAATTCTTCCAGTTTGTCCTGTTCAGATGGTTACTAATGTGAATCAGTTGGTTTAACAGATCTGCCAGTGGTCGGAGCACATAAAAGCTTTATTTAAAATACACCATTTCCAGCGGGTGTGTTCACCTGTTTTCAACAAAACAAAGAGGAGGAATCCCCATGAAGTGAAATGGAGCAGGTGAAAATGTAGAGGAAAGATGGTGTGGTGTGCTGTTTGTAAAGATACACAGTCAAAAATTAACCTCAGTAATTTGAGTTATTTAGCCTATCAACTCCTCCACTTGGGGCAGGACCAGGACCTCCTCCCCGAAACAGAGAAGGCTCTCAACTGTTGGTCTTGTATTTGGACGTGCTTATTCTCACAACTTTACCTATTATCATAAATTTACAGTAAGGCTCCCTTTGATAGTACATATATAGGAGTGATAAAATAAAATACTAAATGCTAAAGCATTATATTTACAAATATTTATTGTGCTTAGAAGATAGAAGATAGAAGATAGTAACTTAGTCTGAAATGTTTCATTTGGCAACTCTAGATTAAATGTATGGATTAGGTCACTATTTGGTAAGAAACCAATCAGTCTTATCTTTCACCCCCTTAATTAATGCATTATAAACTATTGTTAATTATTTATAAAGAGTTTACAGATTCATCGATAACATCTATCAACTATTACTAGCAATTTATAACGGGAGCCTGATTGTAAAATAGTATCCCATTTTTTTAGTACCCTCCTATTTACTTCTTTCAGATTTCTTATGCTGCATTCAGACCGCATCTGTTGGATACGTCGAGCAACACATCCAACGGATGAAGTTTGACGTATGTACTTTTTGGCTTCCATAGCCTGCTTCTGAGGAAAAAACAACTGCATGAGCGGGGCTTCCTCTGTTGCAGTACGTTCTGAACTATGGTGGATCGTATCGAGAGAGTGACGTGGCTTTATTTGCTAGATAAAGCTAGACAACGTTGACATCGGGTGCATCAGCGCTCATTCTTCAGATGCGTTCTGAGTTTGGGGAGTTTAACCATTTGCTCCAGGAGCTGCTTATGGATGAGGTTAGCTTTCAGTGCTACTTCCGTCTGTCCTGCGCCTAATTTTACGTCCTCCTGGGCCGCATCGGAGCTTAAATCTCCTACCAGGACACCAACTACCGGTTCTCCGTTCCTCTTTAGGAGCGCCTGTCAATCTGTTTTCAGTAAGTGTTATTTCTGATTTTTTAACTCTGCGTTTGTTGAAAATGCTTTTCACTGGGCCCGCGCTTCATTCAAGATACGTGTATAGTGACATAACTACAATGAGACGCTCTGATTGGTTGCCGCACTGCGTTAACTGTGTTGGCTCCATCAAAAGCTCAGCTTGCTGAACTTCTGTGACGCATGCGTTGGTACGTTGCCGTATGAAACGCAAGCGTACTCAACGCAACGCAGAGCCCTTGACGGACCTCTGACGTGCTCTACCATAGACTTTAATCTTGCCGCAACTAACGCTGACGCATGGGCTTGGTATGAATGCAGCATTAGATTGTTTCTTTACCAAAAATTGGTATTTCATTTACTAATAAAGCTGATTAAATTATCATTAAGCTTGTTAGGAAACTGTTCTACAGTCAGAGGGGTGAATATGAGAGACGAGAGATAATATATATATTTTTTTATTTTCTACAGTAATATTCTAATTGCAGCAGTTTAGTCCACGTTTACACATGGCAGAAATTATAGGACCGGAGTTTAAATCCCCTCAATTGGATATAATCATTTAGACCCGGGGCTTGTGAAAAATAACCATCATTAGACCTCTGTTGGGTCCACTCTTTTCACTCTATACTGTGTCCCTTTTTCACTGATTCTATCCATCATAGAAGTAAGGGACGGCACTGTTGTTAAAATGCCCAATAAATCCATGTTCATCAAGCGCCGTACCGAAATTACACCCCCACTTTATGGCAGCCGTGCTTCCAGCAGCAGCTACAAACCTTTTGTTAATTAAGATCATCCCATTAAGACACTAATTAACAATTAGCATAAACATAATTAGTGAATGCTGACATTTGGCATGCTCTTTTGTTGAAATAATTTCTAGAAATTGCCCTCAGAGAGGGTTTTGTCAAAGAGAGATAATGGCATCACTTCATCAAGGAGACACACAGAAAGAGTTGACCTGCTGAATCTAATAAAATATATAAATATGTATGTTAGAAAGGGTCAACTAAAACATGAGTAAAAGCAATAAGTAAACGAAGTCTGATTTTGCTTTCCTCATTTTATTATTCAGTTCTGTTCATTGAGACACAGAGAACTCATGACTTTTTAAAAACCAGACCACTCAACTAAATGATCCTTTACATGATGTTTTAAGATCAGAAGCAGTTATGAACTCAGTTTACTTATATACAAGCAAACACGTTTCTGTTTTGGATATTAACGTCCACATTTCTTCAGCTGTGTTCATCCTCACCACAGCTAAAATACCCTTCTGGGTCCACAGTTTCTAACATTTTCTCTGGAATTATAAAAGTACTCTTCATCAGTGTGTGGCCTAAAACAACTCTTCTGCAACAAGGTATGCGTGAACAACAAGATTTGGCTCGAATGTTCAGTTCCATTCAGGACAGTTGAATTTACGAGTAGCCAAAGAAATTTTCTCCCAAGATTTAGGTGCAAATGTTGATGTTATGTTAGAGGAGCAAATGAAGACATTTGAACCAAGAGACCCCAGAAGTTTAAAGTGTTCAATTATTTATGCAAGTAAATAGTTTAACAAAATAATTTAAAGTAAATAAAAATAAAAAATAAAAATAAAAACTCAAGGAAATTGGGGCATTTCCGTTTGCTATGTTGTTATAAAACAGCTTCACTAACGACTCCAATTTTACAAAGCCAGTTGTTTGGCAATGTCTGCTTACATAATTTCACTCTAAGTAATTTCCAACATTAGAAGTGTAATCCCTTTGGGGGACCACCAGCCTAGGTCTGCCAATCCAAAGGAATTGCCCTGATGTCCACCCAATATTGCAGAGATCAGACAAACAGCCTCAATACATTTAGACCCTTGAGGAAATCATCCACCCCTGGGGCCCTGCCACAAGGAGCTTTTTAACCACTTCAGTGTCCTCAACACCAGAGATAGGAGTTCTGGGCCAAAGTCCTCAGACTCCGCTTCCAGATTGGAAGGCATGCCGGTGGGATTAAGGAGCTCTTTCAAAGTATTCTGTCCACCCATTCAGGACCTCCAGAGTCGAGGCCAGCAGCACACCATCCCCCCTGTAAACCGGGTTAGTGATACATCACTCCCCCCCCTACAAAGAAGCCTGGAAGCCATACGGAAGTTGTCCTCCATGGCCTCACTGGACTCCTCAGCGTGCAGCGTTTCAGTGGAAGCTACATGAAGCTAATCGCTGTGAGAGGAGGTTGTTTTAGCAGATGGCTTGTCTTGGCTACCTGCACACTGAAGCAATCCCAAGAGAAATGAAGAAAGTTGAAGTTCAGATCCCTCACCATAGTGGACCACAACAGTGGTGCGGGTCAAGCTGAAAAACTTGGAGGTATTTAGAGCAAACAGATAGCATTTACAGCAGCCTTCCAGCCGGAGAGCATTGGGTGAGAGAGGTGTCTTCCATAGCTGCTGCGACACTGGAGTTTTTAATGGTAAGTTTTTTTGTCTCTGACTTTAATCATAAGTCAGTTATCCTATATGTTTTAAACAAATCGTGAACAAAAAAAGAAAAGCTGGCGCCATGGTTCCCTCCTTGACAAGAGGAAAAAGAATTAGAATCAATGCTGATGGTGGGTCACATACACAGCCATCATTTTGCGATAACCTGCAAGTCTGTGACATGAAGAACGTCTGAGCCCCCCCCCATCCACGACGGAGAATGCTTGGAGAGCTTAATCGTTCATAAGGTATATTTGGACAGAGGCAAATTAGTTAGGAAAACTAGTTTTAAAGATGTTTCCTTTTATTTTTATTAACTTTTTAAGTTTCATGTTCTATCCTTGGGTAAACCAGGCCTCGGCCTGAAGTTTTAATCAGTGCTTTTAAAAAGCCTTTTCCCGACACAGAGTCGTTTTAAATCCTGTAATTTGAGCTACTCAGTCTGACAGGAGTTTTTCCCTTTTTGTTTAATGTTTAATAAATGTATTTGAGCCACTCTAAATGCCCCACGTGCGTCGCAGAAAGCTACAGCTAACAAGCCCACGTCTTTGTTTAGGCCAGCGTTTCATAAACAAAGATCGCTATTAACAGTTCAAACAGAACTCGGTTTGAAAATAGATTGTTTAAGAACGGAAACTAACCTCATTAGCTGTGTTTGAACTCTCCTTATTTGATCAAAATATGGGAATTAGATTGTTTTACCATCGCGATCAAGCCATAAATTAAGTTATCCTCCAAAGGTTAATTACTCTTATCCAGATAATTGTTAAACATAACATTTCTTAATCCAAAGAATGTTTTGTGTTTTCTTACATTGCTTATTGGTTTAGAGGTAAACCAGCTGTGCTAAATTAGTTAAATTAATTACAATTAGTTAAACTAATTCAGTTTTATTCCAGCAGCTTCAGATCAAGCCTTGGTTCCTAAAAGGACCCAGATTCCTCTAGAATCATATCAGAATTGATGGTTTCTCATCTCATTACATATTCATCTTTTCTTTTCTTTTATTTTAACTATTAATTTCTTTTAATCAGTAGTGTCTTCTTTTCTAGCTTGGTGATCTTTTTTCTTTTCTTCTTATTTTTCTTTTTCTTTTTATAAATAAATCTTGTATTTTGGAAAGTAACTGTTGTCGTTTTTGAATCAACACACACATATTGCAAAGTTATGGTCAATAGACGGTAAAGTAGTAATTCCTTCAGATTATGAGACTGACATAAACACTTGGCTATTAAAATAGTTCCTCATAAAGGAGGTGCCCCGAATAATAATAATTTGCCATGAATTATTAATCTTATTCCCGTTAACTTTTAATAGCCAGATAACTACATTCTTGGTAATTTCCCCAACATTAACGTTATGCGTTTTTCACTGTTTGCTCTGCTACTACATGCTGTTTGTGTTGTTGAGTTTTGTTTATATTTTCATCTTGTTGCTTTCAACATGTGAGAGGTCCTCTTTGCTTAATTTGGACCATCTAAGCTGTCCAGCCTCTCCTTCCAGATGTCTGTGGCATAAACAGCAGGCATTTTAGTCATCTCAGCCCGAACCATACAGGTTACGACCCAGCAGCCTGCTGCCCTTGGTGAGAAGCAAACATGATGCTTCTTGTACATTTTTATTCTCTGAATTAACTTGTTCAGTTGCATATCACTTTCAATCTGACTTTTTTGTTATCAGTTGCAATGATAAAATGCTCACAAATCAATGCAAAAATCTATGCAATTTTAATTCGTAATAATTTCACAGTACTTCTGTAATTTTATCCCTTATGTATATATATAGCATTCCTAATTCAGTTTATTTTGTATTTTTATCTCCTTTGAATCTGATGCTTCTTTATTACCTGTCATTGTGCTGCTGTTAAAGCTAAATTTTCCCTCTGTGGGACACTATAGAATGACGCATTCTATGCAGCATATTTCTTTCTTCTCAATTAATTCTTTAAAATATTTTCTTAATTTTCTGAATTTTCTTAACCAGTTTAATTCTTGATTTTGGTCTCAGCAGAAGAAGAGGGTCTCCAAAGACCAGTTTCTCAGTGGTGCACCAAGCTTTTCACAAGTGTTGGGCATGAGTATGGTTGCCTCACATACACCCAATCAAAACATTGAAATTAAATTGTGAATTTGATATAAAAACACCAGATACATTCATGCACCTGCGTGCATCTAGGATGGAAATAAGCACTACCGATGACACCAACACACACACTCTTCTCTTTCTTCCTTCATAGAGCATAGGGTGACTTCGCTTTAAAAAAAGACCTGGAGCACCATCTTGTCATGTAGGGGACGTTTTGAGCAGAAGCACTGATCTAGCTTGGTCTTTTATCTGATCAGAAGGCCTCCTGAGCATCCTCCTTTGGGTTCATCCCACTGAGAGGAGACAAACAGGAGCAAACTGAGAATATACCAAAGAGACTATATATTCCTTCCTGTCTAGGAAGTCTAGCCTATAATTAAATTACTACAGAGAAAGTCTAGGATAATCCAGCCAGTTAAAAGGACACATGAGAGAGGCAAAGCCAGGGAGAACAATCTACCTGGACTGCATCCTGTGGTGCTAATCAGTTTTGAAGTTCACTTTTTAGTACAAATCTCAATGCTTCCCCTCTTAATTCACCTTGTTTACTTTTATACTCAAGTACAAGTCAAAGTACACATTAAAATCTGCTTGCAAGAGTGCAACCGCCACACACGTTGTTGCCTACAGAAACATGAGTAGGTGCAAACGACCTTTCTAATCCAGTGGTTTGTTTTCTGTAGAGAGAGTGTTCCTTTGTTCAAGAAGCTGACATGGTGAAGGTATCTTAGCTACAGCAGTGGCATTTAACAACAATCATTCAGTCATTCCTTTACGGCTGAGCAGGTAGACATAAATACTACAGTAGAGGCTGTAGATCTTTAGAAACCCTCAGTGAGGGACATCTCTGCAGCTCAGAGTGCTACTCTGTTTGGCCGCACAAGGAATACACCACAGGAGTTGTCTATTTAAAAAGTCAATTGATTTGTATAGCAAAAATTAATAGTTAAATGAGCATTTCAGATTTAATAAACTACTTATGAATAGTCAGCATATTTTTTGTAGTACATATCACTAAGAATGATCTCTCTGAAAAATGTGTTGGGCTTTAGCACAACTGGCCCTGAGAAATGTCTGAGCAGGGTGTACGTAGCAGGTGTTCATCCGCTGCTGAAGTTCCTCAGGACGAATCAGGTGGAGCCTTGGGAGGAACAGACTCCCTTAGACAGATTCCAGATGTCCCCCCCCCCTCTTACATGGTAATCAGGCCTACTTTAATTTTTTCTCCTTGAAGTTCACTCCTTGAAGCACTTACCTTGCAGTTTTTTTTTCTACCAGTCTCATAATTATTGCTCAGTTCCGAGCTCCATTTCTTCTGCTTCCTGGTTTCTTGTGAGTATTGAAGAAATCCTCTTTGCGCCTGTTAGAAGTGGACTGGATTGTCTCGACACCAAGCTTCACTCGCCATTCTGTTCACACCCCAACGCTGCTCTGTTCCACAATCTCCAACTCTGGAAAGAAACAACCAAAACAATAAGCTTCAGTTCACTTCCATGCTTGTTAACTTCAGGCTCTCTGGATAAGTTTCACTTTTGATGGACCTCTACCCCCCAACAGTAAGAATTGCTCTCTATCCGCTATGCAACATTATTCATCATTTCCAATCTCAGGTCATAACCTTATACCTCTCCTCCTCAGTGCCGACCTGGACCCCCAAAATTAAACCAGAAGTGGTTTCAAATGGTTTCAATAAACCTTTCACACTGTTCTTGTGTGTCCATGATTGTTGCCAGTGCAATAGACTCAACCACTGAACAAACATGGGTTTCCTTTCCACATGTAGCAGCACAGGTAAGAAAGATACCACAGGATGTTGACCCGCACCATGTACTGTATATGCCAAAATCTTTCATTTCATCCTGCAAACAAAAGTGCAGGTGGAGGGATTATTTTTGTCTAAATAGCTACTATCACTTGCTAAAGCATTCAGGGAGAGTCCAGCTGAATGCTACTGACATCTTATCCTGATCACACACACACACTTACCACACTCCCAGTCTCCTATCATCTCCTCTCCTCTCCAGTGGGCAGCAGTCTTTAGAAAATTAACTTTGAGAAGTCTGGAAGAGACATACAATTCATCATATCCAACTCTGTCAACCACAACACTATTAGAGATAGAGTGTGTGTTGCTGTGTATGTGTGTGAGACACTGCCATCCTAAAGATGCATTTACTGTTGCCATGGCTGAGGCACTGAGCGCGTGCATGTGTGTGTTGCCATCTTCAGAGCGCTTTGATGAATGTGTCTATTTGGTGATGTGTTTCAGGCACAGTGACTATGTGTGATGGATGGATAAAAAGCAGCTGCTAATATGTGGGATGGTACTAAACACTCCTAGACTGCTATCACCTACACCTATTCCACTATTAACACATCATTTATACATACGGAGTGCAGGAGGCCAACATACCAGCTTATACTCAAAAGGTGCGGTTCTTATAATTTTCACTTTAGTGAAAATACACCAATCCAGGATTCATTAGTTATTCTTTTCAGTTTTTAGAAGTCAAACAGGGATTACTTTTCTTCGAAGCTGAAGAAATGTAATACATGAAATCATTTTCATGTGTCAGCCTACACATTCTCTATATATCAGTTTATGTAAATTATGACACAAACATAGAACTTTACCTTGGTTCCAACTTAAATAGCTAAGTTCTGATTCACACAACAGGATTTTAAAGCCCATTTAGATCAGTTAGATTCTCCCCTTCCAACAATCTTAAGGATTCCCCGATTATTAGAATGGCTCTTAAGATAATCCTCACAGATATTCATACCATGTGTGGTGTGTAGAGGGACTGCTTGGTAGGATGTTGGGACAGATCACAAATAAATTGAACTTACTTGAAATCTGTAATATTTAATGTGCTATTTTGTCTCAGTTTGATATTACAGAATGTGTGGTGTGTTCTGAGGACAAACTAACATTCAGCCTGTTGAATGTGAGGTCTACCCTCACATTCAAGTAACATGATCAGCAGCAATACACCTTGGAATCATTGGTTATTAGGGTATATAGGGTGAGGAGCTCGGCCATCCGGAGGGGGCTAAGAGTAGAGTCACTGCTCCTCCACATCGAGAGGAGCCAGTTGAGGTGGTTCGGGCATCTGGTCAGGATGCCTCCTGGACGCCTCCCTGGTGAGGTGTTCCGGGCACGTCCCAACGGGAGGAGGCCCAGGGGAAGACCCAGGACTAGGTGGAGGGATTATGTCTCCCAGCTGGCCTGGGAACGCCTCGGGATTGCCCAAGTGGCTGGGGAGAGGGAAGTCTGGGTCTCTCTGCTTAAGCTACTGCCCCCGCGACCCGACCTCGGATAAAGTGGAAGAAGATGGGTGGATGGATGGTTTAGTAAATTTCCCATCTTAGGTGAAAGTTTTTGTGAAAAATCATTTAAAAAATCTGTAAAATCAGTTTGTACATGGTGTCTTGAGTTTCATCATAAGTACACCTCAACTGTGAGAGAAATAATGCAAAAAAAAAAAAAAAAAAAAAAAAAGGAAGTCACAAAAATCAGGAAATCACATGGTATGATCTTTAAAGAATTTATTTGTATAATGTTGCAGAAAATGTATTTAGCACCTAAAAAAATCAAGAATTACTTATTCTTTCAGAAACTCTTTTATCCTGCACTTGCTACCTATATTAAAGGCATCTGTTTGAACCCGTCATCTGTATAAAAGAGACCTGTCCATACCGTCAAGCAGTCAGACTCCAACCTTCACAATTGCAAAGACCAGATATCAATCCATGTACACCAGGGACATGATTGTACACTTGCACAAGACGGGAAGGAGCCAATCTACAATAGCCAAGCATCTTGGTGTGAAGAGATAAACTGTTGGGACAATTATTAGAAAATTGAATAAATACAAGGTCATTGATATTCTCCCTCAATCTGGGACTCCCAGAACTATATGTGGTAAATGGTCAATGACCTGAAGAGAGCTGGGAGCACAGCAACAAATGTTACTATTAGTAAAAAACTTCGTTGTCATGGATCAAAATCCTGCTATCCTCAAAGGTCCCTTTGCTTAAGTCAGAAAATGTTCAGGCCTGCCGAAAGTTTGCCAGAGACCATCTGGATGATCCAGAGGATGATCGGGATGATGTCATGTGATCACATAAGACCAAACTATATAACTCTTTGGTATAAACGCCATTCACCTTGTTTGAAGGGGAAAATGCTGAGCTGCATCCCAAGAATCCCATACCCACTGAGAAGCATTGGAGTGGAAACATTATGCTTTGGGGCTGGTTTTCTGCAAACGGGACAGGATTACTGATACGTAATAAGGAAAGGATGAATCAGGCAAACTTTTCAATATATTCATTATATATATATAATATTTCAATATATATATACAAATATATTCTGGGTATTTTTATTTTACACCAATCCTAAAACTATGCCCTGCATAGAAAAAAAAAGTTACTTGGAGGGTATAGTGTTGGATTATCCAGTCATATGCGTAAGCTTCTGCAGACTCATTGAACGCATTTCACACAGACAAGCCACCAGAACTGCCTCTAGTGCAGGGGCCAATATTTCCTTGAATTTAGTGAAAAAGAATTTAAAATGTTTACATTAATGCTTGTATAATATGTAATCAAAGCTGAATTAAACTATTAAAGCTAAGCTATGTACTTGGATCAATCAGCAGTATTAAATTAGCATATAAGATGATTGAGAGAAAACCTGACAAGTAATAAAATGATATTTAGTTTTTTTTTAAACGTGAAATGATAGGCCCCCTAAGCGTCATAAGCCCCTGGCCACTGCCCCGGTTGGCCCTTGCATTAAGGCGGCCTTGCTTATTATGCATGTATGTAGAATAAACTACAAACAGCGACTTTCCAAAATACAGCAATTTATTCACAAAAGAAGAATAACAAAGCAAACATTTAATCAACCAAGCTAGCAACACACTACTAATGGGAAGAAATGAATAACTAACTACCAAAATAAAAGAACACATTGAATGGATAAATACACAATAAAATAGAAAACATAAATTCTGATGTTACGGTAATGTAGGAATCTGGATCCTTAAAGACTCAGGCTTATTTTGAAATGCTGAAATGAAAGCTAAATTAGTTTACCAGTTATGATTAGTGTAATTAAAAGTCTTTAAATAAAGGATGAGAGAGATACCTTCAGATTTAAGAGGTTTTAATACAGACTTGTTGATCAAACAAGGAGGTACAGAGTCATACAGAAAATATGCATACTGACCTGCCTTCAATTCAATTCAATTCAATTCAGTTTATTTATATAGCGCCATTTCACAACAGATGTCATCTCAAGGCACTTTACAAAAAGAGTTATTACAATACAATGTTTAGTGTAGAAATTACAGAACCACAGAAGATTGCGTCGTGGAATTCTCAGCAATCCCTCATACTGAGCAAGCATGCAGCGACAGTGGGAAGGAAAAACTCCCTTTTAACAGGAAGAAACCTCCGGCAGAACCAGGCTCAGCACAAGCGGTTATCTGCCGCGACCGTCTGTGGCTTGGAGAATACATAACAGAGACACAGAAAGAGCAACAGAACTGATGCACAAGTTTGTTGCAGGACGTGGAGAATTTTCCGTCACTGCAATGCCATCTTAGTCAGGGTCGTCAAGCAGGGCTAATCCGGAGCACCTACTATAATAGAAAACAGGTTAGTGCTTGAATTGACAGCACATCATGCAGTTGGGGAGAAGTAGGAGAGAAAGTAGGAACAGACCCTAATAATGTCCTCCAACAGCCTAGCCTAAAGCAGCATAGCTACTAACATTAACCTGTCTCCTAGCTACTAGGAGACCTGGCTACCAACACTCTGTCTGAGTCCTCCTGACCCGTGGACGGTGTAGGGCCGGTAACGGCCCCCGTCATGCCGGGGTCTTCTCGGAGTCGGGTTGTTTGAGAATGCAGCCCAAAGTGGGTGGTAAACTCCATCTAAGGCTAAATACCGGCACGAGACCGATAGTCGACAACTATCTTAAGGAAAAATAGACAGAACTGAGAGGACAGAGTTGAAGAGGGCGAGAAACGTTTAAGAGATAAACGGGTGGGGTCCGCACAGTCTGCCCGGGGGATTCAACCCGGCAGGTAATGGGCGGCCGCACTGTGCGGGAGGATCCCCTTGAGGGACCTCTCTCCGGCGCAGGCTGGCCCCTGTGGGGCACATTTCTTCCGCGGCGGTAAGCCGCGACCGGCTCCGGATCTTTACCTGGCTTACATTAATCTATCTCTACCTAGCTACTCTACCTCTTCCTATCTCTTCCTAACTTTTGACACTCTGCCTGACTACTAACATTAACCTGTCTCTTCCTATCTACCTGTCTGACCTGACTCTAACTACCTATAAACATATCTCTAACTGTAAGCTTTGTCAAAGAGGAAAGTTTTTAGCCTAGTTTTAAAGATAGACAAATTGTCTGCTTCACGAACCAACCCTGGGAGCCGGTTCCATAGGAGGGGAGCCTGATAGCTGAAAGATCTGCCACCCATTCTACTTTTAGAAATCCTAGGAACTACCAGTAAACCTGCAGTCTGAGAGCGAAGGTCTCTGTTAGGAACATATGGAACAATCAGGTCTCTTATGTATGATGGAGCTAGATTATTAAGGGCTTTATATGTCAGAAGGAGGATCTTGAATTCTATTCTAGATTTTACTGGGAGCCAGTGAAGAGAAGCTAAAACAGGGGAAATGTGATCTCTTCTTTTAATATTCATCAGAATCCTAGCAGCAGCATTTTGAACTAACTGAAGACTTTTAATTGTATTCTGTGGACTACCTGATAATAGACAGTTACAGTAATCCAGCCTTGAAGTAACAAAGGCATGGACTAGTTTTTCAGCATCATTCCTGGACAGGATGGTTCTAATTTTTGCAATATTCCTAAGGTGAAAAAAGGAAATCCTACAGACTTCTTTAATGTAAGTTCTAAATGACATATCTTGGTCAAAAATGACACCGAGGTTTTTTGCTTTATTACTGGAGGCTAATTTAATGCCGTCCAGGTGAAGGGGCTGACTAAGTAGTTTCTTTTTCAGAGCTTCTGGTCCAAAGACGACAACTTCTGTTTTATCAGAATTTAGAAGCAAGAAGTTTAGAGTCATCCAAGTTTTTATGTCTTCCAGACATGCCTGTAGTCTACCTAACTGATTGGATTCATCAGGATTTATGGATAGATATAGCTGTGTATCATCTGCGTAACTATGGAATTTTATCCCATGCTGCCTAATTATTTTACCAATAGGAAGCATATATATAGTAAAGAGAATCGGCCCAAGCACTGAACCCTGTGGTACTCCGCAAGTAACTATTGAGGTTGAGGAAGATCTATTGTTTACCTGAACAAACTGAAATCTGTTAGACAAATAAGATTTAAACCAACCTAGTGCTGTTCCTATTATACCGACACTTTGAAGCCTTTCTATGAGAATATTGTGGTCAACAGTGTCAAAGGCAGCACTGAGATCTAACAGGACCAGAATGGTCACCAGTCCATTGTCTGAGGCTATGAGAATATCATTAGTAACCTTCACCAGAGCTGTTTCAGTGCTGTGATGAGCTCTAAAGCCTGACTGAAACTTCTCAAACAGCTCATTATTGTTTAAATGCTCACATATCTGGTGTGCAACTATTTTCTCAAGAATTTTAGATAAGAAGGGAAGATTAGATATCGGTCTATAGTTAATTAAGTCGTTTTGATCAAGAGAGGGTTTCTTAAGTAGAGGTTTAATTACAGCAATCTTAAACTCCTGTGGTACATATCCATTGACTAAGGATAGATTCATTATATTTAAAATTGGAGCAGCGATCAGAGGGAAAACTTCTTTTAAGAGTTTAGTTGGGATTGGGTCTAAAACGCAAGTTGAAGGTTTAGATGAAGCTAATAATTTTAGTACATCACAAAGTTCGGCTGCATTAAAGCAGTTTAAGCATATATTAGGTTCCACCATTTTTGAGGCTGCCTCATTAACTAAGGAGGAAGCAAGCATATTGGGAAGGTTCCCAATTATCTTATTCTTTATGGAGTCTATTTTATTTATAAAGAATTGCATGAAGTCGTCACTGCTTAGAGCTTGGGGAATGGTTGGCTCGATAGAGCTATGATCCTGTGTGAGTTTGGCAACTGTATTAAAAAGAAACCTAGGATTATTTTTATTCTCCTCGATTAAAGATGAATAATATGCTGTTCTAGCTGTGTGAAGGCTCTTTTTATATAGCAATAAACTATTTTTCCATATTAAAAAGGAATCATGTAAATGCGTGGAGCGCCATTTTCTCTCTAGTTTTCTAACATTCTGCTTTAGGGTACGTAGCTCTAAATTAAACCAGGGAGTTAATCTTCTATGGCTAGCCACCTTCCTTTTCAAGGGGGCAACTTTGTCTATTGCCCGACGCAGGGAGGAATTAACGCTATGAACTAAAATGTCAAGTTGTGAGGGGTCACGAGTTAAATCACTGTTTTCTGTTCTGCATTTATAAACTGAGGAAATTAAAGTTGGAAGAGCTTCTTTAAAATTTGCTACAGCGTTGTCTGATAACGTTCTGGTATAATGAAGTTTTCTTTCAGGTTTGATATGATCCATTAGAGTAAGTTTAAAAGTGATAAGGAAATGATCAGACAGGATAGGGTTATGTGGAAAGACTGTTATTTCTTCACAGTCAATGCCATAAGTCAGCACAAGATCTAAAGTGTGGTGACAAGAATGTGTTGGTCCCTGCACATTTTGAGTAAAGCCTATTGAGTCTAGGATAGTGTTAAAAGCTGTATTTAGACTATCACTTTCATTATCAACATGAATATTGAAGTCTCCGACTATAATGACTTTATCAGTGTTTAAAACTAAGTCAGATAGAAAATCTGAAATCTGATCTAAAAATTGAGAATAAGGTCCTGGTGGACGATATAAGACCACAAACAAAAGTGGCTTTACTGCTTTGTTATGTGTATGAGGAAAGCTAAAAACTAGATGCTCAAAGGAACTGTAACTATTATTTTTTTGGAGATTAATTAGTAAATCGGAATGAAAGATAGTTGCTACTCCACCTCCTCGACCAGTACTTCGAGGGACACTAAAGTTTAAGTAGCTAGGGGGAGTTGACTCATTTATTGTGACATGGTCCTCTTCCTGCAACCATGTCTCTGCAAGACAAAACAAATCAATATTATTTTCACAAATTAAGTCATTTACCAAGAGTGTTTTTGAGGGGAGAGATCTTATGTTTAGTAAACCACATTTAATTGATTTGTTTTTATGTTCAGTCCGAGTTTTATTTATCTTTATGAGATTTTTATACTTTGCTCTAGTAGCATTAACTTTTAATTCATTAGTTTTGGGTAGTGGACGGGAAACTATCTCTATAGGGTAGTGGGTGGGTGGCAGTCCCTGTTCCTTGACCTGGACTCTGGGTTCCCTGAGCTGGACTCTGGGTTGTCACGGCTTTGGGGAACTAGAGATAACCCTATCAATGTTCCTGGAAAGAAGCGAAGCTCCGTCCTCGGTGGGATGGATGCCGTCTCTACGTAACAGTCCAGGTTTTCCCCAGAAGGCCCCCCAGTTATCAATGTAGCCCACATCGTTTTCTGGACACCACCTTGACAACCAAAGGTGGAACGAAAGCATACGGCTGTACATGTCATCGCTAGTACGATCAGGCAGGGGACCAGAAAAAATTACAGAGTCAGACATCTTTTTGGCAGCCCTACACACCGAAGCTACGCTAATTTTAGTGACCTCCGACTGCCGTCGCCGGGTGTCGTTGCCACCAGCATGGATAACGATCCTGCTATACCGCCGTTTGTCCTTGGCCAAAAGCTTCAGATGGGACCTAATGTCCGCAGCCCTGGCCCCTGGAAGGCATTTGACGGTGGTCTTTCGTGTCTCTGGAGCCACATTCCTAACTATGGAGCTGCCAATTACAAGAATCGGCCTCTCCTGCTCGGCGGGTGCGTCGCTGAGCGGGGCGAACCTATTGTTCAGAGAAAGGGGCTGGAGGTTGGCCGCGGACTGGGGTCTGGCGCTAATCTTCCTACGAACCGTCACCCAGCTCGCCTGAGGTCCCGGCTGCACGGGAGCTGTTGAAGGACGGCTAGGTCCTGTCCTAGTTGACTCCGCGCTAGCTACTGCTGGGCCTGGCTGTTCTACAGCGCGGAGCCGGGCCTCTAGCTCAGAAACCCTCGCCTCCAAAGCTACAAAAATGCTGCACTTATTACACCTACCAACTTCACTAAATGAGGCGGAGGAGTAACTAAACATCTGACAGAGAGAGCAGGAAAGAGGAGGAGGTGTAGAGAGAGATGGAGGGACAAGAGAGAAAGCTGCCGAAGCCATGCTAGCCGTAAAGCTAAGCTAACCAAGCGGTACCTTACCTTACCTAAAAACAAAGTAATTAACCCAGTAAAACGCTTAAAGAGTCCTAAACCGTGAAGAAACTTAACGTTTTAATGTGTTTGTGTGTTAAGCAACTCAGAAAAAACTTATTGACAGAGAAAGTTAGATCAGTTCAAGAGAGAGAGAAACACCGACTTGCTACAAACGAGTTAGTCACAAAACAGGAAATGACGCGATACGTCTTACCAACGCGATACGTCTCCACGCTCACCAGGGTTCAATGAGCAAAGTCACTGTGCAGGTGCTCAGTGACCTTCCAAAACAATACACAGACTTATATAGATTCAGTAATCCAAGAAGCATATCAATATTAAATACAATACATTTTCTTCCCAAAAATAAAAAAATAAAATAAAAAAGGAGACTTTCAGGCATAGTGGACTTGATAGTGAAGATTTGTATAAAAATTATCTGGATGAGAAGTCATTAACCTTTGGAAAATTACTTCTGATATTACTCAGACACAAATTCGGAGCGCCTCTCTGCAAGACAGGACATGTAAAAAAAATAATAATAAAAATTAAACTCAGGTGTTGTGAAAAATTAGGAAAACAAGAAAACTACAGCCTGCATAGCCAGGACCACTTCAAACAGACTTCATTAAAAACTAAAAAAAAAATTAATAAATTAATTAATTAATGATTATCCTCTTTTAGAAACTAAATAAGAAAGAAATTAGTGGAACATTAGCCCAGTTATATCTATTTCATTGGAATACTGCAGCATCAGAAAAAAATAATTTAATGTACAAAAACTTTTTGTTCATCATTTCTCTGACTGTCTCATACCCCACAAGGATGCATTCAAAAGTTCAGGTAAAGCAAACGTAGCTGTCACAGATCAAGAATCGTGATTTCAAAAAGTGTAGACAACAACTGAAGGGTTTTAAGCGTCCACAACTGCAATTATTGCATTGTTAGTTGCTGTACAGTTTTTTAAAAAGACAAAACGCCTTTAAGAATAATTAACAAACTCACACTTACAAGAATCACATGTATTTTTACAAATCAGTCACCAAGGAAATGTCTCAACGTTGCTCATCAGTTTGATGCATTTCCTTACACTCTCTGCATTACTCAAACCAAAATAAAACAATTTTAAAGCCTCATCTACATAATTTAAAGTGAACAAATACAGAAAAACCAAAAAATAAGGCACTGGTACTGGTGGCCTTTGTTCTTATCAAACAGTAATTTGACAGAGAAATGGGTGAAAAGAGAAGAGGAAGACATGCTGCAAACGGCCAACACAGACCCAATGGCAGAAGAATTTAGCTGAGAGGGCTGTGGTTTATTCTGGGGGAGCCCTGTAAGCATCCTTTTATTCTTTTATTCTTTTTACACTATTATACATTATTGGAAAGCTATATTTGTAATATTCCAATGATACAACCTCTAGTCACAGTAAATGCTTTAGTTAAAACACTCAGAAACAAATATGTGCAACTCACCAAAGCCTCATATCAGTGACTGAACAGAGCTACCTTGAAAAAAAGTTGCCTTTTTAAATCTTTGTGTCCAAAGAATGTACTCCAATGAAATAGCTATTTTAAAATAGTCTTAAATCCACAATCCAATATAATCTTGCATTTCCACTCAATTGGCCTAGGCTATCGGCTCCTCCCCCACTCATCCATTGACTGGCTAAAATCTGTTTTTAACTATAGATTTTATCCAAAAGGAAGGGTTTAAACCTAGTTTTAAAAGTAGACAGAGTGGCTCCCTCATTAACTAAAACAGGGAGATGGTTCCACAGGAGAGGAGCCTGATAACTAAAAGATCTGCCTCCCATTTAATTTTTAGAAATGCCAGGAACGACCAGTAAACCTGCAGTCTGTGTTCCTGTCTACACAGAGATATAACCAGATTTCAGAGGTCGCACTAAACATGTTTTTTGTCTGTGATTCTGACCAACAGGGTCCAAAAAATTCTGTCATAATCTAATTTGGGTTAATTTCTTTTATAAAGACAAGGTGTTCAGGTGGAGAAAAAAAACAACTAACTTTTTCTTTTGGAAGTGCGTCCTGCAGTCTTCCTTAGAAGCTGTCATAATCTATTTTTATCCATGAAGTTTTTTTGAATGTGTGTGTGACTTAGTCAATTATTTCTTGTTATCTTACTAGATAAATCTGTCCGCAACGCCGGCTTCATCAAGGTGATCCGTTTAGATTTAACAGAGGGCTCCCCAGGCTCTTCTGTAATCTTTTTTCGTTTGCCAGCCTCGAAGAATCTTACGAAAGCGTCCTTTCGTAATTGAGATTGCCACTTCTCAAGCCCCGATCCGCACTTTGGTTCCGATTTTGAGTCGTTGAAGGGACCTTCACCCGGTCCGTCTGCTCCATTGTCCCCCTGGGCGCGCAGAGTAACAAACTCCATCTCCCAGCAGGCACCGGTGTTTCTCTGCGGAGCGCAAAGCAGGTCGCAATCATGCTCAGAACAGAGACACAGACAATGGAGCCGCTTCAACCACGGGCTTGCAACAGTCAATCTGCTCAAAACAAAAAAACATATTTAACTTGCATGACAATATTACCCAATGTTAGATTAACCAATCAACAGAATTAAAAACTACGCAACTCAGCGCAAATTGTCAATAGAGCAAATACATGTCCGTTAATTAACTTAAAAAAAATAACTGGATCCTGGTCCAAAACTCTGCACACGGTCGAGGTCACCATTTGTTGAATTAAATAATTATCAAAATTAATTCAGTGCATGTTCAAGTAGAGACAAAATGGAGCCAATTTCCAGTTCTTAACATTTATTTTGAACAGATTAACAAATTGCAGTTTACAGAGAAAGAATGCCCTAGTTTCTCTGGTCCAGATTTAAAGAGATCTGACAATTGAATGATCTTCATTTCACAACTTTATAGACACCGGGCCTCGCCAGGACTCTAGGCGTTTCTTCTCCCTCCAATCAGAACATTTCCATACAGTGTCTTAACCATGATTGGCTGTCAGAGAATTATGCAGTCATAAGATGAGACATTTCTCTGTTCTTGGTCAAAAGTTCATTCTGAGATTTATGGTTTTACGGCAACACTCCCAGCTTCATGGCCTCCATCCTTATCTATACAGACATCCTGTTTTTACAGCCTGCAATAAAACTTACCCAAGAGTTTTATGACTTAAAAGCTTATCGCAATAACAAATACTGACAGACAATATATTTTTTACAACCATGCAAACTATATCAAACAAACTTTTACCTTCTGAATAATAGAAGTTTAAAACATATGTAGAATAATACCACACAAGGCATGTGGGTCGTTTCTGTCCCATGTGTGTAAAGTTGAGCTAGTAATACAAAAGCTGTGCTTGTCCATACAGTAAAAAAGGAAAGAAATAAAATGATTATTTGTGATAAACAAAAACATGATATTTATCACATACTTGGGAGAATAACTGATAAAATTGATTTATTTCAAAGATATGTCATAGAAACACTGAGCTATACAAGAAATAACATAGAAAATGGACATGGATTTGGACCCATGTTGTGCATTAGAGGGGCAATGATACAAAAACTTTTTTTATTAAAAAAGGGAAAAAAATCAAATAATGTTTTATAGTCTAAAACAAGTTAATTGAGGGAAACCTTGACTACTGAATGAGGAGAATGATTTATTGATATCAAAAATGAAAACTCAACCGGGTCACTTTTGACCCATGTTGTGCATCAAAGGGTTAATGACAATTCTCCAGCTCGGGAATCATAGAGACATGGACCAGACAAGGCTCAATTTGGATACATGGGGAAAATCTAACAAAGAAAAGGAAACACAGAGTGATTTAAATAAGGTAATCAGGGAGACAATCAGGCAAACTCAGGGCAGCTGGAAACAATCAAGGATGTAAAGACAGGGACAACACACTGACAGTCCTGGGATTTCTATGTCCTTTGTCTTTGGGGCCAACGTCACCAAAGGGACATATTTTGGACAAATAAAATACATACCAAAATAGAACATGGATTTTATTCACTTAAATTATCTTTCTAATTCTTGCATGTCACAGTGTATAACAATTCTAACTGTAATATGTTTTGAAACACATTGGAGGCTCTTTGGTGTTTATAGTTATCCTCTATTGAGTTTCTGTTGAGTGAGCTGTGTTTCAGCAGTAGATGTGTGATATAGTTAAATACTGCTGCCTGTTGTGTATACACAAAAGGGAATTGTGTGTTTATCTTTGAGCACATCTTCAGGTCAACGAGGTCTCTGTGACCTTCTACCCCAACCATTGCCACCACCTTCTGTTCAAACAGAGACTTCACTGTCTACACTCGGCTTCATTTACTCAACCACCCAGATTTTAAACTGCTGACTGATTGGTTTATGTATCGCCACTTCCTCTCTTTCTTTCAATTTTCCTCTTTTAAAAAACAACCCTCCCTGTAAATGCAATAAAATTTGCCAATTATTCTCTTTTCGGCACAATTCACTTTATGGTATGGGAACTGTCAGTGTCAGTCTGAGGAGACTATTGATTTTAATTAGCGAATGCCCACAGGGAGCTGTCTGATGATTGGAGAAGAATAGGATGTCCTCAAAACAATGATAAAAATCGCACACACACAGACGTATAAGCACACACCAACACACAACTAATTATTAGGTTTAATCAGAGGAGGAATGGCTGTAGGTTCTGTCCAAGGTGTTTAAAGGTGGAAGGAAACATGGAGAGAAAGAGTAAACAACAGAGACAAAGGTTTTTTTTACCATTGGTATACTATTAATCCATCACAAATTTTGTTTTAATTCTAGTACCTAATCAAAAGCTAAAAGATAATAGAGCTCTATATACCTTTAATTTTTAAACGAATGTTGAATGTTAAACATCTGTATTTCACTCTAAGTGTTGATAAGCTGATAAATATTTTTTCAGGTTGTTAAATCCAGAAGAACTAGCTGATCAATGCCTTTTCCATCACCTGTAGAAGGAAGCCAACTACACACAGAAGTTATGCACAGGCGTTCCTGAATGGTCAACTTAAAGGAACAGCATTCAACCAAATCCTTTAAAAATATGCTGGACTTCATTCAGTAAGTTTACCTGGACCATAGAAGTCATCCAGACATAATAACTATAAAAGTTATTCTATGATACATTACACTCGCTAAAGACGGTTTCTGGAATGATCTCACTTTGTAGAGATGTATTAAGTTACCATATTGTTTATATTTGTGAAATATGATTTTCTGATTAATTAGAAACCTTTACTGTGTTCTTTAAAAGTTCATGCAAAGCACATTTTAGTTTGATGTATTTTGTAATTAGCAAGGCATTAATATTTTAAAAAAATTCACTCAGTAATTTTTTTTTCATATTGATAAAACATAGGTTCCACCTCCCTAAAAAAAGATTAAAGTTAATATGCTGCAAACCAACAGTAAAACTTAACTTCAGACACTTCAGTTTATTGGAAGAGAGAGAGAGCATTTAAGTAATAAACATTCAGTACTAAGTAGTAAGATAATCCTGACATGTGAAGTCGGGGCTCCCTGTGACGTCAGTTTGTTTAGATTTTTGTCTTCCGCATATAATTTATCCTCTCCCAGATAGAATAGATACAACCATTTAGAACCATAGCATAATTTCATTAAGACTAGATTGAATTTATTTGTGACTGCTTGTGACAACGGTTGAGTAATCTGTATTAAATTCCTTAAACTTATTTTGGTGTTGATTGATTCAATACAACGGTAAAAGACAGACAAATACTGACAGTAGGGTATAATTAATATTGCTTCATCTATAGATTAAGTAGCTGGTGCTGCATTTTGCTAATTATGTCACTGACAATTCGAGCTTCATAAATAATTATCCCAGTATTAGGTTATTGGGATAATTGTTCCAAATTATTATAACCAAACAGCTTTAGCTTCCTCTGTCGCCCCAACATATTACTATGTGAGCACTGAGAAAATACACCTGAAGATTCACAGCATTTTATACTAGTAGCTTGTACGTTTAGTTTTACACAAATGGACTTTAATGACTCCCATACTTAAAGTATTTGCTTTAATAAACGGTTGTCGGAAAAACATTATTAAATAAAAATGACGAGTGAGATTCCTTCATTATATGGAGGTTGTTGAATGGACTTTTTTGATCAAGCAAAGAGGAACAGTATTACAGCATATTCGCAACAGCTGAACCTTCTTCCCACCAACTGACTGACAACTTTATAGATTCAGACAACCTTACTATTATCCACAACACATCGGTAAACATTTGTTCTCACTGGCTACCGCAGACTCCCGGGCGTCTTCCTCTGATAGCACAGGCTCGATCTTAAAACACTCCATGATGTTCAGTGCTTAATATCATTTAATTTGACCTGACCTAATATACAAAGTCACACAATCAGACCATCACTATATCGTGAAGAAATAGCACACAGTTCTCTCAGTATGTAAGAATACACAGAACAGATCATTCTTAATATATATTTTCCCATAACAAAACCTTCACCAATCTTTTGCACCTCCTACAGCTTACTTCTTCTGCAAAGGCTAATCACAAGTTCTAGGAGTTTGTAAATGTTCTTCCAGTAAAGTATTTTGGGTGATCAGACATTGATGTCAGACATCAGCCTCTGGTACACAGTCTTGTCTCTCCTAATATATCTCAAAGGTGTTCTACTGGGTTGGGGCAGGCCAATCAAGTACCTTTATGCATTGGTCTGTGTTCATGTTGGAGCTAGAAATGGACACTGTGTTTCTAATTACCCTTGAGCACAACTGTGCCCATAATGACTTTATGTGTTACATCATTAAGAAATCCGTTCACTGGAAATAAGAGACCAAACCAAACCCCTTAATAACAGCTATACATAAACACTAGGCTTCCATTTGGAACAATACAATCAGGCAACCAGACAGACGCCAAACCCATTCTTGTCGACCAAATTGCCTGATAGAGAACTATGATCTGTCACTTTGGAGAACATTTCATTAATGCTCTAAAGTCTGATGGAGTTATGCTTTACAACTCTGCATACTGCATGTATTTGACAACTTGGTTAAACCTGCTTGGTGATGGAACCCATATGCCCTCACTGTTTCTGAGTAAATCTGAAGGTTACATTATGTTTAGAGATCTGTAGCTAATAATATCTGTGACCATCTGTTGGTGACCTTTTGTCTTTCTGCCTTATAAGCAAACTTTACCTTCACTGACAACATCAATAATTTATTGTGTTAGGTTGACCGATGTTTTGGCACTGTCTGTGTCTTCATCAGAGTCACAAGTGAACACGAGAGGAAGGCAAACAATTAAAAACAGGTGGGAAAAATTAATTGGGAACTCAACAAAGCCAAAACCTCAAGCCAAGACAGTAGTCAAGACAATCATAGGGAGGAGCTTTTGCAAGGTGTTCACTACACAAGCAATTGGACACACTGCTATTTAAAACCATACATATAACAAAACAATTCTGAAAACCTTCCTATTTTTCTAACCCTAGCTCAAACAAATAAATCTCATAGGTCACAAAATAAATACAAAAAGTGATGTGTGAAAATAGTGTTCACCAAAGGCACTCGCAAGAAACCTTACACATAAAATAAAATTATGTGTTTCAAAAGTGTTTTTGTTTCAAGGAGTGTTAAGTTAAATACATCAACAAGTTTAAATAAAAGAAAATAGATTAATTTCTTCACTGATACAAAATATTTGTACAGTATAAATCCACTCTGCCTCTCTGTGAAGGAGAAGCTTAATAATGTGACCTCCTCTCGATGGATGGGAGATAGAAATAACTGCTGGTATCAGTCTACTTCCATCCTTAAAATTATGTAAGTATGGTTATTTTAATCTTTTAGAAGACATTTGATATGTTTGCTTTTCTGTATCTTTAGTCAAAATAGAATAGAATAGTAAATGTAAGTAAACCAAGCCATGATTTCTGTTTGGAGCAAGAACAAACTATTGCAGAAGCAGTGAGCAAGATAAATCTTTATTTTTTAAAAACTGTTTAATCTGTTGTTTACTAAACCTAAATCTATTCTATTGTTCTTCCCATTTCTTTACCCATAAAATGGTGGGAATTTGTTTTCCTGTTATATTTGTTCCTTTCAGCACAAGGAAGTATGACTGGTCATACTTGGTTTAATATCCTCATCCAATCAGAGCGAGGCAAGCACTGAATCGCTTTCCCCACACAGTTCCTGTTAAATGTCAATTTCATGGAGACAATATTGAGGAGATTAATTCTTGTTCTGTCTTACACACACTGATATACACAAACTCCCAGACAGGTGAAATACCAACAAGACAACACCCCTCACTACCACCACCCCTACCCCACTGCACAGATGGAGTGAATGTTAATGCATGGCCTGAGGAAGGGTGAACCTGAAGGTGACTGAATGTTGTTGGGGCTAATGAAAAGCTAGCCAACCTTAACCCTATCACTCCAAATCACCTGCAAACTACAAAATATCCGCTAAACACACCTCATCCCATATGCCTTCCCATACTATAACTCACAGGGAATATGACCTGCCATAACATCCAGCTATCAGTGCATCCAGCAGCACCTTCATGGTGGGTCCCTGTTCGCTCATAAAACATGAGGTGAAAGCCCTCAGGATCCCAGAATAATTATGTATGGTTAATTAATCTTTTAAAAAAACATCAAATAAGTAGATTAAGCCTATTGAGTGAGTTTATGGGGGATGGTAATCATTTCAATAATATATAACTGTTAGGATTTTGTGGTTTTGTTCTGTCTCTCTGTTTTTTCCCCTCACCTGTTTCCTAAAGGGGCGTGGCAGGCGGGAGCTCATCGGAACTCATCAGCTTCAGTGTTCAAAAGGGGAATGATGGCTGCAGACTGACACCAGTCTGTTCTCGCAGTTACCGCTGTACTTGGCCAGCAACTCTCGAGCAACAAATAAGATTTCTGCCTTTGTGTTGTTTGAACCCTTACTTGCGCCTGTCTCTCTGTAGACAAACCTCCTTGTTCCTCGACTTCTGGATTCATCGGATCTGGATTTCCTCAGTCTCCAGTGTTCACTCAGGTCAGCCTCTGCAATGTTTTCCCATACTGGACTCCGCTCCTGCCTGCCCAGTATTCTGTAGCTCACCTGCCCGGCCGTCAGAAAGATCATAGTCACTGTCAAGTCAGATATCACTCAACTATTTAACTTCTAAGTTGTGCTTATCTTTACTCACCTGCCCTGGACTCCTGGGTCCACAGTCAGTTCCAAATCCACAACGACTCATCATCAGAGCTCACCTACAGAATCCTACTTACCACCTCCTCTGGCTCTGCAACCTCTTCTACCTCTAAGCACATTTATAACAAGACATTTTCCAGATCCCTGATGAACCAAGTTTACCCTCTCTCCAGTTCTGGGTTCGCGGCTTCTGGCTTTCACCTACTGGTTCCACCGAGACGACCTGAACCTGTTCACAATTACAACTGTCTGTGGTGTACTGCTATGGAGTCGCAGAAAACAAACATGTCAGAACAGACTGGCGTCATTCTGCAGCCATATTTCCCCTTTTGAACACTGGAGCTGATGAGTTCCGATGAGCTGAAGCTCCCGCCTGCCACACCCCTGTAGGAAACAGGTGAGGGGGAAAAAACAGAACAAAACCACAGAATCCTAACAATAACTTCATGAGGTTGTGCCCAGTTCAGGGATCTAATTATAAAGCTTGCCCACGCACAAAACATCATTTTAACCTGGGACGTGGATGGGAGACATGTCCCCAGCACTATTTATGATTGACGGGTTTGTCCCCACCATAACTGTGTTGGGATCCTATGTTTTTGCTGTGTTTTGTGTGTCTTCCTTCTCCTACCTTCTCTGCAGAGGGCGTGGCTGATTGGTTGCAGGTGTAGCTCATCAGGACTCCTCTCCTCCAGCATAAAAGAGGGACCGGAGCTGCAGACTGATGCTAGATTGTTCTTGCTACGAGCGTGGTAAACATGGCCAATTTAGTTCCACGTTTCTGTATCTGTACTTACCTGAGATCCTGATTCAGGATCTCCTCTGTCTACTTGTTTTTCCTCTCCTTACCTCCATTCCTCTGGAATGATAATTTGAAAACCACTTACCTGCTCCTCCTGGTCAGCTTCTGCTCCGTCATCCTGTTCTGGTCTGTCTGTCCTCCATCCGCCTGCCCATCCACCCTCTCCATCTGCAATAAACACAGCAAGAACTCCGTCAATCTTCAAACCATCTCTATACAGGATTCCACTTACCTCTTCCACGATCCAAACCATCCATCCTCCTGTGAGTAAAACCACCCATTATCAAACTCCCCTTTCCATCTGCTCTCTCTAATGTCTCGGTTCTTCCACTGCAGCTCTTCCATCAGCCTCCTTGGTTTCGCCACTGGAAATTTCCCAAAGACTATTTAATATTGAACATTCTGTCAATAAACATTTTTTATTATACTCACTACCTGCCTGGTTTTCTGAATTTTGATGCTGCCTTCTGAGTCCAAAAATCCTACAAACATGACAGAACAATATGGCCAAACCGACTCAGCAGATCAAATTCAGAATGCCTTCTCTCAACAAGGAACACTCTTAGGTTGACACAAATCAATAATTCAGGATCTCTCACGAAAGTTATCTCTCCATTCCTCCACAATTAGCCGTTTAATTATTGCAGAACCACTAAATACACTCACCTCCTCAAATAAATCTTTTCAGTGGACCCCAGAGGCGGACATCGCCTTCCAGCACCTGAACGAGTCCATCATCCAAGCTCCGATATTAACACAACCTGATCCAAACCAACTGTTCATCCTGGAAGTAGATGCCTCACACAACCGTTGGGGCCATCCTCTCCCAAAGATCCTCGTCAGACCACAAAATACATCAGTGTGCCTTCTTTTCCAGGAGGTTCTCACCGGCAGAAAGGAACTATGGCATTGGTGACCGAGAGCTCCTGGCCATAAAATTGGCTTTAGAAGAATGGCGACATTGGCTGGATGGTAAGGAGATCCCTGTCATAGTTTGGACAGATCACAGAAACTTGTCATACCTCCAGTCCGCCAAAAGACTCAATCCCAGACAATTCCGCTGGTCCCTCTTTTTTTCCCAGTTCAATGTCAACATCTCATATCGCCCCGGTTCCAAGAATAAGAAACCAGACACACTTCCAGAATTCAACGGTCTAATGAAATTGCCTTTGAAACAACCACAATTCTTCCACCCACCTGTTTGTCGGCTCCCTCACCTGGGACATTGAGAAAGCCATTCAAAACGCCCTCAAGGATGAACCCGATCCAGGTGGGGGACCTCCAAGCTGCCTGTATGTGCCATCCACCATCCGAGCACTGACCATTCTCTAAAACAGTAATTATGTCAGTCATCTAATCGCTTTCTCCACTATTACGACTGTAGTCTTCATAGGTTGTAGAAAAGGAGTCTGTGGAAGCAGAACAAATCTCTTGCCCCCTTTGACTCCAATTATATGGATATATGCTCATTATGACAGGATGTGAACTTCTTCAGAAGGACTCCAAGTGGCTCCAAACTTGTCTGGTTAAGAAAATGGGCATAATAAATTCTAAAACTATAAGTAACTAAGGCCGGTTCACGCTGTGTTTTTCGGCTTTCGCAAAGGAGTGCTTCATGCCACACTGCTGCAGCTCCACCGAGCTCTGGAGATGTGTCGCACAGAACTGCCAAACTGCTTCTTGGTTCTCTCAGGTAGCATTTTCATTAGTCAATAGCTGACTGGGGTCATAGAATTTTCTTTCGGGAGCAAGTCACATTGCATGCCTACAGAGCTACAAATGACACACACGCACACAGTTTATATCACAATTCTTTTTATGATAGAAAAGGTCTATGGCAGCCAAAATCGCGCAGCTAGATCCTAACTGTAAATACACACACACACACACACACACAGCCTCAGTCTAGTAGACTTCCACTCTTTCTCATGGTCTACCAGGCTTGACTGTGGGCTTTAAAGCTTTGTTCTGAGTGATTGACTGGCTACTGACTGCCTGCGTTTGCACACAGGTGTGTGTCTGGGAGTGTGTGGTCTGAAGTTGTCAGTCCATCTGACAAACGCACATTTAGAGTACCTGACTGATCCCACAATCCATTATGCAGGCTTTTCTTCTTGAATGAAATGCTTCACAACATTGACTGTGGTGCTAAGCATGTGTCAGACAGCTGCAGGGTCGAAGCTGCTCAGGACCCTGTTTGGAGAACGCTGTGATCTGCTCCAACACACGCTGTAATCTCTGTACCAATGTTGTAGGTATAGAAAAATTGAGGAAAAGCGATAAAAACAGAATTTTAGTCAAAATATTCCTGCTATAGCTAGAAACCGTTTGAATTCAACATATTTTTGTTTCATAGTTAACAGGACTGTGGGCAGATGTTTCTTTACCTGAGATGTTTCAGCCTGACACTTCCTTCTTTATCAAAGCCGTCAGGTGTTATTGACGTTTATTCTATTTATGCGTGGGCAGCAGGGTCCGATGTCGCCCCCTGCTGCCCGCCTTCGTCCCTGGTGATGATGCAGCCCCCAGTGTGGTCCAACATGTAGACTCCTTCATCCCGGTTTAAGGTGTTGTGTCCACGTCTTTTTCTTTGTATCGCTTCTTTTATCCATCTTTTATATTTTTGTTGTTCTGTGTTAATGATCCTTGTGTTGTCCCAACACATAAATAGAAGCAACGTCAATAACACCTGATGGCTTTGATGAAGGCGGAAATGACACGCCGAAACATGTCAGGTAAACGAACATCTGCCTACAATTGCAGAAGCTACAATAAAAAAATCAGCCGTAACGAACCACTGCACATGAGAAACGGATTGGGACACAAGGATCATTATCACAGAACAACAAAAATATAAAAAGTGATACAAATAAAAAGATGTGGACACAACACCTTAAACCGGAGTCTACATGTTGGACCACACTTGGGGCTGCATCATCACCAGGGATGAGGCAGGCAGCAGAGGGCGACCCTGGGGGCGACCATGCTGCCCACGCATTAATGGAAGCACAGTCAATGTCAATGCCGAAACATGTTAGGTAAACAAACATCTGCCCACAATCCTGAGTTTACTATGAATCAAATAATGATGATAATCAAACACTCAGAAAGAATATACCAAAGAGTTTGAATTCAAACTAAATTCAGGTTCCAAATATTTTTGGGTTTGTTTGTAAACTGCCAGAAATACTACAGGAATATTTAATATTTAGTGATAACTGTAGTGCAGTGGAATTTTGGCTTAATCTACTTTTCAGAATTGTATCACAGAATCTGCCTTACCAAATTTGCAAATTAAGTTGGCTAAAAACATGAACACAGTCACCAAACTCTGTAACACTTTACAATAAGGTACACAAAATTGTGCTTTGTTACTAGGTAACAACTTAAGAGGTAATGAGTAATTAACCAGGGACTAATGGGTAGTTAACCGGTACTCGGGTGAAAACACCCACCAGTCTTTTTCAGGGACTAACGGGTAGTTATCTAAGGAAAAAAGGAGGAATTAATCAGGGACTAATGGGTAGTTAACCAGTACTTACTGGTGAAAACACCCACCAGTCTTATAGTGATTAATGGTTAGGTTTTTAAGAAACAGATTTGGAATGAATTGGGGTTTAATGTAATGCCGTACACTGTCTTTTGTAAACTGCAATAAGGATGCAAATCATTTGCAGTCAGAGTGATGCAGTGCTGCTGTATCATCATGATTTCATGTTAATTTCACGTGTCTTGTTACCAGCAAAGGCTGCCTCTGATTTTACAGAATTAGTATTTGTTTAAACCAGATTAAAAAGAAGCTAAAACTACATATGTGTTTTAATTTCCTGCTGAGAGAATGCTATCAAGCCATGAGCTCAGTGTAAAGGTCTCCAGTAGTTTTGTTCAACCCTCTTTCTTTCAAGTCATAAGTTGCTCCACTGAGACACAAAGCTTCCAATGAAAATGAAATTTGGTGAATTTCCAAACATATGGCAAATTGTTGTCATGCTTGAGCACTGGTAGAGTCAAAGTGGACAGAAGAGGCTGCAGCTCACAGCTAAATCTGCTCCGTATCTTGACGACTGGCCGCAGTCTTAAATCTACAACATTCTGTTGAGCACAGCTTTACTAACCCTAGACAGCCACCTCTGTGGCACCACAATCACTCACTGTGAGTGTGTGTGTGTGAGTGTGTGTAAGAGAGAGAGAGAGAGACCAGACCATGCTACAGATAACCTGATGTTATTGATGCTCAAGACCACAGAGCCACTGCTATCTACATGTGCTGCATAAAAAAACACACGCACCCCCCCTCACACACACACACCGACTGAGGCCATATTTGCAGGTTTTACAGGTATGTGGGATTTTAGAGGACCTCCTCTACTCCTGTCTTGTTTTCCACTCTCAAAACCTCCTTTCTCGTCATTTCTCTCCACATTCCCTACATCCCACACTCCCTCTTTTTGTCTCATATGTGCCATTTTTCCTCTTCCTTTCCTCTATTATTGTCATCTCTTTTTGAAATCTCCTCATATTATATTTTCCTCTGTTCTCTACATCCTCTGATCCTTCCCTTCGGCTCTTCTCTTCCTCCTCCTCTCTCTCCTACCCATTTATCTAAATCTGTGCTCTCCTTAACCACTTCTTATCAGAAGTGGCGGTCGCTCTCCATCCTAAACGCACCGCTCCAGATTTTAATTTTCTTTAGATTAATGTCCTCCTCTCCTCTCTTAATGCTTTCAGCCTTCAGCTATTCCACACCCCGATGTCTATCAGCATGCACCCAAACACACACTCACAAAAACACACACTTGGAGCACCATGCGCTCACACAGAATTTGAGCAGCTTAAATACACACATTTGTCTCCTGTACGCTTTGCCATCTGTACCGAACACACACCGCCACAAAACAGGCCGGCAAAATTGAATGGAACAATTTCCTCAAATTTCCTGTAAATTAGAAAGCGTTGCCAATCTCTGCTAAGGTTTAAAGAAAACAACTCACCCTGAATTCTTTTCATTACGACTGAGCCGACTGAAGCCAATAAAACTGAGCAGATCAAATGAGACCAGAGGGACATTCACCATGGAGCTTTTAAACAGGCCAGTATAAATGGGCCAGCAGAAATTCTGATGAGAAGCTTGGCTCAAGGTTTCTTTATGGTTTTTTTTGTTGCCATATTAAGCATTTTATTTTCATATAATTATTTGTAAATAGAAATATTTTTAGGACAATTTTGGAAAAAAAACTTGTCGAAACAAAATCTCTTTTCTGTAATAAGTCATCTGAACAAAGCCAAAACCATGTCTATTTAAAAGATAATAATACACTGATGTTGTGACACAAAGGGTGCGATAATGTCAGTTTCACCAAACCATCAATAATAATGGTCAATATTTTATTTAGTTAATTCACAGTTTGGGGCGCCATTCCTTCCTCTGTGAAGAACAAATAGAACCAGACACACAGTCTCTTCTGATGGATGATAATTGCATTCATATACCAGAATCAACACAAACAACTTCTCTCTAAGGTATGAGAATGTAATAATAAAACAGGTCAACCTTTCAGCCGAAGTATTTAATCAATAAATCCCATTTATTCTACAAGCATCTAAACTAAATTATTAAAACAATCTTAGAAAATGGATAGTACGTGAATGGAACACACAAATGAGCATCAAAAAGCAATGTCTTACCCCAAATTTACACCGGGCTTGTCACGGCAACAGTGCGCTTATGTCGACATCTAGTGCGTTTCCATTTGTTGCTTTTCAGGGGCTCAACGGCTGCCTCGCGAGATCAGATAAATAACTTCATAATAGGAAGATAACGTTGTCTAACCTACTTTAAAAAACATTTTTCATCTGACTGACAAGTTTTTTAAACTCACAAACCACTGCCATAACTGTAGAAATTTCAGTCAGTGCCTTCTCTTTCTTGGTGTTATCTTTGTAAAAGGATGTGTGGTGTCAAAAATAATTTTGTTATTCTCTAATGCTAGAATGAAGGCTTTGGTATCAATACTGGGGGAAAAACGCAGACATTTTCAGATGCATTCAGCAAACGAGCTCCTGGCATCATACGTATAATGACTTAATGTTTACATACAAGCTATTACCTCATGCTTACAGTGACGCCATGGGTTTTTTCCTGTTTAGCCCTGTGAACTGTTGGAGCTTGTTGCCTTTTGGAACCATGTCATACCAAAAATAGAACCTAATCCTATCTTTTACTGTGCAGTGAGAGTCTTCTGAGCTGAAACATGCTGCGTTGCAACCGGTGTAAACTATTCCATAGACTATAATGGTTTTTATTTGCAGCTGTGATCAGGCCGGTTTAAATTGGGGTTTATTATGTGATGGGGGGATGTGTGAGTGTGTTTAGGTTAAAACAAAAGGGGGCGCGAGAGCAATGCTGTGCAGTAAGCTTCTCCGCATGGGCTGAAGTTAAGGCCTCTTGTTGATAGCTAGAACAAAAGGAGCTCACATGCAGAAGCAACATCAAATATGCAAAGGGTTGGTGGGAAGGTTAAATGCATGGCAAGGTTTTCGGAACCAGGCAGCTTGGTCTGCATGTAACAAAGGTCACAAGTCGACTTCTGAGATGGCCTGGGCCATCTACTAAAAGAACTTTGTGGGAGCATTTAGCAGGGATTTTCCCTGGATGCATGGACAGGAACTTTAGAGCTATTCAACTTGTAGTTCGAAGGCTTAAAAGAACGAGTTCTTTTACTGGTCCAGCAGGTTAAAACAAAAGGGTAATACAACACTGAAAAGAGCATCTCAGTCCTCCAGCAAGCCAAGCATTGAACGACAAATTTTAAACTGGCCGCCATCGGTCTTATTACCTTTGTGATATCATCAGTGCCTACAGACCAAAGAAAATGTGTTAAGAGCACAGCTGAGAATGCAGGGGAATGCAGTCTGTTTAGCTCATTAATGGAAAATGAGTCCCGACCCTTAATAGTAATAAAAAAATTATAATTCAATTTTTAAAGCTTTGAGGAACAGATGGGGTAATGACAGCTGTGGAATGGTCCAGTCCATGAAATGAAAGGAAAAGTCCAGTCAGGCTGGTTAAACATCTCCAAGGTTTCACTGTGCTGCAGAGGAAATCCCCACTGATTCACAAAATATATCTACAGGAAAAATAACAAGTAAACTTAATCAAATAAAATTTATTTGACTACTTTACTAGTGAAAAGCAAAAATATGAAGATACAATGATAACCTAATTGACCTGAAGGTGTGAGAGGCTTAGGTCAGGTGTAGTTATGCCTGTGATGTGTAGAGGGAAGTGGGGGGTGTCATAAACAGCACACCTTAATAATCAAGGTTCCTGAGGACCACAAAGCCAGTTGGAGTGGCTAGGGCCTCACACAGAGGGGCCAAGCTTTGCTGCTATTTTATAGGATAATTTAATGAAAACACTCTTAGGTAAAAGGAAGCTGGGTGTAGTCAAGGAGACGAGTATGGATTCAGAGTTTTCTCTCATTCACCTTTGAACCACTATTTGTAAAGATAATGGCGACTATGTGAGCTCCTACTTTCCCCTGTGGAGCTAATTAAGGCTTTTTAAAAGTGATTACATAGTGATTTAATTGTCTGATTTGCCATTCTACTACATTAAGATAACAGTTTTTCATTGTCCCTATCACTGGACTTTACTGGAGGAATGCTCACAGGACGTTTGTTAAATAACAATGCAAACCTAACTGTGAAGTGACTATGCTAGACATTATTTGCTAAAGTCTTTTTTTATGCCAAGCCCAGCAGGTAAAACAGACTCTAATCAGAATCAGAAGCTTTTGTATGAACCAGCAAAGTCAGAAATCTGT
This sequence comes from Apricaphanius iberus, assembly GCA_028564705.1. NCBI lineage: Eukaryota > Metazoa > Chordata > Actinopteri > Cyprinodontiformes > Aphaniidae > Apricaphanius > Apricaphanius iberus. Next base: position 280,418 of record JAPXFQ010001501.1, on the reverse strand, counting down.
TGAATGGGGTTTGTTGTAATTAGAGTTTGCTGTTCTTGTATTGATGGATTGAAGCGTTATGTCTCCATTTCAGGAATCATGCAAATTACTCAATTTAATCTAATTTATTAATATTTTTTTCTGGCAAGATACTGTATGTATATGATTAACAAACTGAACAGCAAATCTAGTTAGAAAAATCAACTGATTACAATAGTTCCCCAGTTATGTGTGTTGTAGATCCATTTCAGGTGTTAAAGCTTTAAAAATAATGGCCATTACTGAACTTTACATGCATCTTTGGATTCTTGGTTTCTAAACCAATAAGTTACATATCTAAGATGTTTTCTCTTTGTGGAAAGGGAGCTTGTGGAAGATGTACTTAGTCTACTTGGTCATTTTGTTTGTCCAATTTGGAAACACGCAGGGTTGAATCATGTTAATGTTTGCAGTATCAAGTTCCGTTTAATCTACCGCCTTCTTGAACAGAGTGAAAGTCCTGCTCAGACAACAACTGGGATACCGAATGGCAGTGACATAACTGAAATTGAATGTTAGGGTAGTTGAATTAAAAGCCTGTTAAAAATCACAGAAGAATACAATGCAGCACCTCCTAAACGTTCTGAACGGGGAGCAGTTCTTATAAAAAACATTGGTGAAATTAAAGAGTTGTTTTTTTTCAGGCTAATGTTTTTCATTTTTGATAGCTGGCATACTTTCCCTCTAGTGTTAGCATAAGATGGAGTGTACAACCCACAAAAGTGGGTCAGATAGTACAACTCATCCAAGATGGTACATCAATGCAAGCTGTGGCAAGGTTTGCTGTGTTGGTCAGTGTAGTGTCCAGACCATGTAGACACTACCAGGAGACTTGCCAGTTAGGGTTGTAACGGTACACAAAAAAACACGGTTTGGTACATATCTTGGTTTTGAGGTCATGGTTTGGTTCATTTTCGGTACAGTAAGGGAAAAAAACCCAAAAAACATAAAAATTGCTTTCTGTTTAATTTTCAACTTTTGCAACTCAACTTTTCCATAACATCTATGTGACTACCAGTTCAAATTTAGCTTTTCTTTTTCATTCAACAATTACTAAAGTGAAGAATCAACAGTTCTAGCTTGTAGCACAATTCAGTTTAATTGAACTTTCATGTTTTTTCCTCAGACATATTAACCTATCCACATTGTATGCAGAAAGGGCACATCTGCTGGCAGTAACAATGTCTCCAGCTGTGGACGATACTCTCTCACTTGGGACAGAGGTTGATTGTACTGCAAGGTAGCACTTTAAAATTGGCAAGATGAGGGTATGTGGACTCTTTGGTCCTCCAACATAACAGTGTGTTGGAATCCAGTGAAATGCAGCTCACTGCCCTGTATGAGGTAGCCTCACCCTCCACCAAACACAAAGTAGGCTTGTTTCCCACCTGAGTCTTGAAGAGGTCACCAAACCGTTCAGCCATGGCTGAAGGAGGAGATGATTCAGATGCCTCTCGGTGTCCTGTCCCTGAGGTGAAATGGCTGTCGTCCCTGTGGCCTCCTTGCTCTGTAAAATAAAATGACAAAAACTTTATAAGTAATTTTGACAGTGTATCAAGTGTTTCAAATCAAGCAATGATAACTTTTAATGCACAATATGATGAATAGAAAAATAATACAATGCCTGTTCCATGGTTACAATCTCTGTGATGAGGCTGCTGTAGATCATGTCATGATAGGCATCATCCACATGAAGAAGCCTTGAACCTTACGTCAAGAGCAGTGAATTTCTGGAGGTAGTCATGACAAGCAGAATATCTTTCCTTCAGGTTTTCTCTGATGGTAGCCTTGACTTCTCTCACAGGTTGGCTGTCTTCTAGATACTGAAGGTGTGGCTTCAGTCCTTAACAGTGTTGTGAGGGTTTTTAGTGGTTTAAGGATCCCTACTACCCCCTCTGCCACCCTCAAATCCTGTCAGATAACATAGGTATGTCTTTATTCTTCTTGAGGGCCTTTTCTGTCAGTGCTGAGTACACTGCTGCTTCCTGCTCATGGTACCTCTCCAGCATGTCATAGCTGGAGTTCCAGTGGTTGGTGACATCATGTATAATAGTTTGTTTTGGTATATTCAGCATCTCCTGCTTGCTCTCCAATGTGTGTGCAACTGTTAAAGTACGGTGAAAAAAGACAATTCTTCTGATTCTACCTATAACTCTGTAAACCTGGTTGAGTCCTGTTGCTTTCTGTGCCGCTAAATTTCCAATTTGGCGCCCAATTCCAACTTTACTGACTGCGCTGACAATATTTATATTATTATTTTTTGTTGTTGTTGTGATTACTGTGGGTTTCTCGAAGTTATGCACATGATATTGAGATAAGAAGGAAGAAAGGAAGGAGATGAAGAAGAGAAACAGGACCGGTAGAAGTGTGAACTGACGATAAAAGATAGGGAGGTAAACAAGAACACAAGTAAACATCCCAGTTCTCCACCTCTGTTGGACGGCAGAGAAGTGGTAAAACAAAACAAACAAAAACCACCAATAGAACAGAACCACATTAACAAAACGGATCTAGTAATATAAACTAAGACGGGTATAAACTGGTACCAACTAACTAATGACGATAACCTCAGCTTAAGATATGTCCGTGCACACCAATGTCCCCACACCTATGGGTGTGTGCGAGCATGCAGGTGTGAATAAGGTTTCCCCATGCAAGTGATTGATAGCTGGTGAAAGGAACCGTCAATCCATCCTACAGGAATTGACGCAGACATGAAGGAGGTAGGAGACGCATGCGCCCAGTTTCCCACAGAGCGAAGGAGCCACAGGCGGACCAGCGCAGGGCCGATCACCCCACAAGAGAGGAACAGATGGAAGCCCCAGGGGAATACCCATCAGCTGCAATGCTGCGGCCCGGGAGAACGCAGGGACAAGCCGACCAGGCAGCGGAACCCACAGAACCGGCAAGAGTTCCGAGCGCCAGGCACGTTCCCCACCGACCCACCGAACGGCACCAACCTAGCTTGGAACCCCGGCACCCCCATAAGAGGTGCCCCAGTCCATCCAAGGAGGACTCTGGCCTGAAACAGCGGCCGGCTGACACACTGGCCCACCCGGGACCGGCCCAGCATACACCAGGACCGAGCTGGGCTGCATCCGGGCCCCCAGCCCCAGCCATCGAGAACCACCATCGACCAGCGGGCAGGGGCATCGGTCACCAACAGGGAGTGACGGAGGGGAAAAAGATGTACCAGGCCAGAGGGTGGCCAAACACCCAACCTGACAAGTAGACACAGACATACAGAGACAATAATAAGTACCCTCCCTCTTACACGCACACATTCTCACCAACACAGGACACCCGAAAAAGGACGGTGTACACTCATTCATATGCCCCATACGTACTCTATACTCCCAGGCCCAGAGACAGACCCCCAATAGAGAAACCTGCACCAGAAGACAAACCCCTTGCCCACCAGGACAGGGATAAGCAGATCGCCAAGATACCCACCTCGGTAAGAGTAGTCCCCAGCCCAGGTCCCCGACAAGACGCCCTGAAATGCCACCTGGGCTCCAACTCCTGATGGGCCAACGAACAGGGATGTGGGAAGGCCGCCACCGGGTATAGAAAATGGAAACTCCATCCCGCACCCCAGTCACGTGCCCACGTCCCTAGACCCTTGTGAATGGTAGAATGAAGGAGCAGGTGGACAGAGGCATTCGGGGATGGGGAGGTAATGACTGGGGTGACACTATGCTAACCTCAGGGAGCCAGCTCCCCTGCTGACTCCAATAGGCATCCCCATTCAGTACGATCCACCAGGGGTAGTAGGCCCCAGCACGCCAAGTCGGGGCCCACGGCAGCGGCACCACCAAGCCCCATAGGGGCCCAGACCATCCCACCACCCCCATCCCAGTGGGAGACCTAAATCCATCCCAACATTCAGACTACTAACAAAACACAGGACACTAGTGACCCAGGCTGAGTTTAGACTACAGACTAACAATTCTGCTCACAAATAAAAGACAAAACATACAAAAAATCCAGAACACGTGTTAGGAAAAAGGGCCTCTCCTTACAGTTCGAAGAACTGCCGACACCCAACAGGGCAAGTTTGGGAGAGGAAGATGGGTTTCAATTCTTGAGATTTAAACCCACCGGGTTGGCACTTTTCGTCCCTCCCATCGGTTCAGTCTCCATTCACGCCGCAGAGAACTGCAGTGAGTTTGATGGATTGGCGCTTCAGACCAACCAGCGCAACAGATTCTTCCAGCGCTCAGCTTGGGAGGGAGAAGAGAAGTGCGCACGGCTCTGCCGTTGGCCCATTTGAAATGCTGGCGTAATATTTCTAGGCCATTTGATTAATATTAATGCCATGTATCAGACCCCAACAGCCCCATTGGTCTCTGTTTCTGGAGCTGCTGTATTTGCCGCTGCCGCCACCAGAGCTGCTGAATTTGCCGCCGCCAGAGCTGCTGGATTCGCCACTGCCACATCCTGGGCCAACTGCTGATTCAGAGCCTGCCTTCTTTGTTGCTGCCGTCCTCCTGGCTTGCACAGTGGCAGCTCTTATACCTCTGGCAAGTCACCAGATTGCATTACCTGCACCTCATCTGGACCTTTGGGTCCCAACACCAAGAGGAGATAAAGAAAGTTCTGCCTCTGTTGTTGAAGCTCCCGGAGGAGGTAAAAGACAGCCTTCCTCTGTTTGCAGCAACGGCAGCCTTGCTCCCAGTGTATGTAGTGTCTGCTGTCTTTCTGGGTGCCCCAGCAGCTGTCCTCCAGCACCTGCACTCTCTTTATGGACCGCCGGAGGAACCCGACATTGGCCTCCAGACATCTAGTTTTAAGCACACTGGGCTCCAAGCCTTCAAGCCCAGCCCGACAAGCCAAGCTCCTCAGCCGTCGTCTTGGTCCCAGGCGAGGACCACTGGGCAGTCTGCCTGACTTGAATCTTGTTAGGGGACGCCATCCTGGCCTTCGTCTGGCCAAAGGCCGCCATCATCCTGCTGAGGGACGTCACTCGGTCCGCCCGTAAAACTCCTGTCTCGTGAGAGGACTCCACCCTGGTCGACCTCCTGACTCCCGTCCTGGAGAAGGGTGCCATCCAGGTCGACCTCCTGACTGTCGACTCTGGGGACGCCCTCTTGGCCGTTCGCCCAATCTCCAGGGGCGTACCCACAAAGACTCAGGCCCACCTTCCGGTGGCCCGCTCTGCCCACCGTGGGTGAAGATCTATTTCTTTTGTCCAGATTGTTTGGAATCCGACCTGGAAAGGGGGGCTTACTGTCAAAGCCTGCAAGGCTCTGTCTGATTATTAGGTCAGTGACTGGACCTGTGAGATCAGACTCACCTGTTCACCTTTGTTTTCCTTCCACTATTTAAGTTCTGGCGTGTTCCTTAGTCCTCGCCGGATCATTGTGTGTGTGTGTGTGTGTTGTTGTCCATTAAACCATCCTTTACCTTTACTCAACGTCTGCGCCTGGGTCTGTTCCTTACTGAGATGGCAACTCCTGATAGATACCACTTTTCTCAAAAAGATACACCGATACTTGGATCTGAGTACTTGTGGATATAGAGTAGGCCTATCAATGCCAATACTTTTAACACACAAAAAAAATGCAATAAATTAGAAGACAGATTATATTTCCTTTACTGCTTGTTATAAAAAGTGATGGGAAATTCAATAAAAATTAGAATAATAAAAATTGACCATAAAACCACAATTTCAAGTGAAAAATAAACACTTTCTGTGAATTTTTTATAGAGTTTCCACATTTTAAGTATGTGTTCATGGTAACCTATAGGTTAACTTTAAACACTATCAGTAAAATAGAACGGTATCAGCCCTGATACCAGTACCGGTATTGGTGCATCCCTAATTTGACCAAAAATAGGTTGTGATGTAAAGTCGGCTGGTCTGAGGCATCAAACTCCAGGGCTGAAAATGAGCCCTACTCTGGCCCTGGCAACAACCCACTAGCAGGACCGCCTCTGTGTGAAGAAGAACAGAAGGAGCACTGCCAGAGCCCTGCAAAATGACCTCCAGCAGGCCACAAATGTGCATGTCTGCTCAAATGGTCAGAAACACTCCATGAGGGTGGTATGAGGGTCTGACAACCACAGGTTGGGGGTTGTACTTTCAGCCCTACACCATGCAGGACATTTTACATTTACCAGAGAACACAGAGATTGGCAAATTTGTCACTGGCACCCTGTGATGACATCAGGTTAAAACTGAGCACATGTGACGGACGTGACATAGTCTGGAGACACTGTTGAGATCGTTCTGCTACCTGCAAAATTCTCCAATGTCACCGGTTTGGCAGTGGAGTGGTACTTCTTTGGGGAGGGCCACACAATCCTTCATGTGCTCGCCAGAGGTAGCCTGACTACCATCAGGTACTGAAATGAGATCCTTAGACCCCTTGTGAGACCATATGATGGTGCGGTTGGCCCTGGGTTCCTCCTAATGCAAGACAATACTAGACATCATTCGGCTGGAATATGACTCTTGATGACGTAGCCAAGAAATGTGGAATTCACACTTCTCAGCCTTGACAAAAAAGCGATTCTTGAGAAGCCTCTGAAGAACTAGACAGACATGGAGTTTGTGCTCTGTGAGAGAAGACGAAAAAATAAGTATGTCGTCCAAGTAGACAAAAACAAACTGATTTAAAAAATCTCGAAGGACATTGTTGATCAAAGGCTGAAATACTGCTGGGAAAGTATTAGACGGGAATAGACGGGTGGAAGGTAAAGGAGCTCCAGGCAACAGTTATATAGCACAGTCATATGGCCGGTGTGGAGGTAATGACAATGGTCTGGATTTGCTGAAAACCTGCTGTAGATCGTGATAGTCAGGCAGTACCTTAGAGAGATCTGGGGGCTCCTTCAGAGGAGCAAAGCTGACCGGTGCATGGGAGGCAACTGCAGACCTTAAACAAGCTGACAGACAGCGTAGACTCCATGATTCAATTTTACCCTCCTTCCAAATTAGATGAGGATTGTGCCTCCCAACCAGGGGAAACCCAGGACAATATGAGACTGTGGAGAAGGGAAAACAAAGAAGGTTATTTGTTCTGTGATTACCTGAAGAGATGAGTTCCAAGGGTTCAGTCTGGTGAGTTATGTTTGGTAGCTCCCTCCCGTCCAAAGAGTTCACATGCACATGAGTAGGTCAACTGGAGACCAAGTTGTTTGGTGAGACTGGTGTAAATAAGGTTTTGCTCACAGTCTGAGTGAATACTGCCTGGGTCTGAAAACAATCTCCATTAAAAAGCTAATTTACTGGTAAAAACAGACGGGATTTACTCTTTAGAGGTCCATCCACCAGTATTCCTGAATCTACCGGTGGACCGCCCCTTTTGGGCAAGATGGACAGGTTGCAATGAAGTGGCAGGAAGCCGCCTGCGATTGGCAAAGCGAGCACATCTTTCTGAGGCATGATGGAGGGCGGCGACTGTGTCAGACCAGATCTTGATATATTTTTCCTAATGTTAATGCAATTGTTGACCCAGTTTTCTCTCAGTGTTTTTCTCCCCATAGAAGCTCTACCCGGTCTGGTACCCTGCTCAGCTATAATGCCCCCTGCTGGACGGGGAGCGTTGGTTCACATGATGCTCAAAGTCACAGAGCATCCTCCATGCTGTCTCTTCTCTTTCTTCTCAGACCCCCAGACGGTCGTGGCACATGACCGCTTGTACTGAGCCAGGGTTCTGCCAGAGGTTTCTTCCTGTTAAAGGGGAGTTTTTCCTCTCCACTGTCGCTACATGCTTGCTCAACATGAGGGTTTGCTGAGGAATTGCTGTGGTTGGAGTCTGCATGATCCGGGCATAACCTCATGCCGATGACTCAACGCAATCTTCTGGGATTCCTTACATAGAAAACTTAACTGATTGGAATGTTTGTATAATTGTATTGAGATGACTTTTGTTGTAGAGTGCCTTGAGATGACATTTGTTGTGAACTGGCACTATATAAATAAAAGTGAATTGAATTGAATAGAAGAGGCTGATAATCCAGCGAAACCTCAAAAGGGGAGAGACCAGTAGAGGAAGAAGAGTCACTATTGTGAGCACACTCCACCCATGCAAACTGTGCTTCAGATGACTCACTACAACCAAAAAAAGACGCACAAACAAAGAACCTTTCAAATACATTTTGAAAAGAATAATCATAAACCATGTATATTAATTTATTTCTAAATATTTATATGTATTTATGTAATTACATATCATTCCTTTATTTAATTATTTAATTAGAGTACGTTTTGGCAGAGACGGGCCTCCATACCTATTAGCCAGCACCCTGTAATCCTTTTTTTCCTCTATTTTTGATTATGGGAAATTAATAGGATTACGTAAATTTTTGTCTTGATATTATTTTGTGTTAGTGCCATATATTTACTATAAATAACAATCTAATGGTCAAATACATTTTTTACTTCAGTCAATGCTTTTTTTAATGCATACATTTCAGCATATCTTTGGCTGCAATCTATTTTGTAACTCCTTTGCTAAAAAGAGGTAAATACTTTGTGCAAAATAGTTGTCAAATATTTTGAACATGATTTTATGTCTCGGTTGTGACATTTTCAATGAATATGACCAACTGCTGTTGCGTACCACTCCCTTCAAGTGTGAAACCTTAGCCACCACAACAAGTTAATATGTTACAATTCATTTTCACATGTCAGGGATTTGCTCATTATTCACTGATTCACAATCTTGGCTTGTTAGCCACAACTTTAGAGACAAGCTGATAACAGTGATGACACGTATTAACAGAGAATTGTGTGTTTGCAGCAGATCCACCTGTGGGGCTCTTCACTAAGACAATTATTTTTGCAACAGTGTAACTGTTTAATTACATGTGGGAATAATTATTTCTTAAGAGGTCTAGTAGGAGGGAATGTAGCAGTAATACATTCTAATTAAGACCCAGGCTGACGAAAAGTAGCAGTAAGATTAGCTGGCAATCACTATTAGTAGAGTCAATTACTACACATTAGTAAGCCAAGGACACACACACACACACACACACAGAGAGAGAGAGAGAGAGAGAGAGAGAGAGAGAGAGAGAGAGAGAGAGAGAGAGAGAGTTGTGTTTGGCTATACCCAGGCACATTGTGTGTGTCTCTATCTTACTTTCTTAACACACACGCTTACACACATATTGTAGCTCAGGCCTGTATAATTATTTTAATAGGATTTTCTTTCTATTCAGCTTGAGCTTGTTGCTTTAATAATACCATTACAACCTGAATATAACCTCAATATATTACTGCCCGATATCGCTTTGCAGCCCTCCGCATTGCTCCGTGTGTGTGCGTGTGTGTGCATGTTGGGGTTAATAAGCTGCTGTGTGTTTTAGAAGAGGCACTTGGCCTTGCTGCTCTCTGTCTTTGTCTTGAGCATTGTGCGGCCGGCGAGGGAGAGCGCTGACAACAGCAAAATTGCCTCCAGAGAATAAAACAGCGCTCATTGTTTTCTATTAGCTAACTCTGCTGTGTGCGGCCCCTAACCTCATCGCCTTCGTTTACATTGAAATGAAATTGGTTAGGGGAAATGTGAATAAATGTATGTCCGTCACAGAGAAACACACTCTTCCTTTTATCTGGCCTGCATATTAAAGCAACTCTCACCAGCACACTTCTTTCTCCACAATAATGTTTAATTCCCTTAAACATGAGAATTAATTAGCAAAGATCTGCATCTGAAAGGCCAGTATACACTGGATGTGGCCCATCACAAACACCAGCACCCCAGAGCCAAAGCTGCAGAGCTGTTGAACTGAATCAGCACATACAGTAACAGAAAGACTGTGAAGCTGTAAGGAATCCTTCTGTACACACCTATGATAGAGTGGGCTATTATAGAAGGAACCTCTGATTCTGAGGAAATACGTTTTTATATTTTGTGCCTATCATCTGTGTAGATATCATGTTCTGGTCCAGTACTCCTGTGCACTTCTTCCTCTGCCCCACCCAAGGGGCAAACTCTGCTGGCAAAATGTAATGTCTACCCCAAAGTCACAAAAATTGCAGTTTCACATTACCTGCTAGGGGCTGGCTGCAGAAAAGAGCAAGTTCCAATTGACAAACACTTTCGGACTTTGTGGATATTTGCCCTCTGTCATCCCTTTAAAGCTTGCGCCGTAACATCACTGTTGTAAAAATAAATCTCTATGGAGCGCATCCCAAGAGGCCAGTGTACCGACAGTTTTACAAGCTCACTAGCCAATACAACAAAACATCAAACTAGACTTTACATGTAAACTGAGGTTTACATGTAAAGTCGATGTAGAAGCATGGTGAGGTGCGACATAGGGTCCCTCTTCACTTCAGAAACAGATTTGCGTTGCGTAAATGCTTTTCTGCCTGATTCGCGCGAATGAGGCATTTGAGACAATATAGAGCATTTTATGTCGTCCATTTTGTGCATTTTCACGTGACGAGCTTCATTGCGTCTACCGCTGAAGTTGAAAAATTTGAACTTTGGCTTCATGCTGCACCAACCTATCAGGATCCTGGTAACAGAGTGTCCGTGATGCTGTGACTGACTTGGAGTCACAGCATCAGCATGACATGCAGTAAATACTGATAAACACTGTGATTAATCACCCCAAGCTATATGACAACAGCTGTTTTCTACACCGAGAAAGGAATAACAATAATTTTTTTTATAAAGAAGTCAAACTATTTAGACAGGAAAGCACTCAAGAGGTTTGTGGGTGGCTCTTAAAAGAGCCATTGTGGCTGCAAAGGCACCGCTCTATCTGACAAGAAGTGAGCCATATACAGCTTCCTCACCCAGACAGCCTCTCTGGAGGAGTTAACAGGACCCAGGCCTAATAACTTCACCACAGCATGTACCTCACCACTCACATATATTATACACTTTTACTAACTGCTGACAGATAGACAGTTGCTCAGTATTGTAGTTGGTATCTTCGCTGGCAATCCTTGGACCTACATGGGAGAACAGCTCCTTAAAATGGGCCTGCCAAAGCAGCGAGGGGCCGGTGTATATGGATCCCTTCCCCCTTATCTTTGATCTCTGAGTCCATAACATCAGTAAATAAAACCCTAAACAATTTTTAATTAAGATAATAAAGAACACACACCCACACATATATATATATATATATATATATATATATATATATATATATATATATATATATATATATATCAAGTAGAGTACTACAATAGCTGTAATGCTCCACTTGAGAAAGTAAATCTTATGGGCTTGTACTCAGAGATCAATTCTGAGTATCACACTACCAGACAGGACACATAAAAAAAAGAAACGCCATAAACCGAAACTTAGTACGTACGTCCGCCAGGTAACCCATAGGAGAAAAGTTGTATAAAATGGTTTTCAGCAGCAGGACCCTCCCATGCAGGGACAGCTCCGAAAATGAACATATTAAAGGGAAATTCTGTTTTTATTTTTGTTTTCGATTTTTTTTTAACCTAGACCTTATTTTTTAGCAGTTTTGATGTTTTTTTCACTCACCCTGATAAGTTTGGAGCTGTTCAGCACTATCTCTACATCCAGTCTTCATCAGCTTTATGTGTAGAACGGGATTGCTCGGGGCAGTCCTAATGCCGCTTGTAATAAAGTTTAATATGCTCCCTAATTTTACCATGTTTATATTTTCCTTGGACTTATGAAGTGCTTAGGAAGTGCTTCTTTATTGTCTCCCGGGCCAATTTGGGACCTTAACAATAAAACAATGAAAAAAAAACTGACAAATCTGCTGCTGCATGTCATTTAAGCTTGAAATTATGAATAATAAGTGCTGTGTCCTTTTGACTGACAGGTCTCTGATGTGCCGCTGGCGCTAGCGCTGGTAGCTAGTAGCTTGCTCCAGGTATGGCCACAGCCATGGAGTGATGTTAACAGTTTTGGCTAATTTGTTCCACAATCTTTATTCATGTTGAATGTTATTCTTGTACTTTTGGACAAAGGTGGCTTGCTGTGCACTAACAGATTTTCCAAGACGTCTCTGCTCCATTTTTTTGGGGTAAGTAAACGTAGATTTCTGCTTTGCATTTAAAATAACAGTTTTTGGTTGTAAAAGGATTGACATGATCTAATTTCTTCTTTACACATTGATTATTAAAGCTTGTTTTGTATTATTGGGAGTGTTTGGAAGAAAAATAGGGCTCCATGCTTTTATTTGAAAGAAAAAAAAAATCTGCCTAGTAGGCAGATAAGTCACCAGCTTAAGTTAGCTTGTAGTTTTAAGTTGTTAGTACAATGGGTCACTCTGCGTAGCATAAGCATGCTGCATTTGAGCATTTCCCCCAAACTGCATTTCCTGCATTAGCTGCAAAAAAATAAAAAATAGAGAAGAAAATGTGTGAGTCAGAAAAAGCCAGCAGCCGCTTCGGATGTTATCAATGCATTACATGGACGTTTTTATCGGTATTCACTCCCACTGAATGCCTTCAGACTGTGCCTCCTCTACCTACTAGTAGGTTAGAAGGTACGCATCTACCATTCTTATAGCTGATAATGCGCATTTGCAGCCAATTATCTGCACGTCTCAAGAACCGGAAGCTTAGAAGGTATGCATCTACCATTCTTATCCCTGATTATATGTCTTTTTGCAGCCTATTATCTGCCCCTTAACCCCTAACGAAATCGGAAGCTTTACGTTTGTTAAATTTATTGTTAATCTTAGTTTACTAGCTAAAACTTTTTTAAGGATGGTAATGATAACAACCCACTGAGCCTGCTAGGAGGTAGGGAGGGCAGTGTCTGACGGCATTCAATGAGAGTGATAACCACTAATAACGTTAATTTAATGCGTTGATAACAATCGAAGCGGGTGAAGCCAGTCACTTGTACGCCACTGTGAAAAATCGTATTCATGGCCTCACCGACCTGGCTTTGTACTGCCCACAGGAACGCTGGATTGTTTTTGTGGCCAGGAGAGGAGCTTGCCGCCACTATAAGCTAACAATTAGCAACTCCACAACATGGCAGAACACGTTCGGGCTTATGTAATTTGTGGAAATAATACATCAACATTGCATTTATTACCCAAGGAGGATCTAAAGAAGAAATGGTTGGACACCACTAGGAAAAATACAACGCTCAGTTAGTTATTTGTTCAAACCCCTTTACACACAGTGACTTCACAAACTATGGACCTTACAATACTGGCTTTACCTCGAAGTTGAATTCGAAACCAGGATCTGCACCATAACAACGGTGGAACACAAACTCCCAGGCTGTAATGAAAAATTAATATTCACCCAATGTTCCAATTTTATGGTATTGTGGTAAAACATGCTGCGCAGTGCACAGATAGTGCTTTAGAATAAACAGGGGAAATACATGAGAATTTTATCGGTCTGTTGGCGAAGGTGGATTAAGTACTCCATGATAGTTTTCAGGTACAAAGTTATGTCAAACCTTATTGAGTCAAATACTGGAAAAGAACAAAAAATAATTAATAGGGATGTATGTCTGATACCATTTTGGTCAGCTTTAGTGGAACGCCTCTCCCATTTGGTGGCATCAGGTGGATCAACAGACCTGGCCCTTCACGACATTAGGGCACCCGGCCTACACCAAGCTCGCCGTTAGCCTTCCCTCTTGTCAGCAAACGCATCATTCACATGTGAAATCTTTGTAAGCACATGTACAGCACATGTGAAACATTATTTTCCCTATAAAATTTACATGTGAGAGAAATGTGCGAAATCCTTACAAAACCACACATGTGAAGTACATGTTCACTACACATGTGGTTTAATAGGTACCACATACTATAACATGTGATCCCATGAGGAGAACATCCCATAAATCCATATGGCTTTTCTGTATGGGTTAGCCAATAATAGCCTGGCATAAGAAAATTGGCATTCAAATTTTTAAAGTCATTTTTTCACCATGGTATATATTTACTTCCGTCACAGTTTTAAACTTAATATTTACTTCAAAACTAAATGTTTAGCTAATATGGAATATGCTTTTATGGTAAATTAGCTAACTATTCATGGTTCATGGAAGAAATTACAGTGGAGACTGTGAGCCAGATCTTCTTGTCCAACATCAGTGTCTGACCACACAAACGTGGTTCTTCATGGATGGTGAAAAATTCCTATGAACATTGCAGAAAACCTTTAAAGAAAGGTTGAAACGGCTGTAGCAGTACAGTGGGTGAACCACCATCATAGTAAATCATATGGATTAAGAACTGAATGTAAATAATCAAGTACACATGTCTCTTTAAATTTCCACACACCTAAAAAAAAGAAACCTATTTCTTTGCTTTGAGTTATGAGGACATCACCCTGGTATAGTTTCTTAATAATTGGCACAGATTGAATAAAGGAAATCTAAACACAGATTATGCTGATCACATTACTGTCACTGATGCTTTTACCTTCTTTCTGAGTGCCACACGTTTGCAGACCCATTAGCTTTGAAATGCATGTCAACCCAAATATTTATGAAATATCATGTCATTGTTATCTTTGTTGCCACAAGAAAACATTCAGTAATACAGTTATAAGCTCAGCATGAGAGAACTTTGGGTAATCCAACATCCATGAGGATTGGAAGGCTGCTAAAACCTGTATCTTGGGTCTTTCCATTACACTTACCTAATGGAAATACATTCAGGTAGATAATTTAGTCCGGACTAAATCTGGACATTTCCATCATAGAAAACATCATCATCCAGCTGCCACAGCAGAAATGTACCGGCCTGTATGTCATTTTGAATCGAAGATCATCATTAAATGGCTGCCTGCTTAAATAATGGTTGGATTAAAGGAGATAAATTAGAGGAAAATGTTTAATGAATATAGAAAATAATAAACATATTCAGAGCTGAGTTGTCAGTGTTGATCATCCCTTTTAACTCCACTTTTACTGTCCTGGTTCATTACCATGGCAATACTCCCTCTATCCTGGCCTCGCCAAAACACATTATCCACCTGCAATGACATTATCACTGTCTACTTCAATGATATTAACATGTTACTTTGGGTGAGAAGCGTGCAGCCAATCCAACGCATGGTTGCATCTGGAGGAGCTTCAGACATCCAATCAGTTGTCAGAGCCTCAAATGTCTCCTCCTCTTAGGTTGATCAGACAGCAGCCAGTCAGTCAGATTACTCCGCGCAGGCCAGTGACACATAGCTGCAGCCCTTAAAAAAGTTTTCATACCCTTTCAACTTTTTCGTTTTTTATTTGTGAAATTAAAACTAAAGACATCTATTTATTTTACTACTATTAACGTTTGACAAAAGTAGCACCCAGTTAACACATTAAATATTTATCCCCAAGCAAAATATTTATTTTGGAGGCCAAATATGTGTTTTTTTTAAACTATTTAGATTCAAAGTAAATATTTAGTTTCATGCAAAATATGATATATGATATTCTAAGATTTGCAATATCCTTTGTTAGGAGGGACCAGGGTTTGTTGTCACATTGCTTATTGCAGCCATACTAGAGGGCATTGTCTTTTAATTTTGATATCATACATTTGTTGCTCTATAGTTATTGTAATTATTAGTCAATGCAGCTTTTGGATAATAGATACTTTATATAGCAAGGTCAGTTTATCTAATATGGTATTTTTCAAACACTAGGAGCCTATTGCACAAAACTAGGATAAGGGATTAAGACAGGATATCTTGGTTATTCTGGTTCAATTTATACGTTATCCAGTCACACAAAAACGGGATAGGGGGCAGAAGGATATGTTAAGGTATAAGTTACCATGGAGATTTTTTAGTGGAGCAAGCCTGCTTCACACCAGGCTAAGTTCCAGGATTTATTTAATCATATTCCTTATCACAGTCAAAAGTCACCACAAACTGAAACCAATAATTATGCCGCTGCCCACAACACATTATCATGACATTATTTAAATGTTTCTGATAACTTGTTTTCATCTTTTTGCATAAATAATGACTTTAGGTCAGGCAATATCTAAAATGGCAGGATATTACGACCATAGAGAAAAAAAAAAACTCCCCAAGACTACAAGAAAAAAGTCATAAATAGTATAAATTTACTAGAATAAAGCCATATGATAACCTGTGGGCTAGTTTTGGTCCTATGAACTCTAAGCTATTGGGGATCATGTGGCACAGCATGGTGACAGAATGGCGAATAACACGCATGCGTACTATTTTTATCACAATACTTTTTCTAACAAAATAAAAATTATTTTCCCCCTGTGCACATTAGTTAATTTTATTGTGTGTCTTTGATTATTCACTTTTGTGATGTTGTCCTTCTTTTTATTCTTTATTTTACCTCCACATATACCTTCATGAGGATTTCTGCCTCCGACAGGGTCAACCCTACACCCCCTGATTGCTTTGCAACATTGACACACCAACAGAGGAGTACAGGATAACATCTCCGTCAATATATATGGGTGTGGGTACAAACTTGCTGACAAAGAAGCATAAACTACTCTTAAACAAGTGGTCTCTGTTCTATTTTTACTCTCCCTGATTACTCTACATTATCCTGTGCCTCTGAATGCATTCATTAATCATACCCAATTTAGCTAAAAAAAACAAAAAGCTAAAATAATATTTCTACAAAATACAATCAGGTGGATAGTATTTAAGGTTTTACCATTATGTTTTTCTGTTTGTTGGTTCTTTTAAGGATTTTCTTACCACAGTAATTTAGAGTTTCTGATAAAATGCACAACCTGTTTTCATACTGCAAAATCCAAAAGGTTGAAAGGCATAATATCAGCCAAAGCAGTATATTTTTACTGCATGGATCTCCTAAAGCAAAATATGGATTTTAGATAAAAACATAGCTATAGGGAACGAGATGAAGTTAAGAATGAGATGAACTTAGATATGTGTGTAGACACAGCTAACAGACCACACATTAACAACAGAAAATACACAACAGGCTATGAAATGCTCAATTCCAATTTTTGGTGTAATTGAATTTAGAAAAAAATTAAAAATAGATGCATTCTAAAGAAACATGCGTCCTGCCCTGTGAAAATGTCCCGTTGGCTGCCTGCTGACTTTGATCTCAGCATACTGATGTCTGACTAATATCAAACTCAGCAGGGGCTGAAATCTGGAAAAGATGAACAAATTGTTGTGACGGTAGCTCATTCGCAGCGTATAATATTGTTTAAGGCCAGCGTGTTGCTGTCGGGCGACACATATCCGAGCCATTTAAGAACTGATGTGTAGATTTCACATGTATGTGGAATGTTTCATTTTGGTGGAGGGGCACATCACCTCACAGATGTGAAGACAATATCATCAAATGGAATGTAAAGAGCTACTAATCCTTAATTTTCTACACCTTCACTTTCATTTGTTTTTAGCCCGCTGTGACTAAATCTTTTAGACTGCTGTGACTTTTATTTATATAGCGTTATTAACAACAAATGTCATCTCAGGGGAATTTGTTTCAATACAATTATACAAACATTCCAATCAGTTAAAGTAAAACTGGCATGAAATTCCCCGCAACGTTTGGGCACTTTTTAGCCACACTCTAAGTACCTTAATACTATATCAAAGGATCGCTTGCCGTAATTCAGCCTTGTTGTAGAATTGCAGGTGTGACTAGGTAACCCTTCTGTTAGCCTTAGCACAGAACGACCGGGTTTCGGAGGGCGGGGCCTAGGCTATGCGCTTCTATTGTCAATGATTCTCTAACGATATATCAAATGTTCAACTATAATATATAATCTTTTTCCCCTAAATAAAAGCATCCTAGCACCAATGCTAAATAAACAAACTGGGGTATTAGCAGTGAAGCTAATTCTGAATGTTAGCTATGAATCTAATTGAAAATACAATGCTACAATGTGTACTAACAGCTGAAGGACATTAATGATGAAATATGCTTTTTGTTACCTACCTTTCTTCTTCATCTTCTTTATGTCTTATTTGGTTCAAACCATCATGTCAGTTTAATACTTGTACAGAAACAATATTGCAAAAAAATTATTCACAATAAAATGATTGAGCAAAGTGCACTGTTAAGAACATATGGAACAATCAGGTTTATTTTGTATGATAGAGCTTATTTTTAAGGCCGTTTTATTAAAGAAGGATAATCTAAAATTCTATTCTGGATTTATCAGGAGAGCCAATGCTGCAGCATTTTGGATCAACTGAAGGCTTTAAATAGTAGATAGTAGATAATTACTTTAGTCCAGCCTTAAAGACTTAGAGACTCTGGTCCAAAGATGACAACTTCTGTTTTGTTGGAATTTAAAAGCAGCAAAGTTAGAGTCATCAAAGTTTTTATATCTTCCAGACATGTCTTTAATCTACTACTGATTGGATTAATCAGGATTTATGGATAACTATATTTGTGTATCACCGGGTTTGCTGTGGAAATATATCTCATGCTGTCCATTGATTCTAACTGTCTTTACATCTGTTATGAATTGGTGCTATATAAATAAACTGAATTGAACTTTTTTAATAGGCAACATCTGGTGTAAAACTAACCCAATCTGTCAGAAAAAGCATTTTCATAGCTACAGTCAAACACGGAGGTGGCAGTATGATTATGTAGGGCTACTTATGTTGCTTTACGACCTGATGGCAAGTGCATCTTCTAATCTTTCAGACAAAGGTGACCTCATAAAAGTTTTGAATAAAATCTAATTGCGGAGAAATGACCTTAAATAGGCTGCTAATGTTCTAAAATCTTTCAGTATGGCTAAGCTAAAACCGTTTCCCAGAATTCCTCCACACTGGGACATGACATCTTTTTCCAGTTATCTCAAATGCTTGATGGCAATTGTTGCCAAAGTTGGTGGTGTACGTTCTTTTAATAAGACCAACCACCAAGCAGTTTAACTCATAGCCCTCTGTGTCGAGGGTCAGTCTGTGAAGGAGTTCAGGTATCTTGGTATCCTGTTCACGAAGGATGGTAGGATGGAGTGACAGGGCCTCTTTTGCTATGATGAGGGCATTGCTCTAGTCTCTCATGGTGAAGAAAGAGTAAAGTCAGAATTATAGCTCATAATTCAGTCATTTGTCTACTCTCTGAATCTCCATCATCTCTAGACGGCTTGGGATAAAGCTGCTGCTCTTCTGCATCAAAAGGAACCAGCTGAGGTCCTTGAGACATCTGATCAGGGTGCATTCTAGATTCATTCCACTGGGAGGAGACCCTGAGAAGAACTAAACTACTCTTGAGAGATTGTATATCCTTTCTGACCTAAAAATGACTGGGGATCTACCAGGATAAAAAGAAAGTGTTGTCAGGGTTTCCCTCCACGACCCAATCTCAGGTGGATGGATGGAATCTTATTTATTCATTGTAAGCAAATCAACAGAAATATAATAAGTTACTAAAATGTGTATTAATAGTTTTTTAAACTAATAATAGAACATAACTGATAATACAAAATAATACATACATAGTCAGTAAAACTTAAATAAAGAAGAAGGTACTTCTATTTTGAGTTCTTCTTCAGTTCATGATGAGAACATTATATTTTAAGAAGTTTATTTCGGTTCGAACCTGGAATATTAAGAACTAGTGCCAAACAAAGATGTGTTTCAGTAGTTGGAGTAAAACTATGGAATGACCTTAGTGATGAATTAAAGATAATAAATCTGCTTTCAGCCCTGCGATGGACCGACGACCCCTCCAGGGTGTAACCCTCTCGCCCGTTGAAAGCTGTAGATAGGCACCAGACCCCATGCGACCCCTTAAGGATTAAGCGGTTCAGAAAATGGATGGATGGATGGATGGAAATCCACGTTCCAAAATTTTAAAAAGCAATGGAAAGGGATATAATTAACTCATGTTAAATATGTGATTATGTGTAATTAGGTTATTTTTGCTATTTTAAATAAGATTATACATTTGTCAAACTTTGCATTGCTTATGAATTGCATTGTTATAGAATGTCAAATTAATGTACAAGTTTTGTTATCATATTGAGATTCGTGATGCAGTTTACAGGGTGGGCAAAAACATTTTTGGTTGTAATTTTTTGGATCTTGTGTGGAGAGTGCTGTTTTGAATGTGAGAAACTAAAATAAAAATATTTCAACTTTCAACATGTATTTCTTTCTCAAGTGGTCAGGGGAACAGGGAACTGTTTAATCTGCCATGGAAAATATTATGCCTCCTGGATATTATAAAAAAGATAGATACATTTGTTTTCCAAACAGAAGCAATTTCTGCTGTTCAGTATGAACATAAAGTCCAACTTTACGTAGCTGAATGCAGTGCACACCAGACAAAAAATATATTGAAGTCTGCAGGTCTGGGCCAGAGTGCCTTTGCAGAAAACCCAGTTCACTCAAATGTTCGAATTAATAGCTAGAGAGAGAATAGATAATAAAGGAGCAAATAAAAGGAACTTTCCAATGTGACCATGGCTGCATGTAGTTAGGGAATATCTGGATGGGAGCATGATACTAGTGCTTTAGGTAATAGACTTAGCGCTGATATGCTATTTCAGTTAATCGTCTAATCCAGTCTCTTGCCTGATCTTGCCAGGTTATAGGCCTATCCCTGCCACAGCCTATTCAAAGAGATAATAAACGAGCATGGTGATGGGCTGTATATCCCTCCTTAGCCTGATAAGACACCGGCAGGGAAATGAAATTCTGCTTTTGCAGAAACATTATGATTTATGGATCGGGAACAGATCACTGGTGGCCTGCACGGTGTTCATGAGTGCTCCTATCTGTGGATGTGTGCGTGTGGGTGGGTGTGGGTATGTAAGCAAAGACGATTGTGCAAATAGTGTTAGCATGTGTGCAATAGAATGTAGTAGTGTCCATTGTTTGGGTCAGTATAAAATAAAGGAGTTATTTTCCCCAGCACTTCTTTCCACTATCAAATGTACCTCTTTCCACTCAATAATAACATGTAAACCTTTATTCTAACAATCAAAAATTAATAAAAAATTCACATGATTAATTTGCTTTTAACAGAATTAGTACTGTAATAATGAGTAAAATATTAACAATGATGCCAAGAGGAGCCACAATGATTTTGTATTTGATTTTGACAAGCTGGCACGTACATTTCCACAATTTCACTATTTCCTGCTGTCCATTTAAATCAACAAAAACATACAAATGCATAATCAGAGTACAACTACTCTTTTGGAGATTTGAATTACAGGAACTTTGGGCAGGATTTCTAAAAAAATCTACAGGTATGTGCAGTTTAATGCTATTGGGTAGTGAAGCATTATAAACCAAAAAGAATGATCCAACCCATGTATCATTCCATTTTCTTAAACAGGCTATGTGCTGCAAAATGTGCTGCGGTTCGGGCCCGAATTTTCCACGCTGTCCTACTGATGTGACGTCCATCCACACTGCTTGTGCGTTCTCAACAGCTTTAAAACAGGAAGAAAATTACCTTGGTTGATTCAACTGTGGAAATGGATTCTCCCGCAACTGGCAAATTACCAAACAGCATTCAAAGCTCACTAAAATGTGGCATCAAGAACTATGTTTTATCAACGGCATCTTGTGAGTCAAAAGCAAAATATGAAAGAAGTCGGACAGGCATCCGAATATATATCTGTTACATGGTTGATGAATGGAGGCTCCTTCAACTAGATCTGGTACTGAAAGCAGACGATGACATCATGATAATTTCCCTGTGATCAGGTGGGAAACATTATAGGTCATGTTTAGACCTTGATATGAAATCTATATCACCTTCTTTTCTTGTAAAGTGCCTTGAGATGACATCTGTTGTAAATTGGTGCCATATAAATAATTTGAATTGAATTTAATTGAGATAATGTGCAGTAGCATTAGCTCTAACCATGCAGAAGCTGCTGTGTACCACTGAATATTTAGTGGACATTTTACAAACCGAGCACCGGGTTCATTAGAGTTAACTCATATTAGATCCAGGATGAAGAAACCAAATCTGTGTCTGCTCATCCTGGCTTGGTCTTTGTGTAACCAATTAAGTATGGATGCTTTTGGTTTGATTCATTGAGCTTGGTTCAGTCACTTATCCTAGAAGTCTTGATCCTACTTTTGTTCAATAGGCCCCAGGTCTCAAATGGAATCAACAGAAGTAAACAGTATGAGTATGAGGCCTCTCTTCTAAACAGCACTTTTGCCAAGGGCACCAAAAAAACTGGGGCTGGCTCTGACTTGTTACCCATCATTAACTGAACATCCATCCAGCTGTCTGTTGAAACAGCCCGAATGACCAGTCAGAGCATATAAAATTCAGGATAGATTTAAACTTATGTTCAACACTTCATCTGGTACTGGAAACACACAACTTTACGTCCTAATCTTGCACTAACAACCTCCACATGGAAATATGTTCTCAGCATAGCAGTGGTACTGAGTTTTTCCAGTGATCAGAATAAAGACAAAAGTAAAATGTAAGTAAGACAAAATAATAAAAAAAAGCATTTTCCCTATTTCTGACCCGCCAACTGCTCAGTGCAACTCTAAGTCAAACCTGTCACTCTAAATGGTTCACAAATAGCATTTCTGTAAAACTCTGATGTGATATAGTTAAACATTTAAATATTGAAACAGATTTGGGTTTATTTGGGGTGAAACCATAGGAAGCAGCTGCAGAACAATACGATTTCAGCAGCATTGTCAACAGATTTTCAGCTCTTCATTTCCTATTAGGTTGATGTGTGTGTGTGTGTGTGTGTGATTTTACAGAAGTGAAGCCAGCGCAACTCAATTGATCTCAGGGTCAGACCACTTGACCTCTGACCTCCCCGAGGCTCTCCAAGCCTCCAGTGGATCGGCCCACAGAGAGCAGCAGGCAGTGTGGATGTGAAACAGCTTGTGCTGAGAAGCGTGCTGCGCTGTAAGAACTACTGGGAGCTGTTTGGAAGATGACACATTAATAGTGCTTCAGATTCTAAATTTCTGAGTAGAGGCAGAAGAGCGGAGGCCTGGGGATCAAATGTTATGTTTAGCAGGAATAAAGAGGAACGTTAAAAGTCAATTAAACGATTAAGTGAAATTTTAACCACAGGAAAAGGTCCGATATTCTTTAGAGGTTGTTTGTTGAACCTTTGTGGCAGCAGTTTTTTTTTTTTAAGGAGAGCTGTCGTGCCTCTGACATTTTCACAGCTTTTGGTAAGCCCAGAATTTCGCCGTGAAAACCCTGTAACTGCTCTTATTTTAACCAGCATGTATGATCTTTTAGCATTTAGCTTCTCATACCTGATGGAAGGCTTCATGCTGCTTTTGCAGAGTACCTGCTATGCATAATTTAAACAGAACTTGAGATAAATACATATTTTCAATATCGTAATGTCATTTATATTGTAAGTGTCAGGTATTTTTTTTAGCATTTTTTTTTCAGTTACAGGCAATAGTTAAGTGTCCTGTAGAATAGAAGTCTTATTACTTTTTGCATTTTCTAAACAATCCTTATGATATCATTTTGTGTGATTATCAATAATCTCTAACCCCCTTTTTTTGGAACCCATTTTCCCTTCTCTTATTAAAAAACAGACCCAGTTCTGCAAATTATGAATTTTTGGGGGGTTTACTCCCTCTGCTTTTTCTTGCTGTGCTCAGTAACCCTGGGTCACCTCCTCATTACTCCTCATGTTGAGTTGCTGATCCTCCAGGTAAGCTGCTGAACCGCTGTGTTCACTATACTCTGTACCTCCCTTTTCTAGCTTTCCTCCATCCTTTCTTTCCTCTTTTTTTCTTTCCACTTCCTCGTCTTAACATTTGTCTTGGCTCGCTTTCCCGACTCTTTCCCGCATCCCACTTTCTCACATCACCTCCCTCCTCTCTTTCTCTTTCTCTCTTGCTCTCCCTCCCTCGCTCCTCATCTCTGTCGCTTTTGGCAGCCTATTTAAATGCTCCATTGGAGAAGGATTAAGGTTTATGCAAGGTCAGTGTGGGATGTGATAATTATAATCACAGCTTTTTGCCTGGCCAATGACGGCCATTTGTTATTCTCAGCTCAGTGGCTTCAGAAGCCCCTGGGGGGGAGCTGGTGGGAGGTGTTGACAAGAAGCTGGCTGATTTACTGGGCCTCCTCCTCCTCCACCTCCTTACCCCCTCTTCTCCCAACACAGAGCTGGCTTTAGGCTCTGTATGCCCCTGATCTCTCCCTCCTTTTCCTCATCTGTCTCTTATCTCTCATGTTTTTCTATTGGAAGACTGACCTCAGTGTCTTCTTTCTTCCTTGTACACAACTTTCCTCCAAACCCACCTGCGATGTCCCCTCCACGGCTTCATCCTGCCTGACCAAAGACATTTGGGCTGCAGGTGAATCAAACTGTGAGGACAATGAGAAAACTTAAAGATCAGAGCAGGAACAGCAAAGTGAAACAAAATAAATGAGTTGTGTCTTTATCAATGATACAAAAATGAGACATTGCTGAACTTTAACCTTTCTCTGACTCATTGCTGCTGTTTGTTGCTCAGGTTTTTACTCATCTTGGTCCTTTATTAACTTTTGTTTAGCAATATGCACAAGGATTTAGGCTGAAATACGTGATTAATTTCATTTGTACCCAAACTAACTGACAAAGCAGTTAATCATCCTGAAGGAATGCTCCAATTCTAACATGCTGTGGTGAACATAGACCAGAGAGGGAGGTATACTTAGTTAGATCTGTATAGTGAAGGGTGGAATAATGAGTTGAGATATTGTTTTGGACACTGGTAGATGTAGTATCCCACTGTTGGACCCACTTTTTCCATCACTGTAAGGAATATCATGATGCTGATGCCCTCTCATAACCTTTGGTTCCAACATCCCATTGCTGTTTCCCTCTGTAAAAGCTACATACCAGACAAGTGGATCATAACAGCCCAGCATTATCCAAAACCCACAATGCAGCTCTTATAAAGCCCAGGTAATGCTGTCCAATGCATTAACAAGTCATCTTCTGTGTTTGATGAGCTTCACTCACTGTTCAGAAGAACCGTCTGATTCCCCACTAAATGCCTGTGAGAGCTCCAAAGCTAATGCCATTATTTAAAACCCTTTGTTGTACCCATTTATATCATTACAAATAAAATGGTTTCCCTACAAACTACTTGGCTGCATGTCTGCTAAGCTTTGTCCAATCCGGTCCAAAAATACCATCTAGTCGACCTTCTGGCTTCTTTGGTTGGTCCTCAATATTCAAACCTTGGTAAAGAATTTTTCCCCCAGGCTTTTCAAGTCATAGAGACCATTGATACTTTTCAGAACCATCATCACTCCATCCTGCTGTCCCTGTCTGATTGTCTTCACCTGTGTGTCTAATCATTGTCGGCAGCTGTCTCCAATCTGCACTTGTGTATTTTATAGCCCTTTTACACTTGTGTCAGCTCAGTCTGGTAGGAGTTGGTTCGGCCCCGTTACAATGCGTTTTATAACAGTTGGGTCAGCTTCGCTCGACTCTGCACGGGTCGGGTTGTGTTTATATAGCTGTCGTCAGACCGAGGCCGTGGGTGTAGACATGTGTGGGTTGAACAGAGCAAGTGGTGTGAACTGTCGGTGACGTCATCTGTAACCGCCAGGAAGTAGAAAGAAAGCGATTGCAGAGATCAACAACAATGGAGGACGTGATGGTGTCGTTTTCCCTTTTTTGCCGGCCTGTGGTTCTTTTTAAAGAGAAACTTTGTAATTAGCAACTCACTTTGTGAAACAAAATGAGTTGCCATTACCGGTCGGCTGTTTATTACGGAGCGATCAGTGGCAATTCTGTGACATCACTACACCCGGCCAATTAGTTGCCACCGCTGCGATTCTAGGAGTGACAGTGACATAACTGTAAAGGGGCTATCAGTCCATAAGTGGCCGTGTTGCGTCACTTCAGCCCGCTTCGGACTCACTCAGGAGGTAGTCCGAAAAAAGGGTCGACTCGGCCCGGGGTAATAGAAAACGCTCTGTAACGGGGCCGAACCAACCCGTACCAGACCGAGCTGACCCAAATGTAAAAAGGCTATTAAACTACCCCTGGCCAGGCCGAGTTGATCACAAATAAATCATAACCAATAAGGGCAAAATCAACTGCAAATGAAAGCTCATCAGGCTGAATTGTGTTATAATGTATATTAGGTGATGTTGTTTACTGATGGTTTAGAGGGTGAGCTGAAAAGTGCTTCTAAGAGTAAATTTGTAAATTCATCTTAATAATTCAAATTATCTCGTTGGGTAGGGTAATATAATATGGAGTCTGTTGTGAATTATTAAAACAGAATAAAACACATGACAGAAAATAACTGACAGGTGTTAGAACACGATTTAAGAAAAGATGTATAAATATTTAACAACTACATAAGAATAGTTTTTAAAAGACCTGAACAAAAAAACTAGATTCAACCCCATAAGTTAACCACCAGAAAGAAAACTGCATCTACTGCAAACGATTTAATAACCTTATTTTGGAGGGTGGGTGTGGTGTGGGAGAGAACAGCAGCAGAATACCAGCCCCACGCCATGACATCACATGAATCGTCCAATCATATTCATCACGCTAAAGTAAGCCTCACAGTTAGCCTGCCATGGAGCAAGCTAGTCAAAGAGCATATGTTGCCATTGTGACTGAGTGGGGCTTCAGGTTAAACCTACTTCATACTTCTCCATTAGCAAGAACAGGCCGTTTTATTTATATAGCACAATTTCAACACAAGGCGACTCAAGGTGCTTTACATGATTCAGTGGTAAAAAACCCAAATACATGATAAAAGTGTGAAAAATAAAACAGGGAATTCCTAAAAGAAAATATTTAGTAATTGAAGCATCAAAGAAAATGTATAAAAAGAATGAAAATTAAAAATAGATAAAACACAAGAATCAATTAATGAAAATATTTAGCGATTGATTAAAAGCAATAACAGTAATTAAAAAGAATAAAAAGCTAAATCATATCAGTTAGTCATTGGCAAGTCAAAATAGATACATTTTTATTTTAAATTTAAAAGTGTTCAGTGTCTCTGCAGCTTGGCATTCATCTCGGAATTTGTTCCACACATGGTGAGCATAGAAACTGAAAGCTGCTTCTCCATATTTGGTTCTGGTTCTGGGGACGATCAATAGACTAGAGCTGGAGGACCTGAGTAATCTGGATTGTTTGTACCACGACAACAGATCTCTAATGTACTCTGGTGCTATCCCATTCAATGATTTATAGACTAATAAAAGCACTTCTATTCTCTGAGCAGGTTTGCACCCAGACGCAGTCAATAGACTGAGGCATTTTTCGTTTATTTGTTCTCTGTTTCAGTGTCAGTGTTGCAAAGTAATTCCCCACCAGGACAGCAGGGGGTGCTAACTTTTCATGGCGGGTCTGCCTACAATTGCAGTGTCGTTTCTGGTTAACTAGAGCTTATTTTGCGTGAATGCATTCCTCCCTCAAGGAGCAGTGGACAACAGAAAGTATGTTTTTATAAGCTGCAAAGCTGTTTACTAGAAGTGCAGCTAACAGAATACTATAAAAACGCATTTAAACAAATACAGTGGTCTTTTTTTCTGTTTCTTTAAACCTCGCTGTGTTCAAAATTGCCAAAAGACCATATTACATAAAATTTTATTTCAATATAAACCATGTACTGCCCAATTGCTGCAATGACTACTGATTACAGCATCTACAGAGCATCGTTCTGGTGAAATGATCTTTGTCTGTTGTTGAGCTGACCAATTACAGGCATATGCTATCCGTTGATGGAGACGTATAGTTAGAAAATCGGGCTCTACATTGTGTAGGTGACAGGAAGGCCTTGCGTCGATGGATCATGGCATTGCGTCAATCAGATTTGTCGTAGATGGAAAAGTGCACACTAGGCTTTAGCCTTGTTCATGGAACCGAATCTGGTGAAATCGAGCCAGGATTTTAAAAGTAAGCCTGACTTCTAGAATTAGGTTGCTTTGTGGAATACCTAACTGAGTACTCTGAAAAAGTATATAAACAAACAAAACAAACAGTGGTCTGTTTTGATGTTCTCTACAGCTCCTGGTGTTCAAAATTGCAAAAATACCACATTAAATAAACTGACCTGGCAATAAAAAAACCCATCTAGTTCCCAAAAGCTGCACTGACTACAAAATACATCAAATATAGAGCACCATTCTGGTGACATGATCTTGGGTTGATGTTGGGCTGAAAAAATCAGACGTGTGTGCTCCGTTGAGTTCGATAGTTAAAACGCTCCTTACGTCTGCAGACAGAGAAGTATAAAGTATAAAGGCTTAAGTTTAATGTCTAGGTTGAACAGTCTTCTAGAGGGACGTTCGATACAGCAAACTCAAAAAATAAATAAAATCTAGGCTTATTTGAAATAGCCT
Source organism: Apricaphanius iberus (assembly GCA_028564705.1). Classification (NCBI taxonomy): domain Eukaryota; kingdom Metazoa; phylum Chordata; class Actinopteri; order Cyprinodontiformes; family Aphaniidae; genus Apricaphanius; species Apricaphanius iberus. The sequence goes on along the minus strand of JAPXFQ010001501.1, from coordinate 252,195 downwards.
CGCTTGAATTAGCCTAACAGCTCACTCCAGCCTTATTCGGTTCCATAAACGAAGCTCAGGTGGATTCATTCACCACTAATTTGTGGCTTCACAAGCAATGCTCACATCTAAATTAAAGTAAGGCCCTATTAAGTGGTACTAGATAAGGGAGAATGGAAGGAAAGAAAAAGCCGCTATCTACTCCCAGGTGGGGCAAAAATGACTAATGTAATTGGATCAACTGAAGACATTTTATTTGCATTTTGTGGACTTCCCAATAACAGACTTACAGTAGTCCAGCCTTGAAGTAACAAATGCTTGGCTTAAACATATAACACAACATATAACACATTGCAAAAAAAAACTAGCTGATAGGTTAAATGTGTTAGAACATGATTTAAGAAAGTAAAGTAACATTCATACAGAATTTTCTTTTACATCTGTACTTTGTAACCATGTACAAGGTACTTCAATGTTTATTACACATTTAGATCGGACAGCATGTTGATTTCATGAGTCCATCTTTGAAAAAACCCTGATATACTTGTAATAATTACTAATACTTAGAGTCAGGAGTGACATGGGTGGAACAAGGCTAGCAGCAAAGTAAAGATTAAGTACAATAATGTTTTTCGAAATTCTATTTTTTTAAATCTAATTAGAAGTACATTTTAAAAGATAAAAACCTGCATTGCATTGCATGAGAAATTTGTTTTGCTTCTGTGTGTAAGTTTGCAAAAACAATGTAATTTTTTCTGGACCCCTACCCGATCGGACCAGTGATGACATGTTTAGCTGCATGCTGTCATTCCATCAATGACTGTCTGAGTGCTGTCCAGCACACAATGTGGGCTACATTGAAAACGTTTTGGGAAAAACCTAGTCTGATGCGTAGAGACAGTATTCATCCCACTTTGGATGGAACAGCTCTTCTTTATAGGAATCTGTCCGGATTTATTAGTTCTTTAAAACACTGACAAACCAGGGTCCAGACCAGGAAGCAGAGTCGTAGTTTAACCCACCTCTCTGCAGTTTCTGTACTGTTACCCACTCATTACCCCCATTGAGACAGTGTCTTGCACACAGCCAAGATCAAATGGATAATAAGTTAACCTAATAAAAGCAAATCATGAAAATCTCATTAAGATAAATATGACGACGATTAAACATAAAAAAATAAAAAAATAAATGTGTTTTTTGAACATAAGATCCCTCTCCTCTTATTTATCCTTCCACTTATTTAAATTTTAACATACCTAGGAGTGCTGGGCGAGTAAAAAGAGTTGCAACCATTTTTCATTTCTATTTACTAATTAATCCTCAACCAATTAATTGCTACAGTTCTTTTTAACGTGTAATCCTTAGTTTTCCTCCTCCAAGTTGCAAAACATTAAAACCACTTTTGTTTGTGGTTTTGTGCCATCCACCAGGCCTTTACTCCCAATTCTTAGATCAGAGTTCAGATTTTTTTATTTTGGTATTAAACAGTTATAAGGTAATTATAGCAGGGGAATTCAACATTTATGTGGACACAGTGATAACTTAACTGCAGCCTTATCTAATACTGAATTGTTATCTTATACTCAATCGACTTTACTCAGGGGGTGAAGGCATCCACCCACTTAGGTCAGCACACTTTGGACCTTTTACTGACATATGGCATTTCATTAGCAAGGACCACGCTTACAGAGATTCATATGCAATGTTTAATAAAGGAAGAGTTAAGCGACAATATGTCTTGGAGATACGTCGATGAAGGCTTGCAATGAAGATTCCATGTGGGGTGCAGTCTTCTGGAATTCGTCTTTTCCCTGAGCCTGCTCAGAACCCCCAAGACAAATCTGAAAGAAAGAGATGTTAGGAAGAGGCTAGGACTAGGAGCAAGCTAAAACGAAAGGGAGAGGATAAAGAGATGTAGGGAAGGGTCGAAGGGATGAAGGGATGAATGGAAGGGATGAAGGGAAGCATTGAAAAGGGAAGGGTAGGGTCGAAGGTTCAAAGGAATGAAGGTAAGGGTCAAAGGGATGAAAGGAAGAGTCGAAGGGGTGAAGGGAAGGGTTGAAGGGATGAAGGGAAAGGTAAAGGGGTTGAGAGGAAGGGTCGAGGGGGTCGGAGGGATGAAGAGAAGAGGTCGAAGGGATGAAGAGAAGGGGTTGAAAGGATGAAGATATCGGGTCGAAGGGATGAAGGGAAGGACTGAGCGAATGAAAGGAAGGGTCGAAAGGATGAAGGGAAGGGGTCAAAGGGATGAAGGGTTGGGAATGTAGGGGTGCAAAAATGATCGAGACAGACACGGGCGCTAGATGAGCTGAGTTAATATGGACTACTGAGTGATTATAGATGCGAACCTTTGTGAAATGCCAGGTGAGACAAATTAAGAGTAAATACCTGAGTGAGGATTTGGGGCGTGGTCCTGCTCCTGAACTTAAGTTAACATATTGACTTCATTAAATGTGAGGATGTAACAGTCCTCCCACATAACCCAGTCCTGTCTGACCATTTTTTTAATAACTTTTGAATATACTCTAACTGACCCTACCAAATGTGAAAGAACATTTCATTATAATAATGTATTCTCAAACCCCCAGATGGTCGTGAAAGGAGGACTGCTTGTACTAAACTGGAGATTTCTTCCTGTTAAAGGGGAGCCTTTGCTCTCCACTCTCTCCACATGCTTGCTCAGGATGAGGGATTGCTTTGGTTGGAAAGTCTGCATCAACATCACGTCAATGACTTGAAGGAATCTGTTGGGATTCCTTAAATAGAAAACGTTTTTAACAGATTGGAATGTTTGAATACTGGTATTGAAATGACTTTTCTTGTAAAGCACCTGGAGGTGATATATGTTGTGAACTGGCGCCAAACAGGAAACTGCAGCTGCTGCAACGGCTGCAATAACTTTGTAATGCATGGTGGGTGTGTGTTGGGAGAAAACAGCAGCAGAATAATCATAAGCTAGCAGTGTGATCTTATATTGTCCCATCATATTCATCAAACTAAAATAAGCCTCAAAGCTCGCCTGACAAGGTGCAGGCTTTTAGCTTTGGGTTAAAAAAGATCCAATAGTATTATTTTTGTCTTGGATTAAACAAAAAGAAACACTGGTTTATCACGGTTAAATGATTTCCTGGATCTCCAATGTTTGGAGGATCAAGTAAATACCTTTTTTTAATTCTAGGATACATGTATTTACATTGCTAGGGTTATCTTAAGAGGCAATGTCATTCACTTTGGAATCAGTCAGAATTTAGTAGTTCACATAGGTTTCCCGAGTATCTGTTTAATGTTTAACGTCACAATAACCTTTTTAAATAGGAAAACATCAACATAATGCAGGTCTGACCAGGTCAGTCTTGGTCAGCGGCCTGGACTCCAGGGAACTGTCCCTGGTCTATAACACTGTCTGCTGGGGATGGCCGAGCTTACAACAGATCCAGACTATCCACTGGGAGCTAACCAATACAATTGTCCTTGCTCAGTTTGTAAGAACATGTTTCCAAAGGAAGGCAATGAACGGGTCACTGCATTGTGTCACCTTCCCGTTTATTTTGTGGTTTTGCCATTCTAACCCACCATGGGCCTCTATCAGTTCACAGTTTGAGCGCTTTATGTTTAGAATGCGGTGCAAAGCTACCCAAGCCACCATCCATCATCCCTCCACTCAACCAGCACTGGCAGCCATGTTTGACTAGTCAGAGTGGCTGCTGGGAATAGAATGGTAGATTTGTCCAGCTCTCTCCCACACATGCACACAAACACAGGGGACTAGTCTGAGTCAGGGTTCAGAGAGCTTTTTAGCTGCTTGATGTTAGAACCCGAAGTAAGCACAGTAAGAATCCAAAGAAAGGGACCAGGGTCAGAGGAGGATGTGGGTGAATAGCTTCTTTAAAAGCCCAGAACCACAGCACCGCTGTCAGTCTCTGTCAGTAACCAAGGCGATTACACTACTTCAGGAATGGGACTGAGAAGAAAGGTTGGAAATTTGCATTAATAAAAAAGGGGACACTAGTTCAGTGAAAACACATTATAGATGCTGGATGACGGAATTTAAGAGGTAGAGTGACTCATTTTCTGGAAATATTTATAAGGATAATTTACCATTTGTGGTTTAGCTGATGTTGTTTGACATAAAGATTTGTTACTTTTAGTAAGGGTGTAACAATCTGTATTAGTGTAGTATTGACCTATGAAAAGCATTAGAGTGGTATAAGGTACCAATGCTGATGTAGTGTTTAAGCCATATAACACAGCAAAGAAACAAAAAAAACTTTTTTCAGCTTTTTCCCCTCTTCTCTCTAATTGTCTCCGTCTGTGTTCGACAGAGCCTTTTTGAAGGACAGGGTCTCTCATTAGGCATTCACACCCAGGGCTTGCTCCAATTGGGCTGCCTAAAGAATCTGAAGGCAATGCAATTGTGTAATTTGCACACAAAGTGGTCAGGATTGATCCAAAATAAACCTCTCAACTTTAAATGCGGGGGTGAGGAAAGGGAGGGCGTATAATTGCATCATTTAGTGAATTGATTGGCTGAGAGTCGATGGAAGGGAATCAGGAAGCAGCAGATAAACGGTGACAGCAGCGCCTTTTAGAGCGGGGGACCCATCGATGCAAAGGCTCACACAACTTGAGATGCAGAAACACACACGTAGGGGTTAGGAGCAAGGATATCCACGCAAACACAAACCGAGAAAGCACACACGGAGATAAACTGGGACGCAAACAGACATAAGAATGACCCACACACAGAGTCAGATTAGACAACACAAAGAGAGCCCAGGTCCACATCACACACTCAGTGCTGCAGGGCTGGACAATGGAAGACAGAATTAGAGGTTACAATAGATTTCATTAAGCCAAACTAGACTTAACGAGACAATCAATATGTCATAATTAAAGCGAGGAGGCTGAGAGCGACTTAGACTCTAAATGATGACTGCTCTTATTAAGATGGAGCAGATAGAGAAAGACTGTGTGACAATGGAGCTCTATAACTACCTACCACCACCGGCCTTTGTGTTCAAACTGGCCTTTCACCAAGACAGACCGATAGGAGAGGGGAGGAGAGAGGCCCAGGGAGGATAGTAGAGCTGTGTGGCTTTCAGTTGGCTGCAGATGGATAAAAGAGGAAGTGATCCGGTATGATGTGAATGATGATGCTTAGTCCTTGTTCAACTTCTTATTTCTCCTACAGTTGATTTTCAACAGAGCTTTCATAGAGCATGTAAATGGTAAATGGACTGAGCTTATAAAGTGCTTTTCTAGTCATATTGACCACTCAAAGCGCTTTACATTGAAGTCACATTCACCCATTCACACTCAATTTCATACACCGACAACCAACATGGCTCGGTAGGACAATGTTTTTTTGGGGGGTTAAGTGCCTTGCCCAGGGGCACTTCGACATGTGACTGGAGAAAGCTGGAATCAAACCTACGACCCTCCAATTGCAAGCCAACTCTACTCTACCATTGAGCCACAGTCGCCCAGTATGTCAGTGCATTCTGTTTAGACCAATCAACAACTACAGAGCAGAGGCTGATTTCACCAGAAAAATTCAGCAACTCCGGTGTCTAAACATATACTCAAATTAACTGAATAATTCTCGAACTTCAGCCACAAGAATTCCTACCCGACTTTGGCCCTCAGAGTCAAGAACTGTAGCCCCTAGTGACTAGGTGATAGTGGCTGATACAGACCATTGACAATACTTTTTTGTATCAGAGTTGAAGACTGGGTATGGACCACAGGTAGAGGGGAGATCTTATACAGTCCCTCACTATGTAAAACATGCACACAGGAGGAAACATGCTGATCACAGTAAACCCCACAATAAGATTTCAGTGTTTCTGGGTGGGACATCTCTAGCTCTGGAGTTGAAAATATATTGGTTTGATCCATACAATCATCAGTCATCAAGTCTCTTTCATAATAAAACGTCTGTAGCATGGTTGATTATGAGCTCTTTTTCAAGGTTTTGTCTGTCCAAAAATTGCATTTGTGCCTACATTAATGAAGCTTTCATCATAGAAGCAGTGAATAACATCATTACAATGTGTTAGAAAGAGTTCTGCTGAGGCTGCTCCCTGCTTAAACACCTACTCATCAACCCAGTTCTTCCTCTGAAAGGCCTATGAGCAAAGCCTGTCAGGGTGATAATGTATTTACTTTATAAGATGGGTTTAAACGATACACAATAGCCTGTCACAAGCAAAGCTGTCAAATCAATAAACTTAAAGCAGTATTTACTCATTTTTCCCATGTTGCCTGGTCAGGGTAGTTTCTCCTTGCCTCTAATGATAAGAATTTTTTTTAGAGAAGAATGTCAGGGATAGTGGGAGGAGATAGAGGTTAATTGGGTCAAGTACAGGTCAAAGAGCTAAACCTTCAGGCTTAATTCTATACCAGTGTACACACTCTGCTGGACTTTCCCTCTCCTATGCTTTGATCCACAGGTTAATAAGCTTTTATCACTGACATATTGTTTTAAAGATGATTATCATTTCACGGGTAAAGGATTTTTTGTGAATTTATAATTTTTCTACATATAGATAGCTCTTGTGTTGTGTATATTTCTGTTCAGGTCAGTTCACAACATGTCATCTCAAGGCACATTACAAGAAAAGTCATTTCAATTCATTTGTACATTCCAATCAGTTTAAAAGTTTTCTATCCAATGAAACCCAGCTGATTGCATTGAGTCATTGACTTATAGCATTCAATCCTCCTGAACCAACATGGAACTACATTTAGACAGCATTGTGACATCCTCTTCACAGCAATCAAATATGGAAGCATGTAGCGACAGTGGAGAGGAAAAATTATAAAATATATAATTATAAAAAATTATAAGGAAAAAACCTCCGGGAGGACCAGAACCTGGCTTGTAAGTGGTTATGTCCCACAGGTAGGACATGAGTTAGAAGAGAAGTAGAAATTTTGGATTGAACTAGATGATTAGTGTATCCCCAGATTTCAGAGGGTGGTGATTGTTGCAGACTTTAATGGACATGTTAGTGAAGGGAACAGAAGTGATGAGGAAATACTGGGTACGGTTGGTATCCAGGATAGGAACGAAGGACAGATGGTGGTAGAATTTGCAAAAAGGATGGAAATGGCTGTTGTAAACACTTTCCTCCGGAAGAGGCAGGAACACAGGGCGACTTATACAAGTGGAGGTAGGAGGACTCAGGTGAACTACATCTTATGTAGACGGTGTGATCTAAAGGAAATTAGGGACTGCGAAGTAGTGGTGGGTGAAAGTGTAACTAGACAGCATATGATGGTGGTCTGTGAGACTGGACAACTATAGCTACTTTGATTGGAGAGAGAGGAAGGAGAGACAGAGATGGAAAGGATTTGGAACAGGTAAGGGAGATCAAGGATAGGGATGGAAATGACATGTGCCAAGAGAGTGATGGGAAGATGGAGATAGTACTTTGAGGATCTGATGAATGAGGAAAATGAGAGAGAACTTAGAGGTGTTCTTTATGTGTTCTTATTCAGTCAATGCAACAAAGTACAAACAAGGTCTTAGGATGATAATTGAATGCATTTTAAATGGAAAAATACTGATGGTCACAAATAATCTGCATAAACTGTCAGGACGTTTAAAGGAAGATAAAACATGATATATGTAGATGGTGGGGAAAATAGACAGAGGAACCAGTGGGGAACAATGGAAACTGGGGAGCTTGAATGAAGAGGGTAGAAGACAGAAACAAAAGTACCAAGAGAACAAATTAAGAAAGAATATTGCACAGCTGAAAATAGAAAAAAACAAAACAAATTACATGGAATGAACTAAAATAGCCAGACCTAAACAAATAATGAAGAAAGATCAGAACTAAAACACAAATATGAATTAGATATCATTTACCAATATATCAAGACGTTATGTAAAAAAGGAAAATGCTGACATTTAAACAGATACAACACCATACTCCAAGAAAAAAAAAATGTTATGTGATCTTTTGTCTCGATATCTTATTTTAAAGGATCTCAATCCATTTCTGAGGGTTGAATGACTTTGCTGATCTGGAAACACCATTGACAATAAACTGTCATTGTTCCCTCATATCTCCATCTCTCCATCCCTCTCTCAACTTCCATCTCTTTCAGGGAGCTATTGCTTCTGAATTATATTTTACGGCTCATTAAGCTTCTATAGCGCAGGAACAGCAACACAGACGGCGATGGGATGAGGACGATTGATGAAAAGACCAGAGAATTACAGAGAGCTCTGACGGGGGTGAAGAGCTCCCACTGAAAACAGAAATTATTTACGCTAATGAAAATATGTGTTTAATTAGCACCAATTATGTCCACACATACGGAACTTGGCAGGGGCTGACATGTGCTTAATGTAGATTTAATATATCTAATAAAGTAATTTTCAATTGGAACTCTTCAGAAATTGTTTTTTTTCATTAAAAATATTTTTTAAGCAAACTAGATAACCTTGAGCATTTTATAAATATATCAATTCTACCCTGATATAAGGACAATTTATATCAAAGCAATACATTTTTTTAATTAAACCGTGGTGTTTACTCTGATACCCCTTAAATAAAATACAATGTCTTAATTTGAAACTAGCTCAAAATTTGTGGCAAAACATGTAGATAGACCTTAATAAATATTTTCCATTCAGTCTGACTGAAGTTGAGCCGTTCTGGCAAAGGAAAATAGGTGAAAAATAATCTCTAACTCCAGTGTTTGGATGTGTAAAGCCTTCAGAGACATACCCCAAACATCTTGGAACACTGCAGCAAAATGTGGTTTAGTCTATCCAACTGGCATAATGTTATATTTCTCTTTTTGATTTTAAAATTGTGTATTCTTTTCAGTCTACTTAATATCAAGACAGTTAGGCCTTCACCTACTTTAGTTGGTCTGGCTGTGTGTTTTGGCTCACTGTGATTATTACAGACCCAGCCACGACCCATCTTCAATTCCCCTACTGACGAAAAGAGGTTGTATCTTAAAATCTAGAGCTTCATGGTTCTATCCATCCTCTCTTCATCACAGTGCCATTATTCTTTCCAAAAACAGGTGCAGCTAATCCAGGTAGTGGATGACGGAGAGGAGGTCTTCCTAAAGATGATCTAACAGGTCTGCGAGAGCCAATATTCCTACCAGATGCTAGGGGATTAACTGCTGATTTCATGCAATAAAATAATAATTAATTAATTTAAAAATCATATAATGTGGATTTCCTGGAATTTGTGTAGATTCTGGCTCACACGTTGGATGTGTTCCTGTGACGAAAATTAGAGACCTCTCCTATTTTATTAGTGGGAAAACTTGAATAATCTCTGGTACATAAAACACTTTTTTACCCCCACTCTAAAGCATACAGCACAGTTTACATGAATTGTCTAAAGCCAGGGTTTTGTGTTGACCAGGATGCCTTGATCAGGAGAATACATGTGTGGAGAAAATGTATGGAGATGATCAGTGTTCTTCCTGAGCGACCTTTCGGCGTTTGTGAACAACACGCTCTCAGTTACATTTTTTTAACCAGATGCCAGATTTTCATGAAAGCCTACTTACAAAAGCAAAGCTAAAGTCATGGTGGTTAAAACGAGGAAAACATCAAATCTGGCAATACTAGTAATTCGCACTGTGGTGCCTAAGACACGTGTCAGGATAACACTGGACGGTCTGGAGGATAAGGTGATGCTGAGGCAGATGTTGAGTGAAGACCCAAGTGCATTTATTTACAATTTTACATATTAAAGATCATTGCAGCAGCAGAATGCATACATGCAGCTCCTCTCCTCACAAACACAGAGCTGTATTTATAACAGGTGTTACTAATTGGACTGGTCACAAAGACAGACAGAGGTAAGTACAAAAAATACAACATTACAATATTCTTAAAATTATCCTTAGCTCATCCCTAATAAGATATTTCAATAAATTACAGTACAAAAATAGAATATCCTGCATAAATTCTAAACCTTACTTAATGAAAGTAGTTAGCATTCCTCAGCAATTTAACAAGTCATCCCTCCTTTTGTTCCTGAATGGAATGCTCCGGAACCTTCTTTAGGTGCTCCGGCTTCCCAGGGACTCTTTTAGCCGGGAAACCCCTCAAGAAGAACAGAGAAACAGATAAGACCAAATAAACAATCACTTTAACCTTTTACATCATTAATACTTATACTCACTCGTTTCTTTTGCAGGTCTGCATCTTTACCTTTAAAATAAATATCGAAACAATTGTTATTGTGTATTTTTCATTTATCATACCAATATAAGCACTTCACAAGCAATGACCTATTGTAATAGACTTGCTACATTATACGCACCATGTGTGCCTCAGCCTCAAATTATGCAAACTATGTAGGCAAACTTCAGCGATTGATGTCAGTGCAGTAATTCAGCGATAAAGGTGTGAACACCGAGAAGTTACAGATGATCCATGTACATTTTTGTCTAAACCTTGCCAGCCAATAATGTCAATAGCAAGCTTCAAATGGCATATTGACATGAAGCATCCGGCTAGTCTTTTAAATTATTTGCAAGTACCAATTTTTTTTTATCAAAAGACACGGTGATGAAGTACAAAAAAAGATCCTCTACCACTATAAACCAGATAACGCAGCTGGACAACCTGACAATGCAGTATATTTTCAGAGACCTGCAGCCTTTAAAGTGAGGGTGGCATACAAAATCCACTTTTTAAAGTTTTTCATCACATTATGTCATTCCCTCTTTAAAAACATGCCTAAAGTGTTTCTTATGGAAATTTATGTTGGTTTGAGTAATCTTTTGAAACTCTCGCAGCCGCCATTTTGACCTCTGAATGTCAGATTCCTCCTAGGTACGCCCTCACCTCCCAGCAAAGCTCCTACAGTTTGGTCACACCCACGTCTCTCAACAGCCCTCCCTCCCCTGCACCGCAAGCACCGAAGCAGGACGTCATCAACAGCCATCACCTACATAATCAAGTTACATAACACTGTTTTCTATACAGAGACCGGAATGAAACAAATAAACATAAAGAGGTTAAACCATTTAGACAGCAGAGCTCTTAAGAGTCATTGTGGCTGCATTCCCTCCGCCGAGAAGTGGGCTATGAACAGCTTCCTCATCCGGACAGCCTCTCTGGAGGAGTAACACGACCCAGGACTGTCTCCACCACATCACTTCCTGCGCCGCTTACATATTATATTATATACTTTCACTAACCGCAGACAGATGGACAGCCACTTAGCATTGCAGGTGGTGTCTCGGCAGGCAATGCTTGGATCTATGTGGGACAAAGACTCCCTAAACTGGGTGTGCCAACACAGCGAGGGGCCAGTGTTTAGGAATCCCGATGCCACAGCTTGACTGGGTCTTCAGCTCCCCGATTTCCCGCTGTAGCAGTCCCAGCTCCGCCTGAGGCCAAGCCAAACACGTAATGTGGTCAGCTTAGAGACTTGAGTCCATCGGCAGCCGAGTTCCACATGCTAGGCTCGCAGGTTCGGGATCCCTACTCAGCGTTCGACTGGGTCTTTAGCTCCCCAAATCCTGGCTGGAGTGGTTCCAGTTCTGTATAACGGCAGGCCGAACATGAAAGCAGTCAGCTCAGAGAACAGAGTCCACTGGGAGCTCCCAGAGGGTCGGGAGAAGGGGGGAGGGAGGTGGAAGAGGTGGCCAGCCGACTGCTACACCGCTGTCAGGGTCCTCCCACAAGTTGTCTATTTCCGATTTCACACACTTGAAAATTGAATATTTTGAAGCGCAACCAGTTCGCTTTGGACACACTTCAAGGTGTGAATGTTCAATCGTGTAGCTAGGGGCATACAACGCTTTTGGTTGCTTCAAACTTGTTTGGTGTAAATGCACTATAATGCTTCATGCTCATTTGACTGGAGAATATTGTGATGACGTTGAAGACTGCCTGTCAAAGGGGAAATGTCCAAGGCTCTTAAAGAGACATGCAGCTAATTTCAAGGCAGTAAGTTCGGACCTGTTGTCAGTGCATTATTTCAAATAGGTAGTATTTATAATTTATCGAACTTACGGATCAATTTACGGTAATATTATAGCTGTACTTTTCCACCGAATTGCTCTGTCTGCCTGAGAAGAACGAAGAACGTTTTCATTAACTTTATTAAGGAAATTCACACTTATCTATTTGGGTTAATTGTTGCACTTTATAACCTAGGATCTATACATTTTCTCTGGGCAAACAAGTCAGAAAATACATTCACAGAAATTAAAAACTGACATGTACTCCAGCATGCTACTTCAGATTGTTTAACAATTCCTCAAAAACAAGAATAAAAAACACGCTTTTGAGAATATACTGTATGGGGTAAAAGTTGCAGCTGTGTACAAGTGTGGAATAAATGAATGGCGACAATTGGAAATAGCCAGCATTCTAAGGGTGATGCTGCAAAATTTTGGAAAAAAGAACTATGAAGTGGTTCATTTTTGAAACCGTGAACTTATTTAAAAAAGTTATTATGAACTTTGAATGGAACCAGTTCATTTTAAAATGTGTGAGATGGACATTGAACACCAGGGATGATCCAAGTGTTATTAGAGAATGTTAAACAAAACAGATGATTTTCAGTTGAATTCTGATTTCAGTTGGAAAGTAAAGTTATAAGAACTAAGGAACCAAAACAGATCCTTATACCCATTTTCTCCCTGGGCTGAACAGTCTAGAATGGGTAGGTTTAGAACCGTTCTGGCGTGTTTCCATAACCTGCGTCTGGTCTGAACCTACCCCTTTTTTTGGACTACTTCAGCCTCCAAAATATGCTGAAGCATCCCAACCGGACCAAACATGCCCACCTATGGACTGATTGGTCCGGTAATGTAATACCACTCTCACTCCGAGCTAGCAGTGGTAGCCACTGATGGGCCTGGCCATATTTGTTTGAAGTGATCTTTTATAATAGGGAACATAGCTTCAAAACATTAATGGGCAAAACTAAACAAATGAAAAGGCGCAGCTATGCAAGCAATGGCAAAGAGAGTGGGCGACTAACCTTTGTCTTCAACAAAGTCAGGAGATGCTGGTACTCCCTTCATCTCAATCTCCCACCTGTCTGACTCTAGAAGTTAGGTGAAGAGGCAGTTGGAGAAACTGAACCGGAACAAGGCTGCAGGTCCAGATGATGTCAGCCCCAGAGTCCTGAAGACCTGTGCTGAGCAGCTCTGTGGGATTCTGCAGCACCTCTTAAACCTTAGCCTGACCCAGGAGAAGGTGCCAGTGTTGTGGAAGACTTCCTGCCTTGTTACAGTACCAAAGAAAACTCACCCATCAGTCATCAATGACTATAGACCTGTCGCCCTGACATCCCACATCATAAAGGTCCTGGAGAGACTCCTGTTGCTCCACCTGAGTAAGCAAATTAAAACTTAAGGAGGTGGCAGTGAAGATGCCATTGTCAATCTGCTTCAACCAACACACTGTCATCTGGACAAAGCAGGCAGCACTGTGAGAATCATGTTCTTTGATGTCTCCAGTGCATTTAACACAACTCAACCTGATTTACTTTGTCAGAAACTCTTGAAGACACAGGTGGAGGCCTCAACAATCAGCTGGATCAATGACTACATGACAAACAGACAAAAGTTTGTGAGACTGAAGGATTGTGTGTCAACCCAGCTGGTCAGCAGCACAGGAACACCACAAGAGACTGTACTTTCACCATTCCTTTTCGCTCTGCACACCTCAGACTTCCAATATGAGATGGAGACCTGTGATCTGCAGAAATACTCAGATGACTGCAAGTGTCGGGTGTATCAGAAATGGAGAAGAAGCTGAATACAGAGAGCTGGTGGAGCGCTTTGTGGAATGGTGTGGAGAATGTGGTCGTATTTTTAGACCCTTAATAAATGAGAGAGATTCCTTTAAACATTTGGAGGTTTTATTTTATGATTTGAATTGATCATACAGGAGGACAGTAACACAGTGAGATGTGGAATACTGACCGGTCTAGGTCTTACAACAAAAAGCTTATATTATTTCTAGCAACCTTGGTCTATCTATTCTACTCGATAAAGTACAACTCTCAAGATGAAAATCAGAGACTTAGTGGCGCCTTTCTCTTTGATTAGGAAGTTGTGAACTTTGTATATCTTAAGGATGCCCGGTCGAAGAACCATCTCCATGGTAACACAGGATATGGACTATGATTATCAAAACTCTCTGACCATGTCTTGGGTAAAGGCGTCGCTCAATAAGACTAATAATTCAAACTGATACTCCAGCATTAAGTAAACTAGGTCACAGTTGATTACAAAGTACAGATATATCATAACACTAAATCTTGGCACCACAAAACAATCACCTTACCTTGAATGTGAATGAAACAAAGGAGATGGTTGTATATTTCAGAAGAAAAAGGGATAAGTCAAAGACTGTCTCCATCAAGGGGAAGAAGTGGAAGTGGTTGAGGAGAACAGATACCTCGGAGTTCATCTGGACAACAGACTGGACTGGAGAGTCAACAGTGAAGCCATCTACAAGAAGGGACAGAGCAGACTATACTTTTTGAGGAAGCTGAGGTCCTTCAAGGTTTGCAGCAAGATGCTGCAAATCTTTTACAAGTCTGTGGTGGAGAGTGTCATCTCTTTGTCCTTCATCTGTTGGGGTAGCAGCATCAGAGCCAGGAATTTAAAACGACAAAGTAACCTGATAAAGAAGACTGGTTCTCTTCTGGGGACACCTTTGGAACAACTGGAAATAATGATGCAAAGAAGGATTCTTCATAAAATTAAAAGATTATGGACAACCCTGAGCATCCTCTTCATGAGACTATCCTACAGCAACGGAGTATCTTCATTTGGAGGCTTCTTCAGTTTCACTGCAACACAGACCGCTACAGGAAATCCTTTTCCCCACAGTTATCATGGTCTACAACAACATCTTAAAAAATAACTTAGCAAAGAGCTGCAACAACACTTTATTTCTCTCTTGGATCAATAAAGTATTTTTTAATTGATTTGAATTAAGTTACCCGCTACAGTTTAGATCATTACTGGCATGAGGAACACAGATCAGGAGACCGAGGCATGAACGGATCAATGTTGGAGAGATGTGAGGTGAGTCAAAAGTCTTTCAAGGTTCCAGAAGACTGATATTACGATGACCACCCATGTCCTCACCCACTACTGTGCTTTTGAGATAGTAATGGAAACACAACCACCTCATTCTAGGCCGTGCTGAGCCGACCCGTTTGGGCCTAACAAGACCCTAGTGAAAAAAGGGGAATGTGTGATAAGGCTTTTAGTCATAATTTGGCTCAAATATAATTGCTGAAACACAGAGTTTGACAGTGGGGTGGTTGTGGGTCCCGTAACCAGTGTGTTGCCAGTTCAAGGCCCAGCTCTGTCCATTTCAGTCACTTTGCAGTTGTCACTTTGGGCAAGACACTTTCCCTGCTGGTGGTGGTCAGACGGCCCAGGGTTGACTTTAAAGTCTTGCTTTTCTTAGTCTGTCCAAGGGTAGCTGTGATAATGTAGTGTCTGTGACTCAGAAGGTAGGAGCTTGTCTTGTGACGTGAGGGTTGCCAGTTAGAACCCAAGCTCTGTCCTTGGGCAAGACACTTCTCCCACTTTGCCTACTGGTAGTGGTCAGGGGTTAGTGTTCAGCAGCCTTAGACTTGATAAAGCATTTTACGTACCGGCCATTTACCATTGATGCATGATGATACAGAAACAAAGCATGACTTCTAGATCACTGAAGCTCTATATGCTTTACGGTGCATGCAAACCAAAGCCTCAGAAGCGCACTGTATGCCCCTAGTTGGACGCTTGAACATTTGCACCTGGGTGTATGTCCAAAGCAGACTGGACGCACTTCAAATTATGCAATTTTAAAGTGTGTGAAGCCGAATACACACAACTTATAACAAAAGTAATAAAAGTGTGGTCCCAGCTCCCCCCGCAGCAGTGGGGGATCGTATAGCTTAAGACCCATACGAGTGGCGGCAGATGGATCACGTCAGAGAACCTGGCCTGTCCGCCCAGTTTGAGGAGCTGTTCAGTGTCGGTCCAAGCTTTGCCAGCCAATACACCAACTACTATGCTGAGTGGCTGTCCATCCATCTGCACTTAGTGAAAGTGTATAATATGTGAGCTTTGCAGGACGTGCTGAGGTGGAGCCATTGCCAGGCCTGTGTCGTGTTGCAGCCAACAACTCCTCCAGAGAGGCTGTCTGGGTGAGGGAGCTGTTAATGGCCCACTTCTTGGCGAAGAGAGAAGTTCCTTTGCAGCCACAGCTATTTTAAGAGCCACCCATAAAACTATTAAGAGCTTTCCTGTCTAAATAGTTTAACCTCTTTATAATATATTTTCATTTATTCTGTATTAACCCGCAACCTGTTGTTTGCACCTGTTTACTGAACATCCTGAGATGCTAAAGATCAACTAATTAACCACAAAATACTGATATAAGATCACATAAACAACTTGATAAATGGCTAACACACATTAGAATTAGCATGTTGCTACTTACTTTTTTGTCCATCATGCGTTTTTGATCCAACTGCTGTTGTGGGTTGTGGCTTTGTAGTTGTTGTGTAGAATTAAGTCCTGTAATCCATGAAGCCAAACAGACGTGTTCACAGAGAAAGTAAAATTCCAAAAAAACAGACACAGGTAAAACCAGAGCAGCTATGAGCTTTGAGAAGGGCGAGGGTGTGTTTGCAATTCTAGCAGATAGGCTGCTCTGTCTGGAGGGGCAGTGCAGACACCTTGTTTTTTTTTTTTTGGTGCAGACAACTGGGAGAACTGAGATCTGTAGATTTTGCCATCGAGTCTGTTCTAGAAGATATCGACAGCGCATTAATTTTAAAAGAGGAACAGATAACATCAGTTGCTCTGCAGAGCAATGTCACACACTTCTGTTGATCTGATTGGTTCAAGGTCTATCCAATTGAGTGCAAAGGCAGGATCAGGAGACACGGAGGGGCATGGCCAAGTGTGGAGGATGAGCGTAAGGGGAGGATGCCGGGGTGTGGTCTGGAAGACAGTCAGGGCTGACATATGGCATGCGGCCGCCGAGCTCCGTAAAGCCTCTGTTTACCTACAGTAAAGGGAGAAATGAGGTCTCTTCTCTGCCATCCACCATAGGTAAAGAGAGGATTTATAGAGCGCAGCGGGCAAACGACGTATCAGTTCAAGCTGCTGGCTCAAGGGCGCTAAGCTGCCTGAAGCCAGCAGCACATAAAAAACAAAAACAAAAAAACAACACAATTTACAATGGTTTTGTCACATTTTTTTCACAATCATTCATACATTTGCATTGTCTATTATATTACATATAATATATAGTACATATTCTGCCCGTAAATGTGAACTGAGTTTTTTTGTTCCTTATTTCTTGAATCCTGTTGCTTCTTGGTCCAGTGAGCTCATCAAATAATCACTTTAAATCTTCAACCACTTCACCAGTGGTCAGCAAGAATTCATGGCAAAGAGCATTCATTATGTGCAGTGATTAACCTGTTGACACACTTGTTTGTCCATCATCATCCACATTGTAGACAGATTTTGATCCAAACAGTCTGGAGCCAACCAATTTGCTGTTGTTTATAATATGTCAGAAAGGTATTTCATTCTTTACAAAGAATGAAGAAGAGTAATCTCCAAAGTGTCCAAGTGTCTGTGAATGAGCTCAAAGAACTACAAACATACATGTATCACTTCTCATCTAGTTATACAAGTTAGGGTTAATGGTTATCCAATTCCTAAAACATCTGAAAACAAAAAGTAAGATCAGCAAAAACCAAAAAGAATTCTGTGTAGGTATCATCCTCTAAGCAAACCAGAAGGTTCTAATTTACTTCAGTAAAACACACCATCGTGTTAAATCAGAAAAAAATAAAAGTTATAATAATTGCAAACAAACAAAACAGAAATCTCATCCATTCCCCATTCTTTACCTTCAACACAATTGGTAACGATAATAGTAATAATTTCTCTAATCATCATTTTAGTGCTAGTATGAACTCAGCTCTTCCCTTTTTGCCAAGTTGCTACATTTGGCACCAGAAAACATAAAACTAATCCCAAGTTAGCCAAGCTCCTGTTTACAACACAGAGCAAAACACAAAATTTTAGTAACACAAAAATTAATACCATCAAGCTATTTGATGCCAGGATTCTCAACAGAATTATGTTTTTTTGTTTTTTCAGCCCTCTGAACAGTCTGTAAGGCCTATAACATTAGCTATATATTCAGAAATAGCATATTTCATGATATGCGTAAAACTAATCTATCTTGCAAAGCAATTAACCTGAATTTTTGTATTTCAGCTGTCAGACCCTTTAAACTTGCCAGGAATGAATTAACAAAACTACTAAACCTATAATTTAGAGTTTCCAATCTCCACATAATCTTACCAATCCCGGCCCATGGGAAAATAGAATCACTTTTCTGTCCATCACTCCATAGCTTGTGCTCTGGTGAAACCTTAAAATGTCCAAATAGGGTTATAATGGAGCAGTGGCAGTGCGCTTCCTCCTTCTCAGGTTCTGATTCTCTACTGCGGACAAAGAAAAGAATGCTCTTTAATTTCAGCAAATACTCCTGCCTGTCCAGTTCAAAGGCAGATATGAACAAATATCCACAGAGAAGCAGATGATCGTCCATAGGGCAAGTTCCCCTTACGTCCACTGTCTCAGAATGGAGCAAACGTTGTCCTGTGGCTTGGGAGTGAGTCAGAACAAAGGACACATAATTACATTGCTCATAGATATGTATATAAACTAATTGTGATATATTTCCCATGTCCTGGATTTGGTAAAACATGACCAGATTTTTTCAAAACATTTTCAAAACAAATAGGTCTCTGGTCTGATCTCAAAAGTAATAATGATTGCTGAAATACCCAGGTTAACCCTAAGTTACATCCGTCTCCCTGTCAATCTTATCCTTACCGTGGGTAACTGAAATTCTTTTCCTCACCCATTTAACTTCCTGCCTGGGTAATACATTTCAGTCTCAACAGTCTCCCAAATCCTTGAGGTGTGTAAAATATCTGAAAATTAATCAGTAAGATCAGTAGGCTCTATCTTGATGTCCTACAAAATATGGTGTCAAAGAGCAAACATAACAATTAATAACATAATGTCTATTCCTCAGATATTAACTGTATCGATACCATACATTGATTTTTTTTCTTCAAAGTTTTGTGGTCTGTTCACAAAGTAAATCAAGAAACAAAAATGCTGCATTTTTCTATGTTAGATATTGCTGTTCTAAAGCACCACTAAATAATTGCAGTAACAAAAATGAGCAAGTAATAACCATCTGCAAAGGTTCTATCCTCTTTTATCTGTCCTTCTTGTAAACAGTCTCTATGGAAAAGTGGCTCTCCTGGTTTCACTTCACTGAGGTTGAGACGAATATCTCATATTGAACTAAACCCCTTTGGAATTCAGACTTCACACCACTTTTCCCAGACTCTGTCCCTTTAATCAAATGCTAATTTCTGCTAGTATAATTATGCTACTTACAGTGAGATAAATATGTCCAACTAGGTTTCTCTACTATTTTAACTGCTGGTGGTGTCGTCAAGGTTACCTTTGATGCTCCTCCCCCCTGAGCAATGACCAACAAAGATCCAGTCTCCAACTCCCCCTCTTTTCAAACTTTATCCAAAGTAATACAGCATAATTTGTTACATCAGTACACTGTATTGCTATCAAGCTGGCTCAGACAGAGAAAATATCAAAATTAAAAAACATCAAATGTTTAAAACAAGATAAGTGAATAGTATTGATTGATAAACATAACATAGTCTTACAAAAATAGTCTTCAGTTTGCTATACTTCATATTCCATCCATATTTATAAAGAAAAAATCCAAGATATAAATCAATAACAAAACAGCTTCCCTATACATATTTCTGTGGGACTTTAAGACCATAGTGCAGGACAGGCATATTTCATTCCCTGATCAAATTGATGTGAAAGTAACCAGATGGTTGCTTATTGTTAGAAATTGCCAAACCTAAAGTACTTGTTTGTTCTAAAAGTCTAATCTATATTTGAAAGTGACTTTTGTTTCATATGTTTCCTATTTAAACAAACCCAAATGTGCTAACTGGCCCAGATATTCTGATTGTAAATAATAAAAACAGTTCATACTTAAAAAACATCCGTCAGATTCTGTAAAATGAGTCAAACACAGTCAAACTAATTTGTGTAACTAAAACTCCAGTTACTTCCTCTACACGGCAGTTGACCTTTTTTCTTAAAGGTTTGTAACATGTATAATACTCCAATTTCCATTAACAATAAACCAAAAAATACAAAATCATTTCATAAACAAGCTTCAAAAGATAAAATTTCTCTAAACAAAAACTTTTAATATTAAAACAAAACAACAAAAATCAGCATTTTACAGTCAATCCCAATTATCCTCTCATGCTTCTTTTTGTTTCTCAAATTATAAACACCAAATTGAATTGAAGCTTCTAGAAATGTCAAATAAATGACCACTGAATCATTTTAGCTTTACCTCAGTTTCTCAATCAACATTCCCCAACTTTATCATTAATAAATAGCCTGCAGTTTTGCAATTCCAGTCAGGATCCCTTTCAAAGTAAATATACATACAAGTTGAGAGAAATAAAAATAAAAAATACGATAAAAATCTATATCAACTGGCAGCGACAAAGTCTTCACTAATTAAATGGTATAAAATTCCATTGTTTTATTCAATTCTATTATCATAACTGTTCTAGAACCTTTTTCTCTGAATTCAAGAGGCAAAAATTCCCTCTCAGCATCAGGTAGACTAGCTACTAGAGCATGCATAACATCTGACAGATTAATTTTAAAATTTAAAACCTAAACCCGCGCATGTAGCACCATAGACTGTAGCACACAAGATAAGCTTGACTCGCTACGGGCCGGATGAGTGTGTCTGAGAGAGGGAGGGCATCTCTGTGACGTAAACAACGGATAAGATGTGCCGCTGTCAGCTAATCGTTTTTAGACCAAAAAATGTATAATTTAACAAGTTTACACGAAAATAATGCACTGAAACTGAAAGATTGATTTGGTGAATAGCCATTTATACATTTTATAAGCAAATAAAGTTGCTTTTGGGGTTTAGCTAGACTTAAAATTGCTTTAGATAAAGGTATTAAAAAAGGCTTTTTAGGTCTTTATTTTACAGATTTTAGGAGGGGGGAGAGGACATGTGGCAAGGGTCACCTGGGGCAGGACTCAAACCGGCGACAGCCACGTTGAGGACTGAGGCCTCTGCACTGCTCTAACCACTAATACTGCCCCGATAAAGGTCTTTTTTAGCATGGTAACAGATTAATAGGCTTTTGCTCAAAGGGATTATTTTGCACTAAATATTTTACCTCTGACCTTCTGAAAAGTCCTACTTGGATGTTTATTCAGGTTTTTACCTGTCTAGTAAAGCACAGAATTTTTGCAGAGCATAACCTGCACATAAGCCTTAGGCAACATGAAGCATGTTTAGTCAAAGTAAACCTTTAACAATTAATTTTTAAAAATTAGTCAGTATTTTAAGCAATGGAATGTATCTTAGTCTAGGCTATCTGTTTCAGAAAAAAACAAAAGAATTTCAGCATAATAACAACTGAGGTCCCTAGAGCCTTTCTAAGAAGGTATAGTATCAGGCTGGCTGTGGATACGAGTCAGATTCCAATGAATTAGGTATCTTCTATCTGAGCTTCCTACTTAAGAGTTTTCATTACATGTTTTGATAATTTTGTAGATAAATTTCACCCTGTAGGGAGAAGGTAAATAGTCTTTGTATGCTTATGGGGTCAAATTCCTTTTGTTGTTACTTGTATAGATAATACATTTGGTAGTTCAGTTACATTTTCTTGATTTGCCTTGTTTCTCCAATAAATCGTTCTGTTTCTGGACTATGAGTTGGCTTCCTGACTGATTCAGCAATGAGATGTGACATTCACTTCCTAAAACTTTAGTGTTATTTCCATGTCTTTCATTATTTTTCAGAGCATGGTGTAAAGCCTAAAGTCACATGCAGTCACACTGACTAGACACTGAACAGTTAAGACTTGAAACACTTTGATGATGTGTAGGCCAGTTGGCGGGGTCTGCCTTCCCATTGCAATGTTCTTCCTCCCAGCCTGAATTTTCCTCCTCTGTAGGTCCTTCCAGCCACAAGGTCACAGAGTGTTTTTAATTGTGGTGCCCCTCCATCCCCACAGCCCCCAACACCACCAGCCCCCCTCAGCCCAAATGATGAACGACTGCACCTTGTGAAAAGGGCCTTCTCCAATAAACAAGCTTATCTCTCCTCTCTCTCTCTTACTGCAGCCGGTGAATAATGAGCTCTGGGTATCACTGTTAATCACCATAATTGTTAATGTTAAGAGGGGGCCGCTTGCTAGTTGCCCAACGCCTTTATTGATTTCATTTTTTTACATTAAAACGCTGCATGCCTTTGTCAGAACGGTGGGTCATAGCACCACCATCACCCCCCTACCCCCACCGCTCAAAACCCAGAGAGAAGCTAATTAGTTATTTAGCTGCCTGCGTGTGTGTGATGGCGTGTATGTGGGGCAGAGCAGAGCTAAAGCCTGTTATCAGTAGCCTGATAAAGGGAATTGGTTGTCCCACAGTAGCTGTGAGAGGCTATGGCTGATAGCAGCGTGGCTATTATAGAGAGGACACACACACAAACCACACAAAGATACACACACACACACGCATTAACACGTCTCCACACATGTGGACATAGAGGCATGTAAATACATTCAAGCTCACAAAGACCTGTTTTGTTTAAATTCTTGGTCAAATACTTCACCACTGAAATATTCTCCTAAAATTTTTGATAAAATGATTTATCAAAGGTTTCCTCCTGTTAAAACATGCACCAACTTCACATAGCAGGTACCAAAACATACAGCAGGTGCTTTACTAACCAGATGCGGAGAGGACTGTGCCTGTTATATCTGCAGCAAAATTTGCACTCTATTTAGCGCTTTTGCCCTTGATGAATTTACAATGTGGGTATTTTTGTCAGAAGTCAAATATTGGGATGAGACCATGCAAATAAGTAGGCGTTGCAAGCAGTGTGATTTATCAAACTTTAAACAGTTTGTGCCAGCTTTTTTAGTGCCCATTTCAACACACAACCATCTCTTAACTCTGCACCATTAATATTCAACATAACTTTATTATTGACAAATTCGAAACCTATTAGCAAGTATCACTGTAATGGCCATAAACCTGTCAGTTATGTTGTCCCCCCCCCCCCTGTTTATTTTTTTATTTATTTGGATCCCAATTATAGTTTTCACTAGAGTAGTTAGTATTCTTCCTGGGGTCCATTTAATAAAATACATTAAACATGTCCAATAAACAGTGACAATAACATAAGATATTTTACAAAGTCATACATTTTAGATTACAAAATCTAAAGTATTTAACATGTAGATTTTAAACCTTCAATAAAATACCTACATTCTAGTAGACCCGAAGCTAAATTTTGATTGTAATACTTTTTAAAAGATATGCATGCCCTTTAGTTTTCTAATATTTTTTGATAATCTATTCCATGCCTGAGATGCAGGAGGTTTGTGTTGGCACTTTTTACCATTAATTTAGTTTCACAAGCATATCTAGTACAATATTTGGTGTGGATCTGATCAGAGTAAATGAACTCTTTGATAAAATGATTCAGGTTGAACTGTAAGAATATTTTTTAATGAATATTACTTCAATTCAATTTAATTTCTATTTATTCATATAGCACAAATACACAACAGATGTAATCTCAAGGCAATTTACAAGAAAAGTCATTTCAATATAATTATACAAACATTCCAATAAATTATACATTTTCTATGCAAGGAATCTCAGCAGATTGCGTTGTCATTGAGGTGAGGTTGTGCCTCGAACATGCAAACTCCAACCACAGCAATCCCTCAGTAATGCCTCATACAAATAGCGACAGTGGAGAGAAAAAAAACTCCCCATTAACAGGAAGAAACCTCCAGCAGAACCTGGCTTAGTACAAGCGATCATCTGCCACGACCGTCTGGGGGTCTGAGAAGACAGAGAGGAGACACAAAAAGAACAAAAGGAACACATTTAAGAGTACTTTATGTATCAAAGAAACTAAAACGTTGACAGTTAGTAGGGAGTACTACAAGTCGACATTTAATAGAATCCATGATAAAGTGCAGTGCATTTCAAAATAGAATATGGACATCTTAGGCTAAACGAGCAGCCTTGTGATGCAGCTAATAATTCTGACTCTGGAATATTATGCCTGCATGGAGCACAAGCAGTGTATGTACACCACATGCATTAAGCATTTCTCGACAACCAAAAAATATGATTCACCGAATTCTAGCCCAATAGTGATTAACTCTCTTACAGCCATAGACTTAACATGCTACATTTAACATTTTTTCCATTTTTTATCCGAGCAGATTTGTGGCAGATAATGCCTTATTTGAAGGCGGCAATTTGCAAGCCCTCTCGACTCTCATTATATGGCTATACGCCGATCATGACTGAATATAAACTGAAGAACTCCAAGTAGCTCCAAACTTTTGTGAGAAAGTAAATGAATGTATGATATAAATACGGTCCAGGTAAAAAAAAAGAAAAAAAAGCAACTTCCCCTTTAACAGAGACATGAAACCTGGGCAACGTTGATAGAAGCTGATGTATGGAAATATCTAATGGGCAATCGTAAAAGGAAACCTGTTGGAGACTGTAGGAGACTTGACAATGGGACTGAGGTTCAACATCCAGCAGAAGAACGACCATAAACACACAGCTGGAGATACAACATAATGGTTTGGATCAAAGCATAGTCTGGTCCAGTCAAAGTTCAGACCTAAGTTGTGTTTTCAGATGCTCTCTGTGACACAGGTTGAACAGGCAAAAGGTTTTGTCTCTAGTTGTGAAGATGATAAAGACAGGGGACATAAGGTACATTGGGCCATCAGGTAACGTGAGTCACTTAAAGGTCTCCTTCACTGAAAATCTTGAAAAACTGAGTGTAAAATGCGCCATGACAATGAAATGTATAACCTCGGCTAACAAGCTAAAATCTGTGACCACATCCATCCAAAGATGTTTTATTTTTTTAACTATCCTCAAATGTAACCTACGCTTCAAACTATGAATTGTAATATCAGTAGCTGAATCCTCCGATGGTTAAATCTCTCGGTCTATGTCGCTTGTCGTAAGCTCTCCCCGCACTAGAGGGTGACACGGGAATCAATTGTCGCTCCCGTCCCGATACCCAAAAAATACTTCTGTCACGTCCCGATCACGTGACAGCCCCCCAAAAATAATCTTGTCCCGAAAAAATCCAGAGAGAAAGACTCCCGTCCTGACCCGATAATTTACCTCCTATGGCGCTCGCTCCCCCCGCCCCCCTTTAAACCATAGCCTAGCACAGTATCAAAGATAATCTATTTAGCTTAATCCGCCATCTTTAACCATATCCTGCATTCTCGTTGTTTGGCCACCTTAACACGTCATGAATGGACTCGATTCGTCTGACTACCAAACTATTTAGATACACGCATTTTCAGTCGGTTATCATATGCTTACCAGTTTATCCAGGTGGTGTAGCAACAACGTAGCAGTTTCAGTTGTGTTGCGTGCCGTGTAGTAGACCCGATGGAATTGCATTTTGCAGCGGAGTTAATAACCACATACATTGGCACTGCATCGCAGCGTCATTTTTTAAAGCTAATTCCCTAATATCTGACAAGATAAATAAATAAATATATATATATATATATATACATATATATATATATATATATATATACACTACCGTTCAAAAGTTTGGGGTCACCCAAACAATTTTGTGTTTTCCATGAAAAGTTACACTTATTTACCACCATACGTTGTGAAATGAATAAAAAATAGAGTCAAGACATTGACAAGGTTAGAAATAATGATTTTTATTTGAAATAAGATTGTTTTTACATCAAACTTTGCTTTCATCAAATAATCCTCCATTTGCAGCAATCACAGCATTGCAGACCTTTGGCATTCAAGCTGTTAATTTGTTGAGGTAATCTGGAGAAATTGCACCCCACGCTTCTAGAAGCAGCTCCCACAATTTGGATTGGTTGGATGGGCACTTCTTGCGTACCATACGGTCAAGCTGCTCCCACAACAGCTCAACGGGGTTCAAATCTGGTGACTGCGCTGGCCACTCCATTACCGATAGAATACCAGCTGCCTGCTTCTTCTCTAAATAGTTCTTGCACAATTTCGAGGTGTGTTTTGGGTCATTGTCCTGTTGTAGGATGAAATTGGCTCCAATCAAGCGCTGTCCACTGGGTATGGCATGGCGTTGCAAAATGGAGTGATAGCCTTCCTTATTCAGAATCCCTTTTACCCTGTACAAATCTCCCACCTTACCAGCACCAAAGCAACCCCAGACCATCACATTACCTCCACCATGCTTAACAGATGGCGTCAGGCATTCTTCCAGCATCTTTTCAGTTGTTCTGCGTCTCACAAACGTTCTTCTTTGTGATCCAAACACCTCAAACTTGGATTCATCCGTCCACAGCACTTTTTTCCAGTCTTCCTCTGTCCAATGTCTGTGTTCTTTTGCCCATCTTAATCTTTTTCTTTTATTGGCCAGTCTCAGATATGGCTTTTTCTTTGCCACTCTGCCCTGAAGCCCAGAATCCCGCAGCCGCCTCTTCACTGTAGATGTTGACACTGGTGTTTTGCGGGTACTATTTAATGAAGATGCCAGTTGGGGACCTGTGAGGCGTCTGTTTCTCAAACTAGAGACTCTAATGTACTTATCTTCTTGCTCAGTTGTGCAACGCGGCCTCCCACTTCTTTTTCTACTCTGGTTAGAGCCTGTTTGTGCTGTCCTCTGAAGGGAGTAGTACACACCGTTGTAGGAAATCTTCAATTTCTTAGCAATTTCTCGCATGGAATAGCCTTCATTTCTAAGAACAAGAATAGACTGTCGAGTTTCAGATGAAAGTTCTCTTTTTCTGGCCATTTTGAGCGTTTAATTGACCCCACAAATGTGATGCTCCAGAAACTCAATCTGCTCAAAGGAAGGTCAGTTTTGTAGCTTCTGTACCGAGCTAAACTGTTTTCAGATGTGTGAACATGATTGCACAAGGGTTTTCTAATCATCAATTAGCCTTCTGAGCCAATGAGCAAACACATTGTACCATTAGAACACTGGAGTGATAGTTGCTGGAAATGGGCCTCTATACACCTATGTAGATATTACACCAAAAACCAGACATTTGCAGCTAGAATAGTCATTTACCACATTAGCAATGTATAGCTTGTGTTTCTTTAAAGTTAAGACTAGTTTAAAATTATCTTCATTGAAAAGTACGGTGCTTTTCCTTCAAAAATAAGGACATTTCAATGTGACCCCAAACTTTTGAAAGGTAGTGTATATATATAATATTCGGTTTCCCGTCCGATCCCGTGGATTATTTTCTGTCCCGTCCTGATCACGTTACCAACAGTGAAATTGACTCCCGTCCTGCGGGAATCCTGCAGGAATCTCGTGACCCGTGGGAATCCCGAAAAATTGTCACACTCTACCCCGCACGTCAGCACAGTGTGTGTGTTAGACTCATAGCCCTTTAAATTTTTACAATAGACTACAAGTGATTTAAAAGTTTGTGTGTGAATTTTCTTGAAAAATAAAACCAATCGAATTCATTCATCTATAGTTGCCAAAAAGTGTCTGAACTTACTTGATATCACCCTACCTCAAAAGGGAGTGTAATGGTGCGTTCACACCGAAATAGTTTGAAGTGACGTGCACATCAGGTTTACATGTAAAGTCAGTGTATAAGAGCGCTGACGTACCCAGGGGTCCCGTGCCGAGTCAGAAGCAGTTTTGCATTGCGAAACCGCTTATCTGCCTCCTTCACACATCAGATACACACAAATAAGGTGTTTGACATGTGTCAAAAAAATTCGGACGTCAATTTATGTGGTGCATTTTGTGCACTGGTGTGTAATTTGCGTCTTCGCAATTTCGCCGTCAATTTTCACCACGTCAACCACTCAGGAGTCTGTTCGACATGGTGTCAGTGATGCTGTGACTGACATAGAGTAACAGCATTAGCATAACATGGAGTAAATATAGATAAATGCAATGTCTAATCACCCCTAGCTATATGACACCAGTTGTTTTCTATACAGAGTTACAGAGACAGGAATAAAAATAAATATTATACAGAAGTAAAATTATTATTTAGACAATAAAGCTTTAAATATGTTTGCAGGTGGCTCTCAAAAGAGCTGTTAGGGCTGCAAAGGCACTGCTCCCTCCGCTGAGAATTGGGCCATGAACAGATCCCTCACTTGGACAGCCTCTCTGGAGAAGTTCTAGGCTGCAACATGACCCAGTCTTGCAATAGTTCCACCAGAGCATGTCTGTGCCGCTCACATTTATATATATATCATACACTATTACTAATCACAGACAGATGGACAGCCACTCAGCCGGTGGGATTGAGTGCCTGTAGTTGGTGTCTAGGCAGGTGATGCTTTGACCTAAGTGGGACAACAGCTCTCAAACTGGGCGGGTAGGCCGGGTTGCCTGACGTGGCGAAGGGCCGGGTTAGTGGATCCGAACATGCAACATGGAAACATAGGGTATAGATAATAAGGTATCAAGTAGAATATAAAAAAATTTCCCCTTCAAGACAAAGATCATATCTGGACTGAATTTGCGGACTCAGCTAAAAGCAGAAAACAGATGATTCAATTCAATTTCAATTCAGTTTATTTATATAGCGCAATTTCACAACAGATGTCATCTCAAGGCAATTCACAAGAAGAGTTATTATAATACAATAATATGAGCAAGCATGAAGCGACAGTGGAGAGGAAAAACTCCCTATTAACAGGAAGAAACCTCCAGCAGAACCAGGCTCAGCATAAGCGATCATCTGCCGAGACCGTCTGGGGTTTGGAGAAGGCAGCAGAGACACAGAAAGAGCAACAGAACTGATGCAGAAGCAGAAGTTGGTAGCAGGATGTGGAGAACGTTCCTCCACTGGAATGCCATCTTAGTCAGGGTCGTCAAGCAGGGCGGGTCAGGAGCACCTACTGTAGGAAGAGCTTAAGAGAAAACAGGTTAGCGCTTTAATTGACAAAATATCATGCAGTTGGAGAGAAGTAGGAGATAAAGTAGGAACTGACTCTAATAATTTCCTCCAACAGCCTATCCTAAAGCAGCATAGCTACTAACATTAACCTGTCTCCTAGCTACTAGGAGACCTAGCTACTAACAATCTCTACCTTCTAGCAAAGTGCTCTGTTAGGAACATATGGAACAATCAGTTATCTTATGTATGATGGAGCTAGATTATTAAGAGCTTTATATGTCAGAGGGAGGATCTTGAATTCTATTCTAGATTTTAGAGCCAGTGAAGAGAAGCTAAAACAGGGGAAATTTGATGTCTTCTTTTAATATTCATCAGAATCCTAGCAGCAGCATTTTGGATACATATAGCTTTGTATCATCTGCGTAACTATGGAAATTTATCCCATGCTGCCTAATGATTTTACCAATAGGAAGCATATATATAGTAAAAAGGATCGGCCCAAGCACTGAACCCTGTGGTACTCCGCCAGTAACCATTGAGGATGAGGAAGATCTATCGTTTACCTGAACAAACTGAAATCTGTTGGACAAATAAGATTTAAACCAGCCTAGTGCTGTTCCTATTATACCAACACTTTGAAGCCTTTCTATGAAAATATCGTGATCAACAGTGTCAATCAAAGGCAGCACCGAGATCTAACAGGACCAGAATGGTCAACAGTCCATTATCTGAGGCTATGAGAATATTATTAGTAACCTTCACCAGAGCTGTTTCAGTGCGATGATGAGCTCTAAAGCCTGACTGAAACTTCTCAAACAGCTCATTATTGTTTAAATGCTCACATATCTGACGTGCAACTATTTTCTCAAGAATTTTAGATAAGAAGGGAAGATTAGATATCGGTCTATAATTAATTAAGTCATTTTGATCAAGAGATGGTTTCTTAGGTAGAGGTTTAATTACAGCAATCTCAAACTCCTGTGGTACATATCCATTGATTAAGGATATATTTCATTATATCTCAAATTGGAGCAGCAATCAAATGGAAAAAACTCTTTTAAAAGTTTAGTTGGGTTTAACATGAAAGTTGAAGGTTTTGACGAAGCTAGATCTGAAAGTTCGGCTGCATTAAAAGCAGTTCAAGTATAGATTAGGTTCAACCATTTTTGATACTGCCTCACTAACTAAGGAAGAAGCAAGCATATTGGGACGGTTCCCATTTATCTTATTTTTTATAGTCTATTTTATTTATAAAAAAATGTCATGAAGTTGTCACTACTAAGAGCTGGGGGAATGGTTGGCTCAACAGAGATTCTGAGATGCCACAGATCAATTAATTAACTACACAATGCTGTTATAAGATCGCATAAGCTGCTTGATAAATGGCTAACACACATTAGCATTACTTCTCTGTCCATCAGGCGTCTTTGTTCTTTGATCCAGCTGCTGTTCTTTAGGAATGTAGAATAAAATCCTGCTGAAAAGTCAGTTGTTTTCTGGAGAGGGAGGGACAGCTGCTGAGAAAGCATAAAGAATTTTCAGACATGCGTAATTTAAGCAAAATACCAGTCTGGTTGGTGTTTTTTTAATGAGACAATTGCATTACCCTTTGGTTGAAAACTCCAAAAACTTGATTTTGTATGGTTGGTGGGTGCAAAGCAGCCAGTCCATTTTTTTGCCCTCCGTTGGCAGTGACAGGCAGTTCTCCCAAGAGCTGAAATAAGGAAATCTGTAGATGTCAGCTTCTGAAGTAGTGCTAAAATCATTTCCATTTTGCGTATTAATGTATATTTTGACATATTTTGTGTTTGAACTATTAAAATCAGCAGTTATGTGTTTTTAGAGGAGGTCTCAAGGATTTGTGAATACCAGCTAATTATGGAAGGTTGTGTTTCCAAAACCCTGCAAAACTCTTTGCGGGGGTTGTTTAGCTAGCCTGACGTAGCCAGACTCAATTCTAATCAGAATGTGAGTCTGCTACTACTCTATTGGGCTGTGATTATGGGGCGTGTTTTAACCAAATCAGGAAAAAAAAGCCTCTGCACTCAATTGGATAGATCTATAACCAATCAGAGCAACGGAAGTGTGTGACGTTGCTCTGCAAAGCAACAGACGTTATCTATTCCTCTTTTAAAATTAATGCGCTGTCGATATCTTCTAGAACAGACTTGATGGCAGAATCTACACATATCAGTTCTCCAGCGGCAGCCATCATTGTTGTAAACAAATTCAACCCAGACGCTCTTTGTAGACGTGGTTGATTACAAATGATAGAAATCCAGCGGCCAGAACTGCACAGTAAGATGATCAAAGAGTGTGTTTTTGATCTTTTGGTAATTATTGGCAGTAATCAGGTGCTGCTCATTATATCCTCCCAACACATGACTATATATACATAGTAGAGTCATGTATGTTCAGATGTGTCTAAATGTGTGTGTGCTAGGATAATGGTTTTTTACCCCACACACAAGATCACAGCGTGGTGTCCCAGCATACAAATGATTTGTTTACACTTTTATGCATGTATGCAAACACACTTACACACATAAATATAAATATAAATATAATTTGATACTAAGTTTTCAGAAATTTATAGAATGAGATAAAACTGTTCTATTGCAATGGAATTTTATCTGCCTAAATTCATGGTATAAATTAACAAATAATAACATTTGGAACCTGGAAGTAATGTAAAGATTTGGTGTTACACCATTTGTGCATGCATCACAGTGGTGATAAACAAATAATCCCTATATTGTTCAGAAAAAATTAACTCATAAATCCTTTAGTAATCCCAGAGAGAGATTAAGTGTTGTTGTAGCTCATACTATTTAATTCTTCATGGTGGACTTCCACTGACACAGACCCGCCTCCCTGACACCGGTGAACAACCAGGGAGTGGACATTGAGATGGTGGACTCTTATAGGTACCTGGGTGTTCACCTGAAAAATAAACTGGACCGGAGTCACAAGACTGATGCTCTCTACAGGAAGGGTCAGAGCAGACTCTACCTGCTCAGGAGGCTGAGGTCATTTGGAGTCCAGGGAGCACTCCTAAAAGACATTTTTTGACTCTGCAGTGGCAACAGCCAACTTTTATGGTGTCGTAAATTGGTGCAGCAGTTTATCTACAACTGAGAGGAAGAGGTTGGATTAGTAGTGGGCAATATAAAATGTATAAGGTACAATTTATATCAATATAGCCAAAGGTAGAGATTTTGACTATACCGCCATATTGCAATTACACAATTTGATTACGTCATTAAGATGCGCCTACATACATACTTCAGGTGCGCAAGGAGGATTAATACTGATCTTCAGTGTTTGTTTTTAATCTAGATCATGGCTATCAAACTAATTTCTATTTATAGCCATATCAAGATCATAAATTTGCTTAAAGGGCCAGTTAAGGTTGAAAGTATTGCTCAAACTATCTTTAACAAACTGTTAAAATATTAATAAATATCTGACTCTGTATTCAAGAACTTAGTAAACTTAATACAAATTAAATAACACTGAACATCTTTTCATAGTATTGTAACATCTGACTTTTTAAAGAAACACTGATTTGATTTGACATAACAGTATTTATGTGCACATATGTAAAATTTAAAGTTTCCATTCATATGATCCTCTAGAGTACAGGTGTCAAACTCAACACCTGGGGGGGCAAATCCGGCCCGCCATTACAATTTATGTGGCCCTCTAAACTTTGGAGGACCACATGAATAGCACCTATTTTATCAGTCAAATCAAATCAGAGTTTATATGAATAGTCCTTAATCACATCATTCCTTACATAGAACAGTTAACTGATTGTAATGTTTGTATAATTGTATTGAAATGACTTTTGTTGTAAAGTACCTTGAGATGACATCTGTTATGAGTTGGCACTATATTAATAAAAGTGAATGAATCATTGTGAAAAGATGTTCACTATTATTTAATTTTAAGAAGTACCTGTCAAAAGTACATACAAATATTTCTTTATATTTTTATGATTTGTTAAACATAGTTGTTTCAATACTTTCTGCCACAACCAGGCATTTGAGGACATTCATGACCTTGATGTGGCTCAAAAGGAAATGAGTTTGACACCCCTGCTTTAAAGTTTAAAGGGCCACATAAGTGTGGCGGGCCGGATTTGGCTCCTGGGCCTTGACTTTGACACCTGTGTTCTAGATATTGCAAGTTTGAAATTTGTCTTCAATTTAACGGAAAACAAAAATTGTTGAACTTAAAGCAGCCATCCATCCATCCATCCATCCATTTTTTTAACCGCTTAATCCTTAATGGATCGCGGGGAACTTTAAGCATTTTTAATCAAATATGTGCAGGTTTCTTGTTGTGTGATATTAAATTAATTAGTAACCTTTAGATTATAGATTATGTTTTAGATTATATCACAATATAGATTTGAGGCCATATTGCCCAGCCCTAGGATGGATAAGCCCATCATGAAGGTCAGCTCTGTTCTAGGATGCCCCCTGGATCCAGTGCAGGTGGTGGACTCTGGCCAAAATAGCATAACTGAGTTACAGAGTCTCCCACCCCATGCATGAAGATGTTGCTGAGCTGCAGAGCTCCTTCAGTAACAGACTGCTGCATCCTTGATGCATGGAGGAGCGTTATCGCAGGTCCCTCCTCCCCGCAGCTGTTAGACTCTACAACCAAAACTGCTTCCACCAAACTTAAATGTCTGCATCCCTTCTTTAACTCACTAATTAACATTTCTGCTACTATTATTTTCACATTGGTTTTTCTAACTGGATATAATATGTTTTATTTTGTAATGCACAAGTAAACATACACATTCTAAATATTTTTAATTATTTTAATATTTTTAAAGTATTCTGCTCTGTTGCACATTCCAACCTGGATATGCCACTTTATCGTTCAGTAAAACTGAAGAGGCCTCTGACTGAAGACACTCTGTTTTTGTAGAAACGTTCCATGAAAAGAATGCTCAGGGTTGACCAAAACTAATACATTTTCAGCTTTACATTTAGAAAAGATTACCTAGTCAGTTTGCCTTAGCAACTGGCTAAAAGATTAATTCGTTAAAAGGGTCACGTGTAAATGTGACAGTAGAATTCATAACAAATGTTCCATATATCTCTTGTGTATTTCCTTAAAAAAGAGCAACGGCTTCTGGCTTTTATTTACACCGATATGAAACTTTTTTTAGTCATATTTAGGAATGTTAATTAATGATAAATAATCAAGATTAATTCACAGCTATCCTAGTATGCCCACTTAGGTTCATCCAACCATAGTATGAACCTAAATGGCCGTAGCTAAAGCATAATAATACTAGCCACTATCAACTTACATTTATCAACAGTGGTTCTGTAGGGAGACATTATAATTCTGTGGTGATTCTCGGATTTAAAACCCTATGCAGAAAAACAGTAGAGGATTGTACACCATTAACAAGTACAGCACATAGATACATGTAGATAAAGATGGACAAAGCCTCTATGACATCATCCTAACTTTTCTGAAGAATTGGACTGAAAACTAAACAGGTTTTTCCCACCACCACCATGTTGGAGGCGTCAAGCATCTCGTTATTTCAAGCTCAATTTAATTTTATTTAATGTTATTAAACCTAAAGTGTTTTTTTTAACCAGGCTGGAAACATATTTATATCTGCTGTGAAGTTGGCATTTTTAACATGGGAGTAAATGGGAAGTTGCTCCTTTCTAGAACCAGCACCTAGCAGGTGAGGGGGGACTGCAATTTTGTCACATCCAGGTTGGCTTTAAATTTGGTCAGTGGAGTTTGCTCCTTAGTACAGAAGTTGGTTACCATTGTGACTAAACTGAAACTGGTGGAAAGAGGTTACTCTTGATTTTTATGTAACCAATCCTGCTGTTTAGGCTTTAAAAGAAAAGTGAGGAGAGAAGAGAAATAAAACGCTGCTTTGTTGTATATATTTTCGATATATATTGACAAAGCGCCACATTATGACTTGCAAAGTGTATAACTCTGAGAAATCTATCCCTTGTTCTGTCCCGGAAAGATGATATGGTGTGATGGGAGCTGTAAGGATTTTGAAAAGTCTGATATGAACCAAACTGCGATTACTAAGCAACTGGGTCAACTCCTGTTTTCCTCAACTGCAGTGATCAGTGTCGATCGAAAATGAACAATCCAATCAAACATCTGTGGGATACATCTGGACTAACAAGTCAGATCCATAGAGACTTCACCATACAACAAACAGAACATTGAGAATGTGATACTTATATTGTGAAACTAGACAGCACAACGCACCTTTAGGTGTCCAGTCAATAACTTGATGGCTCATGGCTGTTTTGGAACCAAAAGAGGGACAAACACATTATCAGGCAGATCCTAATGTCTTGCCGGAGCTGTGTGCATGAAATCGTAATAAATTCCGTTTTCCTGTAAAAACAAATCAGTACTATTGTTGAACTGATATTTAAACATCAGGCTTCTGGAATGGCTTCATCTAATCAATAGTATTGTGATAAATAAAGCTGATATCCCTTCAAGGTAGAAAAAAACAATGCTTTTACCAACAAATCATGCTCCCTATGCAGTATTTATGTTCTACACGATAATTAAACTAGATTAAAATCTGAAATTGTTTTTCGTTAGTCAGTTTTTTGTTTTAGTTTGTTTTTGTTTCCAGTAGCTACTGCCTTCTCCAGTAGGATACAGTTCTGAGAAAAATCCCAACCAGTCCACTAGAAGCCAGCACGTTAAAGTGCAGCCCATTCCAGAGAAGTTGAGTCCAGCTGGCCAAGAGAAGGAAGTGATTTTAATTAAAGATAAGTTGCTCAGTTTGCACCCATACTGAGCCTGTTAATCTGAATCCAATAGGCTGTATGTAGCAGCTAGGAGGCCCTTGTAAAGCACAGGCTCTATTGAAGCCCACTGCATTTCATTTGGCTTTGAATCAATGCAGATTGACACCACTTAACATGCAAATGGTGTCCGGGTCAACCAGCGGCTTCCAGTCTGCTGGCGGTAGCCCAACATCTACAGCCCTCCTCTTTTTCTCCTCCTCACACCTCCTTGCGCCCTACTGTAAGTTCATCTCTGATTCTACTTCTTGAAAGGCTTTCCCTCCTTTTCTTCCCCATCCATCCCATCTTTTCTCCACACCTAACCTTAACCCAACACTCCCTCCTTTTTTTTCCCATCACATCCCTCCCCGCTGTTATAAAAATCATATTCAGGATATTCGTCCATTTAAAGATATGAGAAAATAAAACACTATTGATTGCTTGATAAACTGCCACTGGTGGCAACAGCATGGGTGTAAAGTCAGTGAGGGCCCTTGCTGTGGCTGTATGTGAGTGCTAGCTGGAGGCATTAGAAGGGAGATGCCAGGGATCAATAAAATGTATTTGTGTGTGTCTGTCCTTAGCTATCCTTCCAATTACACATTTCCAGCAGCGCAGTCGAGCACAGCTCTTTGTTAACGCCTTAATGGATCAGCTCAAGGAAGTGTCCACACACACACACAGACAATACACACACGTAAACACCAACAGCTTTACAAGGTAAGCATTCTCAAATTGATTTGTTAAACAGCGTTTTGAGCCCCAGCGCGCTCTGCAACTGTGTAATTACTATGAGAGCTGACGCTGGATTTGTGTGTGTGTGGATAATTTCATGAAGACCCGTGTGTTGGTGCCTCTAACAGTTTCTACATGAAGGAAGCTCTGTGTGTCTGATTATTGAAGAAGAGAGCGTTTCATTAGGAATTTATTCCACAATAACACTCACATCACGGCTGGCAGTTTCTCCGCTCTGCTCCTCTTCCCATTTCACTCCGCTTATATGATAATATCAATCTATCCCTGCTATCCTGCAGGCACAGAGTATCTAACTGTGTCAATTGTATAAATAAATACACTGCTGGAGAACATCTACATGTACCCAGCTTTGTAGGTATCTAGTGAATACAGTTTCAGCACCAACTCATTACTGATGGAACCTTTGTCAGGACTCCTTAAAACAGTGGTTCTGAACCTTTTTTGAGGTCCTGGACCCCTTGGATATTCTGATCCTTTCTGAAACAGCAACAACTGACTTTTAGATTTCATTGTGGCATTTATTCAGGCAAATATGAGCTTTTAGTTGTAATTTACAGAACAGAAAACATAAATCAGCAGTAGCTCCTTGGCATATTTAGCCATTTTCCACAAAAAAATGTAACAGGACAGGATATATATGCATCAGCTTCTGAATATTATGCAACAAAATAGGTAGTAACTTTCAAATACAAAAACCAAACAGTTTTTACAGTATTTTTCAGAAATATGTATGTAACATGTTACATATTTCTGAAAAATACAGTGGGGGAATCACTTTTATTACATATACATTTCTGAAAACTACCGTAAACATATACACCAGCTTTCAGAAACGTGTATGAAACAGATTTTTATACAGTAGTTTTCAGAAATATGAAGTAAAGTAGAATTATCACTTCTATTCATATGTGGTGTGTGTTACTGAGACACTTGCACTTGTTTCCCACTCGAGTTTGTGTAACTTGGGTTGAATAGTGGCCACAGCTGTAATGATACCTCTCTCCAGTCAAAGTCTGTTTCTCTGTTTGCTCTTATATGTGTCAGAGCTGATCAACTATTAGCTGATTGATGAAATGATCACATTTTCTGAGATACTGAACTTCAGTCATTAATTAATTTTCATACATAATCATGAAAATTAAAAGAAAAAACATTTGAAATATGTTGGTCTCTAATGAATTAATCTAACAAAGAAGATTCACTTTTTTAATGCAGTTACTGAAATAAATATTTTATTTTATGACCAGCATCTGTACAATGGACTACACTTGTGAAAGAGAAAAACAAGGTAATGTTAATTCAATTCAATTCACTTTTATTTATATAGCGCCAGTTCACAACAAAAGTAATATCAATACAATTATACAAACATTCCAATCAGTTCAGTTTTCTATATAAGGAATCCTAGCAGATTGCGTTGAGTCATCGGTGTGAGGTTGTGCCCGGATCATGCAGACTCCAACCACAGCTATTCCTCAGCTATCCCTCATGGTGAGCAAGCATGTGGCGACAGTGGAGAGGGAAAACTCCCCTTTAACAGGAAGAAACCTCCGGCAGAACATGGCTCAGTACAAGCGGTCATCTGCCAGGACCGTCTGGGGGTTTGAGAAGACAGAGAAGATAAAGCATGGAGGATGCTCGGTGACTTTGAGCATCATCTGGACCAACGCTCCCCATCCAGCAGGGGGCATTATAGCTGAGCAGGGTACCAGTGAGAAACACTGAGAGAAAACTGGGTTAACAATTGCATTAACATTAGGAAAATATATCTGGAGAGTAGCAGGAAAGAAAAGTAGAAGGTGGGTTAGGGTCAGTTGAGTCTGAAAAAGGATAATGTTTTTTCCCTAATTCTTAAGTCTATTAGCAATTTATGGTGTGAGGGAGATGGAGTTGAGGAGGGCTGCCAGACCGGGCTGCATCCTCCCCTCACCAGATCGGGCTTAACACTCCATCTCCCTCTACTCCCTGCCTGGAAATCCAGGAAGAAAGAAAGAGGTAAGTGGGTAAGTATTGTAATGCTTATGCATCTCTCTTTAATCATAGCACTGCACCCTCTCCAGAATCTATGTATTAGAGAGATAATATTATTGGTAAGTGATATAACTGGAGTAGATAAAGGCCCGCTCTTCCGAATACTCTGGCATTATCTTTGTCCATCACTTTCTAGCCTTAAAACCTGGTGTAAATCTTTTTCTGTCCTGATTCATGATTCAACCTTTGTTCAATTCTCTAATCATTTTATTCTGGTAAATTAATACATTACTGTTAGAAATCGGAGAGGGATTATAAGGTCTAGTGTCTATATAAGTAACTATAAGCTTGATCAAACAGGAAGGTTTTTAGCCTAGTCTTAAAAACAGAGTATCTGCCTCACGAACTAAAACTGGAAGCTGGTTCCAAAGGAGAGGAGCCTGATAACTAAAAGATCTGCCTCCTGTTCTACTTTTGGAAATCCTAGGAACTACCAGTAGACCTGCATTCTGAGAAGAAAGTGCTCTGTTAGGAACATATAGAACAATCAGATCTCTGATATACAATGGAGCTTGATTATTCAGGGCTTTATACGTAAGGAGGAGGATCTTAAACTCTATTCTGGATTTAACAGGGAGCCAATGGAGAGAAGCCAAAGCAGGAGAAATGTGATCTCTCTTTTTAATATTCATCAGAAATTTGCTGCAGCATTTTAAAAAAATATTTATTTTATTTTCAAGGACCCCTTTCAATTCCACCATGGACCACTAGGGTTTTGCAGACCATTGGGGGTCTGCAGACCCCGGGTTGAGAAACACTGTTTTATAAGATACTGGATATTAACACACAGCGTCACTGCTCAGTTTGCTTCATATGCACACATACTTCTTTGACATTTACTGAGTTTGTCAGTTCTTTTTGCACATTGTAGAAGAGCTTGTTTTAGGTCACAATAAATCCATTATCTGTACCCTTTAGCCTTGCAGGGTGATGGGGGGAGCTGGTGCCTACAAGTGAAACAGAAAAAGTTAGAATAACGTGAAAATAATAATTTCTTTCACTAATTTAGCTTAAAAAGTGAAACATATATGCTATAGACTCTTTACATGCAAATCAAGATGTTCCAAGCCTTTTAGTTGTTATCATTTTCATGATTATGTCTAACAGTTCATGTAAACCCTAATTAAATATATCAGATAATTACACTATTGTTAAAACTGGCTCCTCTCAATGTGGCGGAGCAGCGGCTCTAATCTGAGCCCCCTCTGGATGACCGTGCTTCTAACCCTATCTCTAAGGGAGAACCCAGCCACCCAACAGA
Organism: Apricaphanius iberus; assembly: GCA_028564705.1. Taxonomy (NCBI): domain Eukaryota; kingdom Metazoa; phylum Chordata; class Actinopteri; order Cyprinodontiformes; family Aphaniidae; genus Apricaphanius; species Apricaphanius iberus. Next base: position 212,287 of record JAPXFQ010001501.1, on the reverse strand, counting down.
GGAAACTCATTTCAGCCACCTCTATCTATGGTCTCGTTCTTTCGGTCACCACCCAGCGTTCGTAACCATAGGTGAGGGTAGGAACGTAGCTAGGCCAGTAAATCAAGAGCTTTTACTTTCGGCTCAGCTCTCTCTTCACCATGACAGACCGGTACAGTACCTGAATAACTGCAGACGGCTTACTAATCCGTCTATCGATCTCCCGCTCCATTTGTCCTTCATTCTAGAACAAGACCCCCAGATGCTTGAACTCCTCCACTTGAGGAAGGACCGCATCCCTAACCCGAAGAAGGCACCCTATCCTTTTCTGACTCGAAACCTAGGTGTCACTATAATCAGGTAATTCATCCAGAACACCTGAAAAAGGTTCCTGAGCCGTTAATTGGTCTCTCAATGTGCTTTTGTTGTCATCAAATCATGAGAAGACTGCTGGCCTGATAGTTGTGCAGAAAACCATCACTGATACCCTCCATTTAGAGGGGAAGCCTCAAAAGGTCATTTCAAAAGAAGTTGGATGTTCCGAAAGTCTTTTGGGGTAATTGAGAGGAAAGTTTGGCCTGTTACACTGCCTCCAACCTTTTTCAGAAAAAGGTATATCTCTGTTTAATGTGAAGAATATTCTGTCTTAGACTGTACATTTTAATTTGTAAGGTTGCACACAATATCCAAGTTGCTTGAAGTGCAGTGCGAAGTTTCCAGAGTCTGTTGATTTAGGGAGCCATGTTATCTGCTGGTGTTGGTCCACTGGGCTTCATTAAGTCCAGAAGCAACATAGCCATCTACCAGAACATTCTGAAGCACTTCATGCTTCCTTCGACAGATGAGCTTTATGGAGGTGCTGAATTTAGTTTCCAGTAGGACTTGGCAATGGAATCTGAAAAGGTTCTCCTGGGAAGGCTAGTTGTAAGAACTAAATTCTAAGAGGATGGATTTAAGAACATAGTTCTTAGAACTTCTCTGTTTCTGGAAGTGGCTTATGGGGCATTGCCAAGAGAAAGATGAGAGACCTGAGACGGAACAATTGAGAAGAGCTTAAAGCTGCTTTAAACATTGTGGTCTTCCATAACACTTCAGCAGTAATTGATGCTAAAGGGGCCCAAACCAGGTAATGAGTACATATGCATGATTATACTTTTCAGAGATCCAACATTTCTCTATTTAAACTCCTTCTTTTATTGATATCTGTTTATTTAACAGTCTATGCATATCTATCCAATATATTGTTATTTATCAATAATTATTTTCCCCAATTTTTAGGTGGTTGTGCAGATTTGTTCTATTACCCAGATTATATCTTCTAGTCCTATCAAAATTAGAATCATTTCTGAACAGAGAAGTAAGGGTGGAGCCAAACTGTCTGTTCTGTTCCTGCTACACCTTCCTGCTACTTTGAAGATATCCAAAGGCAAAATAGTTCCATAAAATTACTCCTCTTGCATAAAAATACATATATACAGATGTTCTCTTTGCTGACAGTCCAGCAGAGCTATCATGTCTTCCATACTTGTCTTAAATAAATGGAGCAACTAAAACTCTCATTCAGTCCTGTTAGATGAGCAACACGTGTGCATAATGAGTAGTTTTAAATTTGCATTATGTGTGTGTGGTGGTGGTGGGTGTTTTTTCAGACTAGCTGAGTGTATGTCCACACAAACATGCCTGATTCCTCCTTTAACTTGGAGAAAGACAACAGTCTACAGGATGAAATTGAAGAGATTAGCATGGTCTGCTCTGCCTTTGATTAGTTCTGACTGGAATTCTGTTTGAACCACAAGGGGCCCCTCAGCAGCTCCTGCTCCATCTCTCCATCTGTGCGTCTGTGTGTGTGTGTGAGGTTTTCTCTTTTTCCTCTTCTCATAGCATTTCGCGCTACGCCAGAAATTGAATTGATATTTTGTAAACCTGATTTGTGGATAACGCGATGTGACAGCGACAAATGCCTGGCTTAGAATGGTTTTCAAAGCCGACCCAAATGAAAGTTATTACAGGGTAAATGCGCATTTCTTTGTCTCGGTGGCAGCAGCAGCCCCTCCTGGCTCTGTGTATGAGTTTATATGGGTTGAATATGGATCCATTTCCTGGGTAATTGAATTGATACTGTCATGCACGGGGGCAGTGCCACATTGCTCTGCAGGGCGGATGGACTGTCTGATTGAATTGGATGGTGGTGATGGTGGGTGGGAAGGTATCTTGGTGTGTGTGTGATTGTGAGTGTGTAGGGTTGTCAGGGAGCAGTCATAAGATAGACACACCTCAGTGTTCCTCTGATTACTGCCGTACAGCCAATTGTCTCTCCAATAATCTGCCGTCACAACCTCCTGACACACACATGCTCGCACACGTACGGGAGGAGGCATACGGATCAGGCAGCGCAGAAGCCATTTCCAATTCCGGGGTAGGCAACCGCGCCGCAGATCTGCTACATATTAATTTTGTCCCGGCTTAGATTTGCTCCCATTCAGTTAGAGCCGATTGATGAGAGAGCAGAGAGGATCGGACGGCTGCTCATTCGCTCTCCTCACCTCTGATTAGAAACACTGCCGCTGTCACTGCGCTATTAGGACAGAGTAGTAGGAAAACGGGAGAGACGAAGGGGAGTAAAGACAGAGAAAATGAAAAGAAAATGTAGGGAAAAGAGGAAGACGGAAACAAAGTGAAGAAGAAAAATGAAAAGAAAGAAAGAAAGGTTATTTTTACATACACACACGCACACACACACACACACACATATAAATATATATATATATATATATAATATATATATATATTATATATATATATATATATATATATATATATATATATATATATATATATAGGCTATATTCTATATGTAGGGCCTACAGCAATACCATGTCGGCTACCGGAGCCAATGCCGTTTTAATGTAGGCCTACTCATTTCAGTATTGGTTATACCACATAAAATGTGGAACTCTACAATAATTTCACTAATAATAATAATAATAATAATTTTCACTTGAAATGTTAGTTTTTTATATCTTATTCAGCATCAAGCGGATATGAAAATAAAACCTTTCTTTCAATTCAATACATTTTTTTGTGTGGTAGAAATATCGGCATTGTTACTTAGTTTTGGTAAGTACTTTGATCCAAGTATCAGTACTGTATGTTTATATACATAAAATGCACAAAATCTGTTTTTGTGTGTAAATATTTATATCACATAATAATCATCGGTGTATCTCTCTGATTTTTCTATAAGAATTAAAAGTTGAGAAGTTGCTGAAAAGTAGGTTTTTCACAACCTGGATGTACTCATTGTTTTCAAGTTTACAGTTAAAATGCGATCCGAAGAACAGCCTTCTCTAGTGTTTATACACCCGTTCTGAGGATTGCCATGGTGGTCGAGAAAAAAAGAAAGCTCACAGACGGCTGAGTTCACACAGCAGCTCATATGCAGAGCAAATAAATTACATATACTCAAATGTTTCCTCTCGGCTGGAAATGAACAGGTCCAATCTAAGTTAACAGGTCCAACTTGAACCAAGAAAAAAAAAAACTGAAATCGGTTCAGGAGTTGGTGGTTCACTTGTTGCGGAATTAAAACATCTTCTTCCTTCCATAAGGATAGACTTTATATTTTCTATTTTATTTTCAGCAAGTTTCGCACAGAAGCTCATCTGGGCTGCATCAATTTTCTCGCATCCGTCTCCTGTGTCTCATCATGTCTAACCACCTCAAACCCCTACAATATTACATCTTCCTCACAATGTTATCAAAACACTTCTTGCTGTAGAGAGGGATGACGGAGAGAGGCCTCCTCACTGATTTATTATGCCATATTCCCTAGTTGTATTTACTAATTTGTAATTAATCAATTAATTTATATAACCTTAAAATATTCAAGTAACACACTCAAATCTCAAGAGTAAACTTGTTTGAAGACAGCAATTGGCAGATTTTGGACAGCAAAAACAGGTGACATGAGAGGGAGCCATCGATGTTAAACAGGAAAAGCTGACAATAAACAGAGGTACCCTCAGATTTCATCTTTCCAACAGAAACTCTGCAGATATGACTGGTTTACTCAGTTGTTTTTCCAAAATGAACACAGTGGGACATGTGACCAAAAAAAATCAAATCCGTAGGGGCATGTTTGGATCATAAAGAAAAAACGAGCCAAATTTTGATCTGAAATTAAGGGTAGGGCCAGTAACTCACATGTCCAAGTGGCCTCATTAGTAATTTTTCCTGACTGTGATTTTTCTGATTACGACCGTCTACTTCCTACCAGAACTGAACCAGTTGCCTTGTCCTTAATGACTGAGAATCTACACCAATGTAGCTCAGTCTTTCACAGAAGATGGAATCACAACTGTATATAAATCCAACACACCATTAACTCTTATCAGCTAAATTCTCTGAGCTTTAACTTAAACAGCTCTTTTGGTCCAATAGTCTGTTAAACTTCGGCCTTAATTGTGTCCACAGCAGCTAAACGGTTGGCAATAAGAAGGGCCGGTATGTGGTCAAAATGAGCCACCATCATCTAATGGTATAAAAACCTAATGATCATTATCGTCAGGCTCTTTCCATTCACTGCTTCATTTTAAAAATAATCTGTCTTTACTTTGTTTGCTATCTCTATTAGTCTTCACCTTACTCTCTCTTCCTTTTTCCTCTAGGGTTGCTGATTAACTCTTCCCTGAACTGGACTTATTAAGCTCACTTAATAGTTAATGCTCCATTCAAACATTTAAAGGTCTGGGTTGAACCACAGCAAAGACATAATTAGACGGTTTAATTTACTGCATTCACGCAGGAGCTAATTAAGAATGAAAAGGATTTTAAGCAAATGTTTGTAAAGATTATGCTGTTTTTAATATAAATTCAGATTCATTGTATGACTCAATAAAGAATCTATACCCCCGATTTTTACTGATTTATCAGAGCTTTGATGTATTATTTTATTGAGATTATTGATTCAGAAAATATAGGATTTTTCAATACACATTTGAAGCTACACACCAGCTAAAATATCTACATTAGCATTATTAGGTAACTTTGCTTTATTTATATAAAACAAGAGCAAAGCAGCATTACATTTTCCTTCTCATAAACACAAATAACTTGACAAATAGGGAGATGTTCCTAAAAATAACATTTAGGGCAGTTTCTTTCTTCACCAGCAGTAAAGCTAGGGTCCATTTAAATCAAGACAACAACAAAAAACAAGTTTTTTAAAGCACCAGTTCTCTCTGCCTGCAGGGTCAGTCATAGAAAGGCTGGTTCTCGGCATAAACTGTTGCAGCAGCAGATAGTAAAAGCCAGTTTGACCTACAGAGTTGGGTCCTTTTTCTTTCCCTGTTCTGCCAGGGCGGTACCGATGAGAGAAGATGATGGATCAAAGGTGATTCTGGGATATTAATTTGCTAATTTCTCTGCAATACTGTCTCAGAATCCTATTAATTTAGGTATTGAAAATCTAAATTCTATACTGTAAAGTCCCTTTCTCTGGACTTCAGAGACACCAGTAAGCTTTCGATAAAAATTAAACATTTAATAAGCTTAGATTCTTGAATTGTGCTTCATTTACCTGATTCACATCGAGTGCACCTCCAGTGCAAAATGTCTCAGGAAAGCACATAATGAAAGCAGTGAATGTTTAGTAATAGTTTGCAAAACACTGAAAAAATGTTATATAATACGTTTAAAGATATCCTTGTAAAACTAGGATGAACTATCATACACTGTGAACTGCCCTTTTTTTATTATTTCTCTGTTGATTTTTCGGGTCTGTTTCGTACGTCACATCAGCGGTTCGTAGGAAGGGAAGTTTCAGAACCCAGCGTACAGATCACCACCAAATCTGGTGGTGATCTCAAACTTATCATAAGAGACACCATTGACCACAGTCAAATGCTTTCCAGGGACCAGAATGGGTGAGAACAAATCATATCGGAAACTACTGGCTATCGATAAGACCATAAATATGGTAAGATTGTTATTCATGCTGGTGGTAATGACACACAGTTACGCCAATTGGAGGTTACTGAAATGAGTGTTGCTTCGATGTGTAAGTTTGCCAAAACAATTCAGATTAAGGGCAATTTAAAGGTAAAAATGAACAGCACAACACAACAAAATACAAGATATGAACGTAATGGTGCCATCAATATTATGACAATCTTAAGAAAGATGGCCATGGGGAATACCAACAAACATGTAATAAAAAAAGCTAAAATGCACATATAAAGTAGAACAGTATACATCAACAGAGTGGCTAAAAATAAATAAAATATAAAAAACAATCAAGAGTCTTTGATGAGTAAGTAAGGGGGTAAAAGGAGGTTAAACGAATTGGCTGTGTATGAAATGAAGAAAAATCAGAGAGAGAGTAATGGGATCGACACACAGGAGGCATCATCACCTCTCCTCTATAACGGGACAAGCGTGACATAGAGTCTCCCTCATGCTAAGCAAAACGCAAAAATCGTGCATGTGAAATTTTGCGCTCCTGCATGTATCGTGCATACACAGGCCTGCGACGCATTCCCAGGATGTTGAGAAACTTTCAACTTTTCATCGCTGTTGCTTAGACAATAACCAATAAGTGGAGGTTTCCTTGACTGACCACTGATCTGAAGGGATGCCACCCAGTCGTCTCCAGGAAAACATGGAGGAAAGCTTATGGTTAGTTAGTTAAATTAATACTTGCCGTGTCGTGGACCAACAATTTTGTAAGTGAATCTATTGTAATAGCAAATCTGAATGAATACATTTACAATTTAATCTTTAAAAAACTGTAAGTCTCTCAGAGAAGATTAAATACTGTATGTATTCAATAATTATAATGGTAATGTGCAAAATGCAACACATCAATTAGTGTGAAAATGTGTTTATTTAATGCTTTTGGAACATTTTATTTACAGTTTAAACAATTTTGTGCTGCCAAGGCACTTCTCCAGCTGGTGAGAAGAAATAATAAGGGAATTTGTCTCTTCCTAGAAACCTCTCTTTGTTGGATCCAGTCTGGGAGATGGACTACAAACTAGTATTTGTTGTCATGTGTTCATTGGGTGGTGTTAGAATGTCAAGCCTCTATAGATTATCCAATAAATCAGAAATGTCCCGTTTCAAAATTTCAGACCGTCTTTAGCCTGTATCTGTAGATCCTGCATGTGAAATGAGCTTTAGTCGTTTTTGGTGTTGATTTATAATCATCAAAATATTTTCATTGATTTACTTCACTGGATCTTGGGTACAACTGACAACATTGGTGTTGTAGCTACAGAAATGTTTGATGCCATTAATTAAACCATCATGAATATTCCTTTTTCATGAAGCTTATAGGTAGAATGGCTTAGGTTATTCAGAGTTATCTTTGTAGTTATGCTGCTTTACAGTTCGTTGGAAAGACTGACCACTTTTCTTCACTCTTCTACTATTATCTTTTGCTACTCTCCATATCTATTTTTTCTGCCATTATTTTGATTGTTAACCTTGTTTTTCTGTCAGTGTTTTTTTTCTCCATAGAAGCTCCACCTGATCTGGTTTTCTGCTCAGCTGCAGCGCCCGGCTGGATGGCTAGCATTGGTTTGAATGATGTTTTCTTGTATTCCTGACATAGAAAATTTTTAACCGATGGAATTGAATTGAACTTGACCTACAGAACCGTTTGCCAATAATCAGGCCTCTGGCAGGAGCCAGAAAATCTATGGCCAGATGGAGATCATAAAAGTACTCCACAAAATACAATCTGGAGATAAGTGACATATTCACAGCACAATTGTTCCATTTTAATAATTTATGTTGTGTTTTTAATTGTTGTAAAGTTCTGCACACAGTTTACAGTCTGAATGTTTGTTATTTTATAATACAGACTCAGTGGGGCAGTTATTTATTTTAAATTAATTTATTGCAGCAAAGCACACAAGGCACTGCAAATTATAAGGTATATTTTTATTTGTTGTTCCTTTTTTGGTTAACGTCCACTGCAATGTAAATTTTAATAAAAGAAAATAACTTGTCAACTTGCTATCTGTTGTACATTGTGAACATTACTGATAACTACTTTGTACACTGTCATAGGGCTTTTAGAAACCAATTGAACATATTCGAACCTTGCCACAGGATGCTCACAATCATCCACAATGTCTTCTTTTTCCTGATTTTCTTCCAGTTCATAAAAACCTGTCAGTGGATGACAGACATCTTAATAAACATGTCTTATCTTTCTTTCATTTATAGAAACTGCCTTTTTCGATCATTTTCGATTCTCTTATACTACTCCCACTTTCGGGTGATGGTTAGCGGAGCAGACGCGCTAATGTCTGGGTCAGGTGTGGGGCATGTTACCATTCTCACACGGCAACTATGCAACTTTGTTAAGGTAAAATAAAAATTGTGTGGATCTTATTGGTTAGCTCCATCATACCAAATCTCTGCCATGTTAGAAATTTGAAGACAATTTTTTTTCTTCCCTATACTGCTCAAGTAGATCCCCAGTTGGCATGGGCCCCTGAGCCCGAGCCCATATTGTCCTTATTATAATCCAGCCTTGCTCCTGACACAGAGACTCCTATGAGTTTTTAGAATGATTAATAGTGACTATTCCTAAATGTTCAGTGCTGCTGAGCAATGGGCGTATCCAGCAGGTTATTAAAGAGGGAATAAAAGGGTCCAGGGTGGGTCTGGGACTGTAGCACCAAAATAAAAGCAATGATATTTTTCTAGTGGGGACCCAATCTGAGCCGGTCACATTTTAGAGTTTTCAACTGTTAAAAGGACATTTAAAGTCATTTTTTGCTAAGGTTTATGTGACAATAATGTAGTCTCAAAGTCTGCTTGCTTTTCAAACAATTTAATTGATTGGTGAAAAATAAAAATAAAATCATGAAAACATTGCAACTTTTTACAAAAGAAAACAATTGTGGATGGACTGCTTAGTTTGTTAACTTACGTTATTGCTGTGGACTGTTAATTTGTCAAATAAATAAATACTGTAAAAATGTATGTATCAGCCTTAAAATAATGGTGAGATGAAATACTATGATAAAAGGCTAGTGCTCCGCAACATTTGTTATTTTTCCTTAATTCCAGCTTCCTCCCATACACATTTCACGTTGATTTTTTTTTGCCAGTAAAATTCGAGTAAATTATCGGTTGTCAATTAACTTGCATGTGCATTGCGCCAACCTGTGAGGATGGGGCTGTGAGCACAGACTGCTTCTGTCTACAGTTATTGGAAGAGAGCGCTAGTCCCGGAGAAGTTGCTCACCTCTGAAATATCCATAATAAAATACAACAGGGTGGTGCTCGACAGCGCTTGCTGCTTTCCACTTACCCTCTGTTATATCACAGGTAATGCACGTGCACAATTGTTGACGTAAGGAGGGGGAGGGGGGAGGGATGTGTTAGGAGGGGCGTTGAGAGTGGGATCAAAATGATCTCTCTCCCTGAAAAACGATGGACACCAGCTTTAATAAAATAAAATAAAAGGCCAGTTTTGGGACAGTTTGGGAACTCTCATTAAAATAATGCTTAAACATGTTGCAGGGATCAAAGTAACAGCACTTAGCTGGTTCAAATCATATTTATCCAATAGATTCTACTTTGTTCCTGTAAATAATAAAACTTATTCAAACTCAAAGTTACTTGTGGCGTACCACAGGTTTTTCTACTTGGATCAATTCTTTTTGCTATATATATGCTTCCAATTGGTAAAATCATTACACAGCATCGCATACATTTTCACAGCTATGCAAATGATACACAACTATATTTATCCATAAATCCTGATGAATTAATTCATTTAGGATTAATGCATTCTTGGAAGACATATAAACCTGGATGGCTCTAAACTTTTTGCTTTTTGACTAACAGAAGTGGAGGTCTTTTGACCAAGCTCTGAAAAAGAAACTGCTTAGTTACTTACTTAATCTGAAATGCATTTTTATGCATCTTGTAAAAATGTAAAGAACTTCTGTGTTATTTATTTATATAAGACATGATATTTAAGTCCCATATTAAACAGGTTCTATAAAAAACAAGGAAAACAAAGGGAAAAAAAATTTCCAGAAAACAAGAAGTCTAAAAGAAATGTCCCAGAAGCACCACTAAATGTCCAAAACAAACTTGGGGCTGGAAGGAACTTGGCAGAGAGCTTGGGTGGCTGTGCTGTGGAGTCAGAAGAACCCACAAAGAAGCCCTCAAGGTCTGATGTGATTAAACCCATGGAGAAGCTCTGGGTACCCACAAGAAAGTTCTGAAGAACCAGCCACAGCAGACACCCGGAGCTGAGGCGGATTGGTACCGACCCCCTCGGGAGAGACCCACTATGAAAAGGCTGGAGCCTTGTGAGGAAAGAGGAAAAGCTGGAGAACCACGAGGAGAAACCGTAAGCTAGCACAGGAACCAGGGAACAACAGGACTCTTGGCAGCCTGTTTAGCAAACCACTGAAAAAGAGTCACCATTTGTTCACCTCCTGCTGGGTCCCCTCCTGTCATGTAGTGATGCAGGACCGAATACAGACAGGAATTTGGTAGAAAAAGTTTGATCCTTTAATAAAGATCCTCTTCAGGCTTACACAGCAAACTCAGGAACAGGGACTCTGACTATAACAAAGACAAGGACAATGATGGGACATGGAAACAGAGAGGAAGACAATGAGGAAGAGTAACAGGTAAATCTGAAGCAGCTGGGGACAATCAGGGATGCACAGACTGACAAAAACCGGGAAAGGACACTACACTGTGACAGCAAGTCCACAAAATGTAATTAAGAATCTTTGGTTGATCCATAATGCTCCAAAAAGAGTTATGATGAATAGTAACAAGAGAGATCACATTTCTCCTTTTTTAGCTTCCCTTGATTGGCTTCCCTGCTCTGGAATAGAATTTAGGATCCTCTTTCTTCCATATAAAGCCCTTAATAATCAGCTCGATCATACATCAGTGATCTGGTTGTTCCATATGTTCCTTCCTAACAGAGCACCTCACTCCCTGACTGCAGGTTTACCTGTGGTTCCTAGGATTTCTAAAACTAAAATGCGAGTAATTAGTAATTCTCCCCTGTGGAACCAGCTCCCAGTTTTAGCTCCATGAGGCACAAACCCTCTCTACTTTTAAGATCAGGTTTAAATGGTTCTTTTTAATAAAGCTTACAGTTAAAAACAGATTGATTTTAGCCAGTCGTTGGATGAGTGGCAAAGTTGGGTAGGGGTGGTAGCCGTAAGCCTAAGCCAGTTTTTCTTTTTTTTGGGGGGGGGGGGTTCAACTTTCACCAGTGCTTCCCAACCCTGGTCCTCAAGGCACTCTGCTCTACATGTTTTAGGTTTTTCCCTGCTTCAGCACAGCTGATTTCAGTTGGTGGCTGATTAACAGGCTTTCGCTGAGCTGCAGTCATCTGAATCAGGTGTCTTTAAGCAAAGAAAATTTTAAAACACTCAGGACAGTGTGCCTTGAGGACCAGGGTTGGGAAACACTGATAGCCGGTTTTCCCTCTGTATTGTCTCATTCAAATGGGCTAGGTTATCCTGAGCTATCTCTGTAGTAATGCTGCTATAAGCTTAGACTGTTGGAGGACAGACTGACCACTGTTGTTCACTCTGCTTCTTTTCCTTTCTTTTCTTTTCTGCTACACTGCAGTTGGATTATTTGCTTTTATTTTTACTGTTAATTTTGTATTTTCTCAGTATTTTGTTGTAGCTGTGGGGTGGCTCAGCGGGAGTCAGCTTCAGAGTCTCTGCTTGTTCACCTATTTTGTGTTCAGTGCTTGATAATTGTATTGATGGGTTTGATTGACTTTGGTTGGATGTTTGGTCTACGATGGGAGCCATTAAGATTTGGGAGTCGGTTGAATTAGGAGTTTGGATGCTCTTTGGGCTCTACTTTGGGATGTTTTCCATCTGCTGTAGTTACTGGCATTCGACATTCAGTGTTGGAGGGGAGCTATTGGAATGTCGCTATTGGCAAATGTTGTCGGCGGAGCATGTCCGCTGGCCATGGCGGTGGCATAAAGGGGGCCATGGAGGTCGGGTCTCAGCTGTGGGGAAGTGTGCACTCGAGCCCTGTGTTTATGAGTTCATGGCTGGATCTTCCCAGGTGTGGCCACCTGCCAGCGGGCCCTTTGGGTTCCCGTTTTCTGGGGGTCCTTTGGATGTCTGTGGCTTTGATCTCCTTCATGTCTGCATTGCGTCCTGGAGGAAAGATAAATGTCTCCTTAACTAAAGCTTGTTAAATTTCATATTGGGTCCACTGTTCGTAATATAGCTAGCTGACATCATTCCTAAATTTGCTTATTTTAAATTTATTCGACAGCTAAACAATTAATTTTTGAATCCATTTATTAAAATAATCAGGCAATAACTGTTTACTGTTCATCCTTTTTCATTTTTCTCTTCAATTTTTGTTACTCTTTACAAAACTTCCATTCTTGGTTCATAACATGTCAATATTTCAAATGTCTCTCAGCTGTGAAAATGTAGTGTCTATCTAGCTTATGTAACACTATTGGACCAGTAGAGCCTTGTACTGCTTAAAAAAAATCCACACATTTTACTAAGCTTCTCCACAGGCTTTTTGAAAGAGTCACTTCATCAGCAGTGATGAGGACCCTGCTGAGTGTGAAGGACCCATTGGTGACTACAAAAATTCACCCATACTGACTGAAAATGCTTCAATTGATCTTTTAATCCTGTGTGACACTAACAGAGTGTTAGCCCAATGGACTGCACATAGTGCTATATCTCTGTGGCTTTGCACTCTGTTGAACAACTCTCTGCAAATCACTTTAAAAAGCCATCTTTCTTTCACCAAAGCAGCCTTACACTTAGAAAAACTCCTTCTTATTGCCACACTAGCTCCATTTCACTTCATATTATGAAAAGAATTCTCCCTCCACTTCAAAAACTCTGCTTCAATCAGTGCAGAATAATACAAAGGGCTTTCAGATTACAGAAGACCTGCTGTACTTTAAATCCTGTAATACAAGCTGAAATGAAATCCATTTTTTGCTTCGATGATCTTTCTAGGCAATGTTCAACATGGTCAGAGAGAGAGGGAGGAATGACCATCTGTCTGCCACTGTTACTGTGCCACCCAACATTACACACACAAACACACACACACACGCTTACATATGACCCTGGACAAAAAAAATGAGCTGCTAAAAAAACCCAGAGAGAGGAATGAGATGCCGTTTTTCCATTTGTAGCAGCATGATAGCACAAAGAAAGAGACAAAACATTATTTGAAGATAGAAGATACACATACACTGATAAGAGAGAGAGGAAGAGTGTGTGTGTGTGTACGGCTGTGTCCAGGAGTGTGTTACTATTTCATCCTCCATGGTAACTTAAATGGTAGATGGAGGCCACACATACACATACACACATAGATAGGCCTCCTAGTACTGCTGCACCCCAGATGCCTTATGGGATTGTAATAATTCATGGAGTTGGCCAACTGCTTGCTGGACCAGACAAATGGAATTATACTGCCCAGATGAGATGGCTGCATATATATGTGTGTATATGTGGGCTGTGTATTAGGGTGTTTCTGTGGTTGTGTGGGTATATGTCTCAGGGCCACTCGGCCAGTCAGTGCAAAAGAAAAATAGCTGCTCTACTCCATAACCCTGTGTGCACACATCACCAGAGGGCGCCTGCGCATGTGTCAGTGTGAATACGCTATGCAGCATGGGGTCCGACACCGTGACATTGTTAAACCATGTTAGACTTCAGGGTCTCTGGCCAAGGATGTCACTGGCTCACACAAATGTGCACACAACACACATGTGGGTGTGTGAGTATGTTGTGTATGTGCTGCCGGATTCAGGCTGCCCTGCTGAAATCTGACTGCACTGCTTTGCACACGTGAGGTAAAATACAAGCACTACCACCGTTCGGCCCTGGCTTAAATCTTTATCTACTGTTTCGACTAAAACCTTTAAATCCCCGTAACCTGAAAGAATGGGTTACTTTGTGTATTTCTAATGCTAAATCTATCTATCTATCTATCTATCTATCTATCTATCTATCTATCTATCTATCTATCTATCTATCTATCTATCTATCTATCTATCTATCTATCTATATATGGGCTGCAGGGTGGCGGTGGTTAGTACTGTTGCCTTGCAGCAAGAAGGTTGTGGGTTCGTATCCCGGCCCAAGGCCTTTCTGCATGGAGTTTGCATGTTATCCCCCTGCATGCATGGGTTTTCTCCAGGTACTCCGGCTTCCTCCCACAGTCCAAAAACATGACTGTCAGGTTAATTGATCACTCTAAATTGTCCTTAGGTGTGGGTGTGTGAGCATGGTTGTTTGTCCTGTCTGTCTCTATGTGGCCCTGTGATGGACTGGCGACCTGTCCAGGGTGTACCTCGCCTCTCGCCCATTGACAGGTTGGAGATAGGCACCAGACCCCTGCGACCCCTTGAGGATTAAATGGTTCAGAAAATGGATGGATATATATATATATATATGGATGATGGCTCTGGATGTTGTAGGGCTGTGTCGGTTAACACGGCTCTGCAATATTGCGTGGACATCGGGGGCAGTTCCCTTGGATTGGCAAACTGGGATGGTGGTCCCCCTCTTTAAAAAGGGGGACAACAGAGAAAATGGTAAATGGACTGAACTTATACAACGCTTTTCTAGTCATACTGACCACTCAAAGCGCTTTACAATGAAGCCACATTCACACACCGACAGCCAACATGGCTCGGTAGGACGATGTAGAATTTTTGGGGTTAAGTGCCTTGCCCAGGGGCACATCGACATGTGAATGGAGGAAGCTGGAATCTAACCTACAACGCTCCGATTGCAAGCCAACTCTACTCTACCACTGAGCCACAGTTGTGTGTTCCATCTACACTGGGATAACACTTCTGAGCCTCCCTGGTAAGGTCTATTCATGGACTGGTGTTCCGGGCACGAAGGACGAGGCCCAGGGGAAGACCCAGGACCCACTGGAGGGACTGTGTCTCCTGGCTGGCCTGGGATTCTCCCGAGGAGCTTGACTAGTGGCAGGGGAGAGGGAAGTCTGGGTCTAATATATATATATATATATATATATATATATATATATATATATATATATATATATATATATATATATATATATATATATAGAACAAATTCCCCTCTCACCCTCAGTGTTTCCCATCCATTCCAGGCTCGGGTCCTCCAGAGGCCTGGGAGCTTGAGATTCCTGTAAGCATCTTTGCTGTTCTAAGTACTGCACTTTTCTGGACTGAGATGTCTGAAGTTCTTCCAGGGATCCGCTGAGGCCTTGAGGCTTTTCCTCAAGTTTGGGGATCACTGCCCCGAGTGCTCCGATTACCACGGGTACTACTGTCACCTTTACCTGCCAAGCCTTCTCTAGCTCCTCTCTGGGCCCTTGGCATATGTCAAGTTTCATCTTCCTTCTTCTTGATGTTACCATCACATGGTATTGCCCATTTCCACTACTTTGGCTTTCCTCTACTCTTTTTCAACCACCAAAATGTCTGGTTGGTTTGCCATTACCATTCTGTTTCTCTGGATCTGGAAATCCCACATGATCTTTGCTTAGTCATTCTGCACCACCTTTGGAGTTGTTTCCCACTTTGACCATGTGGTTTCCAGCCCATACTCCACAATGTTCCTGTAGATTTTACCAGCCACTTGGTTATGACATACCATATGTGCTATCCCTGCTGTTATGTGCTGGATTGTCTTAGGTGCCTCTTTGCACATCTTACACCTTGGGTCTTGTGTGGTGTGGTAGAGCTGAACCTCTATTGCTCTGGTGCTCAGAGTTTGCTCCTGTGCGGACAGGATGAGTGCCTTTGTGTTGTCCTGTCAGCCATTCAGGGGCTTGTCCTCCCATGATGGTCCCTCTTCTTGGACCTCTTCATCTCATCATTGTCTCAGGCATTCACTGACTATATCAGCTGTTGAAGCATTGCCCTTTATGTACTCATGGAGCTTGGATATGGGCTCTCACACTCATCAGTCCTCGGCCTAGTTTGCTTGATTTTGGATTTTGATATCTATATCTTTATTTATGTTTGGAAGGACAAACAACACAACATTTTGTCATATTACTGTATGTCCTCACAGCCTCTGTTCTTGAGGACCATGGGGTCTGCTGTGAAGAAACATTATTTTTTCCTCCTCTTGCCACTAAAAAGTCACCTATATAGATAGATGGACTCAACCATCAACGGAACTCACCCCTCCAGGATCTGATGTGTGTGTTTGTGCTGTCATTGGAGCTATTTTCTTTGTGGAACAGATGTTTCGATATATCTGATAGAGGGAGCAAAACAGGTAAAAACATGGGTGAATATATTTGAGAGGATGATTTTCTAAGAGACAGACTCTACTGTATGTCATAGTGCTGCTTTTTCAGACTCATCATAGAATAAGTGATCATAAATAGTTTTCGTCTAGTCCTGTAGAAGTGTGGGAATTAATTTTTCATTTTTTTAACAGGACATCAGTAAACCATTTTTACTATACCACGAGTAGGCAACGAGCAAGATCTGTATTCGGGGTTACTTTTGTAGATCCCATTTATCACAGCATCTCTTGGAAAGTCATTATAAATATCCTACCATAGAGTACCTGGACAACAATTGAGAAGATTAAAGGTGATTTTTAACTGAATTCTAGATCCTGCTTCATGTCCCTTCCTCTCAATCTTCATTCTCCTTTCTCTCCTCTTTTAAAACTTCTTGTACCTTTTCATTTCCTCCCTCCCTCTGTCTTTCTCCGATTTTTCTCTTTTACATTCCCCTTCCCTCTCTTCATCCTCCCCAACTGTCTTTCCATTCATCAGGACTTCAGCTCCCGGCCGATAGCATCGTTGCTTTACTGCTGCAGCGAGTTGACAGTCTGTCTGTCCTCGGCGTAGGTTTTAAACACACTAAATCAACGCCTGAAAGAAATAGATATTTTGCCACTGAGATAAGCCCATTTCCTGGTGAGTATTCATTGAAATGATATAATAACTGACATGGGTTGGAGAGCGGCAGAGGAGAGAGGGAAAAAGAGGGAACAGAGATAAATATGGTATTTGCAAGTTTCCTTTTGTGGCACGGAGGCGCCTCCTTTTTCTAGGGGGTGGAAAAAGGGGTGAGGGGTCTAAACGTTGACAGGGGAGGTGGTAAATTGAATGCCATGAGCTGTCTGAGCCTCTCTGTCTCTAAAAAGAAATTCAATTAAAGTGTATTGGAGGTTTGTGAATGTGGCAGAGACTGGGCTCCCAGTGGCTGATAAGAGCTGCTTCTCTTTGCGAGTAGCGCTATAACTGAAGCCAGATCACTTGCTGCTAAACGTGTAATCCCCTGCAGCCGAACAATATGGGCCCCAGTCTGATTCAATACACCCGCAGCCAATTCCCCACATTAAATCAACGCAGGGGTGCCCAAGCCGCCGCCGCCGCCACACAGGCACTAACGCACTTCCTCCAGCTTAAACCACACACAGAAATCAGAAAGCTAGACTGCCGACAATAGCTCCTATCTCACACATACACGCACACACTCATACTCCCACATTGTATAAAAGCTCCCCTGGGAAGTGATTTCAGTCCTTTCAGTGTTAAGTACCTGCCCCACTCTAGCTAAAACCACAACTAATACTGGAATTATACACTGTATATGTGTGTGGGTGGGTGCGTGTGTGTGTGTGTGTTATTTTTTTCACAGATTAAAAGACAAAGATGGGATTAAGTGGCTCCCTGACTAACACACACCCTATTATCCTGTTCATGACCATAAAACCCATAATCTTGTGAGGTTGTGTGTGTGAAATCTGTAAACCATGTTCAGCTTGTACAATTGAAAAATATGCATCAACCTATTGTTAAATAGGTTAATTAATTCATTATTAAACTCGGGTCCCGTTCTCAGAGGCAGCATTCTATCAGTGAGAACCCAAAAGAAAGCTGTTTAAAGTCAGAGGGGTGGTATATTTACAACCACAATCCTGTTAAGTTTTGTTTGGGGTGAATATGAGTGCGGAATGCCTCATATGCATTTAAGGGCAGTCTGGTCTGAAACAACATCTGTGCCTTGATACAAGTGCTTGGTCCCACGTAGGTTGGATTCCAACAAGGGTGCTCCTTGTTCATGATACTTGTGGTTTATGAACAGGATTTCAGAGTATAGTCATGAAAGGCAGCATCGGCGCGGCTTTTGCCAGAATGCATCATGACCATGCGTAGGGCCCCAAGTGGCCAGGGGACACCAAGGCTTATGAAAAAAACCCATTATATTGATTATAAGAATGACATGTTTAGAACGTTAAGACGTTCAAAAGTGCAAAAAATAGTAGTAAGCAATAGAAAAAGAAAGGAAACCAGAAAGAAAAAGATGGACCTCTTAATCTTAGTCTCCTCTGTGGTTGGTGAACCACCCCCTCCCCCACCCCACCCCCCCACCATCACTCTGCCACACACTTTTCCCCTTCCTCACAACCTCCCATTGGTCTGTCCCATCATGCGTCACACCTGTGGAATTTGGAATAGATTCTTAAAAGACATTAGGAGTCCGGGGCAGAAAAAAAGAAGAAACAGGAAGATGATGCTCTTGCATAGTTTTAATGACAACAATTAATTTTGTAGTATTTATCCCTAAACATGTCTATTCTCATGTTTGGACTTCAAGCTTTGCTAAGTTTTTTACCCATTTATTGTCATCCAAGTGTTAGCCAAGTTTAGTTAGCTTGCTGGATTTCAGGACTTTTATTTGGCCATTTTTATTTACTATAAACCCAGAATATAATTGAGTCTGGAAAATATACGTTACAGATGATACTTTAATGAGCTAATGAGTTGATAAAATTAAAAAAAGCGTTGGTAACATTACATTTGAAAAAAACATGGAAACCAGGGACATCAAAGGAGTGGTTGTGTGGGCTCCCCTTATCCATTTTTGAACTCATATCGCCCTGGATTAACATCCATTCATACAAACACTCCCGAACCTCATTCCTCTCTCTGGCCTCCCCCTCATCCACCTTCCAGTAAGATCTTCATCACTCAGAACAACTGTTCTTCAGCCATATACCCAAGCTCACCTCTTGATTTACCACCACAGTGCTGACTTTATTGGTTCTTCCCCATGATGGTTCCCTGTTCCTGTCATCATCAACCAAATCACATCTTTAAATAAACCTTTTAACATCTGCTTTGGTCTCTGAGTTGTGTTCTGTATGTGGGTCAGGAAATTTAAAGACTTCATGACAGAAATGTAAAATTCTTGGTTTATGTTCCAACTTGAATGAACATGAGATGATGATCATGGCCAAATGAAAGCAACCCTCTATAGAAGATTCCTGTAGGGTAGCTTGTGTCAGCCTTAGACAAGAGTGAAAAACTCCATCATCCCAGTAGAGCTGCTGCTCTTCTTGCATATAAAAAGGAGTCAGGGGAGGTGGCCTAGGTGATTTTAATAAATCAAAGGTGCCTCCCCAGTAGGAGGAGACCCCAAGTCAAACTCAAAACACTATAGAAGGACCATATGTCCCTACCGATTAATGAGCACATTGGCATCCATCTGAGGAGATACACATCTGGGTATCCCTTCTTGTTCTGTTATCATGACACATTTAAGCAGTGTTCTTGAAAACAGTAGACTTTAATGATGAATTTTAATATTATCCCAATCAAAACGTAAAATTGTTGAACATGTTGACCAACCTGCTTCTCATCTAACCTTGCCAATATAATTCCATAAAATAAAATAAAAAAAATTGAAAACAACCACAACTGTACAGTGCGAGAAATATGTAGCATTTGTGATGAAAAAAATAAACTGTGCAAATTGTTTTACTAATGTTGCACGTCAAACAACTTTGTGACCAGTGGTTGTGTCTAATTTGCTCTATGAGAAGAGACTTTAGGTTTAGATAGAAGTTGAATCATTTAGGATTTAAGTCTGTCTCGATTAAACAGCTTTCCTCAAACGGTCTCTGAATTTCTATTGGCTGAGAGACTTCACATTGACTTTGACGCCCTCATTAAAACCACTAAGCAGGGGGTATCCAGGAAGTTTTTAAAGGCTGGGGCCCATTGATGATATTGACACCAAAATAAAACGCCAGGAAGCAGGTCTGTAATAGAAGGGCCTAAACTGAGTCAAAGACATCAGACTCACAACATGAAGGTCAAAGATTGATTTAAACATGGTAAATGGACTGAACTTATATAGCGCTTTTCTAGTCATACTGACCACTCAAAGCGCTTTACATTTAAGCCACATTCACACACCAATAGGACGATGTAGAATTTTTGGGGTTAAGTGCCTTGCCCAGGGGCACATCGACATGTGACTGGAGGAATTGAACCTACAACCCTCCCATTGCAAGCCAACTACTCTACCACTGAGCCGCAGTCGCCCACATAAATACATAAATCCCATAAATATTTTAATAGAAACTATTTATCTACTTGCTCTATATAACTATTTTTCAATTAAATAAAGATCAACATTAGAGTCTTTTTCTGTGGTAGTTATCGTGGGTGATC
Organism: Apricaphanius iberus; assembly: GCA_028564705.1. Taxonomy (NCBI): domain Eukaryota; kingdom Metazoa; phylum Chordata; class Actinopteri; order Cyprinodontiformes; family Aphaniidae; genus Apricaphanius; species Apricaphanius iberus. The sequence continues at coordinate 191,806 of JAPXFQ010001501.1, read as the reverse complement.
TAATCTGAGAATGTCTATATTTTTTTCTTTTTAGACTCGTCAAATTTACATTTACAGAGTCATTTTAATTTGCGGGAGCTGCCCCAGAAAGCAGGGCTGGATTAAAATCACTGAAAAATTAACTAATCATTTAACATTGTCACATTGATTAACCAAATACTAATTACCTGTAGCTCTAGAATGTAATAATAGTGTTTATCTGTATTTAAAAGAATTATTTGAACTACTGTTAATAATAATTAAAGTAGCATAATTATGAGGACTTACATGTTCAGTAAGAAAGACAGTGGGGAGAACAAGGATTTGATACACTGCTGATTTTTGAAGTTTTCCCACTTACAAAGCATGTAGAGGTCTGTAATTTGTATCAAAGGTAGACTTTAACTGTGAGGAACAGAATCTAAAACAAAAATGCAGAAAATCACAGTTGAGGACCTTTATATCATTAATTTCCATTTCATTGCATGACATAAGTATTTGATAGCCTATCAATCTGTAAGAATTTAGGCTTCCACAGACATGTTATTTCTTCTTTAAGAAGGCCTCCTGTTCTCCACTCATTACCTCTTTTAACTGCACCCTGGGGCGCCGTAAAGGGGGGGTAAACAATGACATTTCTCGGGGCCCATGACTGAGAGATGGCCCAGGGAAGCCCATAGTATCATCTGCCGACTGTGTGATAGTCAAATTGTTACCCAATACATTCAATGACCAGGGTTATAATAGTTGTAAAATTTTCATTAGTTTTACTTTGTATTAAGGTTTGACTTAAGTTGTAAAATTCTATTTTAGTTATAGTTGCTTTTTACCATTTGTTAGGTAGTTTAGTTTAGTTTTAGTTTCTTGAAAATACTTAGTTTCAGTTTAGTTTTTATTCGTTTCAGTTTTAGTTTTAGTCTTTTGTTTTAACAAGTTGTGTACCGGGGCAAGACAAAAAAAAGAAAAAAACGTATAACAAAATCTCAGAAAAATGATTATGCTTTTTAAAAACTGTATTGACATTGGCCAGATTAACAACCATACAAATCAGGAAGTATAAAAGAAATATGGCACACAATAACAGCACCTGTGTATTAAAAAGCCAAAAATGAATGCAGGCACTACCGTTCTATGAAAAGACTCAGTAGCGACACAACAAAGCAAAAGCCAAGCTATCTTAAGTACTATGATGCTTTTGATCATTTTGCACATTTGCGCTTTCTCTCAATCTTTGCTGACATGACGCTATGCAGACCGCAGCAACACAGATGACTTGACTGACATGTTGGGATAATGCAGTACAGCCAGTAAGAACTACCAATAACCAGAAACTACTGTAGAGGGGGATTATTTGTCCATCAACACAGCGGAAACACCACAACCTACACAACTCCGGTGTAACACCGGCTCTCATTGCTGTTTTTTGCAGTTTGCAGTCACAGTGTTAGCTTGCTTGTTAGCCGTCGTAGCTCACCTGTTAGGAAGTTTTTGCTGCAGACTGTTTATTCATCGTTTCAATCGCTTCTTCTGATAGCTTGCAATCCAAAGACGTCTTTTATTTTCTTGAAAGGGAGCGAATTGATGGGATTGTATCCAACTTTCCTGTTCTGTTTTTTATTTTATTTTATCAAAGCAATTTGTGCAATTAAAAAAGCGCAACACAGATGATCGAATCTGTTTCTGGTGATAACAAGAGAGCGACATCGAAATAATTCTTCTACACTTCATGAGGCACTGTATGAAATGAAAACTATGCACATTTTCTCATTAAATTTTGTTAGTTTTGATTAGTTTTGTGAGCACTCATTACAGTTTCAGTTCGTTTTTGTTTTGTTTCAAATTCTCATTTGTATTACCCTTTAAATAGAAAACTTTTTAACTGATTGGAATGTTTGTATAATTGTATAATGGCTTTTCTTGTAAAGTGCCTTGACATGACATCTGTTGTGTATCGTTGCAATACAAATAAACTGAATTGAATTGAATATTAACCCACTCAAATCATGAATAGGTTATAGATTTAATGGAAATAAAGATCATAAATTAATGACAGAAGATATACAATGGATCCACATTAACACTGTCAGCAAGCACATGCACAGGCTCACATACACACACTTCCTACATCCTCCAATCTCCAATTATTAATTAGTGAAAGTGAAATCTATGAATTACTTGCTCGATTATGTACTTTAGCAGCTTCAATTTGCATTGTGGTCTGTTTCTCTCTGGCCAGCAGATTAAAGTGGCTATTTGAAATCAATTTCTCTAATAACAGATCTTAACGAGCTCATCAATTAAGGCTTCGTTAATGGCTTGTTACCATCCCCTGTGTGTACGTGTATGTAAATAGGTTGTGTGTGGTGCTGTCGGCCTGTGTTACTCCTGACGAAGAGACACCCTGAACATTTATCACCATGATTGGTCTGAGAGGGCCAGGCTGCTGGATATTGATAGGAGGCGACATGGGTGTTAGGCTTAACTTTATGTCAACCTAACAGGAGCCTTAAAGGAGCATTGGACACACACACACACACACACACAGACACAAACACACGGACAAAAACACACACAGGCTCATTTGGGGCAGGACATGGAGGCGTGTCCTGGCCTTCAGAAGCTTATTTGAAAGAGTATTTATGCAAATGAGTGTGATAATGGTTTTCCATAGCTGAGGTTGTGATTTCAATAAGTTAGGCTGCTCACTGGGGCATTTTCCATGCTAGCAAGACCATTAGTACTTCTAATATACAGACACACACTCACATGCACACACGCACACAGAGTTATGAGTCTGCGACCTCCTTCCTGACCCTTCCATTATTTGACTCGCACACAGGCACGCCCCTTTTAAATTTAAGTGTTATATATGCATGAGTTAACTTAACTCCTGGCAGTGAGGCCTGTAATAAGCAGTTCATTCATTTAACCTCCGTTGCAGCGCTTTCTTTAAGCAGCAATAAAAGAGGCGACAACATAGACTCACTTCAGACACATACCCTGCATTGACCCATCTCACTGATACACAGGATTAAATTAGAGCAATAAAACACCCTCGGCTCTTGCCAGAAGGTCTGTTTTCTTTCTGGATTGTTTCCACATCTTATTTCACTTTGCTGAGTCCTTTTGCTCTCACTTCCCCAGCTATTACCTTTTGCTCATATAAATAACCTGGTCTGTACTACTACTATGTGTGTGAACTGTGTCCGATGAGAGTCAGCAAATAGTTCTAGATTATCGGAAAGTTGGAGCACTCTCGTTGGTTGAGGGGAGAGACAATGTTTAAATAAAAAGTCTTCTAAATGATTATATTCATGTTGTATCCCTTACCTCTCATTGTGGGGTGCGAATCATGACAAAAGTTGCATTTTTGCTATTATAACTAGGGCTGCCTCAAATGATTATTTTGATAATCGACTAAATAACAATTATTTTACCGATTATTTGCTAGGCGGGCCTTGTTGTTAACCCTGGCATTCCACCAAATGCCTAAGCATCCCCACAACATCAGTGTAACATTACCTGTGGTATTACAAAATTGCCTTCCAGCACAACCCGTCCAACATACAGACATGACATGAACATCACAGGATCAGGTGGCTCTGGGATCATGCAGATGAAGGGAGCTGACAGCAGGATGGGATGGATGGGGAGAGAAAGAAGATTAAGTATGTATGGTCTCCTTTAAAAAATAACAAATTAAACTAAGGTAGAGCTAACCAAAACATATTAAATAAACTTAACATTTGGATATCTGCCACCTGCGTAAATCAAATGTAATATAGAGTTAGTAATCAAAGTCACACTCCGCAGATAAAACAATTTGTCTCATTAAGTTACCATTAATTAGTTCAGTTAGGAAGATCCTCTTATTGTGAAGATCTTCACAGCTACTTCCATTAATGAGTCAACACAAATTTAATTCAAAAATATTACTTTACTTGAATAATGGCCATTTTAATGTAGCAGTTACACACTATTAAATGAACTAAACCTATATAGTAAACCAACATGCATAAATCAATATAAATATGGCACTATTATACATTTTACACCAGGTGGCTATTAGCCAACGGCCAAAGCAGATGGCCTCAAGTAAGGAAAATTCCCACTGACTGCTAATGAACCTAATCATATAAACTCAAAGTCAACACATCCATAATGATTTAGTCACTCATCATTTACGAATTAACTCACAATTTTAGGATAAACAGGGTGGTATTATGTGCATGCGTTAAATTAGTAACAAAATTTCTAGTTTCAGTTCTATCAAATAATTGACCTGTGTTAGCATGTTTTTTTTTTTTTTTTCTTCTAATCGTGTCCTGTCTAGCAGTATGCTACTCAGAATTGGTGTCTGAGTACCAAGTACAAGCCCAACAGTTTTACTTTCCCAAGCAGAGTATTACAGCTTCGCTGTAGTACGCCACTTGATGTATATGTATGAAAAATCTTTATTAGTGATTACTGTGGGTTCAATTTCCTGACGTCATGGACATTAAACTGAGACAAGAAGGGAGAAAGGAAGAAGGTGAAGAAAAGAAACCGGACCAACAGAGGGGCGAACCGACGACACAAGACAGGGAGGCAAATAAAGAACACAAGAAAACATCCCAGTCCTCCACCTCTGCCGGACGGCAGAGAAACAGTAATACAAAACAAAAACAACAAACTGTACAGAACCAAACCAATAGTTCGGATCTGGTAGAATAAACAAAGAATTACACATTCACTACACACAAGCATTGATTAATGAACATAATACAAATGTTTCTGGTAAGCTCCTGTGAACAACTAACTAATGATGATAACCTCAGCTTAAGATATGTCCGTCCTCACCTATGTCCCCACACCTATGTGTGTGCGAGCATGCAGGTCGGAATAAGGTTTCCCCATGCAAGTGATTGATAGCTGGTGTAAGGAACCGTCAATCCGTCCTACAGGAATCGGCACAGACATGGAGGAGGCAAGAGATGTATGCATCCAGCGTCCCACAGAGTACAGAGTCCACAGGCGGATCAGCGCAGGGTCGATCACCCGCCAAGAGGGGAACAGATGGAAGCCCCAGGGGAGCACCCACCAGCCGCGATGCTGGGGCCCGAGAGATCGCAGTGACAAGCCCACGGGCTCCGCCGGTAACCGGCTACGCCAGGGCGGGCCCGGACCAGGAACCGGAGGCCACGGGGACCAGGGGCACCCCACCCGGCACCCCCATAAGAGGTGCCCCAGTCAATCCAAGGAGGACATCGGCCCGAAACAGCGGCCGCCCGACACACCGGACCACCCAGGACCCGCCCGACATGCACCAGGACCGAGCCGGGCCGCAACCGGGACCCCCAGCCCCAGGCATCGAGAGTCATCATCAACCAGCGGGCAGGAGCAACCATCACCGACGGGGAGGGAAGAAGATGCATCAGGCCAGAGAGCAGCCAAACACCCAACCTGACAGGTAGACATAGACAGACAGAGACACTCATACGTACCCTCCCTTTCTTGTGTACACATTCTTACAAATACAGGACATACGAAAAAAGGACGCTATACCCTCATTCATACCCCCCATACGTACACTATACTCCATACTCCCAGGCCCAGGGACAGACACCCCAGTAGAGAACCCTGCCCCTGCACCCAGGAGACAGACCCCTTTGCCCACCAGGACGGGGACAAGTAGACCGCCAAGGCCCCACACCGGCAAGAGCAGCCCACCAGCCCAGGACCCCGACCAGACGGCGTGATGTTCTATCCGGGCTCCGACCCCTGATGGTCCAACGAACAGGGGTGTGGAAAGACCCCCCAGCCTCTCTCCCCCAGCTCAATGTGGTGTTGTTGCGTGTTGTTCTAATGTGCACTTAAAACAGAGGGGGGGGACATGGGAATACTGCCGGGTACCCCCATCTCCCCCCCCGGGCCCTCAGTGTCTAGATGCGTTTAACCAGTGGGTGCCGGCACCACAGGCGAGGCCCCCTCAACGGGGGGGTCTCGCCTGTGGCGCCACACCGCCAGGTCCCTACATGTGCGTTCCCTGTAAATGTTGCAAGTGTAGTGTCTAAATTGCTCAATAAAATCGGGACCCAGGCCGCCACCGGGTAGCGAAGACGGAAGCTCCATCCCGCACCCCAGTGACGTGCCCACGTCCCAAGGCCTTGTGAATGGTAGAATGAAGGAGCAGGTGGACAGAGGCATGGGGATGGGGAGAAAATAACTGGGGTGACCATTGCCAACCCCAGGGAGCCAGCTCCCCTGCTGACTCCAATAGGCACCCCCGTTCGGCCCGATCCACCAGGGGTGGGAGGCCCCAGCACGTCCAGTCGGGGCCCACGGCAGCGGTACCGCCGAGCCCCATGGGGGCCCCGGCAATCCACCAGCCCCCATGCCAGGGGCATATCTAAATCCTCCCCAACATTCACACTGCTAACAAAACACATGTCACTAGACACCCAGGTTGAGTTTAGCCCCCCCTCACCCTCAACGCCCTCCCCCCTCCCGTCCCAAGCGCACCCCGTTAAAAAGAGCGCCTGTGCTAGATGGTAAAAAGCCTCCCCGCCAATAAGAGACGCCCCAGGCACCGCCAGCGTCCGAGGACCCCCGGGCCGAGGCCGGAACCCGGCGCACCACCGACTCGGGTACCCCGGACATGCCGCGCCAGGCCCGTGAGCAGACCGAAGTCCCGGGCGGCCAATCCCCAGGCCGACATCCTCCAGCCTTGCTACTACCGCCCGATGGCCGGGTGGCAACAGAACCCAGCACGTCCACCCACCAGCCCACACCCCACCAACTGGTCAGTCACCGTGGAGGCCGACCAACACCGGCCAGAGCCCCCCACCCCAGCACCCCCGCGAGGGCTAAGACCAAGACCCAGGAGCCATGTCCAGTGTCGGGCCCGGAGACGCCGGCCACCCGCCACGGCCTCTCGCCGACGCCCGGACGCGGCAAGCGGCCACCGGGGAGCAAGCGACAGGAACCAGCCCGGGGAGATGGAAAGGGCAGCAGCGCCCGCCAACCACCGGCCGACCACAGCCCCCCCCCAGCCGGCACCGACGGCAGCGGCCCCCCCCGGCCAAGCCCCGCCAGGGCCCCAGCCGGGGGGCGCGCCGCCCCAGAACCCCGAGCCCCAGGCCCAGTCCAGACCCCCCCAGAGCAGCACAGCACCAGGCCAGTAACCCGTGTCCGCCAGCACGACCCCTCTAAGGCGCCGCATGCAGCCACTAGGAGTCACCACACAAAGACCCCAAAGTCCCACCCCAGGCGAGGGTCTCGGCACCTATCGCCGAACCGCAAGCGGACCCACCCCCAAGGACCTCCCCGCAGTCACCACCAACCCTTAAGCTCCACATCGGCAACCGTGTCCCACAGAACGGAATCAAGGGCCCGACCCCACTAGGTGATGGAACTGATCAAGGGTGACCAGAAAGATTGATCAGATGTGGAGGCAGATGCCGTTTCTAGACCAATGTAATCCAGAAGGAGATCTCTATATTGATTAATATTCAGAGTATTTTTATTTTTCCAGTTCAAGAGGATATTTTTCTTAGCGATGCATAAGGCGATGTAAAATAATTGCATAGACTTTGTATCCATGGTAACTTCATCTATATTTCCCAGCAAGCAAACTCTGGGAGCAGGTGTGATATTACATTTCAGACACTTTGATAGATCTTCACATATCTGGTACCAATATTTCTTAACAGGTGGGCAGAACCAAAGAGCATGAATATAATTGTCTGGTAGATTGCTTGTACATTGTAAACAGGTATCAGACGGCGTATAACCCATCTTGAACATCCGTTGCCCTGTATAATGCACTCTATGAAGGATTTTATATTGTATTAATCGTAGATTAGGATTCTTAAGAAATTTAAAGGTTCTTAATGAAATTTGAGACCAGAGGTTTTGGTCTATTGAGATGGACAAGTCCATCTCCCATTTTGAAATAGGAAGGGCTATTGATTCATCTATTCTATTTAATGTTTTGTATATTTTAGATAGCAGTTTGGGAGGGTTAAGATTAAGGAAGTCTAAAACTTTTCCTGGAATTTGTAAATCAACTGTATTGAGCCTAAATTTATTTTTTATAATTGATTTAATTTGTTGGTATTCTAAGAATTTATTCTTGTTAATTCCGAATTGTGTAACCAATGTATTAAATTGGATAAAGTCTGTTCCATCAAATATATGCTCCAGGTATTCAATTCCTTTACAACTCCAGCCTGGAAAGTTGATCATGCATTTTTTTTGTAAGATATCCGGGTTATTCCAGATGGGTGTACGCCTGCATGGGACTAGTGAGGTCTTTGTCATTTTAAGAAATTCCCACCAAGCTGTCAGAGAGGAGCTGATATTTATACTTTTGAAACATTCATTTTGTTTTATATTTGAGCTAACAAAAGGTAGATCTGAAAGTTTTATCTTATTGCATAGTGTCTGTTCTACATCTACCCAGCACTCATCGATATAACTGTGTTTTACCCATCTTGATGTGTATTGGAGTCTGTTGGCTAAGAAATAATGACGAAAGTTTGGTAGGTCTAGACCTCCTTTATCTTTGGACTTCTGTAGTGTTTTTAAGCTGATACGTGGGGGTTTATCTTTCCAAAGGAATTTAGAAACAGAAGAGTCCAGAGATCTAAACCAATCAGGTGATGGTTTGCTTGGGATCATTGAGAATAAATAATTGATTCTAGGCAAAACCATCATTTTTATTGTAGCTACCCTTCCAATAAGTGATATTGGAAGGGATTTCCATCTTGCCAGATCATCTTCCACTTTTTTTAAAAGTGGGACGTAGTTTAGCTTAGATAAGTCTGCCAGTCTTGGTGAGATATGGATACCTAGATATGTAATATTTCCCGACCGGAGCTGTAAAGCAACAGGACTCTGGTAAGAACAGTTGATAGGAAGGACTGTAGATTTTAACCAATTTATGGAATAGTCTGAAACTCTTGAGTAAGATTTTATTAACTCAATTACCTGATACAAGGAAGTTTGTGAATGCTGTAGAAAAAGTAGTACATCATCTGCGTATAAACTGATTTTATGTTCTATTTTGTTGCATTGTATACCTTTAACATTATTATTTTGCCTGATTGCTGCTGCTAATGGTTCAATAAAAATAGCAAAGAGGGAGGGAGAAAGTGGACATCCCTGCCTGGTACCTCTCTGAAGAAAGAACCTTGATGATGTTTGATTATTGGTCCTAATACATGCTGTTGGTGAGCTGTATAATATTTTTAACCAGTTTACAAAAGAATTACTGAATCCGAATTTATTTAAGGCTGCAAATAAAAATTTCCAGTTAACTCTATCAAATGCTTTTTCTGCATCTAAAGATAATATATTGGTTTGGACGTTTTTACAGTGGGAATAATCTATTAAATCTATTAATCTACGTGAATTTGTGGAAGAGAGCCTACCTTTTATAAAACCTGTTTGATCCGGGTGGATTATTAGAGGTGTTATTTTCTCTATCCTTCTTGCAAGAGCTTTGCAAATTATTTTCAGATCCACATTGATAAGAGAAATCGGACGATAACTGGTAGGAGACATAGGGTCTTTTCCTGGTTTTAATAGAAGATTGATGTAGGCAGAATTCATGTTTGGTGGTATTCGACCATTTTCCTTTGTTTCCTGTAACATTTTGTAAAATGTTGGTGCCAGAATATTCCAGAATTCTTTATAGAACTCTGCTGGAAATCCATCTGGACCTGGAGCTTTATTATTAGGCATAGATTGGAGGGCCTCCTGGAGTTCAGACACTGTTAGCGGTGAATCCAGGGCCTTTGCTTGACTGTCTGAAAGTTTAGGAAGAGTTATTTTATCCAGAAATTGTACAATATCATTATTTGAAGGGTTTATCTCTGGTGTGTATAACGTCTCATAAAATTCTTTGAAAGTGTTGTTTATTTTTTCAGGGTCATATATTATATTCCCAGTTTTGTCTTTGATTGCAGATATAGTTGTTTTTTCTTTATTTATTTTTAACTGATTAGCTAAGAAGCTACCTGATTTATTACTATGTTCAAAGTTTTCTATTCTAAGTCTTTGGATTAAGAACTGCGTCCTTTTATTAATAATTTCATTTAACTCTAATTTTGCTTTCCTTATTTTACTTAAGCTCTCTTTATCCAGGGAAGGTTCTAATGATTTAATAGTTTCTTCTAATTCCTGAACATGTTTATTTTCTGTTCTCTTTTTATTTGATGAGAATGAAATTATTTTACCTCTAATCACAGCTTTCCCTGCTTCCCATAGAGTGGATGGCGACATACCAGGGAGATCATTAAATTCCATGTATGAAGCCCATTCTTTTTCAATATATTTAATAAATTCTTTATCCTTAAGTAATGATGTATTAAATCTCCAATTTTTATATTGAAGGGTTGCAATTTTATTTGCTAAATTTAAAGAAACAGGAGCGTGATCGCTGATCACTATAGGATGTATCTCAGTGTCTGAAATGTCATTCAACAGTGAGCTGCTGACTAACAAATAGTCCAATCTAGAATAAGAATGATGTACGTTTGAGTAAAAAGTGTATTTTCTGTCGTTGGGATGAAGCGATCGCCATGCATCGCAGAGTCCATAATCGCTCATGTACTGTTTAACTATATCTATGGATTGCCATCTGCGCTGAGTCCCTGCTGTACTGAGCCTGTCTATTTCTTCATTTAGTCCAAAGTTGAAATCTCCCCCAAGAACAAGTGAGCAATCCATGTGATTAGCCAGAACCGAGAAGAAAGTATGAAAGAATGAGGGGTCGTCAACATTTGGACCATATATACTAACTATACATAACTTTTGGTTATTTATAAATAGTTTTAATATTATAAATCTACCTTCTGGATCTGTAGCTGTGTCTATTACTTTAAAATTAGTATTTCTATTTATTAATATTGCTACTCCTCGTTGTCTAGAGTTATAGCATGAAGAAAATATATTAGGATACTCTGGTGTTTTTAAATCATTAGCTGTTGAACTTGATTTATGAGTCTCCTGTAGTAAGACGACATCTGCCTTCAGTCTTGTAAGATGGTTGAAAATCTTAATGGTTTTATCTCTGCAGCTAGCGCCGCGAATATTCCATGTTATAAATTTTACAGGATTCATAGAGCTAAGATAAACCTTAGATATGTACTATCGCCAAGGATGAATATAGGTGTAATTTTGGTTTGTCCATGGGGTTGCCAGATTGAAAAAAAAACCAGAAGCAGAGATAAAGCGAGGCAAATAATGCACCATACAGGTGTGTACAGAATGAAAGTATGATGGAAAAACATGAATATGCCATGATAAAAGTCTGTGTGTGTGAGAGAGAAAAAGGAAAAAAGGTGATAAAGAGATTTGGTTGTACACATGTGAGAAAGATAATAGTGAAAAAGAAAAAATGAAAGAAAAAAAAAAGTGCACAGCCCTGCCCCTACCCACATTAACAAACAAAAACAGCCTGCTGAGCTGTGCTTTTTTTTAAAACTATAGTTGTCTGATAAAGCTAATTCTGTCTTGGTTCTGTTAAATATGACTAATAAAGCCAAGGAGTAACCTGAGGGTCCCTAAACAGCTGACCGTTAACATACAGTTTATCCACACTAACCGTAGCCCTACAGCCCTCACTAATATGTTTTTTTCTAATTGGAAATAACACGCGTCTTCTGTCCAGGATTTCTTTCGGAAACTGATCATTAACGCTGTAATTCGTCCCCCGTAGCTCTCTCCCGCGTCCTTTGACTTGTTCTTTTTGTTTAAAATGTTCAAATTTTGCAACAATTGGTCGCGGGCGGGTGTTGTTGTGTTTCTTACCTCCGAGTCGGTGAACCCGATGGAAGGTTATGCTTTTAACCGTGTCGTCTGGCAGTTTCAGTTGGTGTTGAATGAACTTTCGCACGGCTACTTCAGCATCTTCCTCAGGCTGCTCTGGTATCCCCGAAAAAACAAGATTGTCCCTCATTGATCGGGCCTGGATGTCTAGAATAGACTCCTTGAAGCTTTTGTTTTCTCCAGACAGCTGCTTCATTCCCTCGGTGAGTTTCTTAACGTCTTCTTTTAGTGTTTGGTTTTCTGTAACTAGCGAAGCTACTTGTTGTTGGCTGAACTCCAGCGATTCCCTCAGAGCCTGAAATTCTTTATGAAGAACCTCAACCAGCGCGAGACGGGCGTCCAGGCTGGTTAGCTTCTTGTCTATTGAGTCCAGGATGTCGCCGTAGCTTCTATCTGGCGAGTCGGTGGATGTGCTAGCCTCGGAACGAGTGCGCTTCTGCGACGGTGTGCTCGTTGTTGTATCCGAAGCAGGTTTCCGTGACTTACCCATAACGATGTTATCAAAGCACTCGTCTAGGTAGCACTCCAGCGAATCCAATGTTTCCTCGTCCAGGTTGTTTAGAGAAAAAAAAAAGTAACTTGATGGTTATTTTAGAAGCTGCGTTTGATTCAAAATGATTGTCTTATTTTACCTGGGTGTATACATTACCACATAACCGCCATGTTCACCTATGCCTAAGCATGTTATTTTAAAGCCCCATATATATGTGTGAGTGTGTGTGTGTGTGTGTTTACGTATTTAAATAGTTCCTGGAAACAGGTGGTGCCCCAAAAATAAGAATTTTGTTATAAATTATAAATAGTCTCATTGAATGCCATAAGCAGTCGATGAGACTATTAATAACTAAATAGCTACTTTTCTCAGTTCATTGACACAATGGGGGGGAGGGTGTTGTGTGTTCCTGTACGTCCGCAATGATGTACAAGTCTGAAAATGTGGCTTAAATTCACAATTTCAGTATCTCTACTGCTGCAATGTAAGTGTCCTCTGTGTGCACCTTTTGCAGCACGCAGTCTGTTCAAGAAAATGGAACGGTACGTGGGTGGGCTCATTCTTTTTGGTTTTTAAGGGTTCTTCACCCAGTAGCCTTAAAAACTGGAAAAGCATGTTTATTTTTTTAGAAATCCTGCCCCATGTTTCTTTAAAAAATTCCAACAGGTTGCAGTGAGTGGCAGTAGGGCCCCGCTAATTCGGAGTCCAGCCATAGAAATTCCTCATCCCGAGCAAGCACGTAGCAATAGTGGAGAGAAAAATCTCCCTTTTAAACGGAAGAAACCTACAGCAGAACCTGGCTCAGTATGAGCAGCCATCTGTCACGACCATCTGGGGGTCTGAGAAGAAAGAGAAGAGACACAAAAAGAACAAAATAAATTATGTAAGTGTACTTTCTATATTGAGGAAAGTAAAAAAGTTAATAACAAGAAACAGAAGACGTTCAGTTACTGGGAGCATTATCTGAACTATAAGCAACTATGAGCAACTATAAGCAGGATACCAGACCAGGTATAGCTTCAATGGAGAGAAAAACACTGAGAAAAAACAAAGCTGGCTGAAATAAGAGCAAAAATACAGCTGGAAATGTCATGCTCCACAATCCCCTCAGCTCCTCTCACTCCTCCATTATTATTTGCACCTGTGTTGTCCTGAACCTCCGTCCTGAATATTCATTGTCTCCACCTGTTCGTACTTGTTCTCCCCTTATTTAAGATCCAGCGAGAGCTTCAGTCCTCGCTGGATCATTGTCGTACCTTCTTGTGTATCGTCTCGCCTTACGTTTGCTGCACTAATAAATGATCACCTCACCTGAACTCTGCTTCTGCGCCTGGGTTTTTCGTCCTCCATGCAGTACCAGCGTAGCAGAATGATCCAGCCAGAAAAGATAGACCCAGCAGAAGCCTCGGATCCTGATCTCCTGCAAGACGTCTGGGCCAGCCTGGATGACATCTGCGGCTTGGAAGCCTCAGCCCGTCAGACCGCAGCCGAGGACTTCATGGTAAAGACTCTTCCCCGCTTCTTCTCTCTGCTGACGTCTCACGACGCGCTGGACCTAGAGGACATAGCGGATGTCCTCATTCAGACAGCGGAGAAGGAGTTGTCCTTTTTGGAAGGAGATCCGCATCCACCAAAGTTGGCTCGGCATCCATGCTCCACACGCCACCGATCCTCTCTCCGGCTGTCTTCGCTCCTTTCCCGACCGCTTCGTCGAGGACTCCCCCTGTTTCGGCCAACCGTCCAGTTGCGCCTGCAGCACAGGCTTCGTCTGCCACTGCAGGACTGGGTCCCCTCTAAGTCAGCGAGGACGAACTGTTCGAATTCTTTCACGGGGACAAGTTTGACTACCTCTGCTCTAGAGGGGATTCAGCTCCTCGCCGCGATCGGCGACACGGACGCCGCGGAGCTGCACTGGAGTATCCTTCCTCGGACTGGTCGGACTGGGAGGACGGTGAGGAGCGGTATGTAGAGCAGCGGTCCAAGCAGCACCCGGAACCGGTCCACGCAGGCATGAGCGGCCATCTCAGCCACACAGCCGAAGGCAAGAGGCTCTTCCACCACCTCGTCGCAGACAGCAGCTCCAACGAGGAAGAACGGTTTCTGGGTCGGTGAAGTTGGCGTCTGCTTCACCCTGTTCAGCACCGAAGTTGGCGTCTGCATCAGCCTGTTCGGCCTTCTCCTTCCTTCAGTCTCTATTACCAGAGCCCCTTCCGTGCTTGTTTCCGGAGTCAACAGAGCTGCTGGACTTTCCGCAGCCTCTGCCAGAGCTGCCGGATTCGCTGTCAGATCCAGCCGCCGCTGCACCTGTCCTCAGCCACCGCTTCTCAGCCGCCGCTGCACCGGCTCCAGGTTCCCAAACCTGCACCCGGCCTCCGGGCACCTATGCCTGCACCCCTCTTGAGTGTTCAGATCCCGCCGCCTCCGCGTCGTCTCCAGGTTCCCAAACCTGCTCCTCGTCTCCAGTTTCCCAAACCTGCTCCTCGTCCCCAGACGAAGGAGCCGGAGCTCTGTGAGGATCAAGTTCCAGACCTCGAGACAAAGTCCCTCTCCCGTCGTCCATCAATCTGGGGGTCAGATGACCGCTACATCAAGGGCATACATACAGACACTCAGGCCCTCCTGCCGTAGGGCCCCCTCCACCCACCCTGGTAGGGTGCTTCTCTTTTTGTTTTTTTCTTTCTCCACGGCGTCTGGAATCCGCCTTTAAAGGGGGGGTCCTGTCATGCTGCACAATCCACTCAGCTCCTCTCACTCCTCCATTATTATTTGCACCTGTGTTGTCCTGAACCTCCGTCCTGATTATTCATTGTCTCCACCTGTTCATACTTGTTCTCCCCTTATTTAAGATCCAGCGAGAGCTTCAGTCCTCGCTGGATCATTGTCGTACCTTCTTGTGTATTGTCTGGGAGCTGATTCTACAGGAGAGGAGCCTGATCTAAAAGATCTGTTGCCTATTCTACTTAAAGAAAACCTAGGACCTACCAGTAAACCTGCAGTCAGACAGAGAAGTACTCTGTTAGGAACAAGTGGAACATTCAGATCTCATACTTTCTATAACCAAATGGTTGGAATGAGAATTGGTTTGTGTTGTGTTTGAGGCCTTCAAAAACCCAGCACTCATTGGTGTGACCTTGGATTTTAGTTTACAGATTTTACCAATCAGGACTGCAAAGATGACTTTTAGTTGCAGTTTAGCGGAAATAGGAAGCAGTAAACTGCAGCTCATTAAAGAACATTTAGAGCTCTCATTATGTGATTTCCCTGCAGTAACTGGGAAAGTCTCATCCCTGTCTGTGCTCTCATCAGCTGCCTGTTTATCAGCAAACTTGCACTTTAATGATTGATACGCGGAGAACTAATTATGACACCTCAGTTCACTCATTAAGCTACACAGCTACAAATGATTAATTGATTTATCACATTTTCCCAAGGCTCCATTTATAATCTCATGCTGAAATGAGTTTGGAGAGAAGGGGGGCAGATGGTCTTGGTGGAGGGTAGGAGGTGAGAGAAGGAAGAGTGAAGCCGGAGATGGAGGAAAGGAGTAAAAGAAGGGGATGATGGAGGGAGGGAAGGCTGGAAGGTGTTGGTAAGATTTAAAGGGTGGAGAGGAGATTAAGGAATACTGATAGAGTCCAAATGGAGCACTTAATTTATATTAATGTTCTGCAAGCTTAATGATAAGTATTCAAATTTTTATTGAAGGGAGAGGGCAAAATCAAAAACAAACACCCTGACTTGACTGGGCTCATTCGGGAGCACTCAAACGCTCAGCTTGAGTTGCATTTAGATTGCAAAAGAAAGACTTCAGACTTTACTTAGCCATGTTGTCTGAAACAAAAATCTTGTTTACATCCTAGTTTGACACAGCTGTTTCCTGATTGAGGATACGCTGGCCTCTAACTTCACCAAACTTTAGTTTCTCCATTAACTTTGATAACTCTCTCGTTCATCTTTCCTCTCAGGTAAAGAGTCTCAGTGTCCTAGTTGATAGCACACTCTCATTTTAGTCTCATATTAATTACACTTCCAGGGAAGGGGGCTGGGCAGTCGCCCTTTCCTCCATGATGCATGTGCATGGTGATGGGGCAGGCCTCCTGTATCCCTAAACAGTAACGTTTATCTATTAATTACAATTTAGATAAATAAAATAATATGGCTTGTTTTAGTCAGATGATTATACTTCACACTACCAGAGCTGCTTTGCTTTGTGAGTGAGGCTGTGCTTATACGGGTAAGTAGGCTATACACTAAAACACTCAGAACTACTAGATTACTATAAACATTAAAGAATTGAAATGAATAACCTGTGTTTGCACTGTCCAACTGCACCACATAACAATACCTCTCACTACTTCTTTACTAACAAGTGTGACCGCTGACGTTTGTCCAGATCTGAACTGGGCCCTGGGTATGCTGTTGAAAAGGCAAATCTAATTTCTGAGCTTAAACATGTGTTGAAGGCAGCCATCACTGCAGACGGTTGGACAAGTTTTAGTCAGGATCGTTATCTCACAGTAACTCTGCATTATGTCAGGATTGGCCAGGCTCAAGAAAAAGTTCCAAAAACCAAACCAGTGTACCAGGCACAGACAGGGACAGCTGTAGAGGAGATTGATGAGATCTTGGATGAGTATAGTGTCAGAGACAAGGTTGTGGCAGCCACTATTGATAATGCAGCCAACATGGATGTAGCGGTCAAAAAGCAACACATTCTCAAGTTTCCATGCTTTGCACACACACTGAAACTTGGAGCTCAGAAGCTTTACAACTGCCCTGCCATTTCCAACTGGGCGGCAAGAATTCGTTCTGTGATTGTGTGGATGAGGAGATCCCACATGGCAAACGTGGTCCTGAAGGAGAAGCATGAATTGCTCAGTACGCATAGTAAGTATTTTACTAAGATTGTGTATTCATAAACTAAGATAAAAAGAATATCACATTATCATTTACGTTGTTTTTGTCTTACCCCCCTCAGAGCTGCCCAAGCATATGCTCCTCCTAGATGTAAAAACCAGATGGAACTCTGTATTTGATGGAGAGATTCTGCTAGCTTTTTCCTGCAATCCAGGCTGCAGCCATCGATCTACGGATAAGAAAGTCCATGGAAAAGGAAAGATGAGTATTGAAAAATACTGATAATGCGTCTTATTTTAAACTTGGACTCAGGTTTTATTTTTTGTTGGTTTATGCAACATATCTGTATTTTTTTTGTTTTTTTTGTGAAATTACAGACTGGCTAAAATGGGAAATGATGACTTAAGAAAAGCAGAGGAGTTTGTGCTGCTGATGCAAAAGCACTACACCTCCACAATAGCAGTCTCCAGCGACAAAAGTCCGACCTTTGGTGAGATACCCATCCTGCAAAAGCTACAGCAACACTACACCATACAAGAAGATGACTCTGCCTTAACAAAGAGCATCAAAGAGAACATTTGGAAAGATCTCTCTAAATGTTACCAGGTAAAATTGGTGATTGATTTATCATAAAAAAATATATTTATAAATACTTAAGGATAGTCATGATGTCACATTTTTCTTTCTTTTAAAAAATGTAAGGATACTGATATCCAGAGATTCCTGGAAGAGGTCGCCATCATGAACCCCCGATTCAAATCCAAAGTGGATGAGGATGAAGTCTGGGACAGGATCAGGGAAGCAGCTATTGCAGCAAACACAGAGGCAGGAGCAGATTAGGTATTTCAATATGACAATGTCTTTCATAGTAGGAGGATGTTCCCATTGTGAGAGTGAGACCTTTCATTTATGGATCTGTGTTACTTAGATTTGTTTTTTACTTTCAACTCAAGCTTCTGGAGCAAGGAAAACTACAGGGAGAGGTGTTTGGTGATAAAAGATGAGGATGAAGAAGACTATATAAGTTTAGCTCATTGTGATGATAATTTCAGTGTTATGGATTGTTCTTTTTTTGCTTAGTTTTTTATTATTATTTCAGATACCACCAGTAAAGCAGAGAGAAAAAAACTGCCTTGGAGGAACTCTTAAAGAGGAGGACAATGCACTGCAGTCATTCCCACAAAGGCAGCCAGTTCTTTGCATGAAGCAAGGGGTGGGGCTTTTTATTATGCAATAACGCCCTGTTGAGGAGCGTTACCACAATCATATACCCTCCCTTTAAAAGCAAACATTTTAAAGTCATCCATGCTTTATGTCTTCAAGACATGCCTTTAATATACCTAACTGATTGGATTCATCATGATTATGGATAGATATAGTCGTGTATCATCGGCATTACTGTCAAAATGTATCCCATGCTGTCTAATGATTTTACATATATACAAGCATACATATAACAAAAAGAATTGGTTCAAGCTCAGAACCCTGTGGAACAAACTGGAATCTATCACAAAAATTTGATTTAAACCAGCCTAGTGCTATAAATGAATCAATTAAACTTTATTTATAAAGCACTTTTCTTAGAAAATTGCATCTGAAAGTGCTTTACAGATTAAAATGACCCCACATAAACCACATCCCCAGCCTGCTGGTCACTTTATTGAACTTCCATAGGTTTCGC
The DNA here is from genome assembly GCA_028564705.1 of Apricaphanius iberus. Lineage (NCBI taxonomy): Eukaryota > Metazoa > Chordata > Actinopteri > Cyprinodontiformes > Aphaniidae > Apricaphanius > Apricaphanius iberus. The sequence goes on along the minus strand of JAPXFQ010001501.1, from coordinate 172,982 downwards.
TGGGCAATTAGACTTACAAGCTTCATGTCCACTTCTCAGGACATCATCACAACGACTCTCCAATTCTCGAGCCAAGTGCCCTGTAAAACCTCACGAACTGACAACTCATAGCCAGGGAACCAAATTCTCACGTTGTTTGAAGGCCCAGTTTTTCGTGGGAGAGATTAATTAAGGAATTGGCTTCATCCTACATAGATACAATATGTTAACTGCATGCAGCCTGGGCCATTAGTGAGAAGCATTTGTGGGACAATTTTTAACACAACTATTTTCCAAGGATTTTGGATAACACAAGGAAGTCTGATATATGTCTGTAATTAATTAAATCAAGGGAGAGTTTTTTAAGTAAAAGTTAAATTATAGCAATCTTACATTTCTGTGGTACATATCCATTTACTAGGGCTAGTTTCTTCCTCTACAAAGGGGCCAGTAACCAAAGTGAACAATTCCTTAAATAATTTGAACGGATTGGCTTCAATATGCAAATTAAAGGTTTAGATGAGGCTAATATTTTTCATAATTCCCAAAAAAAAAAATACAATCACAAATGAGGTTCTACAGTTCTCTCTGATGCTGCCTAACTTACTAAGACGGAATTAATCATTTTTGGAGTATGCAAATTATTTCATCTTAAACAGAATTTAATTATTAATGAAGAATCCCATAAAGACATCACAACTGAGAGCCGAGGTAATAGTTGGCTCAACAGAGTTATGACTGTACTAAACAGAAACCATGGTTTGTCCTTATTCGCCTCTATTAATAATGAAAAATATGATGTTCTTTCTTTTTGAAGGGTCTTTTTAAACAGCATTGGACTATTTTTCCAGGTTAAATAGGAATCCTCTAGGTGTGTACAGCGTCCTTTTCCGTCCAATATCCTAGTATCCTGCTTTAAAGTACGCAACTCTGTATAAAACCAGGGAGTCAACCTCCTATGGCTTATTAGCTTCTTTTTATGGGGGCTACACTATCCAATGCCAGATGCAATGAGGAAGTAAAGTCTGGTTTATACTTCACAGTCTGCAGAAAAAACACAGTGCCATTATCAGTCGATGCAAGGGCTGTCCGTCACTCACGCAAGGAACCATGAAGAGCTGCCCAATTATTTAACAATTTGTTGAAAGGAATGGAGATCCCAAGTCTGTGATTGGTCAGCCCCACTTCAGCCCTGATCAATTCAAGAGAATGGTTCTCTCTAGTCAATGTAATCAGTAGTCAATGTATCTTTTTGTCACAGTTATATTGCAAGGTCAGTGTATGTAATATGCTCCTTTGCTGATTTTGAACACCAGGTGGTGTAGAGAGTTTTATTTGTATAGCACACTTTCAGTGCAGGGCAATTAAAGGTGCTGTACATGATTAAGACTGGTTCACAGCATAAATCAAAAAAGCTTTCCAGCTCAATCGAAAGTCGCTCTCAGTCAGCTATATTGCCATCAATGGAAATACATTTACAGGATGACGTTAAAACAATAAGACGTAAACAGTGCGGCGGGTCTACATGCCATTTCCCCCAACAGTCATTTTTGCAAGAGGGCTGACGAAACCGCAGGATTTCTCACAGTGCTCGTCTTTTGTGTGCAATTATGAGCATAAGCTTAAAAGACGACGGTGAACAGAAAATAGAAGCAAAACAAAAGGAGTGCGAAATAGCCTTTGGTGTACAGTGGTTCCTTGCTATAAGGCAGTTCACTCCTGGCTGCCTTACTGTTTCACAGATTCTTTAATACAATTTTACATGTTTTTCTTTCCAACGTTCTACTAACGCGTGTGGCATTCTGCGTCTTGATTGATTGGAAGCAATAGTCAATCTACTCTGTGTCGTGTTTTCTGCACTCACCAAATTTATCATGTCTGGTAATAAGAATTTTCTCGTCCAGAAGAAAAAAAACAACACAAACAGCGACCTATAACCTTGTTTGTCACTTGGAAAAAAAAACAGCTGCACCGAGACCTTCCTTGGAAAAAAATGCACCAGAAGAACTCGTGGACGTAGAAATCACGTCATATTAATACTTTTATGTTTTAAAATCTAGGACGGTTTGAACTTTGACAGTATTTAAACTTTGAGAACTGTGAGTATGTTAATCTATGTCTGAGAAAAGTGTATAAAGTGTGCGCCGAGGGGTTTTACAGCCTTAAAATATATATAACTGTAAAAGTAAGGTGACTACTTTCCAGATTACGCTTGTTGGTGGTTATTTTTAGAAAGCAACCCCACAATAAACAAGGGACCATTAAATACACATATACATGTCCTCAGCTCTCTGCCCCCACTCCACATCCCACACCCCTTCAGCTTTTCCGGATGGTTACCTGACATTGTGAAAGCACCCTACCATGAAAATTATTTTCTTGTTATTAGGTCTTCATTCGCAAAAACACCGGTAAAGGTTATCCCGACAAAGTCTGGAAGGGTGCTTTCAGACTCAAAAGTAAAACAGACAAAGTCTGGAAAATGACCATTTTCCATGTACCGTTTGAAAGAGGCTTCTATAAGTAAGAATGGAACAGATTCTTTAAAAATTGTTACAGCATCATCTGATAAGGCTTTAGAATAACTATGCTTTCTTTCACCTTCTGTTTGGTCAACAAAAATAAATCCAAAAGTAATAAAAACCTGGTTGGACGGGTCCTAGTTATGTTGGAGGACCGTTATTTCCTCAAATTTAATGCCATATGTCAGTACAAGATTCAAAGTGTATTGACCAGAGTGGGTAGGTTACTGTACTTTTTGAGGAAAGCAAATTGAGTCCAAGATAGCATTAAAGAGTGCATTTAAGCTATCACTTTCAGTGTCGTCATGAATATTGAAATCCGCCACTATAATGCCTTATCAGTACGTAATACTTAATCAGATACAAAAAGTGAGATCTGATCTAAGAATTGAAAGTAAGGGCCTGGTGGACGATAAAAAACCACAAACAAAAGTGGATTTCTTAAGGATTCAGCTAAAGACATCTGCAAACCCCTACTGTTTCAGCAGTAACTAGCATCACGGATCATTGAAAAAAGGCACCCAGAGGAGTGGAAATACAATAGAGATAAACATGGAAGAAGCAGGGCTTGTTGCTGCATTTCTGTTTGTTCTGACTCGATCGGGCCATTGCAAGTACATATCCCCATTCAGGTACTCTGTCGGTTCCTGAAATGTCACCAAAGATAAAAGAAGAATCCCTAGGTCAGTAGCGCAGATTAGGTTTGATTCTGAGGCAGAGGGATAGAGCTCGTATGGAAGAAGAGAAGAAGGCGTAGTGGATGGAGAAAGAAAAGGTCCATCAAGAGACGGAGTAATGAGATGGTCAGGCTCGGCTGCCTAACAATAGCTGCTGTGTGTCGCTGCTTAGCCTGCTGCTCTCCACCTATTTGTCATTATCACAGCCAGTTTTCTCATTAGTGGAAACCATTAGCCTTAAAGCTTTATCAGGCTCTTATCAGTCCCACCACTAGACCATCTCAGAGCTCCAGTCCTACACATTCACACACCATAAAAACCTAAGATCAGACTAGCAGCAGCAGCATGGTTAGTGCCACAGCTCAACTGGCATTCTGTGCCTTTTTCACCAATTTCATGAGGAAGTCACTGGCCACACATTTAACTGAGCAACTCCTGCAGTGCCAGCATGAGTTACAAAGCACACCCATCCTAATCTGGCTCCATTAGCAGCGTCTGTCCCTTCACAGTTGCTGGGCTTTGTTCGGCTGTCAGGATGACCAATGACATCGCGGCGCTGCTTGATTCACGGTAGCGACCTGGAGATCACATCTGATGGGAGCGTCAGGCCAAACGACCAAACACACCCCCAGCAGCCCATTATGGCCTATTTATCTAACTGGACATCTAATGGTAGTGCGCTTCTTTTCCACTTGGACACTGCGATGCTATCACAAAAGGCTTAGTTAGGACTTGGACTGTTTGACTGGGGCTATCTGAGGTGGTGCAGGTTAATAACTGAAATAGCTGTTAACTTCTGAAACAGATGAAAAGGAATTAGACTTGAATGGGTCTGGGAGAGGCTCCTATGTTTCAACACATCGCTCTGTGCTGAGAGATATCTGTAATCATGTCGTCAGTCATTCTCTGAAGGCCCATGTTCTGCACTCACTGGGTTCAAATGAATCTACATATGAAAGATGATAGTTCTTTAAAGGTTAAAAAGGATTATTGAATCATGTATATCATGTCAATGGAGAATCAAGAAAAATGATAATTACATTCCAATTAAAACAGGTATCTTACTAAAATAAACGTACTTGTATGGTCAAATCAGTGTCCATCCATCCTCCTCACATATTGTCACAACATCTTTATGCAAACCTACTGTTTTAATAGTAAAAATAAAAAGAGTCTATAACTATTCATTTTTTATTCAAACTCTTTAGATTCTTTAAAGGTCATTTGACAGGATGCGTCTTTAGGGTCACTATGTGTCACCAGGTCAACAGTGGATTAAGACATTTGAACATGGTGTATCATTAACATTTTGCAAGTGATTGACAAATTGGTTTATAACTCGTACATTTGCTCCAGGATATTCCCTTACAGTAGAAGTCATATCACTGTTGCAGCAGCTTGTTTGCAGCATGAGAAAATGCAGGTGAAGGGGTTTTCTAGAGAGAAATGCATATGGCTGAATGTACCAACCTGCACCAAAGTGTTAAAAAAAAGTGCAGTCAGAAGGAGAAATGCATACAATAAAGGTTTCTAAAATATATGTTTTGTTCTGATCACTGAGGTGATCACACCACTGCTCTGCAGTTGGAAGTAGATGTCTTTGGTTAAATCGGAAAATGAATATTACAGGTTCCACTCACAATTTTCAGTCATCATCATATTACTGTTTTACAACAAGTTAGATATACAGTGTTCAGCATAAATGAGTACACCCCACTACATTTGTTAGAAAACCTTTAGTTTCCTTTCAGAATCTACATTTTCTATGAGATACTATACTACAAAATACTCCCACAAATGTGAGATTTGTTAATTTGTACACACAAAAAAGTGATTTTCCTAACAAATTAATTCAAGCCCATGTTGCAAAAAGGAGTACAACCCAATTAGTCTTAGGAGAAAAGCCAAACTTAAGTATACAAAATTCTAATTAACAGGCATTCAACCACAGGCGAGTCTAATGATTCATTTAAGAGGTGTCCAGCAGACAGGTGACTATAAAAGGGCATTACTTAAGAAAGAAAAGCCCTTCCCATTTTGAGCTGTCAGCAATGGCTACATATGGAAAAACTGAGAAAGGAAATTTCTTTACACAAAAAAGGAGAGGGATATAAGAAGATCAGCAAAGCTTTACATATCAGTCAAAATACTTTAGCAAAACTGATCCAAAAATGTAATAAAGATGGAAGTGCAACCATCTTACAGAGACGACCAGGCTGTCCAAGGAAGATAACATTTTTACAGGAGTGTCTTCTGATGAGAAGGGTTGAAAAAAATTGCCATGCAAGTTGACTACCGTTAACTAAACCAGAAGAGAGCCGAACTGGAGTGACCGTTTCCCGTGACACCATATGGCGCACACTAGAGGGTGACACGGGAATCAATTGTCGCTCCAGTCCCATCCCGATCCAAAAAAAATACTCCCGTCAAGTCCCGATCACGTGACAGCCCCCCTCCCCCAAAATCTTGTCCCGAAAAAATCCAGAGAGAAAGACTCCCGTCCCGACCCGAATCCCGTAGATCAGTAATTTACCTCCTATGGCGCTCGCTCCCCCCGCCCCCCTTTAAACAATAGCCTAGCACAGTATCAAAGATAATCTATTTAGCTTTATCCCCCATCTTTAACCATATCCTGCATTCTCGTTGTTTGGCCACCTTACCACGTCATGAATGGACTCGATTCGTCTGACTACCAAACTATTAAGATACACGCATTTTCAGTTTATCCAGGTGGTGTAGCAACAACGTAGCAGTTTGAGTTTTGGTGCGTGCCGTGTAGTAGACCCAATGGAATTCAACTAAAGACAGCGATCTGTCAGATTCCATTTTGCAGCGGAGTTAATAACCACACACATTGCCACTGCATCGCCGTGTCATTTTTTTTAAAGCTAATTCCCTGATATCTGACAAGATAATTGTAAAAACCAAAAAAATAAAATCTAATTTCCGGTTTCCCACCCGATCCCGTGGATTATTTCCTGTCCCGTCCAAATCACGTTACCAACAGTGAAATTGACTCCCGCCCCACAGGAATCTTGCAGGAATCTCGTGACCCATGGGAATCCCAAAAAATTGTCACCCTATAGCACACACTGCAGAGGAATGACATGCATGGGTATCGTCCACGAAGGAAGCCTCTCCTAAAGCCCATGCACAAAAAAGCATGCCTAGAATTTGCTAGGGCCCATGCTGAAAAAGATGAAGACTACTGGGACTCCATACTCTGAAGTGATGAGACCAAGATCACTGTGTTTTGGAACTAATGGTTTAAAAACTGTATGGTGTCGTAAAGGTGAGGATTTCAAAGAAAAATGCATGATGCCTGGAGTGAAACATGGTGGTTGCAGTGTCCTAATGTGGGGCTGCATGAGTGCTGCTGGTGTTGGGGAGCTGCATTTCATTGATGGTATCATGAACTCAACAATGTACTGCTCTATACTGGAGGAGAAGATGCTGCCATCACTCTGTGCACTTTTCCAGCACGACAATGATCCAAGACGCAAATCTAAAGCTACTGTTGCATTTCTGAAGAAGAACAGGGCGAAGGTGATTGAATGGCCAAGTATGTCTCCTGATCTGAATTCAATCGAACACCTGTGGGGAATTCTGAATGAAGTTGAGAATCACTCTCCATCCAGCATCCAGGCCTATGTCACCAACTTGTTCATTCCATGCCTATAAGACTTGGTGGTGTCCTTACAAATCATGATGCTCATACAAAACACTAGATGTAGTAGTTTTTGTTGTGGGGTGTATTCATTTTTGCTTCAACCAATTTGATTAAAACAGAAGATTTTGTGATCTAAGTTAGATTATTAGCCTTTATTTAATGTTATGGAGTTAAATAAGGGTTTGACTCAGCCTTGTAAAAAGTTTGGAAATTGTTCTTTTGTTCATTAAGATACTGATTGAATTCATACTTTTTAAAGAGGGTGTACTCATTTATGTTGAGCACTGTATTTAGAATTTTTAGTGCAGCCTGAAAAATGTAAAACTTTGTGGAGAAGCTGACCAGAGGCTAAACTACTATAAATGCTGCTAGGTGGTATGTGTGAGATGAGTTCTTAGCTCTGGTACTAGATCAACTTAGCTTAAGATCAAAACACTAGGTACGAATTCATGGGTCTGTCTCACAAAGGCATTTGTTTTAACTGTTGAATCCACAGGAGAAATGTTATATCCAGATGATGTTTCAAGCTAAGTTGCATCATGATGTCATTTTGTTCTTTCAACCTCAGACAGGTCATGGGAGATCTGTAAAGAGTGTGTTTATAGCTTAATATCGATATACGTTTTGCACAGAACAGAGTCTAATTTATAAAGCTTGCTTAGGTAGAAAATTTGGTTGAAAACTGCATATGTCACTCTAGTCCAAGTTTGGGATGTATAAAAATAAAAAAATCCCCAAATAATTTGGCCAACTTCTAGAATATTAAAGACTTTGCTTGCATAAATTTTAAACATGGAGAACACTGGTAGCCCAGCCGGTAAAATGGTTAATTTAAACCACATTTTAACACTTGGAGAGCTTCCGACACACACACACACACAAACACAACCACCTTCAGCCCCAAACCCCATCTGTGAACTGAGAATTAAAATGAGAATTTGAATGAAAAATATGCTGCGTTTATTTGTGACCCTCAAATAATATTATGCATGGATAATACTTTTTAAAGTTAGATTTAAAACATACCATTTCTGTCAGTATATAAATTAATAGGAGTGCTGAAACTTATGACATTCTTCTGTAATTTTATTTTTAATTTAATTTATTTTATTTATTTTATTAGCTTTTCTTCCAATATTGTTGCTAAAGGAAGTAAAGATATTTCAAACTTTATATGTATTGTTCCCATTTGTTTTTATCGCTTGTGCTCCCCTTTTTTAATGTGAATCTTTCTACTCTTGTTGTCTTCTTGCACATTTTCTTATTGCTTAATATATTTGTTTCTTTAATTGTGAAGCATTTGGTTGCCTTTTTGCTAAATGCGGAAGACCCGTTTTACCCTGTAAAGCTATAAATAAATAAACTTTGATTGATTGAATAAAAGTTTTCTGTGCCTTCACAAGAAACCTTCAGTCTTTGTAGAAGAGCATTTTCTCCACCTCACAGGTCCATTGGTTGCCCATGAATGCCCCATATCAGCTGGCACATTTCTAGGAAAAGTTTGAGTTATAAAGCAGAAATTGCATTCAGCTCTACATAATCAAAGTTTGACAGATCTAACACATACTTGGTTTAAGTCATTTTTATTTATTTATTTTTTGCTGAGATTAAGTATGCTTATAATAAAGATTCTATTTATGAAATATCTTGTTTTTTAAAAGACGAGAGTCCTCTGAACTTTCTAACAAGAGACACCATCTCTGGGATAATACAATCATTGTGCAGCCTCTGATGAAGAATTTACTTCCTTTAAAGGTGCTACCATCTACCAAACTACCAGCGCTACCATCAAGTTATTGGGCGAGAGGCGGGATATACCCTGTACAAGTTGCTGGTCCATCGCAGGGCCATTGGTCCCTGAGTACTAAAGCTGTTTGGTAACAGCCTTAAGTCGTCCGTGCTATCTCCTTGTGTTATCTATGTGTGTTAAATCCTCTATGTGCTCCTTCCAATGTGCTTCCTCGTCACAGTCTCCTTGTGATCAGATCTCACTGTAACTCTTTTTTCTTCATCCACATCTGATAGCCTTCAAGCTCCTACATGATCTATGCTATGCTATTTTTCCTGGCATTCAGTCCAACTTCTATCAAGCAAGCCTCCCCTAATTTCATTCACAACATTACCCCCTGTGCAGAATATAATCTCACCTCTGGAATTCTTTCTCTGCAGGTCATCTCTCCTCCATTTCCTTGTGCAGTGTTCCCATTTCTGGGGCCCTTAATCATAAGCATCTTCACATTATCATTGTTATAGTATTAAAACTTTACAACTGAGTCCCTGTTGGTATTCTGCATGTGGCTTAAAAAACTTAATAGCATCATGACAAAAGGCCAAACATATTCCAGATTGAGTGAATTCTTCAGGAATATGCCTGCTTCTAATAACACACCATTTCTGTCAACTTAAACTCATTATTCCCCCTTTTCTTTTAAGAGCCCCCACTCCCTGCAATCTTCCAGATCATTGTTTCTATACTTCACAGCGATCACCTTCTTCTCTTTCAGCTTTCTAACTTCCTCATCCATCTACATCTTGCAGATTTTCCTTCATCTCCCTCTCTACCCCTTCTCCATGTCATTAAGTCCTCAGCCTGCCCAAGCACTAAAACATGTAAAAGAGCTTCCGTTTTGGGAGAGATTTGTTTGTGGCATTAATAGTCCTTAGTTTTCCACATGGTTTCCCATCAGCCAGAGACATTAGAAAGACAAGTGAGGTGCAACACATCTCGCCTCACATCTTCTGATCCTCTTATCTCTGCCTCATCTGTCACACCAAAGCAAAGGACTAAAAACAGAAAAAAGGAAAGATAAGAAGTAACAACTAAGCATAAAGAAAGCAAACATTGGTGAGCAGATGGGACGTCATGAAAAAATGAGAGCTTTCACAATTTTCATTGACAGAACACCTTTAAAGGTCCTATATCTTGCAAAACCAACTTTTTTCAGCTTTTAATGCTATTTCCTTTAAAAAGTAACACCAAAGACTTTTTGCTGTCCGCTCCCCCTACAGGTCAGAAGCGGAATTGTCCATTATCGCTGCCGTATATATAATTAAGCCTACCGTCGCGTCATATTGACGTTATTTGTTTGGAGCCTATCCTGGACCGGCTTTGTAGGTATGTACGATGTCCAGTGACAAGGAATTTGCTTCCTTGCTTATCTTGCTATTTATTTTTGTGTGAAACTGACATACTTTTGAAACAGTCTACAATTAGCCAGATAGGTTTACACAAGGATGAAGAAAAAATATGTATAGCCTAACAGTTTAGTATGTAATATCCATTTGCATTGTCTGTGAAAATATTAAGAATGTTATTGTCATTAGGCAGTATGGGATACATTTCCATAGTTATGCAGATGATACACAGCTATATCTATCCATAAAACCTGATGAATCCAATCAGTTAGGTAGACTACAGGCATGTCTGGAAGACATAAAAATGTGGATGACTCTAAACTTCTTGCTTTTGAATTCTGATAAAACAGATGTTGTCGTCTTTGGACCAGAATCTCTGAAAAAGAAATTACTTAGTCAACCCCTTCACCTAGACGGCATTAAATTAGCCTCCAGTAATAAAGCAAAGAGCCTCTGTGTTACTTTTGACCACGATATGTCATTTAGATCTCACATTAAAGAAGTCTCTAGGATTTCCTTTTTTCACCTTAGGAATATTGCAAAAATTAGAATCTCCTGTCTAGGAGTGATGCTGAAAAACTAGTCCATGCCTTTGGTTAGGGTTAGGGTTACTTCAAGGCTGGATTACTGTAACTCTTTATTATCAGGTAGTCCACAGAAAACAATTACAAGTCTTCAGTTAGTTCAAAATGCTGCTGCAATTGTTCTAATGAATAAAAGAAGAAGATATTACATTTCCCCTGTTTTAGCTTCTCTTCACTGGCTCCCAGTAAAATCTAGAATAGAATTCAAGATCCTCCTTCTGACATATAAAGCCCTTAATAATCTAGCTCCATCATAGATAAGAGAGCTGATTGCTCCATATGTTCCTAACAGAGCCCTTCACTCTCAGACTGCAGGTTTACTGGTAGTTCCTAGGATTTCTAAAAGTAGAATGGGTGGCAGATCTTTCAGTTATCAGGCTCCCCTCCTATGGAACCAGCTTCCAGGGTTGGTTCGTGAAGCAGACAATTTGTCTATCTTTAAAACTAGGCTTAAAACCTTCCTCTTTGACAAAGTTAGAGTTACAGTTAGAGATATGTTAATAGGTAGTTAGAGACAGGTTAGACAGGTAGCTAGGAAGAGACAGGTTAATGTTAGTAGCTAGGTAGAGTGTCAAAAGCTAGGAAGGGATAGGAAGAGGTAGAGTAGCTAGGTAGAGATAGGTTAATGTAAGCCAAGTAGAGAGTGTTAGTAGCTAGGTCTCCTAGTAGCTAGGAGACAGGTTAATGTTAGTAGCTATGCTGCTTTAGACTAGGCTGTTGGAGGACATTATTAGAGTCAGTTCCTACTTTCTCTCCTACTTCTCCCCAACTGCATGATGCGCTGTCAAAAGCGCTAACCTGTTTTCTATTAGTCTCTTCTTAGTCTCTTTCTAGGTGCTTCTGACCCGCCCTGCTTGACGACCCTGACTAAGATGGCGTTCCAGTGGAGGAACGTTCTCCACATCCTGCTACCAACTTCTACTTCTGCATCAGTTCTGTTGCTCTTTCTGTGTCTCTGCTGCCTTCTCCAATCCCCAGACGTTCTTGGCAGAATACCGCTTATGCTGAGGCTGGTTCTGCTGGAGGTTTCTTCGTGTAAAAAAGGGAGTTTTTCCTCTCCACTGTCGCTTCATGCTTGCTCAGTGTGAGGGATTGCTGAGAAGTCACGACACAATCTTCTATGGTTCTCTAATTCCTAAATTAAACATTGTATTGTAATAACTTTTCTTGTAAAGTGCCTTGAGATGACATCTGTTGTGAAATAGCGCTAAAGAAATAAACTGAATTGAATTGAATTATAAAAAAGTTTCAGAGACCGTTTTAATGGCTGCATTGTTACAATATTATTGGAACAGTTGGCTAAATCTGCACCGTTATGTTCCATGTTACTTTTTTGTGTGTGTGTGTGTGTTACTAAAGTTCTAAATTACGATTCATGCATTCAAGTATTTTACCCTCATACAGTTACCGTAATAAGTTCATAATTTATTTCAGGATTCCTCTCCTTCCTCAATGTATCGTACACAGATCTATGCACATTGTTGGTGTGAAAAAAAGATTATTACTTACAAGTCCAGAAGCAACAAAGCCAAGCGACTGTGGTGGCAGCAAACACTTGAGTGAGAATTCCTTTAAAGTTTGGAAGTTTTATTACAGTTCAGATTGATTAATTAAGAGGACAGCTTCCCATCATAGAAAATGCAGAATAATGACCTGTCACAATTTTACAACAAGCTTATATTATTTCTTGTAACCTTGCGTCTATCTATTCTACTGATAAAGTACAACTCTCAGGGTAAGAGTAACAGACTTGACGTGCCTTTCTCTTTGATTAGACAGCTGTGATTTTTGTAGACCTTTAAAGATGCCCAGCCCGAAGAGCCATCTCCATGGTAACGCAGGATGTGGACTATCATTATCAAAACACTCTGACAATGACCTAGGTAAAAGCGTCACTCAGTAAGACCAACTTGCAAATTAAGACTACACAGTACAGATAAATCATAACACTAAATTTTTCCATCACATGACCGTCAGCATCTTGTAGCTTCCCTCAACTCTCGCCAATGAGTGAAAGCCAGTCCAATGTTCGCTCTAGTTCGCGCTCTTTCTCTATCATGGTCCCGTTTTCTTTTCTTCGCCTCCTCCGACATACTCTTCCTTTTCTTTGCAGGCTCTGTCATGATAAGAATTCAATTCAATTCAATTCAGTTTAATTATATAGCGCCGTTTCACAACAGATGTCATCTCAAGGCACTTTACAAAAAGAGTTATTACAATACAATGTTTAATTTAGGAATTAGAGAACCATAGAAGATTGTGTCGTGACTTCTCAGCAATCCCTCACACTGAGCAAGCATGAAGCCACAGTGGAGAGGAAAAACTCCCTTTTTACACGAAGAAACCTCCAGCAGAACGAGGCTCAGCACAAGCGGTAATCTGCCGAGACCGTCTGTGGTTTGGAGAAGGCAGCAGAGACACAGAACAGAGACACAGAACAGAGACACAGAAAGAACAACAGAACTGATGCAGAAGTTTGTTGCAGGACGTGGAGAACTTTCCGTCACTGCAATGCCATCTTAGTCAGGGTCGTCAAGCAGGGCGGGTCAGGAGCACCTACTGTAGGAAGAGACTAAAAGAAAACAGGTTAGTGCTTTTGACAGCACATCATGCAGTTGGGGAGAAGTAGGAGAGAAAGTAGGAACAGACCCTAATAATGTCCTCCAACAGCCTAGCCTAAAGCAGCATAGCTACTAACATTAACCCGTCTCCTAGCTACTAGGAGACCTAGCTACTAACAATCTCTACCCAGCTTACATTAATCTATCTCTACCTAGCTACTCTACCTCTTCCTATCCCTTCCTAGCTTTTGACACTCTACCTGACTACTAACATTAACCTGTCTCTTCCTAGCTACCTGTCTAACCTGTCTCTAACTGCCTATTAACATATCTCTAACTGTAAGCTTTGTCAAAGAGGAAAGTTTTAAGCCTAGTTTTAAAGATAGACAAATTGTCTGCTTCACGAACCAACCCTGGGAGCGGGTTCCATAGGTTCGGCTGCATTAAAGCAGTTTAAGCGTATATTAGGTTCAACCATTTTTTATGTTGCCTCATTAACTTGGGAGGAAGCAAGCATATTGGGAAGGTTCCCAATTATCTTATTTTTTATAGAGTCTATTTTATTTATAAAGAATTGCATGAAGTCATCACTACTAAGAGCTTGGGGAATGGTTGGCTCGATAGAGCTATGATCCTGTGTGAGTTTAGCAACTGTATTAAAAATTAAACTAGGATTATTTTTATTCTCCTCGATTAAAGATGAATAATATGCTGTTCTAGCTGTTCAAGCTACCTGCTGCTAGGTATCTTCCATTTATATGTACCTGCCGAGTATGCTCCACCCAGAGAGCCTTGCAGGATGCTCCACCGACTGTATTTTGTGAAGCCGTAAGTCGCATTTGTTGTCACATTTGAACTACAAAACCGTTACCCGACGACCGCAACTTACATAGTGCGATAACGGCCGATAGAGGGCCTCAAAGCGAATGCTGAAGACCCGTTTTACCCTGTTATGAGTTGATGAACTTCTGAAACGAGTTCGGGAACATTATTTTAAGGTAAAACAAATTATATGGTGTTCTTGGCCTAATTCACACATTTCTCACTAACCCTCATGAATCCTGCTCTTTGAGCAGCTACTCTGCCCTCTCAGGAAGTGCAAGATCTTGATATATCATATTATATATCAGGCGGGTGGTTATATTAGAAATATAACCACCCGCCTTCTGTAGATTATGAATGGGTACTGGTCCTAAATGTTGAAATATATAGATTAAATAGATTAGATCACATTAGGTTTAGGAACAGGTTCTCAAATATTAGCATTAAGACAATAGTGAAGTTAGGGTTAGGTAATGCTTTTGGAATGTTAGGATTACAAACTGACTCAGGTTAGAGTTAGGCAATGATTCTTGGATGTAAGGATTAGTAATAAATTCACAAGGCTAGTCAATCAGAGATGAAAAAGGCGCAACCTTGCCCCTCACCTGCGGAGTAAACATACACACACTTTTTTTCAAAGTTGTGAGCGGCAAGAGGCAGAATGGAATCATTTTTGCTCCGAAGTTCTGAAGAAGGGGGCTGCTTTCTAACCTAAACTGCAAAAGCACAGCACCACTGTCTTACATTATTTTACCTTCAGATAATGTGTTGGTGAAAATGCACCTTTGGCTGCATGAGGTTCAGGACTTTATTGAACCTTCACAAAGAAGAGCCCAATTGCAAAAAAATGGCTAGAATTTCCATCTGAGATTCCGCAACCAGCTATAACATGTATGACTGTGCGCATGACTTCACTGATGGCAGTTTTACGAACCTTGGCCAGTACCAAGTGGTTTGTCCAAGAGATTAACCTCTGTAACCGGTGCAATTCCCACAATGAAAACACTTGATGGAGATGCCATAGCAGTAAGTAAATCAAAATGCTAGCCTAATGGTAAGGATTATGTCTGTTAGCCATTTCTGAAGCTGTCTTGCTCAACTTATGACTGCATTGTGAAGTAACTTAAATTACTTTCTGCTGGAATAATTATATCTCTACTGCTGCTAATGTTGCATCTCAGAATTCTTGCATCTCAGAATTTCTTCAGTTCGAAGAAAAAGGATTTAGGTTTTGTGGGAGAGGTAGGATTTTAGTGAAACCAAGCGTCTTATTTTGGGGTTGAAAAATAACTTCTGAATATAAGTTGTGTTTCATGACAAATGAATACTACACAACTCCAAAGATAAAATTTTATTACATATGTGCCTATCCCAGACACTGAAAGGTATAAAATAGCATGATACAGCTCTTTTAAGACTACTTGTGTATTTTTATTGAGAAAAAAAATATTTCTCCTATACTTGTATTACTGTTTAGTTTGAGCAACTAATTCTAACTATAATGTCCATATCAGTACATAGTACCCCATACCTATTGGGATTTTATGTGACAGACCAGCACTATAGTGCATAACTGTGCATTTGAGAGAAAATAAGGGTTTAATTCAATGTTTACAAATACAACTGAAAAGTTTATTCACCCTCTATTAATTATATACCTTTAAATAAAACCCAGTGCAGTTAGTTTCCTTCAGAAGCTGCTTTCGTGTGACATGGCAGTAGAGATGGTTCCCACATGCAGAGGCTACAGTGTTCAAAGTGGCTTTCTTGGGTTCGATTCACAACCTCCGAACCTCTGCAACCTGTCTTCCCTCCTTCTTCCTCCCATACTGTCCGTCAAGCAACTGTCATAATGAAGTTAAAGGACCCAGAAATAGACATTTTTTTAAAGTAAAAAAGAATAATAATAATAATAATGCTAACAGTCCATACAAGCAACGTAGAACAAGGCCAGGGGACACTGTGAAAACACAGCAAGAGAAATTTGAATTACATTCATTAATTGCCTTAGTCTGACTGAACTGGACTTTTGAAATGCATGAATACATCTAATTAAACTGAACTGGACTTTGAGAAATCAGACTAAAGCCTGCCGCACACAAGAGCAATCTGCTGAGCTAACAGACCTTCGAGGCCGTTTGCTCACCAGATAGCTCACTGTGTGCGCATAGTTTTAGTGAGTTTTCTACCTCATGAGGCGGTGAGGTGAAAATCAACCAGGTTTGATATTTCTCACCTCGCGAGGTGAGAAACTCACTGTGTGTGCTCTCTGTGAGCTGTCTGCTGAGCCCAAAAATTCAAGCGACCAAACGTGGTCTCTGAACGCATGATTCCAAGATGGCAGCCCCCTTCCCTTACCTCAGAAAAATTAATGAAACAGTGAGACCGATATGGATATGGAGGAAATGCTCTTACTCATTTTGTTAATGAAGCGCCGTCGCATCATATAAACAGGTATAGTCTGGTGAAATTTCCACGAGCCTTTATCTGATTAAATGTAATCCTCTCAATGGGCTTGGCAGCCCATTGTGCTACTTTTTTATATTGATTAATGCCAAATTTGTCCTCAAAGAAATTTGATAAAGAAAAGCCATTAACAACATTTTTAAGCAAGGGGTCAGTTTGTTTTTAAAATTGCTGGGAATGATAATTATAAACTTGAATGCGGTTTGAGGATTGCTGGGGAAAGTTATAAAATATTTATTTACCCTCTAAGTATTCATCTGCTTCATGTTTCATTACAATATGCACTGCAGAGTATAAACGTGGTGAAAATCACATCTTTTTTAAATCAATACAAGTATACATATATAGGATCACTGAGGAACTCAGAGGACTTGAGGTGTGTACCATACATCTTAACCACTCAGGCGACGAGGATCTTGCTGCCAATTCCTAATATTCTCTACCATTGATGAACACAAGGAGTTGCACCTGGCAGGTGCAGTAGACAGGTCCACCTCCAGTTTGATGTACAGCTCCTCTCCTGGGCATCTAGTGGAGCCTTTGAGAATGAGGTAGAAAACAGGAAGCAGGCAAACATATACAGACAAACACCAAAAACTTCTAAGAAAAACCATGAAGAGACACGGAAGACTTGGACTCTGAAGACTCTGAGGTCTTGGACCCTGGAGACTCTAAAGTATTTATACTCCTCAACCACGTCCACTTTTTCTCCCTTGATGGAAACAGTTTGATTTATTGTTACCCGTGAAATCTATAATAATCACTTAATTCCTTCACATTCAAGATAAGTCGATTATTTCCACATCATGCCACAAAGTGGTCCACCAGCTCTGTATTCAGCTTCTTGTCCATTTCTGATTCACCTGACAACTGCAGAGTCATCTGAGTATTTCTTCAGATGACAGGTCTCTGAATTACACTTGAAATCTGTAGTGTACAGAATGAATAACAATGGTGAGAGCATGGTCCCCTGTATTGTTCCTGTGCTGCTGACCAGCTGATTTGACACACAATACTTCAGTCTAAAAAACTGTGGATTGTTTGTCAGTCAGTTATTAATCCAGCCGATTGTTAAGGGCTCCATCTGTGTGTTCACGAGTTTCTGACAAAGCAAATCAGGCTGAATGGTGTTAAAATCACTGGAGAAATCAAAGAATATGATTATTACAGTGCTGCTCACTTTGTTCAGATAACAGTGGGTTGGTTGAAACAGGTGGATGATGGCATCTTCAACTCCAATTCCACAACAATAAGCAAACTGGAGGGGGTTCCTAATTGGTCTTACCTGCTTACTCAGGTGGGCCAACAGGAGTCTTTCCAGGATGTTAATGATTTGGGATGTCTAGGCAACAGGTCATTGATGACTTAATTTTTTTGGTACTGGGACAAGGCAGAATGTCTCCACAACACTGGAATATTTTTCTCTATCTGGAACCTAATTCTCTATCTCCCTCCCTGAAGGCATTTTTTTCTTGTTTACCAGTTCCATTAGTGATCTGTTTTTTTTTTTAGGGAAGCATCTTAATGTTGTGGTGGGGATGTTGTTGTCTGCACTGATGACTGACAGTCATGGCATTGATGTCCTCTCCATGTGCTTGGCAAAGAGTCATCCAGTTTCTGGTCTCAAAACAACCCCACATGTCTTCTTTGGCTTCTTGTGACCATTTTCCCACAGTTCTCTTTGTTCCATCTCTCTATGGTTCAGTGACCAATCCCCCATTAAGTTCTAGGCAGTTTTCTTATCTTTCTTAAGATCATGTGTACCCTACGTGGTGAGCTCTTTCATTGAGCCTCCAAATGCTTTATTTACTGTTATTTCAACTGTTGACTTTATGTTTTCTCTCAATGTTTTTTTTTTTTCTCCATAGAGGCTACAACTGGTCTGGCTTTCTGCTTGGCTGTGATGCCTTGTTGGAGGAGAGTATTGGCTGGGATGATGTTCCCAGTAACTAATGGTTCTGTCTGTTACTTTAACATAGAAAGTATTCATATACTTCCCTCCATTTCTTTTGTGTCTCTGCTTTTTCCTCTCAAACCCCCAGTCGGTTGTGGCAGATGGCCACTTGTAGTGAGACAGGTTTTGATTCTGCTGGAGGTTTCTTACTGTTAAAGTGTTTTGGTTTTTTCCTCTGCAATGTAGCTACATCCCTGCTCATTATAAGGGATTGTTTTGAAGTCAATGACACAACGCAGGCGACTGTATACTGTTGCTACATCCAGGAGGAATGAATACTGCAAGCGAGTCAGTGTGTTTACATGCACATCTAAATCAACCCTTAAAGTAATTGAACTAAGAGCTTGCCCCCTGTTGAGAGCCGTGTCCCAGTTTACATGTCTCTCAGAAAATCTAATTATTAAATGAAGTACAACTCCATAACGATAGATGGCGACATGTGCCCCTTCGTGTAAGGCCTTCTACTGCTTAGCCTGAAGAAGCAAACAGGCAGTAAACCAAGGTTGGCGGGAGTGAAGCAGGATATCCATAATCCCAATGCATCGTCTCTTCATCTGTCCAAAATGCACTGATCAACCACTTACGTTTGTCTATTCTTCTTATACTATTAATGCGTTGTTTAGTTTCACTTCTCTAACTCCTCACTTCCCGAAGAGATGTACGAGTATGGGCGATGGTGGGTGGTTGGTTGCAGATAAATGTGATTCCTAATTACATTATCTGGTTAAAATAGTTGTATTTGTTAAACTCCAGTTTTGGTCGATTCAAGTTGGACTAAGGTATATCATTCCATTTCAAAATTATGATTTCAGTCGGATTTAGGTAAGGTTTCTCCTGCTGCATGTAAACTCACTGAACAACTCAATCTAATGCAGTTCCTTTGATAGAAAACCGAATCAGAACTGAAATACCTTGTAAAGTGCATTGAGATTACATGTTTTCGAATTGGTGCTATATTGACAAACTGAATTGAATTGAGTTGAGACATACCCCCAAAAGACATGCATCTCTTACCACAGTGAAAGGTGGCTCTAATAGTACTAACTTAGGGTGGGCTAAATATTACTGCATGGAAAGCTTTTCAGATTTCCCTTTCTGTATATACAAAATACATCTATCTTCCTCTTCACAAATATGAACCACTTTGAGTCTGTTTGTCATACCTGACAAGATAAGCTAAAGTTTGAGGCTGAAATTGGAGGGAGTTCAAGGCTTCTGAATTTTTTGCAAGGCAACATGTGTGATATCCAGACATTAAATTACAACTGAAACAAAATGCTTTGAACTCTATGAACAAAAGGCTTGAGGGAGAGTTAACTAGAAGCATACACTTAAGGAGGAGGGAAGGCTTTCCTAGAATTCTTTTAACATGTCCTCCTAGCCCTCTCCATCATCCTTTCTTCCCTCTCACTTCTCACTGTGCCATCACTTGGTTCTGTCACCTACAGCTGACCTGTCTTTCTGTAATTAATCCAACCAGAGTGCGAACATTTTCAGGTCAGTTCCTCCCTCTTTCTTTTCTTCTTCTCCATCCCCTCTCCTCCTCTGTCACCCCCACTCCCCCATTTGAGTTAATCACAGTTGTTCGAGGCAAAAAGCAGACGTTAACGGCTTGGTGCGTCAGGAATGGTCCTGCGCTTCCCGCCGCTAATCGGACCGTTACAACTGAGAAGCTTTGCATTATGCAAATCACTGGCCGGGAACAGGTGACATTTGTAGGGGAGCAGGGCGACAGGGCGATGGAGTCTGGCTGATTTAGACATTAGTCCCTGTCACAACGCAACACACAGACAGACACACGCACACTCACACACACACACACATGCTCCTCATTTGCATATGGGCACAACGCACACGCTTTCATACAAAAACACAAAAGAACAGTAACATCCGGTTACAAATGCTCTTCAGAAATAGCCAGTCACTTTGATCTGAACCAACAATTAGCAAACTCTGCTTTTATAAATAATCCTTTTGTTAGTTTTTACTGCAGCAATCTGGTATTCTCATGGTTCCAGCAAAGAAGGACTTCTTCAGCTAAAAACCTCAGATGCAGACCTGAAATGACAGGGTGATAGTATTTAAACTCTTAACAATCTAACAAATAATAAAAAGTAATATTTGGGCAAAGCTGGTAAATTAATACAGACACAAGTATCCATGCGTTATTCTCTTCAGCTCTTTTGTCGAATCAAATTCAGACTTGTGTCAATCGACTGAAACAAGTTGTTTGAATTTCTTACCTTAGGATTATTATCAGGTATGTCTTTGGGCAAGACACTTCATCTACCGCCTACTGTTGTTGGGAAGAGGGGCTGATGGCACTATGTGGCAGCCTCGTCTTTGTCAGTCTGCCCCAGGACAAAAAATTACCACCACGAGGTGTTTAGAGGCGTGCAGGATGAAAGTATAACATTTCCTTTGAACAATTATATTTGAATTAAAATGTAATAAAATGTACGTTTTGACAGGCACGACAATGTGATTATGTTTACCTTTACCAGCCAGTAGCATCTGCGGGGTGCAGGTTGACAGATACGGTCTCTATGTTCCAACAATATGGTCGAGCAAGCTGGGCTGGCACTGGAAAAATAGAGTCAGCAACTCAAGAAGCTGCCTCAGAGTCCTGAAGATATTGTTTCCATCTAAGGAGAGGAGTTACAAGAGAAGAGCAGAAACGAGTAAATTTAGGTGAAGGCTACAGTAGATGGACCCCCATAAAAAAATTCCACGGCATCAAACACACGCGGAAACGGAAACATTCTTCCTGGATCGGTAAGCTAACTTACTTGCTAACTTGGCTAAAGTTCAGTCAGTTAAACTCCTCTATGATGCATCCCTCACCGGACACAGTTCAAGTCAATTCAATTCAGTTTATTTATATAGCGCCATTTCACAACAGATGTCATCTCAAGGCACTTTACAAGAAGAGTTATTATAATACAATGTTTAATGTAGAAATTAGACAATCACAGAAGATTGCGTCCTGACTTCTCAGCAATCCCTCACACTGAGCAAGCATGAAGCAACAGTTCAGGCTGGTCACTGGTTGTATCAGCAGCGAACCAGGCAGCCCAATGATTTTTCTATTGTTGCAACTACAACCTAGACATACTGGATGTCGCTATTGTGTTTATTTTCCATATCCAACCTTTAATAGCTTATTCTCTGTTAAAGTTGTCCTAGAATTCACAAGCACGTTTACCTTTTTAATGTTAAATGTAGGCGCTTTAGGTGTGTAATGGAACATACCAAAAAGTAAGTGCTGTTTCCAAATGGCTCAGCTATGCACATTTTTTATAACTGAGAAAACAGTTATAATTTATAACTGAGAAATTGTCTAGTCTGGGTAATGCTGCGATAACACATCATAGAAGTTATATACACATCCTCTTAAATTTGCATATTCCAACCCACTTCAATGTTGACAACATATAACTGTTGGTGGAGGCAATGCACCACATATTACAAAAACCCCTGCCTGAGCTACTGCTAAAATCCTTGTTGGGTGAGAGAAAAGTAAAAAAGAATAATTCCAAAGCATTCTCTGGATGCAAAGAGTTTCTAGTTTGATGTAGTATTATAGTATAAAATGGCCCATCAGGTTGTAGCTCATTAAATATCTAATTTCTGGCCAAGTGGACAGGAAAAAGTCTTCCTATTGTAGGCCTTTCTTTTGGTGTTGTATTTGGCCATTTATCAGTGCTCCTGTGCCATTTCCCCCCCCAAAAAAAGTTTCCCATGCTACCTAAAGGCTCAAATAACAGATTCCAATTGTCAAAAAAAAACCAAAAAAAAAATCTAGAACACCTTTATTAGTTCAAACACCAAATATACCATAGTATGAATTATTACTCGGGTGCCTTGTAATCATCAGCCGGTAACATTCCAGCTAGGTAGGTTTTAGCTTCTTGAGCACATTCTCTTTGAAATATTATATATATAAATATATATGTTCCAGTTTGTTCATGTCAATTATAAATCTTCTTCACACTCAAGGGTTACTTGTGGAGTACCACAGGGTTCTGTGCGTGGACCGATTCTCTTTACTATATACATGCTTCCAATTGGTAAAATAATTAGACAACATGGTATGAATTTCCACAGTTATGCTGATGATACACAATTATATTTATCCATAAAACCTGATAAAACCAATCAGTTAGGTGGTCCAAAATGCTGCAGCAAGAGTTCTGATGAATATTAAAAGAGTTCTGATGAATATTAAAAAGAGAGATCACATTTCTCCTGCTTTGGCTTCGCTCCATTGGCTCCCTGTTAAATCCAGAATAGAGTTTAAGATCCTCCTTGCGTATAAAGCCCTTAATAATCAAACTCTATCGTACATCAGAGATCTGAGTGTTCCATATGTTCCTAACAGAGCACTTTGTTCTCAGAATGCAGGTCTACTGGTAGTTCCTGGGATTTCAAAAAGTAGAATAGGAGGCAGATCTTTTAGTTATCAGGCTCCTCTCCTGTTGAACCAGCTCCCAGTTTTAGTTCGTGAGGCAGATACTACTTTTTAAGACTAGGCTAAAAACCTTCGTTTTTGACAAAGCTTATAGTTATATATATATATATATATATATATATATAGACACTAGACCTTATAATCCCTCTCCGATTTCTAACAGTAATGTATTAATTTACCAGAATACAATGATTAGAGAATTGAACAAAGGTTGAATCATGAATCAGGACAGAAAAAGATTTACACCAGGTTTTAAGGCTAGAAAGTGATGGACAAAGATAATGCCAGAGTATTCGGAAGAGCAGGCCTTTATCTACTCCAGTTATATCACTTACCAATAATATTATCTCTCTAATACATAGATTCTGGAGAGGGTGCAGTGCTATGATTAAAGAGAGATGCATAAGCATTACAATACTTACCCACTTACCTCCTTCTTTCCTCCTGGATTTCCAGGCAGGGAGTAGAGGGAGATGGAGTGTTCAGCCCGATCTGGCGAGGGGAGGATGCAGCCCGGTCCGGCAGCCCTCCTCAACTCCATCTCCCTCACACCATACATTGCTAATAGACTTAAGAATTAGGAAAAAAAAGATATCCTTTTTCACACTCAACTGACCCTAACACACCTTCTACTTTTCTTTTCTACTACTCTCCAGATATATTTCTCCTAATGTTAATGCAATTGTTAACCCAGTTTTTTCTCAGTGTTTTTCTCCCCATATAAGCTCTACCCGGTCTGGTACCCTGCTCAGCTATAATGCCCCCTGCTGGATGGGGAGCGTTGGTCCAGATGATGCTCAAAGTCACAGAGAATCCTCCATGCTTTCTCTTCTCTGTCTACTCAGAACCCCAGACGGTCGTGCCAGATGACCGCTTGTACTGAGCCAGGTTCTGCCGGAGGTTTCTTCCTGTTAAAGGGGAGTTTTTCCTCTCCTCTGTCGCTACATGCTTGCTCAGTATGAGGGATTGCTGAGGGATTGCTGTGGTTGGAGTCTGCATGATCCGGGCACAACCTCACGCCGATAACTCATCGCAATCTGCTGGGATTCCTTACATAGAAAACGTTTAACTGATTGGAATGTTTGTATAATTGTATTGAGATTATTTTTGTTGTGAACTGGCGATATATAAAAATAAAAGTGAATTGAATGGAATATATATATATATATATATATATATATATATATATATATATGGGTATTGTGAGCCATAGTAGTTAGTGCAGGAACCCAATGTATGGAGGAATCAATCCTTGCAGCGGTTGTCCCAGGTTCGACTCACGTCGACGTGGACTGTTGCTGCATATCCTCCCCCACTCCTCCCCTTTCAAAAAATTCTGTTAAATGACATATGTGCTGTGAACAAAATCTGTGAATAGGCAGATTATCTAGATAAAATTCAAAGAATGCTAAACTGCAAATAGCCATGGGTCCACTGTGCTGTATTAATTCAATTAAATTCACTTTATTTATATAGTACCAATTCACAACAGATGTCATCTCAGGACACTTTACAGGAAAAGTAATTTTAGTTATTAATAATGTAGTTATTATTTATTTAGTTATTATTTCCTATTTCTTTTTGATAAACACTGGGACTTCTGTAGTCTTTCTCTGATTAGTGATCAAGCCTTTCCTGTAACTTACAACTAGTCTGCTCAGTGTCTCTGGCCGTTTTCACATGTGTGGCCGTGCCAGAATACGGCCAGAGAAAATGCTAATTTTTTCTGTTCAGATGGCACGTATTTGACCAGTACTGGAATCCAGTGTTTTACTACAATTAAACAGCAGGTGGCGGTATGCAAATAAGTCTGTAGTTCTCCAACAAACAAGCAAGTGAAAAGTACCAATGTCCTAAACCGAGCGACAGCCTAGAATGTAAATAAACTGGTCAACGGGTCAACTGCTACCTGAACCAATCTACAGGGTAGGTGTTGTAGTTAACCCGACATTTTGTAACCTCCTGTGTTGCTGTGGGATGCTTGAATCGCGTTGTTTTGGTATTTTTATGGTCGCTAGGTGATTCTGTAATTTCGGCTGGCGGTGTCGTCATTTCCGCATGGAGCGCGTCTATTGTCTTGCATACGGCCAGAGTACGGGTTGTGTTCACATGATCCGTGAGCCTGTACTCGGATACCGTATTTAGTCAAAATCCACTTATTTTGTACCATGTGAACACAGACTGGACCGTGCCAGGATACGGCCAGAGAGACTTGCCTTGGAGGTAGTATCGGAGTCCAGGTACAAGCGGCCACGGATCATGTGACACACAACCCGTACTCTGGCTGTACTCAAGACAATAGACTTGCTCCACGTGGAAATGACGACACCCCCGGCTGAAATTACAGAATCACCTCGCGAACATAAAAATACCAAAACAACGCGATTCAAGCATCCCACAGCAACCCAGCAGATTACAAAACGGCGGCTTTACTACAACACTCACCCTGTAGATGGCTTCAGGTAGCAGTTGACCAGTAGACCAGTTTGTTTACATTCTAGGCTGTCGCTCGTTTTATGACGTCGGTACTTCTCATTCCCTTGTTTGTTGGATAACTACAGACTTATTTGTATACCGCTACCTGCTGTTTAGGTATAGTAAAACACTGGATTCCAGTACAGGTCAAATACGTGCCATCTGAACAGAAAAAAATTGCATTTTCTCTGGCCTTATTCTGGCATGGCCACACATGTAAAAACGGCCTAAGTCACTTTACTGCAGTCTTTCTGTCGGTCTCCCACCACACACGCACTGTGTAACATTTAGAAATTCTGTCATCTTAAACACACTTCTATCTGTATTCATGGAGCGTAGGCTGTAATAAGAGGCCATTATGAATGCTAACCAGATCTTTTAACCAATGACTAACTGACATTCCGACATATACAACCAATGAGCTGTGAGAATTCTGCTGGCTCGCACACATACAGGGTGACAGGGTATAATAATACATGCATACCAATCTAAGCTTTGTCTGGCTGAGCGCTCCTCGATTTAACACATAACTATAATCAGTTCATCAGAGGGAGGAGAATAAAACTCAGTGAATATGCAGGAGAGGAGGGAACAGCGGTGGAGGAGGAGGCTCAAATTAAGGAATGAAGAAGGGAGGAGAAAAGAGAAATGGATGGTAGTGAAAGCAGTTATGTTAATATTGAAGTAAACAAAGTTTTAGATCTAAAGTTTTTTTTGCTCTGAATAAAATAATAAAGATGGACTTTCAATGATTTTAATGTCCAAAAACACACCTGACATTAGTGCACTTAGGGTGTGTTGCAGTAACATACTTAGATTAGGTAAAAAAAAATAATAGTTGTAATAAACATGATTTCACTGGTTGTCACTGATTTCAGACAAATGCAGTTGGGATGCTGTTTATTTTGGGGGTGATCCAAATCACCGTTTGGGGTCGGGGTGGGTTAGGGGCATATCCTAATGAATTTTTTTACCATTTGTTTGTATTTTATATAAAAACTCATGATATACATAAATATCAATCAATCAAACTTTATTTATAAAGCGCTTTTCAAACAAAGTTACTCAAAGTGCTTTACAGATTTAAAATAACCCCACTACCCCCCCTTCAAAAATAAAATCATCAACGCAAATACAACCCCCTCCCAACCCATCAGCCATACTCACACACACACTTAAAAGCTACAAAAAGCGGGCTGAGTACAGATGAGCCAGGAAACGCCATCATGGAGCCATCTGCATCGGCAGCAGCAGATCAACAGCAGCAGCCAAGGCTCCGACCCAGGGCGCCCAGAGGAGGGAGGGCTGGTACCCCCACCTCCACCCAAGCGCTACCTTGGGGGCACCCAGGCAGCCACAGCCGACCACCGCCCCGATGCAGGGGGCCCCCAGAGAGGAAACACTGGGAGGAAGATTAAAATAAGTTAAAATATAAAGTTTATAAAATATAAAGTGTATAAGGTATAAAACAGTAAGTGTAAAACAATGAAAAGATAGATCAAGATTAAAATGTTAGGCAGATTAATAAATAAACAGTTTAAAAATTAAATCAGGTAAAACATGCTGAGCGGTTAAAAATATATTAATAAATAATAATTAGTTAAAGGCTAAGCTAAAAAGGTGAGTCTTGAGCCTGCTCTTAAAAATATGAACGTTCTCTGCGGCCCTGAGATCCTCTGGCAGCCTGTTCCAGAGGTGAGGGCCATGATATTGGAAAGACGCCTCACCATGAGTCCGTGTACTGACTTTGGGGATGACAAGGGAACGGCTGCCAGAGGAGTGCAGAGACCGCGAGGGTTCATACAGTAAAAGCATTTCTGACAGATAAGAAGGCTGAAGACCATTAAGACACTTAAAAACCATTAAAAGATCCTTAAAATCAATCCTAAAACATACGGGGAGCCAATGCAGTGATTCTAAGACCGGTGTAATGTGCTCCCGCCTCCTGGTCTTCAGAGAGAGAATGGGGCGGATTCTGGCGATGTTCTTGGGGTGATAAAAACCCATTTTGGTTATGTTTTTAATATGAGGGATAAAAGTCAACTCAGAGTCGAAAATCACGCCCAGGTTCTTCACTTGTAAGGAAGGATTAAAAGACAATGATTGTAGTTTTGGTAAAAATTTCTCTCTCTGAGCCTCAGAACCTTTAACTAAAACTTCAGTTTTGTCCTGGTGGAGCTGGAGAAAGTTTTCTGCCATCCAGGATTTGATGTCTAAAATGCAGTTAAAAAGTGCATCCATTGGCAGTGTGTCATCAGGAGACATGGAGATGTACAACGGTGTATCATCAGCATAACTATGAAAATTAACTCCATGTCTCCTGATAACACTGCCAAGAGGGAGCATATACAGGTTAAAAAGCACTAGGCCTAAAACTGAACCCTGGGGAACACCACAAGTGATCTTATGGACCATAGAAGAACAGGTATCCAAACCATAATGTGAACCATTTGTGAAGAGCACCAGAGAGGCCAATCCGTTTTAAACGAGTAGAATGAATAGTTTGGTCTACTGTGTCAAAGGCAGCGCTTAGATCCAGAAGAACCAACCTGTCACCTTTTTAGCATCATAGTTTAATCTCAAATCATTTAAAATCTTTAAAAGCGCCGTCTCTGTGCTGTGGTTCATCCTAAAACCAGACTGAAATTTTTCTAGGACATTAGGAGCGTTAATAAAATCATTAAGTTGAATAAAAACAAGTTTTTCTAAAACTTTGCTTAAAAATGGTAAGTTAGATACCGGTCGGTAATTGTTTATATATATATATGGCTTATTTCATCTTTCAAATAGCAAGAGTTGGATTAAAACCTGAACATGCATCCAGTCCATCATAGTGCCAGTATAGAACATATGCACATATAGAGGAGATAAGCCGAAATGACTGATGGATTTTCTCATTCTTTAAGACTTGGCATCACAACTTTTGAATTCTGATCACTTTAAACCAGACAAAAAGCACAGGATTACACTTCCAAAGCTGTATAGAACCAAAATAATATAAATCAATAATATTAACTATAAACAAGATCACAGTCAGCTGCTGATTGAAGTCACCACAGATCGCTGGTCCAGGGATTAAACCAAAACAAATAGTACTTTAATATCCCCTGAGGGAAATACATCTTGGATTAGCAGTATTTACAGATTTTACATCTTCATCTAACATAATCTCAGGCCTCCAGTCTTTTGAAAGCTGTAAACTTTTTATGTGTGATAGGTCGGTTTTAGGAACAGTGATAAATGTTCCCGGTGAATTTGTGGCCATGACGCCGGTGAATCAAACTAAGGTCTTTCACATATCTAAAAGTCGCTTTAAATAACTTCTATTTAACCGTCAATTGCAATTTTAAGTTTCTCTCTAAAGTTCATGTGTTAAAGTGGTTATATATCTGGTTTTTGAAAAAAGCAGAGGGGGGTGTATTTTTAAAAAACATTTTATTCATGAAAATAACGACAGATATTTTTGAAAAACAAAATTATTGTTGACATAAACATTAGCATTAGCTAATTAAGATTACATTAAGATAAGAATTCACTTGATTTATCCAGTCGAAGCAGGTGAGAATTTTTTTTCCCCATGGCAGCATCAGCAGCACCTTGTCCGCCCGCTCAGACCGACAACTCTTCATATTTTTTTGTGGGGAAAAAAGTCTGGACCAGAGTAGCCCAAGCGGGGGTTGGTGCAGAAATACTTTTCAGGTTTAAGAGTCCCTACCATCGTTTTATTGAAATGTGTGCAAAGATCTGGGGTCCTGCAGGAAAGTAGGCTATAGACATTTGAGCAGACATTGTAGCCAGGGACATGTCCCCGGTGATATTTATAAATTACAGTTTTGTTCCCAACTCTTAAAAATCATTTTTAAACACTGCATCCACCAGCACAATTTTTAATCAGTCTATCCGAACTGAGTGGTATTCCACTATCTTATACAAAATGTTTATGTGCAAACCCTGTATCCTTTGTTGCAGAGATGGATGTAACGTTTAATAGAGACTTGCATTCAAAAATAGTATACAGTTTCAAAAGGTAACTGATTAACCTGTATCTCTTTAATGGAAGGTTTTCTAGTTGTGCTGCACCACCAGCTCCATGCATCCCAGAGGCAAGACAAACATGCACTGTGATTTTTGGCCCATTTCCACAAATTTTGTGATTGTGTTGTGTTCAAGGCCGTATAGAAATAAATATTGCATTTGTTGTACATGGAGTTGAAACAAATCATGTTACTAATTAGTTAAAGTATAGCTTAGTTGTCTTATTTACAAGTTAAAGGAATAATGCCCTTTTTAAGTTTAAAGCTCTGAAAAGGTCCAGCACGATGCCCAAATCCATGCACAGATAAAACGTGTTTAATTAAACTGAGGGTACATATTCTTACACCTCAAAATTATTTCTGCCCTGACCCCTGCTGGGCTCCGTGCAGAGGTGAAGGGAAGATTGTTGAATGTTTTTATCGTTCTATTCCTCGCATCTGTTAAAATTGCGTTGATTGCGCTGAATGCTCTCTCGCACTCTGCTGTGGAGATGGAATGTGTATGTTGCAGCTAGGGTTGACAACTTTCATAAATTAAAATAAGGAACACTTTGGCTACAGGGCAATCCGACTCACAGGGAGGTGTGGTGCTAAGGGGTCATCCAGACTGGTCATAAGTTAAGCTTAAAATCCTTTATTCACAATAAACACATTAATGCATCAGTTCTGTAAGTTAGGCTACAAAAAGCTGCAATGAAATGCATTCACATAAAAAAGTAAATAAAGTGTATACAACTTATGTTAACATGCAGTGTGATCTAACACATGACGATACTGAGAACAACATGAGATCTGTTTGTTGAGCTTCCAACCATTTATTTTCAATATTTTCTTTTTAAAGTGACTGTATGAGGATATTGCAGATGAACCCCAAACACCTTTAAACTTTTTTATCTGCTCATTTAAATACAAATTTAGGAGTGGGATGGCAAATAGTTAATCAAATTAGCTTACATGGCTTGTCTGAACAACAATAAAACCAAACTAAGAATTTAATTGCAATGTTCTATTAAAATGCATTGGCTATTTCTCTAAAATATAACATTTCAACAGCCAGAAACCTATCCAAACAGGTTTAATTTTAATCTATTTATTAGCATAACAATTAATCAGTTACCATGGTTTGTTATTTAAGTTGTCATTTTGTCTAATAGACTGTCTATGCCTACTGGCTTAAAAAAAAAAAAAATCCTCCACAGTTAATCCAACAAAAACAAAATTGCACATGGACGAGAAATCTTTGAAAATGCAGAAAACATGTAATCTATTCTGAATATTTTAGCCTACATGCCACATAAGCCTCACAGATGTGTGTTTTCTGTGTTCTTGTGTGCCTGCTGCGCTCTACATTGTTTACAATTTGCCTTGTGTTCATCTTGACTGACCCTGTCCAGCCAAGGATTGCCCTCTTCCCACGTGTCTAGCCTATATCTCTGTTAGCGTTTTTGGGACATTTTAAAGGTGCTGCCTGGGAAGTGCCAGTGTGTTGTGTGTGTCTACCTGATCAATCCTGAGCGCGCAACACTCGCAAACGCAAACAATTTGAGGTCCCGTTTGATACCGTTTGATAAATAGGGTGATATTTATTTTATTTTTATATAGGCTACGTAGTTAGAATAAAGCAGTATGAAGCCTATGACCAACACACATAATAGACATTTATGAAAATACGGAACAAATAGCGTCCCTTATTAGTTCCAAATGGGACGGCACATTTAATTGTCAAATAAGGGAGGATTCCTTATTTTAACCCCTTAAACCCTAGGCTTATTTTGAAGCTTATTTCTCGAAAAAATGCTTACCCATGAAAAATGTGTATATTTCAGCAACCAAAAGGAGTATTTGAACAATTCTGGTGTCATTGTAAAGGTAACATTGAGTAGAATTGATAGATGTGTCGTTATGCATGTTATCTGTTACTAGTTAGGAGAAATTGAAGACGGAACACAGCAGAAATGTATTTCTTTTTTGATCCGCCTAAAAAAAACATAGTTCTATATTGAAGAACTCTATGGATACTGCTTGAATAGCAGTGATTACTCAATAAAATATAAATACAACATGTGGACATTATCTCTGCAAAAGCTGAAACTGATTATGTGAAACAGTACAAAACTAGAGAGGTTTTAGTACAGGCATATCAGGCGAGGTGTCCAGTTTGGTGCAAAAAACAGTGCCATTTTTATTTCTGTTATTCTGTTAAGTTCTGTTAAGGTATTTTTTTCATTTTAATATCACATAGTGTTCAGTAGACCTAAAATAAACACTTGGGCATCTTTCTGGTGACATTTATTAGATATAAACAGTGAAAGCAGCAAAACAAAGTTATGTCCGTGCGTCTTGCTCCATCTTGTGTCATAAGACGGTCATGCCGACTGACAATCTTATTTTACTCATAAGGCTTTCTCCCGGAGATAATTGGTCAATTTGCATGAGTGACACCTCGTTGGAATCGCAGAAGCCTATAGAATAACGCCAAAACTTGCAAAACAAGATTGACAATACAGTCAGCCAACCAGGAACAGAGCCTAGGGGAAAAGCCAGTCTCATCCGTGAATTCACTGCAAACACTTCCTTGTAACCAAAGATTATACAGGAAACACCTGGAAGGTTTTAAATGGTACACAAGTGATGGAATTATCAGAAAATAGAGTTTATTTTCCAAAGAAATATTTATTACACGGCAAAACATCAAAAGTAAGGCAATATTTTCAACTGTGATTCTGAAAAGCATTTTTTTGTTTTGTTTTATACTTTGGCTTATATGTCTGCTGTGCTTTGGCGTAGCTTTTGGGAGATGTATTTTTGGAATCGGTAGAGTCTCTGCTTTCATGAGTGGTTGATTGTGTGTTTACCACAAAGGCTTGCTGCGGTAGAGGCCGGAATGTGGCGGCTGGGTTGACGAAACTATGATAATACGAGTATGTTTACAAATATTTATTTACGTGGCATCTGAGTTGTGTTTGTGGTTGGTAAAAATAGGTTAGATAGCCTTGTAGCGCGTGGTCTTCTGTTTAATTTGATGTGCATTATTACTATTTTTTCTGTCAGATGATGTGTTGTTTCAAGCCTGTTTAAAAAATAATTCCCAGAGTCCCCGAATTGTGGGACCCTCGGGTTTCACAGGTTAAGGGACGGTTGGCAACCCTAGCTGCAGCCATCAATTTTTTAAGGTGTTCACCTGTGTTGTTTAAGTCCTTCAGCAGGAGTACAGGGGTTGCAGAATTCACATGAAGGGAAATATTACTCTGTTGAGCCAGCGGGAGGAACAAAAAAACATGTCCACCCAGAGATGAGAAATGATTGACCAGAGGGGGGGACATCAAAAGCAGAGGGGCACGGGGATATCCCCCCCATACCCCACAGCAAATCACACATTGCTTTCAATGCAGGCTGATGATGCACTTCTCGTTCAGGGAACTCAGGCAGGCTACATATAGGCTATATACACAGGAGGTGCCTCTCTGTTGGACTCCAGTACTGCAATTTATTTCTGAGTGGCTTTTTTCCACTTCATATTAAAATTCCTATTCTGGGCTTTTCAGAGAACATCGAGCGCTTGAGCACAAGTAGCCCTCCCCTAACTCCGCCCCTGTTTAGAGCCACCAACTAACATGTTAATAAACATGTTTCTTGCTAATGGAGAAAAACCCACCAATAGAAATGAAAGTTTACAGACTTAAACCAATCGAACAACAGTTTTTTTTAAACCTGGTCTTTAGAGAGGAAATGATTATTGTATATTGTTTAATCAGATGATTGGTGAACAAGCGATATTGAAAGGAGAAGGAGAGTCAGCTCAGCATTCTGTGCACTGGCACATCTCCACTCTCCTTTTGTCTCTGTGTGTCTTGCTAATTCAGCCTCCCGTTAACAACGCTTCTACAGCCAATTACCATAAATCCCTGTTAGCTGCTGCAGTAACAGTAACGAGGCAGCGCTGCATGTGTTTCTACTGTTGTAATTAAGCCAGTGTGCTGTTAATTAGCTAAATGTGAGTGGGAGGTTTTATGCTCGTTAGTATGTCCATTTCATTCAATTAGCACTGTCATTAACGAGGTGTTCCTGTTCTAACAAAGTTAATGCAGGGAGTAGGCGGCAACTGGACGATTAGGCTAGACAAACATGATGAGGAGCATGGCACAGAGCCCAGGACACGATATATGGAGTGTGTGTTTGAAAGCGCTCCAGGAGGTGTTGCAGCTTAACAGACTGCAACTTTAGTGTAAGGGCTAACATAAAACATGTAATAAAAAAGACAGATTAGTGTCTACCTGCATCTGCTTTTCATTCCTTTCTTGGTACTAATTTGAGTAACATTTAAAAAAGTATTATTGCCAAAACTAAAAAGTAACATCAAAAAATGCTTTAATAGTGGTGTTAATGTTTAATTTCTGTCATGAATAAATTCAATTAGTTCTGTGATCTGTGATTTGGAAGTCAGCTCTGATCACTGACATTTAACTTATCAGAAATCTATATCTGCTCATTTTAAATATATTTTAAAATCCAATGACTCTCATTTACCTTCTGTTTAAACTATCAGCATAAACTCACCTGGGGAGATGTGTTGGCCCCAATGTTAAAGATGTGTGAAAAGATTTCAAATGAATTTTAAATTTAGAACTGGAGTGATGTGTTATACTTTCCTGGTTCTAGTGACGATGCCAGCAGCAGTGTTCTGGATCAGGTGCAGCTGTCTGACTTTTTAGACAGACCTGTGAGGATGCTGTTGCATTATCAATCTGACTCAAATAAATTCATGGATGGGCTTCAGAGCCACATGTGCACCATGACATTCATGCCTTGGGTGATCCTTTTTTTTTCACTTAGACCCAAGGAAAGGAGGCGAACGGCAATTGATTTGAAAGTTATATCAAAATAAACATTACAGAAAGATAAAGCAGTGGATTTTGCTTTAATATGTGGACATTTTAGAATTACAGATATATAAAAGAACTACAAGTGACCTTTATTTGCTGGGTTAGGGCACAGGTATAAAACAGCCCAACTCACTGACAGCTGACAGCTAGTGCATGCAGCCCACCCCTCATGTGGGCGCACAATGTGAAATTAGTATCAGCTGAATGAAGCTGAAAAGCAGCAGCACTGAAAAAAGAATGATACTGAAAAAAAGATTGGCATTGAAAAAAGATGGCATTGTAAAAATGTGATTGTGAGTAAATTTTTAATGCATATATTTTGAGTTTCATGGGGGGAAAATCACTTTCAATTGTTGCTCTACACTTCAATACAGAAATGTTCACCACATTTATTTCAGATTCAAAAGTATTATTATTATTATTATATTTTTTCAATGCCAATTTTTAGTTTCTGTGCCAATATTTCTTTTCAGTGTAATTTCCAGCTGATATTGTTGTGATCCCATATTTTTGCAGAACTTATAGAGAAGCTTGAGTCGAGTGTCCCCCCCCCCTTTTCTCTTAGCTCGCCGACACTCCCTTTTTTCATTACATACCTGTGGATTGCTACCATGGAGACTTCTTACTACCCGAGACTAATTTACTTTAGTTGGAGCAATGGTATCAATGACATCTGAAATCATAGAGAGACAGTTACCAATCAGCTTATTTACTTATCTTTTGTTTTATGGAGGAGGAAGAGGATATGATTGAGGTGGGAGAGAATATTTGTTTAAACAGCCTATTTCGTCCAAAATCAAGTTTTGGGAGTTTTCAACCATCTAGTAGTGCTGCTACCTCTTTGGTAAAGTCTGGTACTTCACCTTGTTTCAGAGAGGCTGATGTTTCCCATTTCAAAAGATTTGAAGATTGAGATTTTGGACTTTTCAGTAAACATCTGGGTCTGAAGCTCAAGTAGCCAACCCCTAACTCCACCCCTGATTCCAAATATAATTTGAACATTCAGGCTGTCAGAGAAAGTTTTGAAGGGAGATCCATTTGGTAATGACAACGTGTAGGATGACGTTGGAGAAACGTTGGAGATGGAACCTCTTTTTTCCTGGTAATCTCCATCCTTTTTCATTGAGATAGTAGAATGTGTGTGGTTTTCTTTGGGAACTTTATTTTTCTTTGGGAACTTCTTTTATTGTTTTTGTCATATTCAAATTTCAGTGAAAGTTATCATACAGTCATACAGTTGTCAAATACAACGGGTAAATTGCACATAGATTGTGCCTACATGAAGTAGGCATACGAAAAAAGTAGAAAGGAAAAGGAGGAAAGCAAGTACATCATCATAAAGTAAAAGAATGGTCTGTCTTAAGTAAGGATGAGTAAAACAAATCAATTTGAGAGGTACCTTTTGATTGCGGAGCATTCATCCATAAATTACTATATTTTCGTTTTTAGTCCTGCTGTTAATCGCTCCGTATGGTACAGCTCTTGAAGATCTTTCTTCCACTGACTAATGGACTAATGGAAAGAAAATTTCTACATCAGAAGGTAAAGTCTTTAAGGAAGTCAAATAATCATGTTTATTTATGTAATGTCACCGTTGTAGATATTTATAAACATCTTGGGTTGGAAGAAACCTTCAGTTGATCCAAAATGCTGCAGCAAGAGTTCTGATGAATATTAAAAACGAGAGATCACATTTCTCATGTTTTTGCTTCTCTCCATTGGCTCCCTGTTGAATCCAGAATAGGGTTTAAGATCCTTCTCCTTATGTATAAATGCCTTAATAATCAAGCTTCATCGTACATCAGAGATCAGTTTCATATATTCCTAACAGAGCACTTCGTTCTCAGACTGCACGTCTACTGGTAGTTCCTAGGATTTCTAAAAGTAGAATGGGAGACAGATGTTTCAGTTATCAGGCTCCTCTCCAGTGGAACCAGCTCCCAGTTTTAGTCCGTGAGGCAGTGTTAAAGGACAGACTGACCACTTTTCTTCACTCTTCTACTTTTCTCTTATGCCACTCTCCAGATATACTGTTTACTGCTGTTATTGTAATTGTTAACCTTGTTTTTACTCCGTGTTTTTATAATGCCCCTTGGTGGATGGGGAACATCTGTCCAGATGATGCTCAAAGTGTCCAAGCATCCTCCATGCTGTGGGCAGCAAATTCATGATTTGTTTTTTTGTTTTTTTTTAACAATCCTCCAAGATCTTTAGGGCACATAAGGGTTTTAAGTTTAATCCTTGGACGTTTTTTCTACCAAAAAAATCTTAAGAGACATTTATTAAGAGTTGTAAATGTAGACATGGAAACTTTTATAGGTGGTAGTACTACTTGAAATAAAATAATCTCTTTAATATATTCATTCTTATTGTTCTATCCTACCAACAAGTGGGTGAGGCAGAATTTCTTACCTTCCAAGTTTTTTTATTTCATCCATCAGTTTACCATAGCTGTCTTTGAAGAATTGTGACATTTGTGGAGTAATTAAAACTCCAAGACATCTAAATCCTTGACTAGACATTTTAAAATTATATCTGCCGATTAGATCTGTGGGCCATTGCCTTTTTATCATCGTTGCTTCAGACTTTAAATAGTTTATTAAATAACCAGAAAGTTTGTTATAGTCCTCTAACATTGTAATAAGAGGGCTTAGAGATGTGGCAGGGTCATGAATACAAGTCAGAATATCATCGGCAAAGGGCAAAATCTTATGTTCCTTTTTACTCATATCAACTATGCCTTGTTTTTGCATTCATTGTGGTTGATACAGCGAGTGGTTCTATACTCCTTTCTAAATGGTAAAATGCAGAGCAACATCCATTTACCCTGAGACAAGATTTAGGATTTGTGTATATTTGTCATGTTTGGTGGGTTTTTTGGACTCAAAAGGCAGCCACAAATTCAGACTAACAGCAGTGAGTTTGTTTTAATAAAATATGTTTATTACAGAAAGTTTGAATGTTAACAGTCTGATAGATCACCAGGAAACAGGACCAGAACGTGGAGGAGCACTGGAGCAGAGAAAAGAGAGGTTAGCAGGTGCTAACCTGCTAAACGGGTTGGTGCTCAATGGATGAAGAAGTTCTAGGACCTTGGGAGGAGAGTAGTTAGGATCCTGTTCAGGGAGTTGGTTCGAATTGACAGGAGATCTTAAACCTTAAAATAATGTTTCCAAACTCGTTTCAGTGGTTCACCAACTCATGGTAGACAGTGGACTGTTGGAAACCGGTCTAACTTGGGAGACATGGAACGTGGGATGTACACGGAGATGGGCTGGAAGTTTCAGGCGAAGGGCAGAGGGACTGATGACCCTTTCAACGGGATATGGACCAAGGAACCAGGGAGCCAATTCCATGGGGAAATTCCTTGGCGGATAACCAGACCAACTGACCGGGTGTGTACTGGGGTGCCGGGAGACATCGACGATCGGCTTAGCGCTTATTCAGCACAGAGGAACGTTGGAGGGCGGCTCTGGTCTGCAGGCTCTGGTCTACAGGCTTTGATGTGAGAACGGATTGAGGGGAGCACTGCATCCGGGACTGAATTAGGAGGAAGCGATGGCTGGTAGCCGAGGGAGGCTTCAAAGGGTGAGATCCCTGTGGCTCCTGAGATATGGGAGTTGTGAGCATACTCAACCCACGGGAAATGCACGCTCCAGGTTGAGGGGTTGGTAGCACAGACACAGCGGAGCGCACCCTCAAGCTCCTGGTTGAGTCACTCACGCTGTCCATTAGTTTGGGGGTGAAAACCGGACGTTAGCTGGACTTGGGCGCCGAGAGATGAACAGAAGTTCTTCCAGACTTGGGATATGAATTGGGGCCCCCTGTCGGAAAGGATCTCACTGGGGATCCCATGGAGCCTGAAAACATGGAGGATGATGAGTTTGGCGGTCTGGGCCACGCTGGGCAGCTTTGAGAGGGAGATGAGGTGGCATGCCTTGGAGAAGCGATCAATGATTGACAGGATAACTGACTTGCCTCGGGAGATGGGGAGTCCGTTTCAGTGATGAAATCGACCGCTATATGGGACCACCAGAGATGGCGGCGAAGGATGGCGATGGTCCGACTTATGCCAGGGTGGCACGAGAACTTGGATGCGTGGCCCCACTGGATGGCCCGGGAGCGAATAGTGGAGTTGACATAATGGCGATTGTGTGGACCGTTACCAGGATCGGGTTCATCGACTTGTGCCTTCTTGATCTGTGCTTCTAGATCCCAGGTGAGTGCCCCTATGGTGCATGACGGAGGGAGGATAGTGCTGGGAACCTCCGGCAAGACGTCTGGGGAGTACTGACGGGAAAAGGCATCGGGTTTGGTGTTTTTGGAGCCGTGTTTGTAGGTAATGTTCAGGTTGAAACGGGGGGAAAAAGGGACCAGCGATATTGGCTGGGATTCAGTCGTCTTGCCGTCTGGAGGTACAGAAGGTTCTTATAATCAGTCCAAAATATGACTGGGAGCTCTGTGCCCTCCAGCAAGTGTCGCCACTCTTCGAGGGCCAGTTTAATGGCTAGGAGCTCCCGGTCACTGATGTTGTAGTTTTGCTCAGCTGGGGTGAAGCGTCTGGAAAAGAAGGCACAAGGGTGGAGTTTCTGGTCGGCGGGGGAGTGCTGGGAAAGAACCGCTCCGACCCCTGTGTCGAAGGCATCCACCTCCAAGATAAACTTGGAGTCAACATCTGGGTAACTCAGGATGGGGGCTTCTACGAACATTTTCTTTAATTCGTTGAAGGCCCGGTCGAAAGTCTGATCCCAGAGGAAGGTCTGCTTTGTGGAGGTGAGGGCGGTCAGGGGAGCCGCAATGGTACTGAATCCTTGAATGAACCTCCTATAGAAGTTTGCGAAACCCAGGAAACGCTGCAGCTGCTTCCTGGAGGTGGGAGTGGGCCATTCCTGGACTGCTTTGATTTTATTTGGATCCGTCTTCACCTGTCCACCCTCGAAGACGTATCCAAGAAAGGAAACAGAGTTTAGGTGGAACTCACACTTCTCTCCCTTAACGAAGAGTGAGTTTTCTAGGAGACGCTGGAGAACTTTTCGGACATGCTGGCGGTGTTGGGGAAGGTCCTTAGAGAAGATGAGGATGTCATCTAAGTAAACGAAGACAAAGATGTTAAGAAAGTCTCGGAGAACATCGTTCACTAGATGCTGGAAAACGGCGGGGGCATAACCTGGTACTCGAAGTGCCCGATATGAGTCTTAAAAGCGGTTTTCCATTAATTTCCTTTGCGAATCCTGACGAGGTGGTGAGCGTTGCATAAATCCAGCTTGGTGAAGACCGTGGCGCTCTGCACGGCTTCAAAAGCTGAGGTAATAAGTGGAAGGGAGCATTTGTTCTTAACCGTAATGGTGTTAAGCCCCCTGTAGTCTATACCTGGGCATAACGTCTTATCCTTCTTCTCCACAAAGAAGAAACCTGCACTCACTGGGGAAGTAGATGGGCGTATTATGCCAGCTGCGAGGGAGTCGTTGATAGACGTTTCCATAGCTGCCCTCTCCTTGGCTGTCAGGTTAAAGTGACGGCCCGAAGGCAGCGGAGCACCTGGGAGAAGGTCGATGGCACAATTGTAGGGCCTATGAGGAGGGAGAGAGAGAGCCTGGGTCTTGCTAAAAACCTTGTAAAGGTCGTGGTACTCTGGAGGAACCTTTGACATGTCTAGCTGGTCAGGATCTTAGGGGGTGGTGACTGAGACAGGAGGATCAGCTGATCGGAGGCAACGTTGATGGCAGTAGCTGCTCCAGGCCTCAACTCGGGCTTCAGTCCAGTTAATAATGGGACTGTGTGTAGCTAACCATGGGTATCCCAACACTAGAGGAGCGTCTCGGGTGGGGAAAACATAAAACTGGAACCGTTCCTGATGATTGCCTGAAACCACCAAGTTCAGGGGTAGGGTCCGCTGTGTTATGACAGCCAGAGGGCTACCATCAAGGGCTGAAACTTCTAAAGGAACTAAAAGCGCTTCCACCAGAAGGTTAAATTTGTTAACTGTGTCAGGGCTAATTAAATTTTGCTCTGACCCTGAGTCAATCAGTGTATGGAGGGGGATGTGCTCTCTTTGGTCTAAAATTACTGCTGGTAATGTTAGCCAGGGATGATTAAGGGAGGTAGCGCCTGACAGGATCCCCAAACTTACTGACGGGCCAAATATTTTGGGCGGACTGGACAGAAAGAAATAAAATGCCCAGGAGCGCCGCAATAAAGGCAGAAAAAGCCTTCCAAACGGCGCTGACGCTTAGCCGGAGAAAGCCGAGCCCTGCCGATCTGCATCAGCTCTGGAGAGAGTCGACGCGGGGGAGAGGCAGAAGCACTCAAAGCGGGACCAGCTGGCATTTGACCTCTCCCGGAGTCTATTATCAAATTCAGCTCGTCCAGGGAGTCGGGCTTGTCTCGGTAAGCGAGTTCGTCTTTGATCTTCTCATTTAACGATTGTAGGAAGGCTGCTTTAAGCGCCGGGTCGTTCCAGCTAGATACGGCTGCTAGCGTGCGGAACTCAATAGCAAGCTCAGCAACAGCACGATTACCCTGCTTTAGGCTCCAGAGAAGCTTAGCGGACTGTTCCTCACCGCGCTTTACACAGAAGGTTTGTTTGAATTGGTCATGAACTGAGTGAAGGTGCATTTATCTAGGGACTCCAAATCAAACAGAGCTTGCGCCCACTGCAGGGCCTTACCTCTGAAGAGTGCGATCATGTACGAGATCTTATTTGAGTCTTCCCGGAAAGTTTGGGGCAAACGCTCGAAGGCAAGTGTGCACTGCAGGAGAAATCCACCGCTCTTGGATAAGTCGCCCATGAACGGCTCTGGAGGTTGGGAGGCGACCTCGCGGAAGGCTTGGGTCGGTGAAGGATGAGGCGGAGGCCGCGGGACGAGGTGCCTGGGAGGGAACCTTAGAGGCAAGATCATGGAATAACTTTGTTAGTTGATTTAGACCTTGGAGAAGGGAGGTCTGTTGCTGCGTTATATTTTGGAGCGCTGCCTCATGGCGGCCCAGCAGTGTGCCCTGCTCTGAAACAGCTGAGCGTAGGTGTGTCACAGAGTCCGGGTGGCCAGATGGTTCTGTCATGATTTTAGCTTTCGGACTCTATGCAGACATACAAACGACTCAGTGAGACTGGAGATAAAGTTCTTCAAAAATAATTTATTTTTCCCCTTTGCTCGACAGGTCTAGGGACACAGAAACTCTGGCCCACAGGGAACTTGGAGGACAGCCACTGGAGACAAGAGATGGAGGTGAGTGATCTTTCAATGGTGCTTGGCAGAGAAGAAACAGAAGTTTGTGAATTCTTACTTTGACGTTGGCGCAGATTCCACCGAGGAGGAACTGGAGAGGATGTGATCCTTGTGCGTGGGAGAGGGACCGACTCTGGGGGCGCTTGTTTCCAGAAAGAAGAGCGAGGGTGGACAGGCTGTGGGGAACCTTGACCTTAGCCAGGTACCTTGAGAAGGAAGCCCCGTATGCCGGAAAGGAACAGACGTCCAGGTTGCAGGCCGATAAGCAGATCCGGGACCGCAGAGTGTCTTGGAGGGAAAAAAGGCAAGGAGGTAAGGATCTTACGTGGAGTAAAGTTGCTGACAGCAGAATGACCGAGGAAGTGGCTTGTTACCACACGACGCGGTTTAACCATCTGGCGTCTGCTCCAGGTTGGCACTTTCCTTTTGACTGCTCCTCCTCAATCAGGCTAAGTGGCACCAGCTGCAGGAGCGCGATCACCAATCTGCACCCTTGGATGTAAAACAGGTGAGGCAAGCACACACACACAGACACACATCCTCACAGAAACGGGTCTTCCGCATTCGCTTTGAGGCCCTCTATCAGCCCTAACCGCACTATGTAAGTTTGGGTCTTCGGGTAGTGATTTTGTAGTTCAAATGAGACTACAAATGCAACTTAGGGCTTCACAAAATACGGTCGGTGGAGCATCCTGCAAGGCTCTCTGGGTGGAGCATACTCGGAAGATACATATGAATGGAAAATATCTAGCAGCAGGTAGCTTGAACAATTCTCATCATGACGGAGCCTGCAAAGAAAAGGAAGAGTATGTCGGAGGAGGCGAAGAAAAGAAAACGGGACCATGATAGAGAAAGAGCTTGAACTAGAGTGAACATTGGACAGGCTTTTACTCATTGGCGAGAGTTGAGGGAGACTACAAGATGCAATACAGATGGTCGCTTGACTTTGTTGTTGCTGGACTTGTAAGTAATAATCTTTTTTTCACCCAAACAATGTGCATAGATCTGTGTACGATACATTGAGGAAGGAGAGGAATCCTGAAATAAATTATTAACTTATTACGGTAACTGTATGAGGGTCAAATACTTGTAGGCATGAATCGTAATTTAGAACTTTAGTAACACACAAAAGTAACATGGAACATAAAAGTGTAGAATTAGCCAACTATTCCAATAATATTGTAACAATGCAGACACTAAAACGGTCTCTGAACCTTTTTTACAATAACATTCTCAATATTTTCACAGACAGTGCAAATGGATATTACATACTAAACTGTTAGGTAATATATTTTTTTTGACGGATGGCCCCTACAGTCACGAACAGTAGCTCTGGGATTCTCCGACCCGGCAACTCTTATCAGTCCTGTGTTGGCGGCTCTGTCCTGTTCAGGCATACGGTTCGGGCTGCAATGGGTCCTCCACCTTGGTGGCTCTGTACCTCAGAAGTCGACAGCCTGAAACTCAGAGGGGTTTTGTTGGGCTCTGGGGATAAACGTCTTTGTTTATCAATTTTTAGGATTCACCTGGTGGCGGCACTCTTTGGCTCCTTGAAGCGAGTTTCATGGAGATTTGTTTTTTTAATTTGTCAATTCCTTCATGAATTTTATTCTGTATCTGTGACCATTATTGATACTTCTACACTGAACAGTATTGTAGATTTCAATTAGTAAGGAAGGTGTTACTCTTCTCAATCAATTCATCATTCATTTCATTAGGTTCCACATATAGCTTTTTATAATACAACACAAACAAATTAGCTGTTTCTTTTGGTTTATAAACATAACTTTTTGGTGTGGGTTGGACTATTTTGTGAATCATTCTTACTGCTTGTGCTTTGCAAATTTGAAAACCAGTTGATTCGCCCTATTTCCCATCTCATAATATTTTGGCTTGATGAATTTTAAGGCCCCTTCTGCTTTATATCTAAGAATCTTATGTAGTTCTTTTCTAGCTTATTTTAGTTTTATTAATGTGTTATTTGCTCCTGAATTTTTATGTTTAATTTCAAATAATTTTAGGCAAGCCAAGGCAATTTTATTTGTATAGCA
The DNA here is from genome assembly GCA_028564705.1 of Apricaphanius iberus. NCBI lineage: Eukaryota > Metazoa > Chordata > Actinopteri > Cyprinodontiformes > Aphaniidae > Apricaphanius > Apricaphanius iberus. Next base: position 129,472 of record JAPXFQ010001501.1, on the reverse strand, counting down.
CACTATCAAAACAAGGCAATTCAAGATGCTTTAGATAATTAAAATGGAAACACAGCATAAATCAATTTGATTATTAAAATACAAGAAAGAAATTACAATAAGACAATAATCAACACAATAATGTTATTAAAATTTAAGGAAAAGAAGGTAAAAAAAGTTTTACTTTATTCACTAACTGATCTTGCTGAAAAGAATCAGAATCAGAATCAGAATCAGCTTTAATGGCCAAGTATGACACATACAAGGAATTTGACTCTGGCAACTTTTCTCTCCAGTACAGAACTTAAATAAGTGAAATTAAAACGGAAATAAAAATAAATACAAATAAATAATAAAGGATAATATATACACCAAACCAGGGTTATTGTACAGTAAGTATATACAGCAGTGCAGAGTTTTAGTTTATTAGTTTTTTAGTTTATTAGTATGTTAGAGTTCATCAGAGCGACAGCCTGGGGGAAGAAACTGTTCTTATGTCGGGTGGTTTTGGCGTACAGCGCTCTGTAACGCCGGCCTGAGGGGAGGAGCCTAAACAGATAGTGGCCAGGGTGTGAGGGGTCAGTGGTGATTTTTCTGGCCCGCTTCCTGACCCTGGCCCGGAATAGGTCCTCAATGGAGGGAAGATCAGTACCTATGATCCTCTCTGCAGTCCTGACTGTTCTCTGCAGTCTGTCCTTGTCTTGCCTGGTGGCGGATCCGAACCAGACAGAGATGGATGAGGTCAGGACAGACTGGACTATTGCTGTGTAGAATATGGTCAGCAGTTCCTGAGGCAGGTTGAACTTTCTGAGCTGACGCAGAAAGTACAGCCTTTGCTGGGCCTTCTTCCTTATAGAGTCAATGTGGGAGGTCCACTTCAGGTCCCGTGTGATGGTGGATCCTAGGAACCTGAAAGACTCCACTGTGGGGACTGGCCTGTTGGTGATTATGAGAGGAGATGTTGATGGGGGTCTCTTCCTGAAGTCGACTGTCATCTCCACAGTTTTGAGTGGGTTTAGCTCCAGGTGGTTCTGACTGCACCAGAGGACCAGCTGTTCCACCTCCCTTCTGTATGCAGACTCGTCGCCGTCACGGATGAGTCCAATGACGGTGGTGTCATCTGCAAACTTCAGGAGTTTCACAGAAGGGTCTCTTGACGTGCAATCAGTGGTGTAAAGGGAGAAAAGCAGTGGGGAGAGAACACATCCCTGGGGGGCGCCGATACTGAGGGACCGGGTGCTGGATATGAAGTTACCCAGTTTCACCTGCTGCCTCCTGTCAGTCAGGAAACTGGTAATCCACTGACAGGTGGAGGGAGGCACGGTGAGCTGGGACAGTTTTTGGTGGAGGAGCTCACAGTTCTTCCTTCCACGAACAGATATTGCTGAAAAGGGGTTATTTCATTTTCAAGTGTGATTTGTTTGTCCAGGCTCTGTTTCTTTAAACTAGATGCTATTTGGATAATCTTATCTCTCATAACTGCTTTAGCTCCGCTCCGCACAGTAGATGGATTAACTTCTCCAGTGTCATTTTTTCCAGATATTCTATCAAGGTTTGTTTTAGCTCTTGGACTACTACTGGGTTGGTAGTAAAACATTTAATCTACTTAAAGACATTCTCTTTACCCAAATGAAGGTGTAAAATCACAGGCTCATGGTCACTTAGTTTTATGATTTCTGTCTGGCAGTAACTTACTTATAGATATACTGCGGGAGATGCAGAAAAAGTCTATTCTTGAACAATAGTTCAAGAATAGACTTTTTAGTGGGCGACTGTGGCTCAGTGGTAGAGTAGTTGGCTTGCAATCGGAGGGTCGTAGGTTCGATTCCAGCTTCCTCCTGTCACATGTCGATGTGCCCCTGGGCAAGGCACTTAACCCCCAAATTCTACATCGTCCTACCGAGCCATGTTGGGTGTCGGTGTATGAATGCGAGTGTGATTGGGTGAATGCGGCTTCAATGTAAAGCGCTTTGAGTGGTCAGTAAGACTAGAAAAGCGCTATATAAGTTCAGTCCATTTACCATTTAACAACTGTTATGGACATTAGAGAAAAACAAGAAATCTTTCATACTTGGATTATTATATCTCCATGCATCACCTAGTCCCAATTTAGTATTTTTGTTTTCTTATTTTGTGGGCCCACTTCCACAGGCATTTTGTCTAACTTACCATCTTGCACAGTATTAAAATCTCCCCCGACTATTATTATTCCTTTACTGTTCTCTGCTATTGTATTTGCAATATCTAAAATGTTTTCATCATACTCATTTGGAGTAAGATTTGGAGTTCTCGTATAGGTTTATAACAGATACCTCCTCCACCTCTAATCGACCAATTACCATAACATCCATTTATTTTTAAAAACAGCTTTTTTCTTAATTCTTAATTTAGAAAAACAGATATTTTTTATTTTGTCCTGTAAAAAAGTCTCGTTATGTATCTTGTTAATTCAGGAAAATTTAGCTCTTTCGTTTTCATTTTTTTAAACCATCTTGTTAATTCACAAAATCTACTTTTTATCTAATTTCTGTCTTTGCTTTTTAATTGTGTTCTTAAAAATGATCTTGTTAATTCAGAAAAACATGTTTTTTTATTTTTAGTTTTTTTTTTGGAGAAAATCTTATTAATTCAAAACAACTTAGCTATTTCAGTTTCATTATTTCTTTAATTATTTTTGTATATTCATAAAAACAAAGTATTTTATTTTATGGTAAAAATGTGCTCATTATTTCAGAGAAATAGCTACTTTTATTTAGATTTTTTTCTTAAATTTAATTTCATTAATTCAGGATTCATTCATTGTTCTTTAATTTATTTTAATTCAGAAACAACTTTTTTTGTAAAAATCATCTTATTTCAGTTTTTCATAAATTACGTTGTTATTTTAGAAAAACAGAATTGATATCTAATTATTTTTTTAAATAATTTTTTCTCAAATTCTGATAAGATATTTTTAATTTATTTTTTTGTAAAGATTATTTCGTTAATACAGAAAAACAGCTTTTTGTATCTCATTTTCCCTTAAATTATCTAGTTGTTTTATAAAAAGAGCTTATTTACACTGCTCTTCAATTATGCAAAATAGAGCTATTTTTATGTTAGCTATGTTTATGCTTTTAAAAAGCTATCTATCTATCTATCTATCTATCTATCTATCTATCTATCTATCTATCTATCTATCTATCTATCTATCTATCTATCTATCTATCTATCTATCTATCTTCCATAATATATTGTGAATAAAAGTTTTTCTATGCAAACTATGCCGAAACAAAACAACACAGATATAAGGCCCATTTCTTTAGCTGAGCTCCCAACTGAAATCTCTCATTCCGCTGTCTAAACCTTTTCCCCAGACTAAATTATAATAGTGACACATCATTTAATCTTCTTTTTTATGTTTTTGGTGCCCACTCACCCATTTAGATGAAACGCACCAAAGAAACGCTAAACCTCCCATGGTGCATTAGTGATTAACTTTATATGGAAATTGCTCTGACATGTGAGAGATTAGGAGGAATTATGATATGACAGAGCTGGAAGAACAGTACAGTGAGCAGCAGGGAGCAGTGGTGGCTGCCGTCATGACTTCTTCCATATGAAATGTTATGGGTTGATTAAAGCCACCTTTAAGAACACTGGAATGCGTTTATTTGACTACTTTGTCCTTTTTGTACAAACCTAAGGAATAGCACAACACCTGCCTGATTCTGACTTAAGTGAAACAATCAGTCAGTCTGCTTTTCACCTGTAGGTTAGCCTTTGGCTGGACAGACCTCTGCTAGCTTTCTAAATGAAACATTGCTTTGCATCTCATCCCTGATCAAACAAACTTAGAATTGAAATAAAAATAAAATGCTTAAATTATTATGTTGAGTTAAAAAGGTGACTACCAGTAAGTAAACTGTGCTTGGGTATCCTCTGCCATATTCTACAGATTTCACTAATTAAATGTTATGCTTAATTAATTCAACCCAATTAGGCTGCCGTAATTAAATGTAACTAGAACACAGAATCTGTACACAGTTGCCATCATAAGAACGTTATTTTCAAATAGGAATTGATGTATGTTATTCAAGCTAAATAATAAGTAGCAAGTTTGTATAATTTTCTCATTAAACATTATTTAGCTCATTTAGACTACAGTTAGAGCACCCTCTTCTGGCTATATCAAACCTTAGATTCTCGACCTGGGTTAAACTGGTTTTATGTCATACTGAATGTGTTCTTTAAGGAAAGAAACTCAACAAGACCAAAATACTGCTCCACTTTTACCATTTTTCTTTTTTCTTTGTTTTTTCCACTTTAATCTCTCCTCCATCTTCTAGCCAGCATTTCTCTCTCCTATCATCTTCATCTTACAGTACAGACATTGTCATGTACTTTACAATTCTATTCTTTCAGGATTAACATCTCCAGTCTGAGTTGTTTCAGATTGCTTACAGAAATCAGACTTTTAGCCTTTCAGTGCCATGAGGGAATCTTCCCTTTACCTTATCGCAATATGACATCTGTCTTCTCTAGCTGAGGATTACTGAGAGGATTCCACAGATCCTCACAATTAAAGTGAGCAACATATTCTCCAACATCAGCATTAGTTCACCTGTGAGGCACCTCCTGGTACCTTGGAGAAAGACCTTGGTGTTCGTTATAACTACTTAAACCTGGTTTATAATCTGCTCCTCTGCCAACCTGAATATAAGTGAGGCTGATTGCCATCTATCAATTTTTTTTAATACTCTGAATCTTCTGTAACTACATGGTTCTTACAGTTTTTTTGTTTCAAAAGTCAAGAGCTTTCTAGATTTTCTGGATTTTGTTGGGGAAAATGTAAGACATTCCAAATATCCAAGACAAAATTCTTAACCTTGACAGTTTTTGACAATTTGGTACATTTTCACATCAAACATTTGCACAACAATTCGTACAAACTGCAAACACTAATCGATAACCTGAAAAAGCAAGTAATTAACTCAAAATGGATACTCCATCTCTTAAAAATTCATATCACTTAATTGTCAGCGTCTGCAAAAAGAAAACTCCTGATGCCTGACAAGTTCTCATGTTTTGGAAGCATTTTTAATGTGATGATGAGTCTGGATTTTTACATCCAAAATGTTAGATCTTGGTGAAACTATGTGAAATTGCTATAGTAAGCTCTAGACACTATATGCATAAACATTTGAAATCTACTGTTATGTAAGTTACACAATTCTGTATTCACTCAAGCTCTAGGTATTAAATGACAGAATAAGATAGATTTTTTGTGTGCGTAGTTGATCACACTATGATTAAAATAAGACAGCAAACAGATTCAAGTGTGAAGGATTCGGGGCCCTAAAGAGGCCCACATGTGCAAAGGAGGCAAGAAGTCACAGACAATGCACTCTGGATACTGAAGTAATAATGCGAACTACAGATGCAAGTGTTTGTGTAACAGTCTAACAATTCATGCACAGTCAAAACCAACAAAATATTGAGTTAACATTTGTATTATTGCTATTTTTTAGCATACTGAATCAAATTAGTTAATGTCAACCAACATGTAATTGTTTACCAACATGCTATCGATTGTACTTTAACTAACATTAGAATTTTAGCTTATTTCATTTAATATTTGCATTTGAGCTAACTTTGACAGTTTTGCTATGCAATACGTTTTGGTGACTATCATTTTTTTTTTTGCAGATTCTGCCTATTACATTTTATCAAATTTTCGGCAATTCACTTTAAATACTTCATCAGCCTACAACATTGACACTACATTATATCCAGAAATGCTAATTCTTCGCGTTATATGTTTATTATTCAGAGAATGGAAGAACAAAAAACTAAAATGTTCCATAAGTTGTTGCATTTTTTTGTCTCTAGCCTACTTATTCAAACCTGGAAAACGTTAATAGGCAATTCAATACTTTCAAGACTGCTGAATCTCTGTAGACAAGTATTGGGGCATGACACCTCTTTTATAATCCTTGCTTCAGTTTTGTTAGTTAAGCTCAGCAGAGCTTAGGCAGGACACTGAACCTGAAGTTGCCCATTGATACTTTGAAAGCTATTTAAATGTGAATCAGAGGGCTTTATGGGGTCTATGTGACTGTGAAAATCCCAGATATAAGATCACTCACTGAACACTTGTTTGACAAACACACAATACAGCACGTCTTGTTTAGAAGAAGATAAACAGACAGAAACACATACACACACAGACTGGAGTGACCAGTGCCCCCATTCAGCCCCAATATCTACCTTGACAGGCTGATTACATTTTGGAACAGGAACTGGACCAGTGAAATGCTTTGACTATCCTGTGTGTTTCTGTTGTTACAATTTATATGTGTCACCCTATGTGTGTGTTGTAGTGTGTATCAGTGTGTTGGGTGCTGATAAATGGGCACCTCTTTAAAGAACTTATCTCTTTAAGTGTTGCTGTGGTGAGGAATGACATCATTTGGATCCCCCTGGCTAACCGGCTGCCATGACGACACCTCACCAACCTATCCATTTACCAGATGGCCCGATAGTGTCTGGAGACAAACCCACACTCACACATACTAACACACAGGTAATAGAAGGCCATGAAGAAATTACAGCCAGCTCTTGGTTGTAATACACTCAGTTGTAAAGGGACACAATGCTAACACACACCCACACACACGCACACACACACAGAGTCAGTGATAACATACACTATGTTGTCTCTTGCAAATACACAATCTAAAGCACACTTCCCTGCCCCCTCCCTCCTCTTATCACAGTTTAACAGAGAAAAAAAAGGCATTGAGGGGGAAAAATTAAGTATTGATCAAATTAGCAGTTTTTAAAGTAAACCTCACACATGTGGGAGTGTGTGTTTGTTGGGGATGGGGGTGGTCAGGAATGGGATGGGACAGGGAGGGTCAGAGCAATTTAATGAAGCCATCAAGCTGCAGACAAAGTGGGAAGGTGAGAAGGTGCTTCAGCCACATCTCACACACACAGATATAAGACACAATTACAAGTCCATTGTAACAAACATAATATTATGACAAAGCTGCTCATCTTAAGTTGCTGAAAGCAGCTGGATAGGGGTGGTCAAAATGGGGGTTAGTAATAGCAGAACACAGCAGAAGAAACCACAGATTTAGGCCTTGTCTCTGTGTATTGATGGTGTGGGGCTTCAATAATGATCATCTGGATGCTAATTGGGCCTGTTTGCAGGAGAGCTTGGGTCAGAACACCAACCACTAGAGGTCCTCAGCTACCCCAGGCCTGTGTGGTCAAGCTATTGGACTCTTCTACAAATCAGGATCAGTACAGTTCAGAAACAAGGCTGTGGACAGCTGAGGATCAGCTAGGAAGAGCTGCAGAGGCTTGACTCCAGCCTTTCAACTGAATTCAATTCAATTCACTTTTATTTAAATAGCGCCAATTCACAACAAATGTCATCTCAAGGCACTTTACAAAAAAACACATTTCAATACAATTAAATACCATTCCAATCAGGTAAAAGTTTTCTATGTAAGGAATCCCAGCAGATTCCGATGAGTCATCGACGTGAGGTTGTGCCCTGATCATGCAGACTCCAACCACAGCTATTCCTCAGCAATCTCTCATACTTTCCAACCATATCAGTCTAAATTCAGGGACTACATCCTTCGAAAGCAATTTTTGAATTATTTTTACATCACAGCACTGCAAAGATCATTCAAATGTGGCCCAGTAATCTGTCTTTCTTTTTCCCAATTTAAAGGATTGGTCTGGTGCTGGTGCATAACATCAAATTTTGGGCCCTGTACGCTCTCAATGTAAGTTGGCCCCATTAGGTACATGAGAAAAAGAGTGGCATTTAAAAAAAATATTAAAGCATAAATAAGGTTTATGCAATGATTAGATATGTTTGAATGTTTGAATTAAGATGGCGCCGCGGATGGACGCCTCGGTACTTCGCTCCCTAGTACTTGTTACAATTTTACTTTTTTACGTAGTTTTCTGCACTCCCTCTGCTATTAAAATGAGCAGAGAGGAAATCTTACAAATAGGGCTATCCAGTGCCGGACTTTTTTCACCGGTTTTTAATCAACCAGACTGCTTTATGGAGATTCTGACCGGAGGAGCAGCAGCGCTCTGTGGATTTAGACGGAGACGCCGACGAGGGAAACGAGCTGGTGTGCTGGTTAAGTTGCGGCAGTGGGGATTACGCACCGCTCTCCCATCCATACACCTGGGGAACGTCCGCTCTCTGCCTAACAAAATGGATGAATTGCTCCTTCTCCTATCCAAGAACTCAGACTTTCGTCGTTCTGCCGCCTTTTGCTTCACTGAAACCTGGTCCAGTGAACACATCCCGGACAGCGCACTACAGCTCCCGCGCTTCCAGCTGTTCCGAGCGGACCGCTGCGCGGAACTGTCTGGGAAGTCAAAGGGAGGAGGAACGTGTTTCTACATAAACGAAGGTTGGTGTACAAATGTCACAGTGTTAAAGAAGACATGCAGCCCTCACCTAGAGTCTTTCTTCATAAACTGTAAACCATTTTATTCACCGCGGGAGTTCGCCTCGTTTGTGCTGGTCGCTGTATACATTCCACCGCAGGCGTGTGTAACGGAGGCGTTACATCACCTCGCCGACCAGATCACAGACGTGGAGAAAACTCACCCGGACTCTCTGCTAATCATTCTCGGGGATTTTAATAGAGCAAATCTCAAACGTGAACTGCCTAAATATAGACAACACGTGACGTGTCCCACCAGGGACATGAACACTTTGGACCACTGCTACACCACAATAAAGAATGCATATCGCTCTGTCCCCCGTGCTGCTTTGGGACTTTCTGACCACTGCCTGCTCCACCTCATCCCATCTTACAAGCAGAAGCTGAAATCTGCTAAGCCTGTAGTAAGAACTGTGAAGAGATGGACAGATGAGTCAAAGATGCAGTTACAGGCCTGCTTTGACTGCACTGATTGGAGCGTCTTTGAAGCAGCAGCCTCAGACCTGAACGAACTGACTGACTCTGTGACATCTTACAGTGTGTGTGTGTGTAGACCAAAACCTTCTACATGTTCAACAACAATAAACCATGGTTCACTGTAGAACTGAGACGGGTACGCCAGGACAAAGAGGAGGCCTACAGGAGTGGGGATCGGGACCTGTACAAGCAGGCCAGGAACAAGCTGACAAAGGAGATCAAGGCAGCAAAAAGGAACTACAGTGTTAAACTGAAGGAGCGTTTTTCTGCCAACGACTCTTCGGCAGTTTGGAAGGGCCTGCAGACCATTACCAACTACAGGACACCATCCCCCCACCCTGTGGGGAGCCCCCGCCTTGCTGAGGACCTCAATGACTTTTTCTCCAGGTTTGAAACAACTTTCACACCTTAGACCTCCCCCACCATCTCCATCACAAAAGGCCTAGCATCGCCCCAATCAACCCCCATACCTGACCCCCTGCCTGCGCTGAGGATCTGTGAACAGGATGTGCGCCAACTATTTCAGAGACAGAGGATTAAGAAGGCATCAGGACCTGATGGTGTGTCTCCGTCCTGTCTGAAAGTCTGTGCTGACCAGCTGGCTCCCATCTTCACTCAGATCTTCAATAACTCCCTGGAGCTGTGTGAGGTCCCCTCCTGCCTCAAACGCTCCACCATCATCCCGGTTCCCAAGAAGTCCCCTGTTACAGGATTAAATGACTACAGACCAGTCGCCCTGACATCTGTGGTCATGAAATCCTTTGAGCGACTGGTGCTGTCCCACTTGAAGGAAATCACGGATCCCCTGCTAGACCCCCTGCAGTTCGCCTATAGAGCAAACAGGTCAGTGGATGACGCAGTCAACATGGCTCTCCACTACATCCTGCAACACCTAGACTCTGCAGGTACCTACGCTCGGGTCCTGTTTGTGGACTTCAGCTCTGCATTCAACACCATCGTCCCAGAGCTCCTCCACCAAAAACTGTCCCAGCTCACCGTGCCTCCCTCCACCTGTCAGTGGATTACCAGTTTCCTGACTGACAGGGGGCAGCAGGTGAAACTGGGTAACTTCATATCCTGCACCCGGTTCCTCAGCATCGGCGCCCCCCAGGGATGTGTTCTCTCCCCACTGCTTTTCTCCCTTTACACCACAGATTGCACGTCAAGAGACCCTTCTGTGAAACTCCTGAAGTTTGCAGAAGACACCACCGTCATTGGACTCATCCGTGACGGCGACGAGTCTGCATACAGAAGGGAGGTGGAACAGCTGGTCCTCTGGTGCAGTCAGAACCACCTGGAGCTAAACCCGCTCAAAACTGTGGAGATGACAGTGGACTTCAGGAAGAGACCCCCATCAACATATCCTCTCATAATCACAAACAGGCCAGTCCCCACAGTGGAGTCTTTCAGGTTCCTAGGATCCACCATCACACGGGACCTGAAGTGGACCTCCCACATTGACTCTATAAGGAAGAAGGCCCAGCAAAGGCTGTACTTTCTGCGTCAGCTCAGAAAGTTCAACCTGCCTCAGGAACTGCTGACCATATTCTACACAGCAACAGTCCAGTCTGTCCTGACCTCATCCATCTCTGTCTGGTTCGGATCCGCCACCAGGCAAGACAAGGACAGACTGCAGAGAACAGTCAGGTCCTCAGAGAGGATCATAGGTACTGATCTTCCCTCCATTCAGGACCTATTCCGGGCCAGGATCAGGAAGTGGGCCAGAAAAATCACCACTGACCCCTCACACCCTGGCCACAATCTGTTTAGGCTCCTCCCCTCAAGCCGGCGTTACAGAGCGCTGTACGCCAAAACCACCCGACACAAGAACAGTTTCTTCCCCAAGGCTGTCGCTCTGATGAACTCTGAATAGTCACAGAGTCTGAGTCCATTCACATGAACAATAAACTAAAACTCTGCACTGCTGTATATACTCACTGTACAATAACCCCGGTTTGGTGTATATATTATCCTTTATTATTTATTTGTATTTATTTTTATTACCTTTTTAATTTCACTTATTTAAGTTCTGTACTGGAGAGAAAAGTTGCCAGAGTCAAATTCCTTGTATGTGTCATACTTGGTCATTAAAGCTGATTCTGATTCTGATATGAATGGGGCTGCACGTTGGTGCATTGGTTAGCACTGTTGCCTCCTTGCAGCAAGAAGGTTGTGGGTTCATATCCCACCATGCGTGGGTTCCCTCTGGGTACTCCAGCTTCCTCCCACAGTCCAAAAACATGACTGTCAGGTTAATTGATCACTCTAAATTGTCCTTAGGTGTTTGTGTGTGAGCACGGTTGTTTGTCCTGTCTGTCTTTATGTGTGGCCCTGTGATGGACTGGCAACCAGGTCAGGGTGTACCCTGCCTCTCGCCCGTTGACAGCTGGAGATAGGCACCAGCCTTAAGAAAATGGATGGATAGATATGAATGTATTGTTGGGTATTTCTGTCATTCAGCCCCTGAATTGAAGCATTTGGCCAACTTCTTCTCATGTGCTTAACACATTAAGCTACATCTTCTCTCATGCTTATTAGTTAGCAAATGTTGTCCCCTACCTGCAGGCTAATTCCATTTGCTAACACAGCCACAACTCGACAAACCATAGGGATTCATGTCTATGAAGTCGACAACTTAACATTAGCTGGGCCGTAGTTTAGTTGTCTTTATGCTTACAGTCGCAAAGCTTGTTTGGTAACGAGCTAAGCTAAAGAGTTCAAAGGTGTAGGGTACATGTGTTCAATTCAATGGGACTTTGCATAACAACAAGCAAACCAGTTCACCTCTTTTTCTTCCCTCATTCTGCCTTCCTTCTTTTTCTTCCCTATCTTTCTTCTTTTTAGGGTCCATTTTTTTCTTTTGGGCAGCATGACAACTTGCATCAAGCCTATTCTAATGTTGCTGGTCTGGGCTTACGAACTGGTTCTGACAGAAAGTAGCTGAATTTGACCCAGAAAGTCACTGGATGTCACGTGCTGATGCACATATCAGTGTCATTGCGTCACAATTACATGAAACGCCATCAATAATGTGGCTGTCTTAATTTTCTCCTTCAACATTCAATACGAATAAAACCAATGTGCGATAAAACCAGAGTGTTCAGACCTCCTATAGGAAACCTCAAAAGGTGAAGAAAAGATAGCTGAAACAAAGGTAAAAAACTGGCATGTGGCTTTATAACATTCAAAGGAAAGGTATAATGAGAAAATCAGACAGAAACAGAGAGAAAGAAATTATTATATATAGATTAGGATTTTTTCATGTGAATTAAATGCTTTTGTCTTCAAGAAGAGCCTGTGTAACATGTTATATCATTTTGCCTGAAGCATACTGTTGAGAGAAGGGAACTAGCACAAAATTTACAAATGGACATTCAATACCCTCTAAACAAAATTTCTAGTTCTAAGAAAAGGCTGAGATATCCTAAGAAGAAAAAAATAATGGGGAGAATATAGTTCTCATATGTTTTTTAAGTTTGTAAAAAAAAATATTAGGGCATATTTAGTGTGCATCAATCATTATTTTGGGCTTTTTATTTATGGCTCATATTTAGTGAATTTTGTTATAAGTGTTAAATGTCCTATATTTTTGAACTAATCATACAATTTGAACATTTCTTGAATGCACCACAGGTGCGCAAATGCAGTTTAGTTACAGATGAGCTTCTTCAATGTGGAGAACAATGTTTGTGTGGCTTATCGGTCTCATATAACTAAGATTTCTTCTTCTTTTTTTACTTTTCAGTTCATTTTAAAGATAAAAAAAAACTCTGTGTGACTTACTGAAATCAGCATCCCTCTCTGTATGGTGAGGGGTAAAATGAGCTGCATACATATGCGCAGAACATTCCCTTACTGCAGGGCAGTGTGGTTACAGATCAAATTGGCTCTCTAATCTGCCGCAACATTTCACAGAATTTAGCTAAGGTTTGTCAGAAATGTTGCTAGATTTGTGGCTTAGCACTTTTTTTTGCTGGAGGGGTAATTCGTTGAGGTGGTCTGGAAAGTCATTGACGACACTGCTGGGCGCACACAGGTGCTGTAGAGCAAAATAGACCTTTTTGCACCTCAAAGAGGGGGACTACTAATATGTAGAGAACGGCAGTTGCAGTTGGTAGCAATCATATCATGAAATAAATTGACACCAATAATTTTAAAATAAAAAGGTTAAAGAAAAAAACTAAAGAATTATCATGGGCCCCTCTCCCATCTTGGGCCCTGGGTAGTCAGGTCCACTTTTTCCCCTACTACCACACCCGTGGTCTGGTGTATCCTTTATAGCTCTCCAAATCCCAAGATGCCTTGATGGCCAGACAAGACAGTTTTGTTCCAGCAGCAGTAGCAACGAAGTAGCAGGCAAAGCAGTACAGGTGTACAGTTTTGAATGTAAGTATATTAAAATCTCAAAAATTAAAAAATTAGAGCGGTTTTGTTGTTTGACTTGTTAGCATTGATATGGTTTTTAATATTATGTTGTTAACCATTGCTCACAAATGAGCCTGTATGGTGGTGTGATGGTTCTCCGTATATTGCCTCTAATATATAGCTAAAGTTAGTTTATACAAATAATACAAAAAGATGACTCCTTGTAAGATAAATTATTACTTTTTCACCCGGGGCGAAATTGGGTTACGGTTGCATGGAGGTAATGAATAAATTCAGCTATACATATTTTGCTTGGAAGAGTCATATTACACCTTAAACAACCACAGAACCTGTGACCTCAGTATGTGATCGTTTGTGTTCTGCTGTATAAACTATAGTTTTGGATTCACAAATAGCCAAGTTCCTCCTCTTCACTTATTTTCCATTTTTTCTATTTGTTTGCAGACCAAAAACAAATGTGCGTTTTTTAAATAAACCTACTGTATGTACATGTACAACAGTGCAATGAATACATAATTTCTGACTGATCAGATTAATTAAATATAAAGTTCCTAAAAGTTTTTCTGTTGCTCTTTTTGTAAACTGTGCTTTTTCATTTCTTTTTTAGGACATGAAACAGCAGTGGGAAGAGAGGACGGGCCGGATGGACAGACTGTTTTCTGCTTGTCAATTTATGTTTTTGCCATTATGTTTTGGTTATTTTGTTGTTTTGATGTTTGTTATGAAACAATAGACTAAACAAACAGTAAATATCCTTAATTCATTTTATTTAAAGTTGCATTATTATTTACAGTTTTTTAAAGATATGAACATAAAGCTTACTTTGAACGATTTAAAATGACTATTGAAAATGACATGACACAAACATGGATGATCTTTTCTGGTTGATGAATAGAACATCATCCAGGTTGGTCTGCAGAGAGGGCTATGGGTAACTTCTTCACACTGTCCACTGCATGTCCATGGTTGACTCAAGGGACGGCTGTCACATTAATAAGACATGTTCAGGAGATAGTTTGTCACACCAGAGAGCAATTGTAATTTCTTCAAACCAGCTAGCCTAATTCTCTGCTACGTTGTCTGCAAGCTCTTCACCAGGGGCCACATAGTCATCAGCGCTGAGGCAGATGTTGTGGAGAGAATGCATGCTGTTATGACCTGCAAAGATGAAAAAAAAAAGAAAAAATGTATACATTTTGTTGCACTGGTTTCGGAAAAAGATCTGCAGGCGGTTTCTCATCCTTTTCAGGCTTGGATCTTCTACCAGAGGCCTGGGAGCTTGATGGTCCTGCACAGTAACTTTGCTGTTCCAAGTACTGCACTTTTCTGGACTAAGATGTCTGAAGGTTTTCCAGGGATCTGCTGAAGCCATTCCTCCAGTGTGGGATTCACTGCCACCTTTTCTAGCTCCTCTCTGAGCCCTTTGTATTTCTCAAGTTTTTAATCTTCCTTCTTCTTGATGTTACCATCACTTGGTATTGCCGCATCAACCACAATGGCTTTCCTTTGCTCTTTATCAACCACCACAATCCCCGGTTGATTCGCCATTACCATCCTGTCTGTCTGTATCTGGAATCCCACCGGATCTTTGCTCGGTCATTCTCCACCACCTTGGAGTTTGTAGTCCATACTCTGCACAGATGTTTCAGTATACTATGCCAGCCACTTGGTTATGACATTTCAAGTTTGCATTTCCTGCCAGCATCTTACACCCTGCTGTTATGTGTTGGATTGTCTCAGGTATCTCTTTGCACAGCTTACACCTTGGGGCTTGTCTGGTGTGTTAGATCTAATCTGATCTGAGATGCTTGGGCGCTCTCATGGAAATTTTTTTGTGGGTTGATTGATTGATTGATTGATAGAAAGTGCAGAAAATATTTGGTTAAGGCAACCCCTTCCTGTAGGGAGGATATATGGACTCTCTTTAGGTACTCTCATTTCATTTTTTGTGTTTTCATGTGAGCTCCTTTCCAAAAATCCAAATCCATACCGTCCACTTGAAAGCCGTGAGAATGCCTTTGGTTAGTGCAGAAAATGGCTACCGACCACAAATCAGTGGACAAAGCTTGCCTAGTGACGGCAAAAATGAACCTCTGATGTTTCCAAATGTGAAACCACTGCAAGACAAAGACATCAGACAGAAACTCTAAAACAAACTCATTTGGCATGGTCTATTACAGAAAAACAATCCTGAGATTGATTTTATTTTCAAATAATTACTGAAATAAAAATATATCCTAATTCCTGCACAGCACCTCCTTAGAGTGTTCAAATAATCATGAGTAAGTAATTCTATCCTATAAAATTGTGAAATTCAGTAGATATATTGTTTTTTGGTGACCTTAAACAAAAACCTCACAGAAAGTCAGCCATTCTGCATAAAAGCTGGCATACCACCACTGACCACTGTATTAAAGTCATTTAATCATGTCATCTAAGCCCCCTCGAAACAGGAAGTGCAATGTTCTAGTCAGATAGGTCGATATTTGGGTCCTTTTACTTAATCACCATCTGGCTGTGAACAGTGACTAAAAAGAGCCTGCTTTAATTTTTTGTCCAGATCTGAGAGGCTTAGAAACAGGGTGTGGCTGTAGCAGCATGGCGAATCCTCATATCACGTGATGGAAATACGTTTGGCTCTCATTGTCAAGAAGCCATCAGACTCAACCTAGAACAGCTGTGCCTGATGGTCTCGTCTCCAACCATTGGCTAGATTCTTTCCTTCAGGAATTCAAAAACCACCGCTCCCATTTCACCCTCGCTCAGTCATGGTCTCTCTATGACAAAGAAGCCTTGGATCTGCGCATTACGCACAGAGACTTACCTCTCCAGTCCGGACCAGGGTCCCAGCCTCGTCCCGACCACTGTCAGCCCTCCAACGTCCTAATCCTCTGCTTGTGGAACACTACAAGTTCGGAGCTCTGATAGCATCCCGTTCAGAGTTCCCCCTGACACTAATTTCCACACACATTTTCTGATTGGTTTCTTGGCCTAATACCTGCACAGCTCCCCCAATAATTATTTAAACAATCCTCATCAAGCAATACTTTCAACTAGGATTTTGAAATCCAGAACATATCTTGTTTTTATAGACTCCTCAAAACAATGTTGAGCCAGGGTTTTCCCTCATGATATCAGCAATTTTGGTTTAAAATGCTATTCAAACATTTTAAACACCTTATCATACTGATTTCATCATCAGGTGTGGCGTAACTGTTGAGATGACGTTCAGGCAGTGATGTGTGAGTCAGTCGCGGCACTGGCCAGAGCGGCACTGAGCTGCGAGGGCCGCTTGCCACTGCTTGCAGCTTTAATTTCAATTTATAATTTTTTAAAAATGATTTGTCATTGATTAACTCATTTTATGTTCGGAACAATTTGTTTTGAATCTCTTTAAAGGTCCTGACAGGTCACCCCTCTGAATGTAATGCAGTCTAAAAGAACAAATAATATATTGTATTTTTTTTTTTTTATCCAGCACATTTCTTAAAGTAAGAGCCATTTATGAACCTATCATACCACATTTCACCTCTCCTTTGTGTCAAAGGTATTCCCTTCATCAGCATACTAATGTTCCCTTGCTTCCTCCAGGCAGAGGCCAAGGAAACTGGTAGGAGCACCCTGCATGACCAGATCGGCAATTACTCACCCTTAAAATAAGTGGAATGTCCCCATTAGAGCTCTCTGCACTAGTGCTACATTTCACAGACAGAATAAGTCAAACAAATGCTGGACAGCGCAGGACACTAGGATGAGCTTTATGTTCTGCCTCTATGCACCTTAAACTGCATATTCAGACTGGAAACAATACAAACACACACTGACCCCACTGACCTGGAACACAAGCCCCATCTCAAACACAGACACACAGTCCCATTCACAGAGACACAAGAGGAAACTTATTAGGTTATTATCTTTCCGCCCCATAAAATAAGAATAACTTAAAGCGGTGCTGCAATTAATAACCCAACTATAAATCTGAATATTCGACATGAATATTATTCCAGATTACACACACACAAGCACAAACACACACACGCAGGAATCAGAAGGGTATTTGGGAGCAGGGAGAATGATAAAGCCATCAGAGAACGTTCTGGATGAAGTGCACCAACGTGAATGTGTGCACCAGAGCATTTAAGTGTGTATGTGTGTGGTCATTTGTATGTCCCTTAAGAGTGTGTTCTGCATGGCGGCTTATGCATCAACACACTGATGCATTTACCATCTCCTCATCTGTGTTGAGGGGGCCGTTCCCATTCTAACGTGCTGGATGCACAGGTTAAATCAATGCTCTGTAACCTCCAATACTAACACACACACACATTGTAAATTCATTTACTATGACCTTGCAGTCTGTTTCATAATAGAAACACACACACTTCACCAATACAAAACAAAAAAGCACACCCAGATCTGAGCAGTTACAATCCAGATTTTAGAAACTCTCAGCAGTCACTCGAATGGCACTTTGACCTTCTCAGAATCCACATAGCAGATTTTTTTGTCTTTAGGATTAGAAGTTCTCTATCTTCTAACAAGGTACTTTGTTTTAAATAGGGTCTCTTACTACACTGCAGTTTTAAGCACTGCCTCTTGTTCTATTAAACTAAGGCATATAATTTGACTAATTTAACACTGCAGGATAAACATTTTTAAATGGTTAGTAAGGCAATAAAAATCATTTATCAACAGTACTTGCGTGTTTTGTGCATAGGTACAATTTTACATATTGTGTGGTATCTAACATTTTGTACTTGTGCGTAGAATTGTTCCTTAATATATGTACAGTTCTAATCATGTGTACATACAGAATTTAACGTTGAATGTGGGAACTGCAACGCTGAAACAGTTTGACGGTTTATTTATCTCGTCAGTTCATTACCTCTGCCAAGGAGCTCATGTTGCCATCTGTCTGTCTTTTAGCAAAAAGGAGCTTAGTTATGGACGGATTTGGATTAAACTTTCATGAAATTATAGAAATTTGACACGGAATAGAAGATTAAATTCTGGGTATGATCATATATAGAATAGAATAGAATAGATTAGAATTATCCTTGTCCCACAACAGGAAATTCGGGGCGTAACAGCAGCAAAACGGCAGGAAATACAAACAATCAAGATTCAAAAGTTGAAAGATATAAAAAAATAGAAATTAAAAGTCAAGAATAAAAGTCAAACAAAAATCAGAGTACTCTTGCAGTTTTTAAACATTGAGATGAAGTGGCATACCCAGGTTGGCATGTGCAACAGCCAACCTGGTCAGCCCAGGAAAGACAAAGAGAAGCAATGTAGTCTAACTAGCGAGCACTTTGGCTCTGGCTGACAAAGGAATTATATTAAGACAAAGGCCATCCATCGCTCTTCCAGCTTTTGTGAGTGACCGTGCAGAAAAACCAAGTTCGTGGAAATCAAGCAATCACAGCACAAATCACAAAACAAAACCACACACTGCTTCTATTTACAAATAAAATAAAAAATAAGTAACTAGACTTAACATTACACTGGAAACTTAACTGGAACTGGACGGTGCACTCAGAAACCCCGGGGGAAGTTTCAGGTTTATTCCTTTCGAACCAGCTGGTTAGAACCAAAGGGTAGAAGGGAATCAGTTCGCTAGCGGAGATTTAAACTTTCCCTCCTCATCCAAAAAGCTAACTGGAAAAGAGTGGCTGCAAAAATGTCAAGCATATATATATATATATATATATATGCTATACATATCCATTATCTGAAGCCATTAGAATATAATTGGTAAGTTTTAGCAGTGCTGTTTCAGTGCTATAATGAGCTCTAAAACCTGACTAAATTTTTTGAAACAGGTTGTTGCTGTTTAGATGCTCACATACTATTTTCTCAAGAATTTTGGATAAGAAATTAAGGTTAGATATAGCTCTGTAATTAGCTAAATCATCTTGATCGAGGGAGGGTTTCTTAAGTAAAGTTTTAATTACAGCAACTTTAAATTTCTGTGGCACATATATCCATTTATTAAAGATACGTTCATCATATCTAGAATAGGACCAGTAACCAGAGGGAACACATCCCTAAATAATTTGGTTGGTATTGGGTCTAACATATAAATTGAAGGTTAAGATTAAGCTAATATTTGTGATAATTCCGAAAGTTCCGCTTAATCAAAACAGTACAGACATGAACATGGTTCTCCAATGCTCTCCGATACTGCCTCATTTACTGAGAGAGAATTAATCTTGTTTGGGAGAATGCCACTTATTTTATTTTGATAGAATTGATTTTATTCAAGAAGAATCCCATAAAGTCATCACTACTGAGATAAGGGGGAATAGTTGGCGTGTTTTTGCATGCTGTAAGGGAGAAGTTAAATTCAGAGTAATGTTGGTTGTAACAACGGTAATATTCAATTTACAGCTTTCTAACACCAAAACCAATTCCTCAAGACTGCAGATACAGCCATCTAGATGTTTCTGCCTATACACATTTGCATGGGGTTTTTTGTGTGTGGTATTGTATAGATTTCACATTCAATAAGTTTAGTGTAGCACTTTTAATAGTGTCTTAAATGACATTACATGTAAAAAATAACTACATTTTCTATTTCCTTTGGGAGACAAGAACTAGGTTTGACATGCATGTCAAAAGATAGGATTGATTCTATTTCAGGTTGTGCATGTAACTCCCGCGAGGTGTGCCTCGTGCGTGTCACACGCAGGATGTCTGGCCGCTGCCAATTCACCTGTGGGGGTACCGGGCGGTCAAAAGAGCCAAAGAGCAAAGGTTTCTCAAAACAATTATTTTAATTACAAAAATTCAAATGAACTTACAACTGAAAAGAAAGATAACTAATTAAGGGGCCATCAAAAGAGGTCAACTTATTCAAACTCAAAGAAACAGTAACCTAGAAAACTCAATATAACTGACCTCCCCATTAAACACAGCTGGGAGTTTTTAAGGGAGTGGACTATACTACTAATGACACATGAGGGGGGTGAGACCAGAAACTCAAATGAAACAGAACATACAATGCCATTTCCCTCCCCCATGGAGTCCAGACAGTGGTTGGGCCCTCTTCAGTAGAAGCCTGGAGTGCCGCCATCTTCTGGCCACACCGCTGAAGTACAGCTCCACATGAAACTCAAGAAAACCAGTCAACACACACAAAACACCAACTAAATATTATATAAGCTGGAACTGTACTTCACCTTAAACTGGTGTGGCTATTGGTATCGCCATCACATCACCCCAATGAAAGTTAAGTGAAAAGGTAGAGAAAAAAATGCGTTCTCAAAACATTAACGCATATGCGAGATGTGTGTCCCCAGCCTAACGCCAGACGCAGTGAGGAAGTAGCTTTGAGCCAGACCATCAATTTCTGACGGATTAGTGATGGAATTGCTGCTGTCCGCTGTTTTTTTCTGAGACACTGAGGGAAGCAAGCATGGAACAGATTCTTTAAAACTTGTTACAGAATTGTCTGATAAAGTTCTACTGTAATGAAATGTTCTTTCAGATTTGTGAAAGTCAGATTAAATCAATTCAAAAGTTATCACAAAATGGTCAGATAGGACAGGGTTATGTGGGAGGACTGTTACTTCCTCACACTCAACCATATGTCAGTACAACGTCTAAAGTGTACTGACCCCAGCGTGTGGGTCCCTTCACTTTCTGAATAAAGTCAATAGTGTCTAAGATAATTCTTAAAGGCTGCATTTAGGCTATCACTTCCAGTGTCCACATAAATATTGAAATCCCCTGCTATAATTGCCTGATCTGTGTTTAATATTAAATCAAATAAAAAATCTGAGATTTGGTCCAAGAATTGCGGGTAAGGGCCTGGTGGACGATACAAAACCAAAAACAAAAGTGGTTTAAATCTTTTTAAACTTGGGTGCAGAATGTCCAACTGAGTAGGACAATTTAAAAACAAAACAAAAAAAAATTACACAATGTCCTTGTGTACCTGTGCATTGAAAATGTAAAAAAAAACACATTATTTACAAGACCAGAAAAAAAGCATTATTTACAAGACCAGAAAAAAAGCAGATGTTGGAATAACAGCGGCAGAAAAGTTATTTAAATGTGTCAAATAGTGCAAATTACAGCAGGGTTGAGAACATAATGGACTACATCAACTTCTGGAGAAAAAAACGTGCTGAGAGCTGTGCAGAAAAAGCTTAAATGGAAAATAAGGCAAGGAAAGAATATCTACAGGAAGAAGATGTAGGACCAGCCGCAGCAGGACAACATCAGTGGGTTTTGGAAGAGCCTGAAGACAATTTCAAGACATAAACCAAATCCCCAGGCTGAAGGACACTTAGGGCGTTTTCACATGCTACGGGAGTCCGTACTCGGATACCGTATTTGGTCAAAATCCACATTTCGTATCATGTGAACACAGCCTGGACTGTGCCAGGATACGGCCAGAGAGACCTGTTTTGGAGGTAGTATCGGAGTACAGGTACGAGTGGATCGGATCATGTGAACACAAGCCGTACCCTGGCTGTACCTGACACAATAGACGCGCTCCACACGGAAATGACGACACCGCTGGCCGAAATGACAGAATCCCCTTTCGACCACACAAAGACCAAAACAACGCAACACAGGAGGTTACAAAACTGTGGGTTTACTACAACACTCACCCTGTAGATGGCTTCAGGTAGAAGTTGACCAGTAGACCAGTTTGTTAATATTCTAGGCTGTCGCTTGTTTTATGACGTTGGTACTTCTGACTCCCTTGTTTGTTGGCACACATGTGGAAACGGCCTTAGGGTGGGTGAACAACCTGAACCAATTCTTTAAGAGGTTTGACCAGTCACCTACCCCACCCCCAGCATCATCTCCCCTGCTGCAACCCCTCTCATCTTTCGGGACTGCTTACTTTTTTTCCCTGAGCTGCAAATAATCAAGGTGTGAAAGGATGCAGGTCCAGATGGCATCGGCTCCAGGCTCCTGAGGTGCTGCACAGATGAACAGTTTGGCATCAGGGGATATCTATACAACCTGAGTCTAAAGCTAGGGAAAGTACTAGAGCTATAGAATCCCTCCTGTTTTGTACCAGTACCAAAGGCTTCATATTCTTAGTACCTACGTAGCTACAGGCCAGAAGCCCTGACCTCGCATCTGGTGACAACCCTCAAGAGGTTGGTTCTCAGCCATTTTGCCCCCTGGTGTGTCTTCATTGGATCTGCAACAATTTCCCTATTAGTCCGACATTAAGGTGGATGATGCCATAATTTCCCTCCTTCATAGAGCTCTAACTCACCTGGGGAAGGCTGGAAATACTGTGAGGATAATGTTCTTTGATTTCTTAAGTGTTTTCAACATAGTCCAGCTGGGACTTCTAAAGAACAAGCTGGAGCTGTCAGGAGTTGACCACCATATGTCACAGTCAATACTGGACTACCTCACAAGATGCTCACAGTATGTGAGAACATAGGGCTGTGTCTCTGATAGGCTGGTCTGTGGTGCAGGGGCCCCAGACGGAACATTCCTCATCACCCTCTACACTGCAGACTTCAATTCCCCACACTGGCACTTCCAAAGTTCTCTGATGACTTTGCCATTGTCTGCCTCATCACAGGTGAGGATGACTCAGAATACAGACAGTGGACTCTGGACTTTGTCGACTAGTGCCTCCAGAACCACCAGCTGATCAATGCGGGTAAAACCAAAGAGTTGGTGGTGAACTGCCGCAGGCGCAGACCCACTTCTAAAGACCTCATCAGACTCTGGGGTGGCATTAGCCTTAGTATTAATATGTTGTGGCAGCAGTTTATCTACAACTGAGAGTAAGCGATTGGATCAGCTCATCAAGCAGGCCAGCTCTGATTCAAAGGATCCAGTACAGGTGGTGGGAGATGGACAAGGCCAAAATGAAATAGGTGATGGACAGTGTCTCCCACCTAATGCATGAAGATGTTGCTGAGCTGCAGAGTTCCTTGAGTGACAGACTGCTGCACCCTAGGATGGACTCTACAGTCAGAACTGCTCCCAACAAACTCAATAATGTTTACACCCCTGCTGTAATTTACACTAACTCACTAATTAACATGTCTCCTGCTGTTATTTGTAAATCTGTTTCTTCACCATTTATATCTCTTAATCTTCTTACATTAATTTATTACTAGTGTCCCAACAGGCACTTCTGTCAAGTCTTCTGGCATCTGGCTGCTCTGCATATTTTTCACACAGCACTGAAAGTTGTTTCTTTGTGGTAACTAAGGCCTGGTAATGCAGTAAAGGTTTCATGCCGTCTTTGAACTAGTCCCTGATATTCAACATGTTGAACTGTCTTGGCCTGATATCGCAGCTGAGTTAACTCCAAAGTTGCTTACCAAGCTCTGTATTGGTGTATAAATGTGTGCAAATGAGTGACCGAATGCTTGCAGTATGATTACAAAAGCGTTATATAAGTTCTGTCCATGTACCCTGAAATCATGTTTAATCTTGTGAGATTTCCTGTTTAACCAATAAATGTTCATGAGTAAAATATGTGTAGTGTCACTGCAGTGTGGCCACACACTACACGTTGTAGGACCAAAACTGTTACATCCACAGTTTTATTACCAAGTGTGTAGTCTCTCAAGGTATAGAAATTGTACAACTATTTTTAAAGTCTTGTGTTAACCAGGATTAACTCTTAAATGTTCCTCTTGCCTTTGTCTATAGAACCTCACAAGATATATATAAAAAACAAAAACTCTTGTGCTCAAATAAATGTATTTAATCACATTTCCCTTTATAGGAGCTACACTATATGAATTCCCATATGTGATAAAATTATAAATTCCATCACAGTTTTTATTAATTTACAACATACTGCTGTTTCGACCCAGTATTAAACTAGCAATTTCTCTGTATTTTTTGTAAAAATAAGATAAAACACTCTCCATTTTTAGCTAAAGGTGAGATACAGAGCTCCACTTCTAATAAAAAGCCAAACTGTCACTTTAAGCTAAATTACACTTTCCTCATCCCTGTATATATATGTGTGCTTGCTTAACCAACTCTAACCCTCATACGATCGTTGATTCAGATGGTGCCAAACATGCTATCATTCTCTCTCATTATCTCTCTTGCACACACAGCTCTGACAAAGTGGGGTCAGTCCCACTGATCACAGCACCACTTCATGTCCCTCATTCTCTCACTTTCTGTCCTTCTTTATTTCTCACGATATGTTGTTAGGCCTTTGGCCCTTTGTTCCCGCTCTTTGATCTATGTCATGCTGCTCAATCTTTTAGTTCCAACACTCTCAACCAGCCGTGCTTCAATTCCCCATAACCAGATAGCATCTGAGCAGGGGAAAAAGCTCCATGTCTCTGTTTCACACTCACACACATCATAGCCTCCTCAGTGGGTTGACAGATGTTGTGGGACAATAAAACAGTTTGTAATAGAGGTAATATGATTTAAAATACTATCTATTAACCTGGATACAAGTGTCAGGTGTGCGTATATGTGTGCAGGAGATAAAACAATGAAGATGGCAGAGAGAATATAGGGCTCAACATCTAAATCACAAACACACAGGCAAACACACAAATTCCAACTTCGTCCTGTTACAGTGTGTCCAGACCAAACGCGATAGGAGCGACTAGAGCTTCAGGTTTACATGTAAAATCAATGGAGGAGCGCGATGAAGCGCGACTTGGTGTCCCGCGACGCTTCAGAAGCAGATTTGCGTCGCGAAAAAGCTTTTCTGCCTGATTTGCGCGAACAATTCGCGCTACAGATGCGATAGAAAATTTGCGCTGCATTTTATGTGGTGCATTTTGTGCATTCACGCTCATGGCGTCTATCGCTGGAGTTGGAAAAATCTGAACTCCAGCGTCAAATCACGTTGCGACAACCAATCAGGGGACAGAGTTTCACTGATTCTGTGACTTTCATGGAGTCACAGCCTCAGCAGGACATGGAGGAAATACTGATAAACATCGCGGCAAATCACCCCGAGCTACATGACACAAGCAGTTTGCTATACAGAAACAGAAATAAAAAAATTTACTATTTAGACAGGAATGTTCTTAAGAGGTTTGTGGGTGGCCCTTAAAAGAGCCGTTGTTGCTGTAAAAGCACGTCTCGGCCTAGAAATGAGCCTTGAAACAGCCTCCTCACCTTGTTTCCTGGTAGCAGCTCCCGCACCACGTCCCACGCTGCTCAAATATTATAAACTTTTACGAACCGCAGACAGATGAACAGCTGCTCAGAAATGTAGTTGGTGTTTCGGCAGGCAAAGCTTGGACCTTCACGCCACAAACTGGGCGAGCAGGTCACGTTCTCCAGGCGGCGAGGAGACGGTGTTTGAGAGGCTCGCTGCTGTTTATGGATCCCTTTGCCGTAGCTAGACTGTATCTGTAGCTCACCAAACCCCCAGTGCAGCGGTCCCCGGTCTACCAGAGGCCAGGCTGAACACGAACTCCACTCTGTCCTCCGTCAGATCAGAGACTATAGTCCATAATCCACCGCTAGCTGCACTCTGGCCCCAGCTCCGCTGAAGGCGCGTTGTACACTCTTCAAGGTGCGAATGTGCACGCGAACAGCTAGGCATGTGTCACGCTTTATAGTCGCTCCTAACGCGTTCAGTGTGGACACAGCGTTAGACAACATAGATCTCACCCCTAAAGCAGTCTTATAAAAATACAGTAAATGAAAAGTCAATGAAAATTCAGATCCGTATGTCATATTAGCACCCCTGATAAGAGAGAATAAAGTAGGACTAGAAGTAGCTGAAATACAGCTCAAACTCATATAGACATACAACTTGACTCCATTGGATACAAGACTAATACAACCTGAGGAAATCAGCATGGAGAACTTTATCAGTCATTTATACATTTCCACTGAACTACATATAGTCGTCGTTTGACTTTATACTAACCAGTTCAGCTCTGCTGACAGTCACGAATGGAAAGAGACTGGTTGTTTTCTATATTCTTTCCTCCATCTTAAACCCTTGTTTCATTCAGATGGAAGCTCATCTTACTGATCCTGCATGTTCTTGGAGGGCTGCACGAACAGAGCTTGAGACTGATCTTTTTCTCCTATGAACACCCAATTTAACCTGGCCTAAGTTGTAAGTCTTAAAATACCTGTTATGGTCTGCTAATTGTCCTGAGTAACTAGGTTAGCTATTAGTAATAAGAGCCAGTATCAACTGCACGTCATTCAGACAAAGAACAAGCTCATAAATACAGTAGAAGTTGTACAGTGCTGTTGGCGATTTCATGCCATACAAATAGCATAACAGTCATTAAGTGCAACTCAGCACATTATGACTGATTTACAAGCATGGCAGCTATAATTGGACTTTTATGTCAGTGCTGGTCAGAAATGTTTAATTTTCCAAGTCAGAACCTGGTCTTTAAGAGGTAGTCCGGTTGATTTTTCTGCCTTAAAGGAGATATATCATGCTTTTAAATCCTTCCTTTTCACATGTAAATCATTCACTTGTGGTCTATGTAAAGTAGAACCACACTGGTTTGGTCTGAATTCCATGTTATTGTAGCCCCACAGACCCTCCTTATACCGTTCTGAGGAGCATCTTTAGAGTAACTCATTTTCGTGCAGTCCCTTTAAATGTAAGCAAAACATTTCATGCCCCGCCCCCTCCAGGTTACAGAGCGTTCCGCTCCACCCCGTTCTGACATGTTTGTAGTCTGATAGCAGCGATTCGATTACTACCGGCAGATAAACTTTTTATTGCGAAGCGATCGTCGCTAAATTCCTGTACATCATGTGTACCCCACGACAAAAACTGGCAAAAAAAGCCCAATCATTTTATTCAAAGCATGCAGTACAGTTATATCCTCAGCTAAAAGCTAGCACACATCGCTAACAGAAGCAGAATGTACAATGCCACAACTATCAAAACAATCGGCCGTACGACATATCAACACACAACATTCATGTCTAAAATAAGGTTTACTGTCATTTTAGTGTTATTTGAAGCTTACCGCTTTTCTTCGTCCGTCGTTTCCGTGGAGACAAGGAACTGACCCCTCAATCAGACAAAGTCTTTTTGGCAAATCCCTCTTGATACAGACCGAGGTTGCTGAAGCACTCGTCCTCGAAGTGCTTGGCGCAAACGAGGAGAACTTTCCCCACGGATGTCGGTATATTTCCACTAAAAATAAAATTTAACCAGGAACTTCTCAGAGGCTCTGATGCTGGGGGTCGATGTAGGGATTTGTGTGGGTTAATACACCCAATAACTAAACATTTTGACTTGCTTTCTTGTAACATGACTGACCTTGGACTACAAAATCGCTGTGGGGGAGAAAAAATGGCGGCTTCACGAAATTGGTTACCCGGAAGTCCATTACCTTATTTGGCAGTTCAACAACAAATGCTGTGACGTAATATACAAGAAAACGTAATAGTGAATTGAGAAAACTAAACAGACTGAAAAATATGACCAAAAAAGAATGTAAAGATATAAACACAGCACCAGAAGAGAATAAATGAAAGTTGTCTGCACTCGTAAACACCCAAAATACACATTTACATGCATTTAAGGGCTAAAAATGGACTTTCCATGATATGTCTCCTTTAAAGCTCTGAATATACCACTTCTAATTACAAATGGCTCACAATTTCAACTGCCATACTGTGAAGGTGCTTAAGTGTCTGCGTTTTGAGCTTTAGTTAATTCAATCCCCTTTTCAGTTTACCTTATGATTGTAGCACTCTGATCGTTTAGTGTTTTGGAGGAGTTTCCTTCTACTAAGTTCAATTCAGGTTAGTTTCTTTTTATAGCGCCAATTCACAACAGATGACATGTCAAGGCACGTTACAAGAAAAGTCGTTTCAATACAATTATACAAACGTTACAATCAGTTTACTATTTGAGAAGTCCCAGCAGATTGAGTTGAGTCATTTATGTGAGGTTGTGCCCTGAACATACAGACTCCAACCACAGCAATCCCTCATACAAAACGAGCATGTAGCCACAGTGGAGAGGAAAAACTCCGCTTCAACAGGAAGAAACCTCCAGCAAACCTGGCTCAGTACAACCGACCATCTGCCACAACCATATAAGACAGAGCAGAGACACAATAAGGACAAAAGGAACTACTGTAAGAGTACTTTCTGTATTACAGCACTTAGTGTTTGAATGCATTTTTTTCCCTTCCACTACATTTTCCCTTATTTTCCTATTTTTGCCTCAGTTGTCTTCACTTTTAGTTGTCTGCATTCTTTAGTGTGTACTTTTAGTTTGTCTTGTTTTCTGGTTATTCTATATTTATTAACTTACAGTAAGTCTTATTTCAGTCACTCCTGTGTTATATTTTCTTTATTAGGATCTGTAGACACTTCTACTTTAATTATATTGTGTTTAAGTTTATTTCTGTAGTTTAAACTTGTGTTTCCTTATTCTGTTTTCTTTCTCTCCTTGTTATTTTTATTATTTGTGCTTTTACTTTACTGATAGATCAATCCTCTCTATACATTAAGCTAAATAGCACAAATCATTCATAACTAACATCACATAACACACACCAAAAAAAGAATCACTACATTATTGTACACAGAAGAGAAAAGACAAGCTAAAACTAAAACCCAACCTTTCTGGCCTTCCCTGGTGCAAAATCATCAATAATGTTCCGCTGTCAAGCCTCCAGCAGCCCATGCAGGTTCTTCACCTTCTCCCTGAGCCAGGTCAGGCATCTACAACAGCTGGGGACTCTTCATGGAGCTGTGGGTGCTATGGGTTCCTCTAAGACAATGTGGAGGAACCTCAATTGCAATATCCATAGGAGAGCACGGGCTCAGTATGGAGCCACCTAGACCAGGATCTTGGGCAGGAGCTCATTGAACTCCCGTGCCAAATTACGCTCTGTCATGATTCCATTCCTCATTGTGGTTGGGCTACATGGTGTGCTGGGCTCTGTTTTTCACGGTCTAGATGTATTTATGTGTAGGACAGGACCTTCTGTTCTGCTTCCTGGAGCTGCTTAAAAATGCAGATCTGTCTGCGCAATGTGTTATATGGAAAAACGTCAAGTAGTGGCTGACTTTAACAATTTTATTCAGTGGATTCCACCCCTAGTCCATTTAATTTGGGAGAGACACAGTGGTGAAATACCCTCTGCACCCCTTCCTCCAACAGCTTTGGCACCATAGACTATATATATAAATAGACAAACCTTGTTGACGTCACCCATAGCTTTCTGAAGTGCAAAAATGAAGCCAACTAGGCAGTTCCCACCGCCGCCATCTTGTCCGCGTCACTCACCTCCTCACTCTCAGAAACTCCAAAAATGGGCAAAGATGTGGAGCTGAGAGTGGTGTGAGGCTGGGTGCGGAGTGATGACGCTCCGAGCCGACATAGCTACAAGCTAGTCAGAAGCTAGTCAGAAGCTAGTCGGGAGCTAACTGAAGCTAACGTAGGCTGCAGCCGGTTTCAGCCAGAAGACCGTGGTTGAGAGACTTTTACCCCATTTTTCAACTAGGATCACTTTAGACGCAGAAACATCTCCAGTAGAGAAATTATATCGATATAATAAGACCAAAATGGGTCGGGTCAACACGGCCTAAAATGGTGTTATTTCCATTACCATCGATGGAGGGTGAGGACATGGACGGCTTATCTTAACAACACATCCAGCGAAAAGCAGTCACAAAGTCATCATGACAACTTAGATCCTCTAAAAAAATAAAAGATTTTTGACTCACCTCACATCTAAAACATCCATTAGGTCATGCCTCCAGCTGTGTTCCTCACACCAGTACTGATCTAACCAGCGATCATCCAGTCTGTCTAGAGTCTGACTCTGTATGTAGTCTTCCAGCCTGATCTAGCCGTCTCCCGCTCTGGATGCCGCGGCTTCTCTGTCCTGCCAACTTTGCTGCTCTGCTGCTACCCGACCGATCGCCTGCTCCAACTCGCGTGTAGAAAGAGATAAAAGCTCAGACCAGAACAGCATTCCTCTCGGCCACCTGACAGAACCACCCGCAAGCTGGTAAGGCATCAGTCGGTATAAAGCCTCCCCCCAAAGCAGAAACTTCTTGGACGGTCTGTTACTGTAATCAACACCACAGCAAGCCGTCTTTGTCCAACATTGTCAGATAAAGCCAGGGGGATTGTTTAGTGTTATGGTTCAAGCAGAACCTGCTTAAGTCATTCTGATTTCTTAATTTTATTTTGGCCATGGTTACTTAATTCTATGCAAGTTTGTTTTAATTCTTCCTTACAGGACATTGTTGGCGCTCTATCATTAATTTCTTGTAAAATGTTCAGTTTTGATAGTATTTAGCCTTTTTTTCAGACTTTTAGCCAGTCATACATTAATATGGCATTTTCTTAGTATAATGCACAGTTTTTATTATTATTATTATTATTATTATTATTATTATTATTATTATTATTATTATTATTATAAGCTGTCTGACCTCTTCACTTCTACAAACATCATTCACTTTACTTCTGTAGCTGGATCCTTTGGATCCCTTACTGCTTTGTTTAAACACAAAATATGCATTAATTTGCATTATTACGCATAGTGGAAACCATCTTTGCACTACTGCAGAATGGTCATTCTTATCTCTGTTGGTAGTACAGCTAATCAGTGTCAAGGAAAATAAGTGCAACTACTGGATTGGGTGCTTTGCAAACACAAGGCAGTTACTTCTTGTCGAGTATAGTTGCGCCTAGGTCTGAGGTTCCAACGCAGCATTTCAGTTGAATATTTTAGATACGCTCAATAAAAATATCTGTAAATGGTTGAAATAGATTTTTCTCTAATACTTAAGCTATTCAGTTCAGAAATACTGTGCTGCAAATAGGTGGGGGTATATACTGATTCCCTCAGTGCACTGTCCCTTTGGATGTATCTGAGAACGTTAAATATTATTAATCTTCATAAAACGCAGTAAGTAGTAACTTAATAAGTTAGCTTTGTCACCTATAATTTTCAGATTTTTTGCTTTATTCTAATTTATTGCTCTTACTGTACAGTGTAGTGTTTCTAAAACTGTTTTGTTATGTATTATATTTGATCTTTACATGAATCTGTCACTTTGCGGCTGTTAGGCCTGAATTTTCCCAGGATAGGACAATAAAGGGAATTTCTATTCTAGTGTTTATTGTTCATATTCTGTTTATGTGAGAGAGCTCCTACCAGTGTAAGCATCTACATGTGTCAAAGGGAGGGCGATTTATAATGGGGTTAAAAGGGTTTATAAATACTTAGTTTCTACAATAAAATCAGACCGTGTTATTTTACTGTTGTTGTTTTTTTTTGTTTTTTTTTCTTGTTCTCTCATGGTTGAGGTAGATCTATGATAAAAATGATGTCTCTTTTTTTAAGTGGAAAAACTTACACAGTTGGTGGCTGACTAAATACTTTTTTTCCCCACTGTAAAGAGAAAAGAAAAGGAAACTCATTCTCAGACTTTACAGCACTGTCATACATCTTCTGATATTTCAATAAATAATTGTATGGTAACATTTTACCATCTTATTTTTCGTCTTTCCGTTATCTGTTTTAGTTTTCTTCTATTGAATTTCTTCTTATTAATACATTTTCAATATTATCATTTAATATTAAATGTTGGTGTGCATTGACCTGTCTATCCTTTGGCAAAGCCCTCTGAATTATAGCTGTCTATATTTAAAATGCAGATACATTCTGGTTAATTCTGATGTCTGTTTTACACAGTAATAATTGTTTACTTAGTTTAATTTAAATACTTTATTTAACCTGGGTCGGTACTGACCTTTTATATTCTCAGCAGAAAAGGGAAAGAAAATGATTAGAGTCTGAGGGAGAAAACTGGTGAGTAAAAGGGGGAAAAATACTGAGCCATAAGCGGCGGCCACATAGATAGCCTTTAGATGGAGTAAAAACCTCTAGGCGTACAGAGAAGATGGAAGACATATCAACATGGACAGAGAAAATAAAGGAGCTGTGGAAAAACAGAGGAGTGTTTGCAGAATCCAATTGAGCTGACACTTTTCCAGCCACATACCATTTTCTGTTGTTTACGGCTTTATGAGAAGCCAAACCCAGCGTGTCTGTATTTTCAGGGCTGTGTGCATACGGCATAGTGGCTGACCTGTGTGTGTTTGTGTGTATGTACGTGATTGAGACTGATGGATGTTGACAGCTGCGGAGAATCACTTTCCTGTTGGTAAAACACCATATTGACCCTGTAGCCCCTCCGTAGGCAGAGGTTAGCGGTGCTGAAACCCAGCAGGCAGAGTGAGTATGACATCCAGCTGAGAAATGAGTGCTGTGCTTGAACCCACAACATGACACTGACCTACGGTGAATCTGGACACGCACCAGCATGAACAACCCATTGAAAACCTCACACCAAGCAGTGCTTTCATTGGGCCAATAAAGAAGGTTGCCATTTTGGAGGTCTACACAGAAAAGGTGGAAGATTATCACATTCTAGAATAGATCAGCAAAGTGAACACAGTCATCATATTGTTATTCTACAGAGAACAGGGTTTTACATATTATTTTAAACCTGCATTTCAGATAACATTCTTTTTTAGGCTCAGACAGCATTATATCAATGGGGTATACCAGAACAAACTTAAATATTTGTACATTATGAATCCTGAAATGCTGAACTTGAGAGCTCCTTCATTTACAGACTGCTGTATCCTAAGTGCATGAAGGAGTGTTATTGCAGGTCCTTCTTCCCAGCATTAGACTCTAGAAACATTGCTGCTCCCAATAAACCCAGTAATATTTACATCCTTGCTGTAAAATGAAATGTTTCTAAAATCAAACATTTATCCTGCTGGTAGTTGCTTATCTGTTTTTCATGGTTTATTTATTTAATGTTTTTATACATTTAATCAATAATATGTTTATTTTACTTTAATGCATCTACTAGAATCTGAGTTTGCAACTTCGAACTTTAATAAACACAGAGTACTTGGTTTTGTAATTTTGTCCTTAATTTATATATTTTATTCTTAATTCTGTTTTTAAAATAAGCACCACTTTAAAAAACAGCCTTGCATTTTACCTGCTTCTGCCTTTGGGTCCACGCTAGGGCATACATTTGGGTATGGACGGTAGGGACACATCCCTACCAATATTAAGCCGCTACCATGTCGTCACTGTCAATACAACCGCTGTCCGTAGTGTTTAGTCAATGATCATGGCACACAAAGGGTTAATGTCGATCTCTGTTATAAAAAAAAAATCAGGCCTCTATCCTAAATATCGCTTCCTGATTGGCTGCCTGGTTCTCGCTAATTTACATGTGATTGGCTGTCCCTGTTGTAATTCCATCTGTTCTTAAACCCAGAGCGGTAAAATCAGCTTGTCTGACTGTTACCATCTTTAGCTACATCTGCTTGTTGGGCCGGATGAGAGGCATCTGCAGGTCTAAGTTATCAACACGTTTGGAATTTGTTCTGTCCGGGTCACGTCAGCTAGATGGATTTTACTGGTGTCATTTACATTTTGTGTTTGTGTCTGCGTGCATGCGTGTGTGTGTGCGTGTATATATGTGTGTCTCTGTGCTGTATAGGATTTGAAGAATGTCAAAGCAAAGAAAACTCGATATAAAAGACTTCTTTAGGTGTCAAAGTGTAAATTACTTAGATTAGATGATTAGAATTAAATTAAAATAGAATATGCCAAAGAGATACACTTTTTTAACATTATTTTCTATTCTTATTCTCATTTTTTTTCTTATTTTCATGTATTTGTGTAGAAAAGAGCAACTATTTAAAAACGCATAAATAAATAAATAAATAAAACCTCATATTCTAGATGATCCTGTGATTTTATGTATCCATATTTTTGTGGAATGAATTACATATAATAATAGTGTGAAAGTAAACGCCTTTTTTGCTAAGGCAATAACTTTGCCATCAAACTTTGTAATAATTCTATCCCTAATCTGTTTGTCATGCATCAACATATTTTTGTAAGGTGACCGACAGCAGAGAGGCTGGAGGAGATGAAATTATGGAGGCTGGAGGATGTAGAAAAGAAAAAGCTGAAAAAGAGGCTGGACATTCACTGGTGAGGTTAAAATAATGTTGTATGTGTTAGCCATGAGATTCAGCACTTTGACAGATCTAATCAGATGTATTTATAAAGAGTTTTTCATGCAAACAGAAACACAAACTGCTTTATATGATATAAATAGTTTAAACATTAGAATAAAACAAGCCTTCACTCACAGAATATAATATAGCAGTTAAAAAATGTTGATGATCCGAATAATAATGATTCCCCCAAGTGGCATTAAAATCAGAGCCTTACATCTAAGAGGCCTCGTCATGTATTACAAGAGTGTATGTGTTTATAGTAGTTTCTATATGGTTGCCTTCTTGTCTTTCATTAATTACTTTAACCTAAAACATCTGCATGATGAGAAATTATGTTTGCCAATGCAAAAAAATTCTACTTTCAATAGTGCTGCCTTGGAGAACTTTTGTTTCCCCACCTATCTTAAAATCCAATTTAGGTAAACCAGCAAACACAGAAGTAGAACTCACAGGGAAGCTATGAGCTTCAAGGTCTCCAAGGCCAAAATAACAAACGACCTCCTTCTAACTTACAAAAAAATACTAATATACCTACAGAAAAATAAGTGAGAACAATGGCTGAGCTCCCTGCCTTATCACAAAACAGGGAAGAAGGCTGAAACAGAAAAGGCAGAGAACCCCTTCCGGCTTCCATTGTGGACAAAAGAAAAACACATGCCTTTAAATTGCACAGAAAAATTATTAACACCACAATCACGACTAGATGTACAAGAGTCAAGGACAAATAGAGACAAGATCACTAGAGATCAAGTAAAACAAGTAGGGGGGCTGGCATTTGGTGTTTGGAGGCTTCTATGCAGTCCACTGATGAAGGGAAGGTGTCTCCAGGTGTGTACCATGGTGTCCTGGCAAACCTGCAAACAAACAAAAAGATGGTTCTCTTTTGGTGAAAGAGCCTCTAGAGATCAGTGGACGTAACACCCACCCCCATAAGCCTAACAAGACAACTTAAAAAAAAGTAACTGGTCAAAACTTAATCCTAGACAATGCGTTAGCCCCCAGACTGTCTAGTCCTTTCTTGTTTCTAATGACACAGGGTGTCTGAAGCTATCAGGACCATCCTGCCAGAGCAAGGCTCCAGCTCCAGTAGCACTTGCAACCACCTTCAGCCTTAATGGATTTATGGAAGTCAGGAGCAGCCAATACAGGGGTACTACAGAGAAGATATTTGGCACAGTCAAAGGCATGTTTATTTATTTTTTTTTATGTTTTTTTTTACGTGTCCTGTCTAGCAGTATGCTACTTCAGAATTGGTGTCTGAGTACCAAGTACAAGCCCAACAGTTTTACTTTCCCAAGCAGAGTATTACAGCTTCGCTGTAGTACGCCACTTGATGTATATGTATGAAAAATCTTTATTAGTAATTACTGTGGGTTCAATTTCCTGACGTCATGGACACTAAACCGAGACAAGAAGGGAGAAAGGAAGAAGGTGAAGAAAAGAAACCGGACCAACAGAGGCGCGAACCGACGACACAAGACAGGGAGGCAAACAAAGAACACAAGAAAACATCCCAGTCCTCCACCTCTGCCGGACGGCAGAGAAACAGTAATAAAAAACAAAAACAACAAACTGTACAGAACCAAACAAATAGTTCGGATCTAGTAGAATAAACTAAGAATTACACATTCACTACACACAAGCATGGATTAATGAACATAATACAAATGTTTCTGGTAAGCTCCTGTGAATAACTAACTAATGATGATAACCTCAGCTTAAGATATGCCCGTCCACACCAATGTCCCCACACCTATGTGTGTGTGCCAGCATGCAGGTCGAAATAAGGTTTCCCCATGCAAGTGATTGATAGCTGGTGTAAGGAACCGTCAATCCGTCCTACAGGAATCGACACAGACATGGAGGAGGCAAGAGATGTATGCATCCAGGGTCCCACAGAGTACAGAGGCCACAGGTGGATCAGCGCAGGGTCGATCACCCACCAAGAGAGGAACAGATGGAAGCCCCAGGGGAACACCCACCAGCCGCAAAGCTGGGGCCCGAGAGATCGCAGTGACGAGCCCACGGGCTCCGCCGGAAACCGGCTACGCCAGGGCGGGCCCGGATCAGGACCCGGAGGCCACGGGGACCAGGGGCACCACGCCCCCCAGCTGGGCCCCAACCAGGGACCAACCGACAAGGGCCCCCCCCGCCGCCGTAGGCAAGGGGGATCCGCAGCCAACCGACGGACAACACACGCCGCCGCCACCCCGGACCAATACCCATCGCCAACAACCCCCCCCCACCACACAAACCACAGCGGATGTACGCCCTCCCCAGGCCGCGCCCAGCCGGCACCTGGACATCCAGATCTTCCAGCTCCTGGGTCCAGATCCCGCCCCACGCAGGGCGCCAAGATCAGGGGCCCAGCCAATGCCGGACAGCCCCCCCAGGTGAACAGACCAGCCAGCAGAAGTCCTGGAACCGGCAGGAGGCCTGGGCGCCAGGCACGGTCCCCACCGATCCACCGGACGGCACCAACCTACTCTACAACCCCGGCACCCCCATAAGAGGTGCCCCAGTCAATCCAAGGAGGACGTCGGCCCGAAACAGCGGCCGCCCGACACACCGGACCACCCAGGACCCGCCAGACATGCACCAGGACCGAGCCGGGCCGCAACCGGGACACCCGGCCCCAGCATCGAGAGCCATCATCAACCAGCGGCAGGAGCATCCATCACCGACGGGGAGTGACGGGGAGGGAAGAAGATGCATCAGGCCAGAGAGCAGCCAAACACCCAACCTGACAGGTAGACATAGACAGACAGAGACACTCATACGTACCCTCCCTCTCATGCGTACACATTCTTACAAATACAGGACATACGAAAAAAGGACGCTATACACTCATTCATACCCCCCATACGTACACTATACTCCATACTCCCAGGCCCAGGGACAGACGCCCCAATAGAGCACCCTGCCCCTGCACCCAGGAGACAGACCCCTTTGCCCACCAGGATGGGGACAAGCAGACCGCCAAGGCCCCCACACCGGCAAGAGCAGCCCACCAGCCCAGGACCCCGACCAGACGGCCTGATGTTCTATCCGGGCTCCGACCCCTGATGGTCCAACGAACAGGGGTGTGGAAAGACCCCCCAGCCTCTCTCCCCCCGCTCAATGTGGTGTTGTTGCGTGTTGTTCTAATGTGCACTTAAAACAGAGGGGTGGGACATGGGAATACTGCCGGGTACCCCCATCTCCCCCCCCGGGCCCTCAGTGTCTAGATGCGTTTAAACAGTGGGTGCCGGCACCACAGGCGAGGCCCCCCACAACGGGCCCCTATAAGGGGCCCCCCATGAGGGGTCCCGCCCCCAGCGCCAATGCGCCCCACCGCCAGGTCCCTACATGTGCGTTCCATGTAAATGTTGCAAGTGTAAGTCAAAGGCATGTTGATGTT
Organism: Apricaphanius iberus; assembly: GCA_028564705.1. NCBI lineage: Eukaryota > Metazoa > Chordata > Actinopteri > Cyprinodontiformes > Aphaniidae > Apricaphanius > Apricaphanius iberus. The sequence goes on along the minus strand of JAPXFQ010001501.1, from coordinate 91,749 downwards.
TTGTGGTCCATAGGTAAAGCTCCTACACAAGTTAGTGAACAGAGCCACAAGATATGAAAAATTCCTGCAGAAGCATCTGTAGTTGCCCAAGAATGCCCAAGAAGTGCCAGAGTTCACGTCTTGTGGTGGGCACAGGGTAGCACAGAGTTGCTTCCACTTTTGCCAAAACAGGAGAACCTTACCTTGGCCAACTGGCAACTAGGTAAGTTACAGCAGCCTTTCCAAATTAATAGTTCTTCAAATTTGGGGTCAAAGTGGCTTGGGCTAAATGAGAAAACACAATGATTAGGGTATTTAGATGGTCAAACCAGTTTGATGAAAAGAACACAACATCATCCAAGTAGACATTGCAATTTAGTTTGTCTCCCAACACAGAGGTCATAGGCATTTGAAAAGTAGCCAGTGCATTGCACATTCCAAAAGCCATTACACTATACTGGAGAAAGTGATCTGGAGTGACAAAAGCCTACATTTTAGAGGCTCTGGGTGTTAGCGGAACCTGCCAGTAGCCTTTGAGCAGATCCAGACTAGTGATGAACCTAGCTGGTCCAATACTGTCAATGCAGTCTTCCATATGTGGTAGGGGAAATGAGTCAGGAACAGTAATTGCATTCACCTTCTGGAAATCCATGCAGAACTGAAGAGAACCATCAGATTTTGAAAGTTAAAAGACAAGGAGACCTTCAAAAACTCTGACTTGGTTAGGCTAGATCATTAGCCAGGAGATAGTCTACCTCCTTTTTCATCAGCTCCCGTTTTGTTGTTTGACAGGCTTAACATTGCTAACATCAATGACATGCTCCAGCAGGGTCTCCTGGATGGTACATCACCAAATAAAGTAGGATGGGATCGAATCAGGTTTTTCACATCCTCCTTTGGATTGAAAGTTTGAAAGCCTGCAACATTGTTGACCATCACTACATAATCTCAGACCATCACTGTGACACACTGACACAGTTAAACGGGAAACATCTGTGGCAGGTTCAGGAGGTTTCTCAGTTGAGTGTTTTTTTAGGATCTTTACAGAAGTTCAATTCCCTTTCTGTGGGGAGTTTGCATGTTCTCCCTAATGGGAGCTACTCCCACAAAAACATGCATCAGTCCTGGGCTGGCTGGCTGGAATAATGTGATCCTTCCACGCGCTACGTCCACGTGGGGAAACCCCACACCATCGGTTGAAAAGAAGGCCCTGCTTACTGCTTAGGCAAGAAGGCGGCCTGAGTTCAGTGAGAAGCCCTCCCACAGAGGGAGAGCAATGCCCAGGACTGCACTTAGATAGGAACAATGGGTGATTTAAAAAAATGGGGAAAAAACTGTGGGAAAAAATATTTTAAAAATCAGGCAAGTATTTTTGAAATTAACAAAGTTTCTAAAATATAGAAGTTTATTTTTATCTAAGACAAAGCAGTGGTGAAAACGAAATTATTTCTTATCAAGGATTTTTATTGCTTTTTAAAAAAGGGATTCTATGGGTCTGGAGGTTTCATCAGCAGCAAGTGACCAGGAAGTTACACAGTATTCCATGTGAGACAAAATCATAGAATGTAAAAACAACTTGCAGCATGGATAGACAAAAAAGGTGTGACTTGTTTAAAATTCTGCACACTAAAATTGACTGTTTTCTTTGTTGTTTTATGTGATTTTTAAACGCTAATGTTGGGTCCAGAGTTAACCCAAGAGACTAGAAATCTTGGACAAGATCTAGTTCTATCCCTTCAAGAAAGATGTTTGATTTTTTTATTAAATTGTTTATTTGGCTAACATCATGTAAACCATTTTCTTTGTACATGGGTCATGGTTGCTGTCAATAATTGGTGATTTTACTATTTACTTTTAGACATACCTCAGGAAGATCATTAATAAAAATGCTAAATAAAATGGGCCCCAAAATACTGCCTTGGGGGACTCCAGTTGGACAACTGATGTAGGAGGATTTACTGCCAAACAAGAGTACACCATGTTTTCTGTTACACAGATAAGACTGAAACCAGAGCAGCACCTCTCGTGAGATTAAAATGACTCAATTTGGTTAGAAGAATTTGATTATCAACAGTGTCGAAAGCCTTCTTGAGGTCTAGGAACACAGCTCCTACACATGCATATCAATCGAGGAGACTTTTGACTTTTTCCACTAAGACACAAGTTGCAGTCTCTGTAGAGGGGCAATTGCGAAATCCGAATTGCATTGGATGTAGGGATGTGTGTCCACAGTTTAAATGTGCATTCAGGTCCTTTGCCACCCACTTTTCTGCAACCTTGGAGGTAGTGGGGAGAATGCCGATGTGCCGATAATTTGCCATTTCAGTTTTGTCACCAGACTTAATGTGGGACTTTAAATCCAAACCCAGGAGATTATTTTAGCTTGGTTTAGAGTTGAAAATAGTTTGGTAGTGCGGTATCATTTAAACAATGCATTCCTTCTACGTGGTAATTGAGGCCCAGCAGGCGGTGGATGAGGCCCAGCCAGCGGTGGTTGAGGTCCAGCCCGCGGTGGTTGAGGCCCAACCCACAGTGGTTGAGGCCCAGCCCACGGTGGTTGAGGCCCAACCCACAGTGGTTGAGGCCCAGCCCACGGTGGTTGAGGCCCGGCTCGCGATGGCCCAAGCAGCAGCGGAGGCAGCCCAGGCCCAGTCCTGGTTATTGTGGGAGCAGTGATTTTACAAAGAGCAATAGCCTCAGGGAAACGAGTGGAAACACACATAATGGTCAGGAGGAACTGACTCCCAGTTTTGGTTTTAGGCAAAGAGCTTACACAGTCTACCAGTACCCATCAAAAGGATTCACTAACTGCTGCGTGTGAGGGGTGCCGGTAGTACCACTTAGTTTGGTTTAACAGTGATTTGGCAAACACTACACATTTTAAAAAATCTGGTCACATCTGTTTCTTAGACCTGGCCAGAAAAAATGCTGAAGAACCCTGTCATAGGTCTTCACGATTCCAAGGTTCAGAGTGTTCATGTGCACGCATCAACACCCCTTCAAAACAGCCTGTGGGGACAACAATCTGGTTTACTGCACTCCAGTCTGGCATAGCACTAGATGTGAAATTCGTTTCCTCGTCAGAATGCATTCATCCTCATTGAAAATGTGTGATGTTCCTTTTTCACATTTTTTTGACTTCATCAAAGCATTTAGAGTGCACAGAATCAGTGCTCTGAGCCTGGCTCAGAAACTCACATGATACCGGCATCATCACTGAAGGGCAGGAGATCTGCCAAAATGAATGACTGGGAACCACCAGTGTCTCTCAGAATTTTCAATAGTTTTCGGTCCTCAGCAAGTCCTGACAATGATACAAAACATCAAGGTTCATCCAGAGTCTGATATAGACTCATTGTTTTTATCAAGCTAACACCTTTAGCCTGCTTTTGTGACCACCTGTTTCAACCTGTTTCCACCTGTTTTCAACTTGTTTCCACCTGTTTCAAAGAAAGACAACCAGATACAACAAGTACTTATTAGCATCAGGAGGGACAGCAGAGGTGGGAGCAGCTTCTTCAAGTTCAAGGCAGAGCACTTTCTGGTCAGTGAGTCCCTTTAAAACAACAGATCTAAGTTCTTTTTTGAGTAAAGTTTTCACCACAGGAATTTTTTTAATGAGCAGCGACTAAAAATAGATTATCCTTCCTGAAAATATTTATCTGTTCTATGCAAGGGTTTACAAACAAAATTTTCCAAATTAAACTGTGCCATGCTCAAACTAATATTTTACAAGTCCTCACTTATGTTACAATCCTTGCACAGGATGTAACACCAAAAAACAATCACACTGGGAAAAAGAAACAAATAAACCACTTAACAGCCTGTATCAGTGAAAAAAAAATCATTTGACAGATTTAGGTAAACCAACAAACACAGAAGTAGAACTCATAGGGAAACTTTAAGCTTCAGGGTTTCCAAGGCCAAAATAAGGAACAAAGCATCCCCTTCTAACTTACAAATAAAATAAAGCTCTACCTACAGAACAACAAACGAGAACAATGGATGAGCTCCCTGCCTTACCACAAAACAGGGAAGAAGGCTGAAAAAGGCAGAGGAACCCCTGCCAGCCTCTACTGTGGACAAAAGAAAAACACTGTTAAGTTGCACACAGAATTATTCACACCGTAATCACTAGTGATGTTACGATGTGTGCCAAAGCTACGATGGGTGTGTCGAGCAGTGGAGGGGGCATTTCCACAAAGAGCGTATCGAGGCCTGCTTCATTTAGGGGAGGAGCTGTGAACGATAATGTCTGAAGCCCCCTGCCCAGCTGTACCAGGTGGTTCGGGAAGCAGTTCAGCTTTTGCTGAGTGGTTTGACAACCAGATAAACCCCTCAGGCTCTATTCAGAATGTTGGTTTGTGTAGAACAGTTGCAGTCACGTTGGAGTTTGGATATAGTTTTAATACTTTTGATAGGATAGTTTGATTAAGGTTTATGTTGTTTGGAGATAGTTTTGTAAGTACAGAGACATATAGTTTAGGAGAGTGAGGGTTGAATGGGGTTCAACAACACCTCATTAAAACATTACTATGATTTGCGTGAGAATAAGGAGCCAAATATTAACAGGCCGGAAATCCCCCTGGAATATTGGGAAAAGCACAAATTACTGTACCCCAATTTATATAGTCTTGTGTTTTTTTGTGTACATAGCCATCTAATTTGACTTGTGAAAAGGTTTTTTAAAACGCTGGTGAGATGGTGTCAAAATTTCTTAAAGCCTAAAGCTTTTGAGAAACTGCTATATCTGAATAAAAATGAATAAAGCCTCCTCTGTTCTGGCCCAAGTTACACAACCACATTCAGTGCCCTCTTCCATGTTTCACCAGCACTTTTCCATTCCTTTGCCTGCTTAAGTCCAAGCCTTTTGCCTAAAATGACAGAAAATTATTACATAATTTGCCATAACACATAATACTACAATTTTGGGTTCATTTACAGACATAATACATTCAAAAATGTTTTTATTATTCACATTTGTAATAGTTTATGTAGAGAAATTATATTTTTTTGACCCTAGTTATTCCTAAGAGCCATAGCAGACTTTCATGCGTCACACATCAAGTGGCTAAGAGCTACAGCTGCCTGTGATTATCCACCTGGCCAGTAAGGAGATTTGTGTTCACATGAAGCCCCACGAGAAAAACCCTTTCTTGAACCACTTGGCTCACAAATTTGTAAGCTACTGAATAAACCAAATCACAGATAGAACAGAAGGGTATATTTTCCCTGTGAGAATGCAGTTTGAAAAGTTACATGTGAAAGATAATTCACATCCACAAATTCCCAGTATAAATTTGTGGTTTCCTTAATACAAACACGAGGACCAACCTGTTTGAGAATACACAACTTTTGACCAATATGCACATATTTTAACCTGTAAATATGCTTTTTCTCTTGACAGTGCCCTTACCCCATAGAATGAGACATTCAATACAACTGGACAGTGTTGTTATGGATTGTTCTTATTGCATTTTTTTTGTATAAAAGGAAATGATTGACCAATCTTTCCTGTAAAGTATCTTAAACTGTACAGTTTCAGCTGAAGAAGAGCTGAAAACATTAAATTTAGATGTAAAACAGATTTTTTTTGAAAAATCCAGATTAGAATGGAGTCCCTTAATTTTGCTGTTGTGTGTGCCTTTCATGTTTCTGGTTCTTGTGTTTATTAGCTTCAGCAGCTGCTCTGGCGCCCTCTTAGATATCATGTTTGCATGTAGCCCTTTATTCTCAGGGTGCTATTGGAAACAACCACTTGCTCCACATGGTTTAGGGTTGTTCACTGAACTCACTGAAGTATCGCAATGTGTGGCCCTTGAGTGAAACAATGGCCCTGGTGACAGGTTGTGGCAGTGGCCATTTTAATTCATGTTACTGCTTGGTTGTGTTTGCCATCCTGACTTAATAACAAGGTTGGTCAGCCAGCAGGACTCGGCTGTCTTCCACATTTCTGTCTCACAGAGCCCAGCCAAGGCTACTGGGTGCACATGACTGAGTGTCCCAGTTCTAGGCGGGTGATATAGCATTCGTTTGCTATTGCTGGTGTGTATGTATGTGCATGACAGCAGCTAAAGTGTGTGGGTGAAGGGTTGTTGACCTAAACCAATCAGGCTGTTATTTAAAGCAACTAGAGCAAATCCCTCCCTCTCTGTTTGTATCTCACACTCTCTTTCTTCATTACACACACTAGCAGGCACCTGATTGGTAGAGCTTACTAAAACATCCTGACTATCTCAGCGGCGCCCTACCAAACCTTCTGAAAGGTTGTGTGTGTGTATGTATTCCGGGTCAGTCATGCCTAATCAACCAAAGTCACCTGAGAGAAGATGTCCTTTAAGCTCCCTTTCTCCTCTTAATCGTCCTTCTTAACTTCCATTGTTCTTTCCTTGTGATTTGCGTCCTTTGTCTGTCTTCTTTTGGTGATCTTTATTAATCATATTTTCAATAACTGGGCTTCACAGTGGCACACCGTTATGATTACAATTCACACCCCTAACCACATGATGCAAATTATATTTTCAACACAGGTGTTTATATCTATAGGGCTGTCTAAATTAATTCATAGATTAATTCCTAGAAGTAATGCGATTAATTAATTAATTAACACAGAATACCGTCCTGTTCATCCCAACACGCCACATTCATTTCTCCTCACTAAACAGACCCAACTGCATCTGGATACTGAGAGATGGTTCTGTGCAGTACCACTACAAAGTTCAAGTATGTGTGTGAGTAAATGACACGTGTGCATATTATTGTTTACATGTTGGCTTTCAGTTGATATGATTAATTTGTTTAGTTGTCATTGGGAATTGTGCTTCATTTAATCTTCTTTGGTTGTCAGCTCAGTCTTGCTAATGCTTACCTAGCCCCCCATGTATATCTCACTTTGCATGTAATGAGTCTATAACATATATTAGTTGCACCTTTTAATTTCATTAGTGAAATGTATTAACTTTTGCATCCATCCATCCATTTTCTTAACCACTTAGTCCTCAACGGGTCGCAGGGGGGATGGTGCCTATCTCCAGCTGTCAACGGGCGAGAGTCGGGTACACCCTGGAGAGGTCGCCAGTCCATCACAGGGCCACATAGAGACAGACAGGACAAACACACACACCCACACCTAAGGACAATTTAGAGTGATCAATTAACCTGACAGTCATGTTTGTGGACTGTGGGAGGAAGCCGGAATACCCGGAGGGAACCCACGCATGCAGGGGGAGAACATGCAAACTCCATGCAGAAAGGCCCTGGGCCGGGATACGAATCCACAACCTTCTTGCTGCAAAGCAACAGTGCTAACTAACTTTTGCTTTTGCAAAATATTAAAATTTTTCGAGTAACACCTTTAATATGAAATGTATCTATCTGATTCAGAGACATATTAAGCACCACAATCTGTAATGCTGCGTTTACACTGGTCAGCGCGTCCAAGTGTCAAATCGCTCAAACGGACAAAAGTCGAAGCTTAAAAATTAAAACCTAGCTGCTTACACACTTTGTAGTCTGCATTGACGCGTCATGTCAGTATGTCAGCATACAGGCGGGGATTTCTCTGTTGCTAGTTGTTTACAACGTCTTGCACCACTTTTTGCAGACAATGGGAAACTACTAGTGCGTATTTAGTACCATAGCTGCCCTAACCAGGTTTGGCTAGCGTTAGCTAACATAACTACAAAATGTTAAAATAAAATATTAAACTGCTTACCTGGCACTCTAATATCATCGGATATCTTCCTCCACATCTGTGATGGACTGGCGACCTGTCCAGGGTGTACCCCGCCTCTCGCCCATTGACAGCTGGAGATAGGCACCAGGCCCCCCACGACCCCTTGAGGAATAAGCGGTACAGAAAATGGATGGATGGATCTTCCTCCAGATAAGGTCTCTTCCTGTCTTTGTAAAAAGACAAAGACGCTGACTGGTTGACACCCCGCGTTTGTTGCCCCAAAGTTCAGTTTTCCTAACTTTACGCAGCAGCTGTTCAAACAGTCCATCAACGTGTCGGAGCAGCAGCTGCATTGACATGCTGATGCCCGCGACTTGCTTCAGTGCAGCTTGACGCCCACTTGATGCGTAGTTGCCATAGACTTTGTATGTAATCTAGCTGCCCTGCTGCCTGGACGCGTCAAACACTGTGAACGCGTCTTAAGGGCTTCTAGCAGCCCCTGTAGTTAAAGTTCAATAACGTCAAAATCAGCCTCTCCTCTCCTCCATTAGGGTTGACCCCTACATAAAACACTGGTCTGTAATGACAGACTAAACTAATGCCATTCATCATCCGCTTGGCTTTGACACTCCTCTAACCTCACAGTTCTTTTATAAAGCCGATGGTGCACACTAGGCAAGAGAAACACATTCACAGCAATGATACCGTACACACACGCACACATGCAACACTCCCACACACACACACACATACACATACACACAAATACCAACAGACACACACACCAGGGCAGTAATCTGGAACTGCAGGAGCATACAAGTGTGTGTGTGTGGGGGGGGGGGTTTGTGTGTGTGTGTGTGTGTGTGAAACTTGAGCCTGATTGCTGTAAAAGTCACTGGTCACCCTCTTGTCTCCTCAGGCTTTGTGCCTTTCTAGCTTAATAAAACCCATTGGCTACTTGTAACCCTGCTGTTTTTAGGAAACATTACCTAAAGGCTGCTGGTGTAATTCCATGGGTCTGCCAAACACAGCTTGTATATCTTCATGTTGACACATGTTGTACCCGACTAAATGCAAACTTGACTCTTTGGCCTTCACGTCATCACACTTAATTTCTTCCTATGAGCTATTGACTGGCTGCCTATTGATCCCCACACAATGTATCTCACAAATCATCTGTCTGTCAATCAATAAAGAAATCTCCCGGAAAATTCCTATTGAGAAGCTGTTTGTGCTTTCCGCTTCCCAGCTGAATGGAGAGTATTGAATGTTAAGTTGATTAATTTGGCTAGTTTTAAATTTGGCCATGGCTAGCTCTATTAAACAGTGGCCAGTGTAAATCAAGATGCTGCCAGTTTGTGATTGATATGAGCTCAGCTCTGCACACACAGTTGCTCAGGATAAATCAGAAGTCAGCTTTTTATATTTTCATCTGCGGTAATAACCTGTAATAACAGAGAGGAAATCTGGCAAAGCCAAGGTCTTTGTTGTGATGGATAATTCACACTGGATAGAGCAAAGGTGGAATAAATTTCTGTTTCTACACCATATGCATATTAAAGGTAGACAAAGACTTGGAGATGATTTTGAGTAGATTCTGATCAACACGATTCGGTGTGACCGATTAGGTGCTTATAGAAATTCTCAATTCAATACAGATTGTGTTTGTGTGCTGTGTATGTGTGTGTATTTCGGACATCTTATTCTGAGAGACAGTTTGATGATTTGTGATTATGAAGCTGTCAGGCTTTCCACATAATTATACATTTATGGTAATATTTAAGGTTTGACTAGACAGGTTATAAGAAAAAAACAATGCATCACCAGATCTTTGCCAATTTTCAAAAGATCGTATGTCATTAGGAGATATAAATAACTTTGACAATGCAAAAGAGAAATTTAAAAAATAATCAATTACAAAAACAAATAATACACTTGTGGTAAAAACCTTGAGAGTGAGGAAACAGTTGTAAGAGGTTGTAATCCAGCAGCAGGTTGAATTTCAAAATACAAAAAGAAGGGATTTCCCAATCCCGATCATGAGATCGGATCAAGCCGATATTTTCATATGTTTCAGTGATCAGATATTGGCTATATTATGCTGACGAATCATGCAGATTTGTACTTAACCTAGTCACGTTTGACGGTAATTCCGCAATAATTCAAACCTCCGTGGCGGTGCAAACCAAACATGTTTTTGTTTTTTTGTGACAACTTCTGTCAATCTGTTTACCCCAAATATCAGATGAGCAATGGCATTTTAAATTTGCTTATTGCACTTCATTTTTATCGACTATTTATGGCAGCCTATATATGTTAAGCACTTATAGGCTACAGGTGGATCTTGGATAGCACTTTTCTTTATATATATTGTTTTGCTTTTTACTTTTGTCTGAAATATTTAACTGAAGTTGACCTTTAATCCTCTGTACGATTTTGATGTCATAAGATTTACAACAAAAATGGTCATTCTTATTACTGAAATTAGTCTTATAAAAAGTAAAGCTGAGCTACTTGCAAAAAATATATTTTAGTTTTACAAATTTCACTACTACTTCTACATACTACTACTATATTTGCCTTGTTCGAGGCCACTTTGAAATGTGACAGGAAGAAGCTGGAACTGAATCTAAGACCCACAGATTACCTACTGAACCATAGTCCCCACAAAGTCCTTTATAGTTTGAGTAGTAGACTGCAGCCTTGTACAGTTTAAAGATCTAGTCATCACTGTATAGATGAGAGCCCTTTGTCAGGAAGGAATGCCACGTCAAATATTCCACATAACCAGCCACTTTAATCTATCAGATTCAGCCTCACTGTTGGACGTCAGTCAGTTTCAGTAAAGGCTTTGATTTAAGTCAGGGATTTATGGATAGTCCACTGGATCCAGGGGTTGTGTTAACAAAATATTTCTTGTATTTGACAGTGTTTTTTTAAACTGTGATGATAAACTCTGAAGGCTGTCAGTCATTTTGGCAGATTAGTATTTGCTTCTGACCACTTGGTGCAAATGCGCAGACACACCGAGTACAGGTAACTAAATAAAAAATTCCCATGAGAGAATCTGAGCATCATCTCAGACCTGGAACCATATTCAATGCATCTTGTAAACTGGAGCTTAGAGCATTTTAAAGAGTCAATGACAATTTGGGTGATATTATTCCCAAGTGCCCTTTTCAAAGAGTTCTCAGAACATGACAGCTGTGTGGGCCCTGCATTTGTTAGTATGTTACCAGAGGTATATAACTCACTTCACATTTTTACAGCAGTAAAACTGTAGTTTAACAGCAAAAGGTTAATAAGATTGGGGGAAAAAAACTAAAGTAAATTTCTTCTTGAAAATATAGATTAATTCATTTGTGGCATGGTAGACCTCCACACTGTCACACATTTACACGTTTACACATGTTTACATGGGATGATTGATATAAAGGCTTATAATGAATTAAAACCCTCCATGCCTCACATGTAACCATTTCTTCCTTCCATGGTTCCAGTTTATACCTATTAACCAACCATTTTGTAGCCAAAACAGTTAATTATTGTGCATGAATATATCTTTTTAATTCAGCTATGTTTTATTGTTAGGAAGACTCAGATGCACGCATAATAAGCAGAGTGCATGGCAAATGATTATTTAATAATAATTATATATATATATATATATATATAAACCAGATTTTTTTCTGTTAGGTTCTGTTGTTTTTAAGTTAGGTTTTTAAATGAATTAGCGCCGTAAATAATCACAGCATTTATTGATTTTTACAGCTATTTTATGTAGACTTTGTATGACAGCTTTTTTCTCTTTCTATTCTCTTCCCCTTATTGACGAGCTGGCAGACCACAGTAACTGTGATTAATGCTCCTGCTAGTAGATCATATTTACAGGAATTTGTAGATAACAAGAAGATGACAGAAAATTCCTTTAAACTGTAAATTATTGGGAACAAATAGCCTCTGAGTTTCTGGATATAAAAACACCAAATACTCCAAAAATTTAAAAAAGGGTAAATAGGTAAAATGACAGGACCCCTTCCTAGGCACCTTCCACTCATCAGGTGAACAGTGAAATAAATTAAATGCCATCTACCTGACAACCAACCTTTGATCCAAAATAGATCATTGACAGGACAGAAACCCCAGATATGCGCAGCCCAACCAGAAGGGAGTTGCCCCTTATACCCCCACTTCAAACACAGTATGCCCTGCAGTTCTCCTTTTGACCAGTAGATGATGCTATGGACAAAATATGCCTATTATCAGGTGGCCCTCAACAGTCCTTATGAACAACCCTCACCACACAGTTTGATTGAATGAGTGTTACTTTAACGCATCAGTCAGCATCATTGCATTGTGACATATTAAAACATTTTGTGATTTTTGAGGTTTGAGTCCTTTGGAGAGTTGTTATTGTGCAATCAAACTCTTATGCAGACCAAAACAGCAAACTCTGGGCCTCCTAAAAAAATCGGTTTTAGCTCGGTTGAAGTGAACTCTGGTGCAGTTCGATTGCAAATGTGAATGCCAAGTGAGCTGGGGAAGGCTATCTTTAGTAAGCAGCAAACTTCCTGTTTTAACCATTTTCACACTATTGGATCTGCTCTGTGCTTGCAGCTCAGACTTAGAGTTAAAGGGTATAAACCAATGAAGCTCAAGGACTAAATTCTAAAACTAAATTCGTGCTTCATATGGCTTATGTCATATACTATTGTAAGGACAACAAAGTGGAGGTCGGTAAAATAGACTGGATAAATAATGAAGACCAGACAGAAATATCTTCAAAACCAATAAATCACTGCCCCAATCTGGAGGAGGATGATGGATGGATAAGTTTCAAGTGGAAAGGAGGAAAAAAGGCGGCCCGACATGCTATTCAGCAAAGGTTTTAAGCCCTCCAGGTAAGTAGATGTCATCTTAACCACATATTTCTTATGGGTTACAGTGGGTTTTGTGAGCCAAGCTAATAGCCACATTGCATATACTATCTAATTTGATTAAATCATTGTTATCGTGTCTGTGTTACCCAAATGTTTTTGGAGGGGCACACTAGTACTGAGATTGTAATCAAGAAACTACATAAGTGTATAATGGTACATTCACACCGCCCCAAACAGCAGCATCAGCAGCGCCAAGATTACATGTTAAGTCTATGTTTGAGGCCGTTGAAGGAGCGTCACAGTCTCTGCAGCGCTTTGTGGGCGTTGGCTCCGTCAACTTTTGCTGCTTTCCCTGCGTTTCAAGCTTCAAAGCGCCAAACGCCAGCAATGCAGAAGTTCTCCTAGCTGAACTTTTCCCGCTCCTAAGGTTCTTAACACAGGACGGAAATCAGAACGATTCACTGTAGTGACATTGCCCGACGTTGACGTTGCATAGCCAACCACGATCCGCAAGTGTTTAAAACATCCAGCAGAGAAACGTTCGCCTATGAGCTTTGCAAGCTTCATGTTAAAAATGTATCTTCTGTGTATATGCGTTGAACCTAGTCGCTTTATGAGCGTTGCTTAAGGCTGACAAAGCCTGCGGGGTGAATGCTCCATAAGGGTTATATTATTCTCATTTACTTTAACTGTCAATGACTCTCTCCATTCAAGGTCAAGCTCTCTCGACCATGCAAGCACCCCCTTGTTCTTTGAACTGTGGTACAGTGTGAGAAAAGTGGTCAACTATTTTACTCTGCATTTGTCCACATCATGTAACATTTTCAAAAATGTAATCTATTGCATGCAAATATAGGCTAAATATTTAAAAATATATATATATATTTTTTTTTATTGTTCATGACTTCTCTAAGCTTCTGTTCGGTTAAAGTATCACTGAGTTAACTAAATTTGTTAGCACAGTTATTCATTCACCAGTCTGTTCATCAAGCAAGCACTTTGCCTACACTTATTTTGTTCAATATACCGATAATCTTTTTCTCATAGGCAACTGCATTGACCTGTGCCAAAAGCTTTGATTCGTTTGACAAAACTGCAGTATGAAAGTGAAAAAAATTTTTTTTGTAATTTTTGTCCCCCAACAAGTCTACCAGACTATCAGATGTGAAAACAACCTATGGCCACCAAAGTCAAGCTCATGCTTTCAACTTGATTGAGAGAGAAACTGCAGGGACCATTTAAAACAGACAGTTGGATTTAGATCAGTTCACTATGACCTACACACACACACACACATGTTGGGTTTCTATGTCTTGTGGGGACTTCTCATTGACATAATGTTTTCCGTAGCGCCTTACCCTAACCTTAACCATCAAAAATGAATGCCTAACCCTGACCATTACCCCAACCTAACCATAACCTAAGTGTAACCCTGACACTAAAACCAAATTTTAAGCCTCAAAAATTGCTTCAAACTTGTGGGGACCGGGATTTCGGTCCCCACAAGGGAGGTCGGTCCCCACTTGGATAGTAAACTTCCAATTTTTGGTCCCCACAAAGATAGTAATACCAGGTCCACACGCACACACACACACACACAAACACACACTACAGGTAGGCTATGTGTCAGAAAAGGGCATGTGACTGGTGTTTTAATTTGAAGAGAAGATAACATGATGCTATCAAGACAAAAAGAGATGACAAACTGTGAGATGCAGGTGAGCAGAGAAAGATGAAACGATGCCCAGAAAACATTAATAGTTAAACCACTACTTACCCTCTCTAGAATATGTTATGCTACATATTCTATTTAGTAAAAAAAGCCTTAAGTTTGCTTTGTCATTACTCAAAGACCAGCAGTCATTTTACTGACTAAGCAGTAAGGGTTTGAAAAAAATGAGGCCAATGGGATACAGTAGGGTACATGTTTTTGTTGGATTCCTTTGTACCTATGTGAAGGACACTGATATAACCCTGAAAGTAGTTAAGCATGATGTCGAGGCACAAACACCAGAAACAGAGAGAATGACCTGATGAGAGATGGGGAGATTAGGCAGCAGATAGATGGAGCCAGAGAAACAGAGATGTGCAGGATGAGAGGATTATAGGAGCAGAGGTGCTGCTCTTTAGCACTGCCACATGATACACTGCACTTATACACTGGGTTGACCATATTTTGATTTCCAAAAAAGAGGACACTTGGACCAGTCCAGAAACACTTTCATAACTGGGCCAAGACTTTTGATTTGTACATATTTAAAGCCTGGATTTTCTTTGTGGTTGGAATGAACAGTTAAAGTGTAACTAAACCCCCCCAAAATTTTTTTTGCTTATAAACTGTAGCAATGGGTCTTTACCAATGTTATATTTCACTTCCAGGGCAATTTTTTTACATTTTCGTGTAAACTTGCTAAATTTCACATTTTTTGGTCTAAAAATAAACTAGTGCTGCCGCTCATGGTAATCGTGGTACTGCATTTGAATTTTGTGATTAGAGCGGTACATCTTTTCAAATGTCTACGTCACAGGCACGGTCTCAAAGAGACGCCCTCCCTTTCTCAGACACACTCGACCCGCTCTGTGGTGCTTTGTGCGCACATAGAAGCATACTGAGAGAAACGGAGGGAGGTG
Organism: Apricaphanius iberus; assembly: GCA_028564705.1. NCBI lineage: Eukaryota > Metazoa > Chordata > Actinopteri > Cyprinodontiformes > Aphaniidae > Apricaphanius > Apricaphanius iberus. The sequence goes on along the minus strand of JAPXFQ010001501.1, from coordinate 76,584 downwards.
AAATCCATATATCACATTTTTGGAGGAACACAACGTCGAAGTGGTTTAACGCCATAAGTTATAACCTGTATGTTTTAAGCACAACGTGAATAGGGAAACAAAAGCTGAGGTAGTTCCCTCTGAAGCTTTTAGCATTGACACTAGCGCTAGGCTCCTTGTGCTTGTTTGCTACTATACGTGCTGCTGGCTTAAGGCAGCACTGACTCAGCGCCCTGAGCCAAAGGCTCGAACCGATAAGTCGTTTGGCTGCTGCGCTCCATAAAGCTTCTCTTTACCTATGGTGGATGGCAGAGAAGAGACTTATTTTCTCCCTTTACAGTAGATAAATAGAGGCTTTACGGAGCTCGGCGGCCACATACCATATTTTACCCGTGAATGTCTTCCAGACTACACCCCGGCGTCCCCCCCCTCGCGCTCATCCTCCACACTTGGCCATGTCCCTCCGTGTCTCCTGGCCGAGTTTTTCCAATGTTGCCTGGGGTTGGGATGATTCTTTTTCATGGGGTTCAGTTACTCTTTAAACAGCAAACATCAAATAGGCTTTCACATGTCAACAAATATAAAAACAACTTTAAAATCTGAGGAAATGTATTGATAATAGAAATAATTACACTTTCAAATTTATGCTGTTGATAGCACTGTTGCCTTGCAGCAAGAAGGTCCTGGGTTCAAATCCCAACCTGGAGTCTTTCAACAAGAAGTTTGGATGTTATGGCTTTAAACCACAGCACTGGTGAATGCTACTAATGATACTCTAATCGCCTCAGATAATGGATTTGTGACCGTTATGTTCTTATTAGTTCTCAGTGCTGCTTTTGACACAGTCGATCATAATATTCTCTTAGAAAGGCTTGAACATGTGTTAGGGATCAAGGGAACGGCTCTAGGCTGGTTTAAATCATATCTGTCTGACAAATTCCAAGATGTTTATGTCAATGATAAATCTTCTTCACACTCAAGGGTTACTTGTGGAGTGTCACAGGGTTCTGTGCTTGTACCAAGTCCAATTACTATATATCTATGCTTGCAATTGGTAAAATAATTAGACAACATGGAATGAATTTCCACAGCTATGCTGATGATACACAGTTACATTTATCCATAACACCTGATGAAACCAATCAGTTAGGTAGATTACAGGCATGTCTCGAAGACATAAAAACTTGGATGACTCTGAATTTGTTGTTGTCTTTGGACCAGAACCTTGAAAAAGGAAACTGCTAAATCAATCACTTCATCTGGCATTAATTTGGCCTCTGGTAATAATGTAAAGAACATCTGTGTAATTTTTGACCAAGACATGACATTTAAATCCCATATTAAACAGGTTTCTAAGATTTCTTTCTTTCACCTCCGGAATATTGCTACAATTAGAAACATCCTGACCAGGAGTGATGCAGAGAAACTAGTCCATGCATTTGTTACTTCAAGGCTGGACTACTGTAATTTATTATTCTCAGGAAGTCCACAAAATGCAATTAAAGGCCTTCAATGGATCCAAAATGCTGCAGCAAGAGTTCTGATGAATATTAAAAAGAGAGATCACATGTCTCCTGTTTTGGCTTCTATCCAATAGCTCCCTGTTAAATCCAGAATAGAGTTTAAGATCCTCCTCCTTACTTATAAAGCCCTTAATAATCAAGCTCCATCGTACATCAGAAATATGATTGTTCCATATGTTCCTAACAGAACAGTTCGTTCTCAGAATGCAGGTCTACTGGTAGTTCTTATGGTTACTAAAAGTAGAATGGGGGGCAGATCTTTTAGTTATTAGGCTCCTCTCCTGTATAACCAGCCAGGGCCGGATTTGGCCAGTCCCACTAAGGGGTGCAGGTAGAATATAAGGGGGGGCGCTATCTTTTATCTTATTTATATCTTGTTTTCTATCTATCTATCTATCTATCTATCTATCTATCTATCTATCTATCTATCTATCTATTTGTCGTTTTTTTGTGTATTTCTCGTTTTAGTTTTTTGTGTATTTGTCGTTTTTATTTTTTGTGTATTTGTCGTTTTTCATTTTTTGTGTATTTGTCGCTTTTATTTTTGTGTGTTTGTCGTTTTTATTTTTGTGTATTTGTCATTTTTATTTTTTGTTGTGTGTATTTGTTAATTTTTAATTTTGTTGTGTGTATTTGTTAATTTTATTTATGTTGCGTGTATTTGTCGTTTTTATTTTTTGTGTATTTGTCGTTTTTTTCTTTATAGTTTAAATGAGTCCCTATAGCACCAGTCGTCTGTTTTTTTGTGCAAAAGTCCTAACAAATGCGTCCATATCTAGGCCTGTTGTTATGGCCTTCCCATGAACCAGAATAACTACATTTATTTTTCTCTCATGTAGCATAGTGCGGCGGAAGGGGGTAAGAACGCGAGACAAAGTAGAAAAAGAGCTCTCACATGATGCTGATGATATTCCAATCACAAGGGAGGTCACATACATGCGATGGAACTCAGGAAATTCATTCTTATACCCGTGGAAATATTTGCAAACAGTGGATTTATATGTGGTTATGCTGCTGTAGATTTAGGCTGTTGGAGGACAGAATGACAGTTTTTCTTCTTTCTTCTACTTTTCTCTTCTACCACTCTCCAGATATATTTTTTTCTGCTGTTATTGTTTTCTCTCAGTGTTTTTCTCCCCAAAGAAACTCCACCCGGTCTGGTATCCTGCTCAACTATAAAGTCCCCTGCTGGATGGGGAATAACGGTCCAGATGATCCTTGAAGTCACCAAGCATCCTCCATGTTGTCTCTTCTCTGTCTTCTCAGACCCCCAGATGGTCATGGAAGATGACGGCTTGTACTGAGCCAGGTTCTGCCAGAGGTTTCTTTCTGTTAAAGGGGAGTTTTTCCTCTCCACTGTCGCTACATGCTTTCTCAGTATGAGGGATTGCTGAGGAATTGCTGTGGTTGGAGTCTGCACGATCAGGGCACAACCTCACGTCAATGACTCATCGCAATCTGCTGGGATTCCTTACATAGAAAACTTTTAACTGATTGGAATGTTTGTATACTTGTATTGAAATGACTTTTTTTGTAAATTGCCTTGAGATGACATTTGTTGTGAATTGGTACTATATAAATAAAAGGGAATTGAATTGAACTGATTGCTTTTTGTAACTAATTCTTAGATTGCCGTTTTAAACGAACACTTATTGAAAATATTAGGATCCTTAGCTAAATATTCCAAACTTATCCATTAAAGTACAGTTCCATGCATTGAAAACAATTTATGTGGCAATATATGAATGTACAATTATTAAGAAATGGTTTAGGAAGTTTTGGGAAAAGCTTGGGAAAAGCTGACCAATTGCTGAGCTCAGAGTCCAGATGATCCCGTCCCATGTAACTTCCGGTGACTCTTTTAAATTATTTAGAGCATTGGGTATTTGACAGTTGCCATATTGTTATGTACACACTTTTTAGAGTTTCACAATCAGGATATGACTGTTGCAGATCTGATGCAAAAGGGAGACCAGCCCTTTGTCTCAATTTTGAGCCCAATAAGGCCTAACTACCTTATAGAAATATCTAGTATGTCGGAGAGCTGAAATTAATTAGCTTTATTCAGCCACAGCTTTATACAGCTTGGCCTGGATCTGCTCAGAACTTTTTCTGTTGGTTTCTGGAGGAAGCAGACACATTTTTGTTTAAGCATCAGTGGAATGCATAATTTAGGCCCACATAAAAAAAATTTCTGGCTTGCCAATTTGCTTGGACCCTTGTGCCCCCTCAACTGCATGTTCCCATCGAGGGATTGTGATTGCATGAAGTTTCCCAATTCTCCACTCTGGAGATTGGAGAAATGGTACTTTGGTCCCGCTTCTTTTGCATCCTTGCTCTGCACTTCACCAAAGCATGCATCTGTCTGGACACAAGCAAAGGGTATTACCCACAAGTCATTGCTGTACGTGAATTTTGAGACAAGAAGGGAAAATAATGACTCAAGTGCCCATTCCAAAAGGTGTATTTTCAAGAGTAAGGGTGTCAGTTTTTTTCAAAATTGTCATAAATTTGACTCTGGATGAAAGATTGCCTGGAACAATAAATATACATCGGACAAAAATATAAAAGCAACACCTTTGTTCTAAGGCACACCTGTGCAATAATCATGCTGTCTAATCAGCATCTTAATATGACACACCAGTGGGGTGGTATGGATTATCTCAGCAAAGGACAAGTGCTCCCTATCACAGATGTGGCCAGATTTGTGATCAATATTTGAGAGAAATGGTTATTTTTGTAATTTAGAAAATGTTTCAGATCTTTGAGTTCATCTCATAAAAAATGGGAGCAAAAACAAAAGTGTCGTGTTTAAATTGTTGACTATATATATATATATATAATATACTTCACATATATAAACCATTCTACTTTGACCTAGTTTATCTAGTGAAATCCTTAAAAACTGTGGTTCTAAAAGTCACTGTCCATGTCAAAAATGCACCGACATCCCATGTGTGACCTTTCTTTACCCTTAGAAACAGCATTTTTGCCCTTAAAGCTGTGTTGCCATGACTGATTGTTAGAGTGCTTTTTGCTTGCATTTTTTTTTTTTTACAAGCTTGAGAAGTTGAAAATTACTCTGAGTGGATAGGATTTGGGAAAACTACTGCCCCCTACAGGTTTGGCACAACTATAAATGTGCTTAACAATGCACTTATGCGGTTGGCATAGCTGGAATGGTAGTAGGTATGGCGTAGCAGTGTAGCATTTGCCCGGTGAGCCGAGGGTGTTTTTCTGTTTTTCTTCATAAAGGTTTAAACTATGAAAGGTGTTGGATTGTCCAATTGGTCATGATTGACTCAGGGTTGGAGCAACCTCCCTTACTTGTGTAATATGGCAGTTTATTTTCCACGTTATGCTAGACAGAGGAAACCAGAAAATTTTACACTCAACAACAGCAGCATGTTTGATTATGTTTTCAAAATGTAGTATCTAGTATCAGCTAATGTTGCTCTAGCCACAGCTGTAAAAGCTGCTGGTCATGATATTGGTTATACAGACGTGGACAAAATTGTTGGTACCCTTCATTAAATCAAAGAAAAACTCATAATGGTCACAGAAATAACTTTAATCTGACAAAAGTAATAATAAATAAAAATTATATAAATGTTGACCAATGAAAGTCAGACATTGCTTTTCATCCATGCTTCAACGGAATTATTTAAAAAATAAATGCATGAAACAGGCCTGGACAAAAATGATGGTACCCCTAGAAAAGAATGAAAATAATGTGACCAAAGGGACATGTTAATCCAAGGTATGTCCACTAATCAGCATCCTAGGTGTCTACAATCCTGTAATCACTCAGTGGGCCTATATATAGGACTCCAGGTAGTCACTGTGTTGTTTGGTGACGTGGTGTGTACCACACTCAATATAAACCAGAGGAAGCAAAGGAAAGAGTTGTCTCAGGAGATGAGAAAGAAAATCATAGACAAGCATGTTAACTGTAAAGGCTATAAGACCATCTCCAAGCAGCTAGATGTTTCTGTGACTACAGCTGCACATGTCATTCAGTAATGTACGATCCATGGGACTGTAGCCAACCTCCCTGGACGTGGCTGCAGGAGGAAAATTGATGACAGATCAAAGAGACGGATAATCCAAATGGTAACAAAAGAGCCTAGAAAGACTTCAAAATAGATCCAAGCTGAACTTTATGCTCAAGGAACATCAGTGTCAGATCGGAACATCCTTCGCTGTTTGAGCCAAAGAGGGCTACATGGGAGACGAACAAGGAGAGGACAAATCATTAAAAAAAACAGACTGGAGTATGCCAAACTACATGCTGACGAGCCACAAAGCTTCTGGGAGAATGTCCTGTGGACAGATGAGACAAAAATTTAACTTTTTGCCAAGGCACATCAGCTCTATGTTCACAGACGGAAAAATGAAGCATATCTAGAAAAGAACACGGTCCCTACTGTGAAACATGGGGGAGGCTCGGTTATGTTCTGGGGCTGATTTGCTGCATCTGACACAGGGTGTCTTGAATCTGTGCAGGGTACAATGAAATCTCAAGACTATCAGGGGATTCTAGAGAGAAATGTGCTGGCCAGTGTCAGAAAGCATGGTCTCAGTCGCAGGTCACGGGTCTTACAACAGGAAAATGACCCAAAACACACAGCTAAAAACACCCAAGAAGGGCTAAGAGGAAAACACTGGCCTTCTATGAGCCCTGATCTCAATCCTATTGAGCATCTTTGGAAGGAGCTGAAACGTGCTGTCTGGAAAAGGCGCCCTTCAAACCGGAAACAACTAGAACAGTTTGCTCATGAGGAGTGGGCCAAAATACCTGCTGAGAGGTGCAGAAGTCTCATTGACAGTTACAGGAATCATTTGATTGCAGTGATTGCCTCAAAAGGTTGTGCAACCAAATATTAAGTTGTGGGTACCATCATTTTTGTCCAGGCCTGTTTCATGCATTTATTTTTTAAATAATTCCGTTGAAGCATGGATGAAAAGCAATGTCTGACTTTCATTGGTCAACATTTATATAATTTTTATTTATTATTACTTTTGTCAGATTAAAGTTATTTCTGTGACCATTATGAGTTTTTCTTTGATTTAATGAAGGGTACCAACAATTTTGTCCACGTCTGTATATATATATATATATATATATATATATATATATATATATATGGTGAGAGAGAAATATGAAGATTAAACCAGGAGCTTTCCTTACTGAATCATCAGAGCTGAACAGGTGATAGAGAAACAGGTTTATCTTGTAGGTGACATGAATGAGTTGAAGGGAAGTTATGAACCGTTTCTGACAGACAAATAACACCAGCATCATTTTTCTACATAGCTGACAGCTGGTAATTGTGCAGACGTGGGTTTAGCAAAGTTTTGCCAGATGGCCAGGTGGGACATTAACAGGGAAAGGGGGGCACAAAGAAACACTTTTCTTTCTGTTTAATAAGTAATTATTGGAAACTTACTACCATAATGGTAATCTAATGCCAAATGTATAGAAATCAATTATCTTATATTGTAACTATTAAAGGTTGAATATGGAACATTTTCATATAAAGCTACATCTAAAAAAAAAAAATACCTCCAGGGGGTTCTTAGAGGGGTGCAGAATGAAACTACAACTTAAAAAATGATATATGAATATCAAAATATAATCAAATGTTATTTTTAAACAGGCACGACAATTATGTTATGTTTATATCTTCCAGCCAGTAGCAGCTGCAGGTTGCGGTTTAACAAATACAGTCTCTATGTTCCAGCAATACGGTCGGCACATCTCGGCTGGCCCTGGAAAAAATCGTGGAGTCAGCAAGTCAAACAGCTGCTTCAGAGCCCCAGAGATATTGTTATCTGTCTTAGGAAAGGAGTGACCGCAGAAAACCAGAAACTAGAGTAGTTTTAGGTGAAGCGTACACTAGATAGACCCATATAAAACATTTCCACAGCATCAAACACACACGGAAACAAAAACTTTCCTCCTGGATCGGTAAGCTAACTCACTTGCTAAAATCCTCTGAAATACATTCCTCACTGGTCACACTTCAGGTGGGTCAATAGGTGTATCTGCAGCGAACCTGGCAACCCATCAGCTGGAATTATGTTTTTATTGTTGTAACCAAAACCTAGATAAACTAGATGTCGCTATTGTGCTCATGTTTCATATCCAACCTTTTAAGTCTAATATATACCCTAGTAAGCTAGAGTACTTTTTCTTTTGGGAGGGTATCATCTGTACAGTCTGCAGTTATGTTGGAGAAAGATGTTAAATCTACTTTATTATCAAAGAAAAATAATTAATTTATGTGAGCTTGTTTTACACATGCGTTAAATCAAAGTTGATTACTTAAATTAAGCATCATGAGGCAAAGGTTGGGGAGGCTTTCTTCAAAAATACCAACAATACCTGGTGGACAGAGTTTTTTTTTTAAATGAGGTGGAGAGAATATTCGCTTTTTTTTTTGTTTAGTTTTTTTACCTGGTTATCTGTGTACATGGCCTACAGCTGTTACATACAGGAGGAAACCCAGGGAAGAGGTAGCCAGCCTGCTGCGTGTTCCCTTAATGAGTTTAGGATATATTCAATAAACCGTTTGCTTCCTAATTAATGTTCTAATTAGACTTCTCTCCCCTCAGGACCCACACAGCCTCTCTCACACAACACAAGTTAAGTGCAGACCTTGTAATAACCTGTGTGTTCATTGTTCAGTGGTCATGACCAAACGCACACACGCACACACGCTGACCTCTACCATCTTTACAGGTATGCCTCTTCCTGACAGCATCATCTTATCAACACACTCACATTCAATATATTTATCAGGGACACCACCCACACTGCCTTAATGGCCATTCTGAATTAATGAATGAGCGTTAGAGGTTGGGCTTCACCTAACAGTGGCTACAATGTGTGCAGATGAAGCTGAATGGAGTGTGTCAGAGGTGAGAGAGGTGGGGGTGGATCAGTGGAGGGTGAAAATGTGACTCGTTCAACTGGGGGTCACTTTTGATGCAGTAAGTTAAGACCTGGTTAACACCTGAGAGAGCATATTTCCATCAAAATAACACAAAACAAAGGTTTGCTCAGTGTTTAGCCAGGACACAATTTCAATTACAATCCAGCTTCAGATTCCAGGATTCCCTACAGCAACAACAGACGGGCTTCCAGCTCATAGACATCGGTTTTGTTGATTAACTTAATGGTTATCAATCAGAGTGAAGTGTATGGCACATCTTTATGCTTTTGTTGTTATAAATAATAAAATCAACACAAAGGTTTAAATCTGCATCAGTGTCTGACTTCATAATGGACCTTATATTTCACATCATAGATTAAGAATGAGATGCCACTCAAATATATGCATCTGAAGGCAGAGAAGTAGACATCTTTGGAAACACAGTGTATGTTAGACCCGACATAAAATTTTCCGGGAAATTCCACAGTAAAACCTGCATTTCCTTTCTTACATATGAATATCGATAAATCCTAATCCTTGTTTTTTCTGATGGTGTTCCTGTTTAAAGGATCAATTTATTTACTTCCTATGGAAGTCATTTAGAAAAGAAAATCAGTGAGAAAACTAAATTTCTCCCACAAGGAGAAGGAGTTCTCATTGAATATTTGGTAGAAATGTTATACCCTATTTAAAGTACATTTTGGATGTAAACAACTTTTCTACTGTAAAGCTATTTAATTTCTTAATTCAAGCCGTAGCTATGAACTTTTAAAACTTCAACTGAAGGATTCAAAGCTACACATAAAAATGCTGTCATTGTATATTGAAAACATTCTTCAGGATGCAGTGGTGGAAAGGATTTTGATAATGTGTGCTTCAGAGAATGCAGGCAACTTGTCTTTATTAGCTGTCATGTGCCGCCATCTTGTGGACATAATAGTTATAATTTAAGCACGTGAAGCCTGCAGCATCACACAGTGCAGTGTCTGTCTGAACTACTGCTCTCAAACAAGAGGTGCAGGGCAATAGTTCAACTATTGGTAATATAGACCTAGTTTGACTTTTATCACAATTTGTCAGGGTTATAATTTTTTGATTTTGAAATATTGTTTTTTTTGCTAATTAAGTTAGTTTTTATGTATCGTTTGTGAAGTTGGCTGTCCTAAAAAGAACATCATTGTACATTATTTGCTGTTATTTCAACTTTTAACTTTGTGTTCTCTCTGTGTTTCTTCTCTTTATAGAAGCTACATCTGGCTGAACCTAAACTAAATCAAAAACTGGCAGGATTTTTAATTTAAGTTATCAGACTAACACAGCCAATAGTAATTCAAGCTAATATAAATGTATTTTAGTACACTTTGGACTCAAACACTGTCCCAGTGTGTTCACTAAAATATATATAATGAGAAGCAAATTAACAGAAGTAAACACTTGACCATCGTATAGTTTTCTAAAGATGTCAGCCATATTGAATTGTTGGGTCATAGATACAGCTCAAACATATCTATGTGGAATTCTGATCTCTAGTTACCTTTTTGTCAACTGTGTTCAACTTCAAAGTTGTGAATGTCAAATTGGGTGTAAATAAGATTGTCTGTACTTGGTGCAGACTGGGGTTTCTAGTTGCTGGAAAATATTACACGAAATTGTTTTTTCTGAACATTGCATCTGATAAAGGACTATTTTTACCTTTAAGAAACTATATTTACACTGTTCAGACATATTTTTATAAACATTATGAGCTATCTTTGTTACTTAGGTCGTTTTAACACTATGATGTTACGGGGTTGAAGATTTTAGTTAAAATAGTATAACACAGTAGCTAGGACATGGAGCAGCATATATGATAAGGAAAACAAGAAATTCATATTTTGTTCAAAGGCAGTCATTTTCAAAAAGAATCAGGAATATTATTTATGCATGTGACAGTATTAAAATGTTGAGCTTGATTATTTCAGCTTGATAAAAACAACAAACCGTAGGTGAGAAAGTATTCTAAAATGAAACTCTTCCATATGAGCGGGAACACACTTAGTGATATTACTTTCTGGCTGTGGTATTAACTGAAAAAGAAACTTTGGGCAGTGGGAACATTTTGGCTGACCTCTACTCATCAACAACCCATACCAACATTAAAATATATATATTTGTTTCTCATAATGCAAATGAACGTGGATCATTCATCTCTTGTTTTAAACAATTTTTTTGTTTTTTTGTTTTATGAAAATCTTTCTGGTAAACTTGTTGAACACAAAGTGCAATAAATTCAGAGAATCATCCATATAGGCCTACTTTATCCTTCAGGGTCTAAATGTTATAAAAAGTATGAGATTAAAATCTCTACTATACATGTATTACAGAAGCGCCCAATTATAAAGTTAGCTCAGTATTTTATTTTATATTATTTTATAAATTTGATATTTCCTTACTTAGTTCAGTTGCTGTGCAGCAGTTCTGCTCCTTCACCACAGGTGGCAGTAACAACCTTTTAAGTCCTCCGGCAGAACAATTTAGAAGAAGAAGAATAACCATAGCAACGATTAAACAAAGATGGTCGTCTCCATTTGTACAGTTTGGTCTCATTTGTCCATCTTAGGTTTTTATGTCTACATTATATCGGCGAATTCTGCTGATAATAAAACGACCGAAGCGGCTAACAGCACCGCGCCCGTGGAGCAGAACTCCACGTTCGGCTTTACGGATATTTCTGCATCTACGGAGCCGACAGCAGCCACAACACTAAGCTCCTACCGACCCACAGAGCAGCCTCCTGAGGCCGCTGAACCCCTACCTGTCTCCGGTAGCCTCCTCACTCTTGTGGCCGATGGTAAGCTGACTCTACACGGTTACAATCACCGTTCAGCTAGACTAGCTAACACTTTAATCAGGTGTATTGGATTAAGTCGGGGAGATCCGTGGTCAGTCTTCTGTTTGCTTTCGTTAAACAGGGTCTTGCTGGAAAACATGATCTTCTAACATTATTATTGTGACTTGATATTTGCTTTTACTTGTGTATCAGCTGATAGACTGTGTCCCTGTGACGAGCACACGGCTGTGTGTGACGTAAACTGCTGCTGTGACCGCGAGTGTAGTGAGGAGGTGGCTCTGTTCTCCAGCTGCTCCGTCGGGACTGTTAGGAGGTGAGTGGAGGCTCATCCAGACCTGATCCAGACGGGCTGCGGCACGTTACTGTGCTGGTGGTCCACGGATCAGTAACAACAGACTTCCGAAACAGAATCATTTCTTTGGAATTTTCATATATTTATAAAAGTATGTAATAAGAAAAACATATATTTTATTCTCATCCTTTTGTTTAAAAGTCATCCTTTTTATTGCAGGATGTTTTTTGTAGTGATTTAAGGGTGACCAATGTACAGTGAGGAACAGAGGTATTTGAACATCCTGGGATTTTGCAAGTTCTCCCACTTAGAAATTATGGAGGGATCTGAAATTCAGTTGTAGGTTCATTTCCACTGTGAGAAACAGCATTTAAAAAGAATGTCAGGATAATAATGGATGCTTTTTAAAGAATTTTTTATCATTTTAGTGCTGCACATAAGTATTTGAAAACCTGATAAAATAACAGCCTTTGTTTGCTGAGCAATACAGAGTTTCAGCTCCCGCCAAAGATTTTCTATTGGGTTTAGGTCTGGGGACTGGGTAGGCCAATCCAGAACCTTAATGCTTCTTCCAGAGCTAGTCTTTGGTTCTCTTGCCTGTGCGGTACGAGTCATTGTCATGTTGGAAGACCCAGCCACGACCCACCTTGAATGCTCTGAATGAGTGAAGGAGGTTTTAGCTCAAAATCTCACAATACATGAAATACAATAAATTCATGCTCTCATTAATACAATGCAGTCGTCCTGTCCCCTTCACAGAAAAGCAGCCCCTAAGCATGATGTTTCCAGCCCCATGATTCACAGTAGGGATGATGTTCTTGGGATGCAGCTCATGTGACCACATGATTTTCTCCCATGCCTCCTCTGGATCATCCAGATGCTCAATGGCAAACCACAGACGGCCTGGACATGTGATGACTTGAGCAGGGGGACCTTCTATATGATGCATGATTTTAAACCATCTTTAAACGATGTAGTGTTCTACTAACGTTCGCCTTTGAAACTGAGCTCCCAGCTCTCTTCATTATCATTGACCAGCTCCTCCAGTGTAGCTCTGGGCTGATTCCTTTCTTATCATCAGTGATACCCCACCAGGTGAGATCTTGCATGGAGCCCCAGTCAGACGGAGACCGACAGTTATCTTTAGCCCTTTCCATTTTTAACAGTTGATCTATTTTCACTGAGCTGCTTCGGAATTGCCTAATTGCCCTTTTCGGGCTTATGCAGGTCTACAAATTTGTCCCTGTTGCTTTTGACAGCTCTTTGGTCTTGCCCATGGTAGTAGCTGGAGTCTTACTGACTGTGAGGTCGTCATGTGCTACTAATTTATGTTAATAAGTGGAGTAGATGTGGACTTTTTAAAGGCAGAGTAACAGGTCTTAGACAGAATTCTTGCTGATTACCAAGTGTTTAAATACTTAGATTCAGCAATAAAATATGAATAAATACTTTAAAAATCATAAGATGTGATTTCCTGAAAGTTTTTGTGCTGTCTCTCACTGTGGGAATTCATCTGCAATGTGAATTTCAGACCCCTCCATAATTTCTAAGTTTGGAGGACTTAAACAATTTTAGGGTACTCAAATTCTCATGTTCCTAACAGGAGAAACTATTAATTTGGTTTTTGCATTTTTACAAATGGATGTTTGGAAATTTAACTCTGGCATTTTGACAGCGACAGCATCCCTGCACCGAAGCGTTTTCAGAATTCAGTTTAGTTTATGCAGCAGCAGCTCACAGCAAGAGTGATCTTCATTGATAGAAGTAGACAAAATAGTCCAATTTCCATCCATCCATTCATTGTCTATGCCTGCCTGCCCCTCTAAAGTCATGGTGGGTCACAAGACCATCCCAGGGCAACACAGGGACACCCACATACCTAATCATAAGTTAGAGAGACCAGTAAAAACCCTAGAAGTTGTGTTCTTGGAGTGTGGTTCTGGAGAAGCTGTTAATCGCCCATGGCAGCTTCATGCCAGAAAAACACAGGCTCGGATTCCAACCCATGGCTTTCCTGCTGTAAGGCAACACTATTTCAACGAGGTCTTTCAAAATAAATAACTCAATTAGTTACAATTCAAATGAGTTCAGCCGTTTTCCCAGTTACATTAGTTTCCATTTGCTTGTTTGTTTTCGTCATGTCAACCTATTTCTACCAAAGATACTGGATTAAAAAAGGCAAATATGGTCTATATATCTGTAGTGACAGAGTCAAAAGATGTCTTTTTAATTCAAACTGAGTGTGAGTCTGGTAGTTTTGCCTGTTTTTATTGTTTTACAGAGTTCAACCATATTGCTCATTGTTTCAGTTGTTTTGTTAATCTATAGTGGATATTAAAAATGTCTTCCAGTTGCATTTACTAATGTTCTTGAGAAATTATTGATCATTCAGAGGGTATATATTATAACAATATTTAAATAAACAGTGAAAAACAGTAAATCGTTAATAAAGAAAAAACAATTGCTCTCAAAATGACCTTTCACTTTGCACTTCAGTTAAAAACCCATTGCTGTATTTAATTACTCATTCTTCACATTTATTTATTTACATATACAGAGAAAACTAACGTCTCTCCCTGTCATCTTTCCATCCCTTGTAGTGGCAGCCAACAGCTGTGCAGCCAGGATGTAGCACACTACAGTTTAAGGACCACAGTAGACGGCTACTCAGAGCTGCAGTCGTCTGTTCAGAAGGAGACAAACTATGACATCCTCTGCATCCAGTCACAGAACCGTAAGCAGCTGGTCACAGTCAAGGTGTTGTGCTGGTCGGGAAATCTGTGCCGTTAGTGGATTCAAGCTTTAATGGTAGCCAATAACATAAGATACTACTGGCAGTTCACAAACAGACGCAACTGAATATATAGGCTGTTGCATTGGGGATTTTCACACACTGCTGCAACATATTAGCCTTGTATGTTGTATGACAGGATGGCTTCATACCACAAGGTGGCAGTGTATGAATAACTTCAGTGTTTATTGTGACTCTAACCACAGCTCAGCATTTGCATTAATCTCCATTGGGGTTTATTTGTTTTATTTAGGCTTTGATGGACTGTCTCACCCATCACCTCCTCTTCCGACGGACAGCAACTTTGATTACCTCTTCAGTCAGTTTGTCAGCTTCATATTTGGCTCAGAGGGAAGTGATGAGGCACTGCCTGCAGAGGTCCAGACCTTACCTGGTTACCAGGTTAGTCTTCATTCAGTACAACCCTTGCTAAGTTCATAAAGATTTACTTTACTTTTTAAGATTCTCTTTACCTGAAAAAACAAAACTCAACAAAGCTGGCCCAGGTAATTTTGCTGTGTAGCAGTTCTGTGGTATCAGGTGATGAAGCACATTGTTCATTTAACACACCCTCGCCCACATTGCATCTGGATTCACCTAAAGTTGAGGCATGGTGTGTCCTATCATTCAGTTTTATGACAGGAACCACTTTATTAAGCAAGTAGCAGTTTTATGAAAGTACTAATAAAATTAATACATTTTATCGGTATAGAAGCTTTGAAAGACAGATGTTACGAAAGAGATCATAGCAGATTTACTGCAAAGAAAACAGAGTCCTTCGTTTCTATCTGAGGAGAACCTTAGAATACAGTGGGGCAAAAAAGTATTTAGTCAGCCACCTTTTGTGCAAATTCTCCCACTTAAAAAGATAAGAAAGGCCTGTCATTTTCATCATAGGTATACCTCAACCATTAGAGACATGAGAAAAAAAATCCACATCACCCAGTCTGATTTTTAATAAAATTTATTTTCAAATTATGGTGGGAAGCAAGTAACAAAAGTTAATCTTAATACTTTGTGATATGCTCTTTGGTGGCATTGACAGACGTCAAAGGTTTTCTGTAAGTCTTTACAGGGTTTTCCCACACGGTTACTGGTATTTTGGCCCATTCCTCCATGCAGATCTCATCTGGAGCAGTGATGTTTGGGGCTGTCGCTGGGCAACACAGCCTTTGAAAACTTTTCTATGGGGTTGCATATAGTCTCAACGTCTCCATTGGGGTTCTATGGAGAGTAGAGTCATTATGATCTAGGTTGCCTGCATGTCTTGATTCTGTACTGATGTTTTATTGTTTCAGTTTGGGGATGTCTTGTCTACAGCAGAGCAGACTGGACAGAACGGGATTTTCTATCTTCCAGCTCATGGTGTCACTGCTGACTGTGTAAACAACAGTCCTGCAGGTAACAGACACACTTCCTTTTTTACAATCTCTTAAAAATTTGCCAGAAAAAAAGCCTGATTTCTTTTCAACTCTGTCTTTTACTACTTGACATCACTTTAGCATTTGCTTTGTAAAGCATTACTCTGTTTTTGCATTAATTCAGTGTAAGAGAGAACACGATTTGGTGTATTCTTGTAAATAATTTTATATTATGGTAATTGTAATTGTTAATAGAGTTGTAGACTTCACTTACAGTACCTATTTTTTACAACAGATTCCTGTAATAGTATTCAAAGCTCTGAACTCTTCCACATTTACTCACCTCATATCCACAAACGTTTGTGTTTCACTGAATTTTATTTGATTGACCTACAGAAAGTAAGCCACAGTTATATAGATTGAAAGAAAAATGTTTTATGGTTTATACAATTTTTAGTGCGTGTGTCTGTGTGTGTGTGTGTGTGTGAGCAGGGGGTACATAGAACATTTTCTGCCAATTATTCTTAAAGATAGCTGACTTGTCTAATGTTTTCCTTGGTCTCCTTGAAAATGTAAGGTGTAAAAGTAAAAAGTAATCTCATAAATAATTGCTCCAGTGAGGTATAAATACTCCAGATTTCAACTTAAGTAATTCAACATAGTATTTATAACTTGACAAATGTTTATGAATTTTAAAAAATTCATTGTATAATACATTTTGCTTCCAGTGAAGAAATGAATGGAAGTTATTATCATATTCTTTCCACGGATCTAAATGTCAGAGGAAGCTACTTATTAGCTGTTTCCAGACATAGAAAAAAGTTATATTTTTATTTAGTCATTTCTAATAAAATGGATCTTAATACTATCTCAGCTCACAGTAGCACTGGCTAACTGGGACTAACTGTCTGATTTAAAGTAAATCCTACAATTAGTACTCTCAACAGAATGACATGGATCAGTCATGAAAGAAACAGAGATATAAACATTTAAACTCTACAAACTGTACTTTCTTGACTTTTTAATCCATTACTTAGCTATAAACTTGTCAGCTGATCAGTAAAAACCACCATCATATTTCTATATTTAGATTAGTGCCCTCATGTAGTAACTCACTGGTGAGACACATTTCTCTACTGACGTAAAATATTCAGTGGGCTGCAAACGGTGCTCAAAGTCCAAAAAAAACACACAAAAAAACAGTTACAGCTCTAAAACCTTCTACCACTGATGCTGCTCAAGATGAGTAATAGAATAGAACTGAATAGTTTATTATTTCATTCCTCAGAGAAAACATTCTCAGTGCACTCCAGAAAAAAAGATCAAGGGAAATACATTTACGGCCTGTCACCTGTAAAAGGTAACAGAAATCTAACCAATGAACATCTGTTGTGTGTAAACAGATTTACTATACTGCTTCTTTGGGTCAGCAGTTTGTTTTGACATCTTCCTCCTTTCTTTCATTTCATCATGGGCAGATCAAAACTAAACCTTTAATGTCTGGATGTCTTTTTGTCTCCATCCTCAGCATTCCTGAAGGACCAAACCAGCCAATGTTCCCAGCGTGGGGTCCTGGATGGGGACTGTAGCTCCATGCAGGCCCTCAGGATGGACACCTACACTAACATCCAGCTGTTTTCCGTGAGTTCAGGGTTCCAACATATCGTACTGCTTATCTCATTAGGAGAGAAAGCACAAAGTTCCTCTCCAACATGTTAACAAATCTATTTAACTCTTAAAACTTCAATGCTGATGTGTTGTAACCGGGCTTTGTGGCTTAGAGATGCAGTCCTACACATTACTCACACAGCTGTTGTAAGTTCCCTATTTTCATACACATGCAGTTGTTTGGGTATCATCTATAGCGGAATATGTTTAGCAAAGTTCTGCTTTGTGAAACATCCTTTTGTATTCAGATCCTTAGTAACAGGCGACTTCTCTGCCAGATACCACACACTGAATATTTCACCCACCACAACACGGTTGTTGCTTCATTTGTTTTATTTAAAATAATCATAAATGTTTGACTATGACTTTTATCCAGCGTTCTACAGTATGACACTGTATACTTCCAAGAACTCTAAGAATAACAAGTTAACAGTGACCAATTGAGACTTTACTAGAACCCTGGAGGTGTGCTGTGTGATGTTAGCATCAGATCCTTTAAAGGTTGGATATGGAAGATGACCATGATAGCAACATCTAGATTATGTAGTTTGTAGTTACATGAAGAAAAAACATCATTACAGCTGTTAGGTTGTCAGGGTCACTGCCGATACACACAGTGACCAACCTGAACTGTCTCCATTGAGGAATGTATTTTAGAGGATTTTAACTGACAGCTAACATTAGCAAAGTTAGCAAGTGAGTTAGCTTACCGATCCATTAGGAAAGGTGGCGTTTCCGTGTGTGTTGGATATGTATGTGGGTCCTAGGGTCTAGTTTCTGTTCTTCTGCAGTAGCTCGTCTCCTGAGCCAGATAACAATATCTCCGGGTCTCTGAAGCAGCTGCTTGACCTGCTGACTCCATTATTCTTCCTAGTGTGAGCCTATCTGTGCCGACCATATAGCTGGATCATAGAGACAGTATCTGTCAACCTGCCGCCTACTGAGTGGTAGATGTAAACATAACATCATTGTCATTACTGTTTTAAATGTACATTTTATTATATTTTAATTCAAATATAATTTTTATGGAGATGTTGTACTTTAATTCTGCACCCTGTAAAAGCCACGTGAAGGTATTATTTTATTTTAAATATACAGTGCTTAGCATAAATGAGTACACCCCACTACATTTGTCAGAAAACCTTTAGTTTCCTTTCAGAATCAACATTTTTTATGAGATACTATACTACAAAGTACTCCCACAAATGTGGGCATTGATTGCAAACAACATTTGTTCATTTGCACACTCAAGAGAGTTACTTTCCTAACAAATTCATTCAAGCCCATGTTGCAAAATGAGAACATCCCAATTATAGTTTTAGGAAAAAAGCCACACTTAAGAATACAAAATTCTATTTAACAGGCTTTCAACCACAGACCAAATGATTCATTTAGAGGTGTCCAGCTGACAGGTGACTATAAAAGGGCATTACTTAAGAAAGAAAAGCCCTTCCCATTTCATGCTGTCAGCAATGGCTCCCCATAGAACAGAAAACAAAATCTGAAAAAGAAATAATTTCTTTACGCAATAAAAGGTGATGGCTACATGAAGATACAAGAAGAGGCAGCTCCTTCATGAATCAGACTTCTTTATCCTCCATATCCCACTGACAGTTTGATTGAGGTGTGGTAACCTTGGAGGCCAAGTAAACACCTCCAACATGTGCAGCTCCTCAAACCATCCCTGGACCCTTTGCTCTGTAGTAAAAACTCTGCAAGTCTGTTTGGTCCGAGTTTGATTGCCCAGTCAAGTCAGCGTCAAATAACTCTCACAAAGTGACTAGTTTAACACCTATACATTTTTAAGCTGAAGCTTGCAAAGCACGTGGGGGGCCTTTCTCTGGCGGATGCTTTAAATGGTAGCAGGTCGTGGTTGGCTAGACAATATTGACATCGGACAACGTCACTACACTGAGACACTCTGATTGGTTGATGTGCTGCGTGAAGAGCATCAAAGGCTCAGCTAGGTGAACTTCTGCAATGCTGGCTTTTGCGCTTTAAAGCTTGAAATGCAGGAACATTTTCAAAAATTGACGTGGCCAACACACACATAGCGTCGAAGACACTCTAATACCCCCCTGATGCATCTCTGACAGCCTCTACCATAGACTCTACATGTAATCTAGCTGCTCTTGATGCTGACGTTTGGGTCGGTATGAAAGAACCATTAGGTAGGTGTTAGATGTCAGTGTTACATCCACCTTCCCTTAATATAACACTGCCTCCGCCAGCTCACTTTTTCCGTGTGACTTATTCTGATACAGAGTTTCCCAAAGAAGCGACATAACCACTCTTGGCCATGCAAGTGATGTAGAAGAAAATATGATACGCCTCTTTCCATTGCTCCATCCATGCACTCTAACTGATCTTTGTGCAGCACGCTACTAAACTTGTATTCTCACACTTTCTATCAGAACCAGCAAGAACTTGTTCCACAGTTAGAGTTACAGTAGCTCATCTGTCAGGTCCACATGGAGCAACCCTCACTTCCTCCAAGTGCACCATCAAACCTTTGCTACTAACCACCGTAGAGTAGACAAAAGAGCTTCAGTTTTGGAGATGCACTGACCCAGTCATCTAACCCTAACAGTCAAAATCTCAAATCCTAACAGTTGTGTGTGTTTATAATGGAACTGCACAATGTGCATGCAATTTGTCTGGCTGACATCAACCGCAGTAGTTGTGAATAATAATTTAATATTAACACAGCTATTAATGACATTGAATTGATTAATTTATTAAATCAATTTGGGGCACCGCTCCAAAAAAATCCAGGAGAATGTTAACATAAGCCAGACAATTTCAGTCTCTTTTCTTAAGGGTGAACTCGGACGCAGTAACAATATTTCCATATGCACTGAATAGAACAGGGGAACCTCTCTTTAAAATATAACAGGGTTTATTGACATAGTTGTTTTAATTTTACAGATGAAGACTGTGGCAACAGCTGATCTACTCTAAATCATGCAGTCTACAAACCGTTTAAAAAGGAATAACGTATGCAACGTATGTGTGTGTGAATGTTTGTTTGTGTTTCCACAGGGGGTTATCTAGTCAGGACACAGGGTTAATAGTATTCTTTCTTAACAAGACTTGAAACCACACCATATCAAGAAAATGAAAGGATATTAAAAGATAGGAGATATAATAACGCTTTAGCATGAACCAGTGAACACAAAAACAAGCATACAACAGCAAAAGCCAGCGTGCGGCGACTCTACCAACAACGAGCAAATGGTGGTTTAACCATTACAGAAGAATCAATTCAACCATTTCACACAAGTCTAAACTTGTGTTTTAAAACCTCCTACAGAAGCTTACACCTTACCCAGACAAACTAAATGTATCCTACCGGTGATGACTTCGTCCACGCCGCCAGTCCAAGGCGAACGATGAAGGGAGAAGGAAGAACCATCCAAACGGGCAAAGACAATGAGGAACAGCAGCACAAAGCTGATTTTAAAACAAGGCGTTCAGATGCAGGCAGCGACTTCAGTCGATCCTGTCTTTGGAGAGCTATCTTAGTTTTGCTCAGATGCCAAGCAGACCTCCTGGATGCAGAAATGGGAGGTTGGTTAACTTGGCAAAAATAATACTCCGGAGGTTTAGGGAAGTGGTCCTGCACTGGCCTGCAGGTTGGAACCAAAGGGGAGATTTTGCTAGCAAAGATTTGACTGTCCCTATCTCCCAAAAGGCATGGAAAGACAATGGCTTCTTTGAGCACAGTCCTTTTCAGAGCTCTGCCTGTGATTACCGGCCAAAGACCAATGAGAATACACTGAGGGCAGTGCGAGCTCTGTTGTCGTCACTGGTCAAAGACCAATGGGAATGAGTTGAGGGCGGTGCAAGCTCTGTTGTTTTCACTGGTCAC
This sequence comes from Apricaphanius iberus, assembly GCA_028564705.1. NCBI lineage: Eukaryota > Metazoa > Chordata > Actinopteri > Cyprinodontiformes > Aphaniidae > Apricaphanius > Apricaphanius iberus. The sequence continues at coordinate 55,331 of JAPXFQ010001501.1, read as the reverse complement.
AGACCAATGAGGATGAGTTTAGGGCATGCAAAAGGATGCTGGAGATGGTATATGATTTATGGAAAATGAATCCCAACACAGTACTAATTGTTCCTGCTTCTAATACATCAACTTTGGGGACAAAATGTTCCTTTCCCAGCACAGGCCGTGCTACAATCTTTTCCTGTCGGTCATACATGTTTTTGCATCTTTTAAATGATAAAATACTAAAAGTTGACGTTCATTCATTTTAGTTAATATTATTTCTGAACAAACTAAACAGAAAATTCACATTGTGCAGATTAATAAGCTACATGTATTGTAAATATTTCCCCTCCTGTGGAAGGCCTATGTGTAATGAAGGCTAAAGTGCCACTTCTGCCATAGTTTTGAAATATGGGAACATTTATCCAATTGAAGAGATCAAAATACGGCAAAACTGTCTGAACATTTGCTTTTCCGTTTGCTTCAGTGGGAGAAAATCCTCTGGACAACCCCCTTTTTGCATCAGTAGAAGTCTGTGTCAGGTGCTGTACCATCGGTGCAGGCAGTCACAGATGCACTCCAAAGTCTCAGTAACTCTTCAACATGCTGTCAACTCTAGGTTAGCAAGATACGCTGACATGATGCTAAGAGCATTTTCTTTCTTTTTAGTTACCTGTACTCCTGCTTAAAGTTGAAAAGGTCTGCGCATTGGCAAGGGTTTTTTAATACTAATCTGTGAAAATGACTGACATTAAGATGTTTCCTTCGCATTTTTTTTTTATGTTCAAACTGGGAAATATTCAGTTAACCCAACCTCTGCTTCCCACCACTTGAGCAATTTGGTTCTTTTAAAGAGAGAAAGATGTACTGAGAATTGCAATAGAAAAAAAGAATAATAAACAAAATGTTCTGTTCTCCACAGGGGAGGAACACAGACGCAGCTGTAAGTATATTTAATTTTTATTTAAATGTTTCAGGTTATTTTTAAAACCTTTTACTTATTTCAGAAAGTAAAAATTAAAAGTATATAAAAATATAAGAAGTTAAATGTAGATAAAAGAATGATGTGTTGTAGTAAGCAAAACAGCTAGATGTGACCCTAAGTTATTATTGTGGATATAAAATAGCTTCTTCTTAAACAAAGATGAAACTGAGATCCTTGAGGCATTTTTGATGTTTAATACAGAACATTGTGCTGTGACATGATAGGTTTTTAGCCATTTATAAGATAGTTAGACCATCTGGATGATTGGGAGAAGGTCATGTGGTCAGATAAGACCAAAATAGAATTCTTTGGTATAAAGAATGCTGAGTTGCATCCCAAGAACCGCACACCCACTATGAAGCAATGGGTTGGAAACATTGTGCTCTGGGGCTGCTTTTCTTCAAAGGGACGAATGGGGTTATGTAGCGTGTGATTTGGGGCAAAAATACGCCCTCAATCAGTGAGAATAATTAAGATGAAACTTTGCTGGATGTTCCAGCATGACAGGTAACCTCAAAAACACTTCCTGGGCAATGAAGGAGTTCCTACAAAGGCTACAAAGCATTCAATGGTTCTGTAGTGGCCTAGCTGGTCTCCAGACCTCAATCCAACAGAGAATCTGTGGAGAGAGTTAAAAGTCTGTGTTGCCCAGCGACCGCCCCAAAACATTCCCGCTCTAGAGAAGATCTGCATGGAGGAATGGGCTAAAATACCAGCTACAGTGTGTGCAAACCTGGTGAAGACCTACAGGAAGTGTTTAACCTCTGTCATTGCCAACCAAGCTTATATTGCAAAGTATTAAGTGAACTTTTTTTATTGACTAGATACTTATTTTCTGCACCACTATACAGATACGTTCATTAAAAATCATGCAATGGGATTTCCTGGATTTTTTAAATTTTTTTTTTAATTCTGTCTCTCACAGTTGAAGTTTAGCTTAGATAAAAAATATCAGACCCCACTCATCTTTTTGGTGGGACATCTTGCACCATCATTGGCTGCCAAATTCTTGTTTGCTCCACTGCATACAAATTATGGGAATTTCCAGCCATCATACAGCTCAGCAAGGAGACGGATTCTGAGACTCAGAGAGGAACTGTTTTCATGTGAGATATGCAAATCAACCCCAGGACAACAGCAAAAGACCTTGTGAAGTTGCTGGCAGAGACTGGTTAAGACCGTGTCTCCATTCACAGTAAAAACCAGTGCTGTACCACCATGAGCTGGAGCTGTGGGAGGAGAAAGCCATTACTTCAAAACCATAATAAAAAGACAGACTGCTGTTTGCACATGTGAACAAAAATTCAATTTCTGGAGTCATGTCGTCTTGTCTGACGAAAGAAAAACGGAACTGGTCGTCCATAATTATTAACAGTTTATATGAGGGGAAAAAGGCTGAAATCCTGCAGCCTAAGAACATCATTCCTAAGAAGTATGGGGATGGCAGAATAATGTAACAAGAAAATGATGTGGAAATATCGAAGGAACATCTGAAGAGATCAGCCAGGAAGTTGAAACTTGGGCTGAAATGGGTCTCCTAGATGGACAATGACACAAAACTATCCTCCAGATTAGTTCTATAGTCTCTGCAGGACAACAAAGTCGAAGTATTGGAGTGGCCATCACAAAGCCCGCAAAATTAAGGCAATGCCGTTTTAAAAGATTAGCTGGCCTTTATTAGGTTTTTATGTAAAGTAGCATCAGGTGGGAGCAAGAAGGCCTACAAACCTGACCCAGTTCCACCAGTTCTGTCAAAAGGAGTGAGCCAGGATTCTGGCAAGTTATTGTGGAAAGCTGTTGGAAGGGGAGCAGAACCATTTGGCTTGAGTGAAACAGCTTCAGGGCGATGCTACCAAATGCTAAGGAATTGTATAGACTATATACTTTTGACTTTGACGAAAGTCATTAAAAAATATGTAACTTTCAACTTTTTTCTGAAATTTCACAAATACGAAAACTATGTTTATATTTATTAATTTCTCATACAAAAGGTTTAATCTGATTTGATGTTTTTCTTTCTGGTAAAAGTTTCAAAACAGTGCCTAGTGAAAAACAAGCCTGAGATTAGGCTGCTGTGCATAATTCAGAGAAAATTATTTTAGCTACAAACTGACTGGAGTTTAAACACAAAGACAGGACCTCCTTTATTATTTAATAATCCCTCACAATGTGACTTTAAACTTAAAAAACATAAAGGTTGTAATTATATAAAGCAGGTATTTTATTTTGAATCTAGAACATTTTGTCTTGTTGAAAGCTGGAATGTTTAACATAATCTGAAATTAAGTTTGGGGTTAAACTAACAGCTGAAGCACCTACAGTGAAGTCCACACAGTGACAAGATGCTTCAGGTTCAGGGAAGACGTAAATGAGCCATGTGACGCTATAAAAGATAAAAATGTTAAAGTGCTGTGTCCTGATTTTTCCTCAGGTTGTTCCTGTGGATGTGGCTTCAGTCATCTTGCAGTCGACAGAGGGCGCTCAAACTGAGCTGACTGTCGGCAATGGAATAAACCTTCTTCCTGTACTCACCTCCACCGTCTGTGCTAACGTGGTGCTGAAGGTGAGTCAATCAAGCTCAACATATTCCTGAAGGTTGGTTAGGCTTGATTGAAAGCTATTAGCTAGGATCCATCAAAAATAAGATTTTAAACAGACATGCTGGGTTTCTGAAGTGTGTATCCTACATTTCTATAAACTCAATACCTGGTTATGGCTCCTGCATCAATGTGGTGTGCCATTGGAGATGTTCAGCCTGTGGTTCTGCTGAGGTGTTCTGTAGGCCCAGGTTGCTTTGACAGCAGCCTTTAAGTAATAATTAAATATTCTCTTACTTTTAAGTCAGGCAGTCTTGCTGGCCATTCGAGTACAGTACCAGTTGGTGCTGCAACGTTGTCCATTTCTTCACTCATTGTGCATATCCTGCTTTTAGTCCATCTGCTTGATGTTGGTAAATTGATTGATCTGAAGCAACATTATTAACCAACATCAGTGTCTGAACACACCTATGCCCTTCTGGCAGTATGTCCACAAAAAAAATCCCATAACTGCATTCTTTAACCTTTTGGACTGCCTTCCTAAAAGAGTTGAAGCTTCTGCTAACTGCTAAGTAAGAACAGAGTAACATCATAAAGGAAGACGAGTTAATGCTTTTCGCAATATAGTCTATTTACAGACTGTGACTCAACAACGGCATGTCTTTTTCAGTCAGTGCACTACAGAAGATCCTTCCATCCATCACCATCTATAAAGACTCGGAACAAATTTAATAAAGTGTTTCTGAATTGAAATGAATACTTTCTCAGCAGCAAAGAACGCTGTAAACCTAACTTCACTAAAATTCTGCCAATATCAACATAATGGATTTCTTTAAATCATAATACCAGGTTGTTAAGTGTCATTAATAGATACTGCTGAATTGTTGAAGACAAAAAATCAATAGGTGAATAGGTGAATGTTTTTTTTGTTTTGTTTTTTACACTGACCAATGAAAGCTTTGTTGTCTCCTTAGGTTGCTTATGTGATTAAGTATACTTCAGCTGGTGAGGTAGTGAATGCCAGTGTGTCTCTGGTACTTGGATTTATCAGTAAAGATGGAGTATCGCTGCAGCAGGAGTTTCAGGTCAAGTTTATCCAGGTAATGAAAGCCTGATAATTCCTATTTTTCCCTTCACATAAGTGTTATCCGACCCTTGTCCTCAAAGCACACTGCCCTGCATGTTTTAGATGTTTTCCTTAACGCTCCTGCTTCTGATGATTGCAGTTTTCCAAAAGCCTGTTAATCATCCATTAATTAAAATTAGGTGTGCTGTAGGGACCAGGGTTAAAACACACTGCACTACGGAACGTTGAAGCATCTCTTCTCTGTAGATACAGGAGTTCCCCACTAACTCATCTGTCTCCATATCACAGCAGGTGTTATAATTTGAGTTTTATATCATTAACACAATAATCTCAGATATATTTGTTTCACAATAATTATCTCAATTCTGTCACAAAACTCATGAGTTGTTCTTGAAAACAATCAGGGGGCCATAGCGCTAAACTCTCTGCAAATATAAAATGAACTCCAACTGTTTTCCTGACACTAACTAGTTTTGTTCTTCCTGTGTTCTGTGTAAAGGAGGATGGCGGGGAGCGTGCCGTCCATTACAGTGGAAACCCAGGTTATGTGGTTGGAATGCCGCTCTTGTCTGGGGACAGGACAACAGAATATCCTTGTTTCTGTGGGGTTGTAAGCTATGGACAATGATGGAAATATGGAAACTCACTTAAACAAAAATGTCTTGTCATGACAAACCTGTTTACGTTATTTGATCCGGGATTTATCCTTAGCAATTTTGTCCACTGGCATCACTAGAAGTATGGACCTCAGAGACACACTGTCTCTGCTGCAAAGTACCGAAGACCAAGACTGTCTCCAGGGTCCTCACCAGCGCTCTCCTGTCCTGTTTGGTCTGGACTTTGTGTCAGGCTGCACATTAAGGCAAAGCACCCTTCCAGCCAACACATTGGTTCCCACCAAGGTGCACTCTCATCACTTCTCATCCCACTCTCCTCTTGTCCCTGCAGACTAACAGATATAACTAACTGCTCCCTCGTCTCCCAGTTGCTTTTGGATGTTCTGAGAGGACTAAACTCTCCCCAATATGTGGCTTCCTTTGGAAACTCCCCATTAGAAAATATCCTGGACTGGGTGCCCATCAAGACCAACATGAATCCCATGGTGAGAACAGTTGTTGTGGGAAAAAGGCATTTTAAATAAAGACTTGAGAGAGATTCCTTCAGTGGTAATAATACTAACAGATGAATCATAATAATACATTTCTCCATCACAACAGTCTTATTCTAAAGGACTGGGTTATCGTGAGCTATCGCTGTACTGTTGGAAGAAAGACTGACCACTTTTTTTCACTCTGCTACTTTCTTCTACTCTCCAATTGCATTATTATATGCTGTTATTTCAACGGATAACTTTGTTTTCTCTCTGCGTCTCAATAATGAAGCTACACCTGGACATCCTGCTCAGCTATGCCCTGTTGGAGTGGGGGCATTGGCTGGGAAGTTGCTCCCAGTAACTTCACATCCTCTATGTCCTGTTTTCAACTTTTTACTTTCTTTAATATAGTACTCAAACATCAGTTCTTCTGTTCTTTCTGTGTCTCTGTCTCTCTTCTCACACCCCCAATTAGTCGTAGCAGCTGGCCACTCGTACTGAACCAGGTTCTGGTTCTGCTGGAGGTTTCTTCCTCTTAAAGGGGAGTTTTTTCCTCTCCACTGTCGCTACATGCTTGTTCAGGAGGAGTGAATGCTGCAGGTCATTGACTCAAAACAATCTGCCGAATTTCTTTAGTTAGAAAACTGAAGGATTAATTGGAATATTTGTGTGATTGAACTGAAATAAATTTTTTTAATGAAGTGACTTTTGTTGCGAATTGGTGCTTTATAATCTGTGTAATGATCTCAAAGACCAACAAAAATCTTGAAAGAAATCAGTGTGGCTACTTTTGGTTTAGTCTAGGCCTTTTTGTGACCACACGCTCTTTAATATGTTAACCTTAGTTTAAAATTTGTACAGCCAAAAGTAGTTTAATTGCATGAAGGTGAGAATATTTAATTCAATTCTGTTTATTTATCTAGCGCCATTCCATAACAGATCTCATCTCAATATAATTATATAAACATTCCAATCAGTTAAAAGTTTTCCATGTAAGGAATCCCAACAGATTGCGTTGAGTCATCAACCTGCGGTTGTACCCTGAAAATGCAGACTCCAACCACAGCAACTACTCAGTAATCCCTCATAGCGAGCAAGCATGTAGCAAATATTGAAATGATGACTTTTTGGACTTTATTTGAAATCGTATGGCTGTTTGACGCTTGATGGAAATAGATTCTGTTTCTGTCCTTAGCAGGAAGAACAAAGTTGCAACATCCCTCTGTCTCTGCATTATGAAATAGAATGGACAAAATATGGATCCCTGGTGAACCCCCAAGCTCAGATTGTGAACATCAGAGAAATGATTGAGACCAACCGCAGCAGTTTGGTAAGACTCACAATTGCTTCTGCATGATACTGCATGATATGCAGCAAAGCCACAAGAACTTAATTTCAATATATTATGAATACCTTTAAGGTATAAAAGCTGGGTGTGAAGGCCAGCTGTTATAAAGTTTGAGTTTTATAGGAGCAACACAAATCCTCATTGAGCTTTAAAAAGAATCTGCAATAAACAAAGAGTAAGAATCAATTTTGACCTTTAGACTCAAACCCACAGGAACACAAAAGAAGCAATTGTTTTTCGTGAGTGTGTTTGTCCTCTTCCACAGGCCCTGCTTTCTGGTGGCAGCAGCATTCTACCAATCAGAAGCTCTGTAGCCTTCATCCCTGCATCGGCAAAAGCTCTTCCTGGATACAGAGCCACACCCAGCATCAATGCTAAACTACCCTTTGACTTTTTTTTCCCTTTTGTCTGAACCCTCCAACATAAATGGGGCATTTTCTGGCAGATTCTGTAAATGTAGATGTAAATAGTGTATGTAAAAGTTTCTATGTGAAGCTTTTAGAAATAAAGTTTAATTTTTATTTTTCTATCAAATCCTGAAATATTATTTAAAGCTTCTTTCCAAAAAACACAATTTGATGGAATATCGTTTCATTGGGGCAAAAGATAACGTTTACAAGTTATCTGTATAAAGTGCAACATTTTTGCTTGGCCATAAAACTCTACATGTTTGACTTTTAATCAATAAATACAGACATTTGACAGGAACATCATCGAGTAGGTATGCTGATCTGAGATCAAGTCAATGAAGAAGGTTGCCACATAGTGTTACAATCCAATGCCATGTTTCTTCAGGAGAGCCTGCAGCTTCTGGTTCTCCTGTGCCTGTTACAGACAGAGAAGCAGGAAAGAAGTGATTTGAATGAATTAACTACATTTGGATCTGTCGATATAGAGGAATAGAATTTGCTTGTATGTTTCTGTGTCTAAATTTGATCTTTTTCCAAGGCACTTTGAGACGACATATGTTGCAACTGATACGGACCTGAAAAGTTGAAATGCTGGCTTTGCTTTTAGAAAGCCTAACTTTATACTTTTTAACAGGAAAATGACCTAACATGACTTATATTGATTCTTCTACACTTTAAGAGGAGTGCCATTATCCCCGATCATTTAGAAGCTTCTCGGCTTATTCACAATCCACTCATTTATTCACTCGCCCACTTTTCATCTCCTAAAATAAGATGACTGAATAAGAACAATTAACATTAAATGTAGTACTGTGTGTTCCCTTAAGAATTAGAGTTGTTCAACTTCAGCTTTTTTGCATATATCCAATATAATTGAACTCATAATTTTCCAATACCAGTTTAAACCATTACCGCCGACAGGCCTCTACCCATATGTTGGTGGGGGGAAAATTAAGACAGAGTCCACTGTTTTTCAACATGACATATAGCATAAATATTAAACATAAAACCAGAGGTGGGAAGTGACTAGCTACATTTACTTGAGTAACTTTTAAGAAAAATAATAATTAGGAGTAGTTTTTCTATGCTGCATTTTTTTAAACTTTGTTTGAGCAATATTATTACAAAGTATCACTACTCTTACTTGAATAAAATGTCGGAAAAGTGTACCCACTAAATAGAGAACAAACGTATTTGACCAAAAATACACCAGACCTACAGTTTATCAAAGGAGACCATCTGTTCTACACAAGCTTTGGTATTCTCATGTTATCCGTTTTGTTGAGCTTGTTGCATTTTGAGGTCAAGTGTATAGGGATGCAACGATTTTTTTCAGACTGATACAAAATTGAGTACTTGATGGTTCCGGTACCAGTATCAGTGCATCCCTAATAGTAAACACCATAGATTGTCACTGGAAGTACTTTTTACCTTGTTATAAGATGTATTTATTTATTACCTACTGTAAGTACTGGTATTACATTGAAATCTTATTTGTATTTTTTTTCGGTCAATTCCAAAGTAGCCTTTTTACCAAATGCTTTTTAACTTTTACTCAAGTAATCTTTTGGACGGCTACTTTCACTTAAGAAAAAATATTCCAAAGTTGTGCTACTTGAGTTCAATTTTTCGGTACAAACTGTGCCATCTCCCAGTAATTAAGAGAAAAAATGTGCAAAATCTGCAGTAAATTCACAAAAAAGGTAATTTTTTTTTCACTTGAAATTTTAGTTTTGCTGTCATTTGATATTTTACACCTCTATTTTGTCTGGAAGGTATGCAGTTAATTAATTTAACAATGGTATCGGACCGGTATCGGTAATCGACCGATACACAAAGCCCAGGCATTGGTATCGGGACTGAAAAAGTGGTATCAATGCACCCCTAGCATTACAATAATATTGTATATATATTTTTTGTTTCTTATTTATGCTTGATGTCACGTTGAATAACAACAGATTTGTCAAAGGAAGACCCGTCAATCCGTGTCAGTTATAGGTTTTTAATCTTAATTTTGTCCCTAATACCATGCCATATACCAGAGACCACAGGATACATTGCGAGTTGTTCCAAATAACCAAAAACATCTCTACCTGGAATCTAACACATTTTGAGTGAAAGGAAGAACTAGTGTTTGATGTGGATGTTCTGCAAAGTAATGTATTATAGCTTGGACATTAAAATCAAAACTGATGATTTCCTATATTACATTTTATTGACTAAAATTGCTAATTAGAACACATTGTCTTGGGTCTTTGTTGTACTGTTGTACTGTACTCTTAAAGTTGAAATTAATAGATTTGAGTGGCACAAAGGAAGTACCAGTGCAAGATGGAAAAATTCACCTTTTTGTATGTAAATGTTTATAAGAAAAGATTTTTTGTTATTTCAGCTAATTCTTAACACATTCAATAAATTAGTTTTCCAATGTGTGACAAAAGTTACTGCCCTGGGGCCTCTACACTGGTCAGAGGAAGGTTCAGAATCTCACCAGCTCATCATTGCGCTTCTGTAGCTCTGTTGCTCTTTCCACCAGGTGGTCGTAGCTCTCCTTTAGCTTGTGGATCTTCTGGTCCGCGCGAGTTTTCACCGACACCAAAATCCCTGCAGACCAGTCAAACATGGTCAACTCCAAACCCAACTCACCAACTGTCCCACCATAAAGATTGGATCTAGGAGACCGATTTATGACTGACACTGACCGTTGACAATTCTGGCTACCCTCCAAAGTCGCAGCAGGATGAGGAGACCCACCCCATCAAAGGCATCCTCATGGAAGATGAAGACAATGTCCAGCACAAATGATATAACCACCACCACAGCATCAAACACCTCAAACTTGTGGTAGAAAAACTCAAGGCGGAACACAAACAGCTTTCCAGCTAGCTCCACCATGAAGAAGGTGAGGAGGGCCAGGCTGAGGTAGTGGAACACCTACCAGAAAAAACACACAGCAATCATAAGGATAGACAGTTAATGAGAAGAAACCTGGGAGGGGTTCTGGGTCTGAAACTGTCTCACCTCAGGGGCAAGGTGACCGTGCTCCAGCTTAATGACAGAAAGATCTATTAGCAGCTCCGCCATGACGAAGAGGGCATCCAGAATAATCAAACCCACCACAGCGATCTACCAGCAAACACAGCAGAGACAAATGTAATGTCAACAAGTCACTTTAACAAACTCACTTGTTTCTAGAGTTTATGGGAGTACTTTCTATGCTGAAAGTATGAAAATATGGAATGAACCTTGAATATATGGAATGAAAGTATGAATATATGGAATGAACCTTGACTATATGGAAAGAAACCTTAGGCCTCAAAGATTATCGGTATTGTAGTGGATTATTATACCTTTCATTCTGTGTTTAATTCATAGTTTTGCTGAGGTGAACTTTATGATTTAGGCGTCAAGGTGCCTATTTCAACAACTGAATCTCAGTTGTTCAATTTCTAACTTATTAAGAATTTTCCTGCTGTTGAAACCTTGAAAACAAATTGGACTTTGTGAAAAGAGAGAGATATGATGTATTGTCCCATACATGAAAAGCAGGGATCATTTCCTTATTTGACCAGTTCTTTTTTTGTTTTTTTTAATTGTATTACGGTCTTGGATAAATCTGTAGGGTTTCTGTCATTTTGACAGATTAATATTCATACCCCTGACCATTTATCGTGCAGAAATTTAGAATACAGTTAACTAAATCAATAAAACGAGATTCCCATTTGAAGCATTTATGCATAATTTCATGGCATCTCATTATCAATGAACTAGCAGTGTGTTTGAAGATTTGTGGAGGCTTTGGAGCAGTCAGTCCTGCTCCAAAAACCCTGATGTATTTCCAATCACCTGTACAGAAGTTGTGCTTGCTACTGAACTTTGTCCCGCTGAAGCGGTTGAAACTAAAATGATGCTTGTGTTTCCGTCTCCAGTGTGGTTGTGGAGCACAGATTCAGCTTTATGAACATCTAATGCCTTGTCCACATGTAGCCGGTAAACTGAGAATTTGGGCACCAAAGCAAAATATTTTTTAAAAATCTGGCAAAATTGGAAATCTGCTATTTCTCCATTTTCAGTATCTGTGTGTGGATGGATGAAATAAGAGTTTTAAGTGCTGTAACGTAACAACCCGCGACCTGTGCTAACACTCCGAAACAGCATTTATGTCCTCAGAGCTGTGTTGGGATCATCAATTGTCAAAGCGCGTATTGCTTGTTTGCTTTTACAGCTGTTACTGCTGCATGCTGAAGATAGAGGATAGAAAGTTACTCTGAGTGGATAGGATTTGGGGGAACTACTGCCCCCTACAGATTTGCCACGTCTATGAATGTGCTGAAAAACGCATTTATCTGGCTGTGTGGATGGAGATTTTTTTTTTTTAAAGGCTACGTGTGGACATGGCTTAAATCCTTAGAAGTCATCAATCAAAGTCCAAAACTCAAGACATTTGCCTACTGTATGTGCAATTCAGATCCATGCGCATAGAGGGAGTTGTGACTAGTTTAGGCCACAGTAGGTGAACGGTTCATATTTTACATTTAAAATGGGAGGTTTTCTATTGTTAACATGAAGTTATTGGGGCCACAATCAGTGGTTGTCACTGTGGAGAAAAAAATATTAATCTGCTTGAGATTGAACTTTTGGCCCTAATTATAAGTGGTATATGTGGAGAAAACCAGGCACTGCTCATTAGCTGCCCAATACAATCCCTACAGTGAAACATGGTGGTGGGAGCATCATGTTGTGGGGGTGTTTCTCAGCTGCAGGGACAGGACTGGTTGTAATTGAAGGAAAGTTGAAGTTGGCCAAGTACATCCTGCAAGAAAACTTCTACCAGAGTGCTTAGCACCCCAGACTGGGCCGAAGCTTCACATTTCAACACAACAATGACCTAAGCACACACCTAAAATAAAAAAGGAGAAGATTTGGAATAACTCTGTGACCGTTCTTGACTGGCCCAGTCAGATCCTTGACCCAAACCCAATTGAGCCTCACTGGAGAGACCTGAAAATGGCTGTCCACCAACATTCAATATCCAACCTGATAGTATATATAGATTGAGAAAATTCATGTACAAGTTATAGCAGTAGTGGTGTTGTTCTGTTGATTAGAATATACAGAGCTGATGTAAACATCCATGTTTGTTGGGAGCAGTTTTGATTGAACAGCCTAACAGCTGCAGAGAGGAAGGACCTGCAGAAAAGCTTCTTCCTGCATCTAGGATGCAGCAGTCTGTCACTGAAGGAGCTCTGCAGTTCAGCAGCATTTCCATGCATGGGGTGGGAGACTCTGTCCATCAGGGATGTCATATCGGCCAGAGTCCTTCTGTCTCCCACCACCTGCACTGGATCCAGGCTGCATCCTAGAACAGAGCTGGCCTTCCTGATAAGTGTATCCAACCTCTGCCTCTCAGCTGTCTAAAACTACTGCTCCAACATACAACACTGTAAAAAATGACAGAAGCCACCACAGGGTCATAGAAGGCCTTTAGCAGCGCTCCCTGGACTCCAAATGACCTCAGCCGCCTCAGCAGAAAGAGTCTGCTGTGTCTGTAAAGAGCATGTTGCTGTAGGATAGTCTCATGAAGAGGATGATCAGGGTTGTCCATAATTTGTTTTAATTTTATGAAGAAACCTTCTTTGCATCGTTATCTCCATAATGATGCAAAGAATGATGATGCATAATGATTTTTATCCACATAGAAAAAGGAAGGGTGAAATATATTGGAGGGATTTTTTCTTCCCCATCGGTAATCTGTGACATAAAGCATCCATGCGTTTCTTACTGATGAGCCATGATACTCATCTGCAATGATCACAAAATTATCTTATAATTTGTCAGCAAATTTGATAGTTTTCCTCTCGGGATTTACAAACTATATTGCTTCACTTAAGTGAAGATGATAGTCTAACTTAAACTTTCTGCGTCCTCTCTTTTTGTGATTCAATATACTGATTATAAGAGAAACATTATTTCATTGATAAATAAATGGTAAATTTTGAAATCCATCCACTATAAAATGATTGCATAAACCCATATTTACGTACACAGCTCAAAAAATAAACACTAAAATAACACATCCTAGACCGTAACGATTGAAATAAATGTTGCTGAACTGCGGAGCTCCAACACATTACAGGCTGATCCAACTTTGATTTAATGTTCTTATAACAAGTCAGACGAGGCTCAGTATTGTGGCCTCCACCTGCCTGTCTGATCTCCCTACAACACCGGGCATGCTCCTGCTCCTGCTGAGGTGGCGGATGGTCTCCTGGTGGATCCACCAACTCCTCGACAGTCTGTGGTGTAACGTGGCGTTCGTTGGTGGATGGAACACGACATGATGTCCCAGATGAGCTCAACTGGATTCCAGTCTGAGAAACGGACTGGCCAGTCCATTATCAATGTCTCCGTCCTGCAGGAAATGCTGACACACTCCAGCCAAATGAGGTCTAGCATTGTCTGGCATTAGGAGGAACCCAAGGAACTCATCTACCTTATGTCAGAGCACAGGGTTCCTCCTTCTCCTTTTCATGCCAACTAGCAACGATAATTGACTGAATGTCTGCTGCAGTAAGTTTTATAAAAAATATTTTAAAGGCAACAACTTTGTTACCAGTGTCCAGTTTGCTGCTTTTAAGTTAACTGGGAAAATATTTAAGTGCCTCAAAATCCCTGAATTTCCAGTTGTAGAATACACACTCTTTGTGGTTAATGTGATGAATTCCTGCATGTGCAGATTCGTGTGTTCAGATACAATACAACACAGAACTAAAACAACAAACTTTTTTTGGGGTAGTCATGAACACCTGTGACCTTATAAATACTTTTCCTTATTGTTAAAGTAAGATCAGAATTAACTGCTAAAATAGTTTAAGCACAGATTATTATACAGGACAAAAAAATAGTTAAAGCTGTGAAACGTAGATGAATGTTTTATTCTTGTTATGAGAACATCTTTGAGGTCAAAGATTTTTTTGATGCTAACCCAGATGGAAAAGTAGTGAACACATGAAGGGGAAGGTTGGCCCAGACATACTTGTCATACTGACAATCAAAAGACAGAAAAGGTAAACCACCAATGAAACAAGTGTTATGCACTTTTATTTAGTTGCTGACTAAATATGATTTTTATGAATTCAGTTAATAAAGAAATCAAGTCACAGGAAGTCATGCTAATGTTCTTAACTGAAAAACTCCCTTTAAATGAACTTTGGACTGACAATTAAATTCACGACAATTACGGAACCAAGGGATTTAATTTAATTCAGTTTATGTATGTAAGGGTTATTCACAAAAAATAATCTGTAGGTACTTTACAAAATTTTTAAAATACTCTGAAAAGTGTCACATTTAAAAGAGAAGTCAAGTTGGAAACTTATACCAGAAGCAGTGATGATGCAATGTTCTGTTACAGCTGGAGAGCTTAGACCCCCTGCAGTTCGCCTAAAGAGCAAACAGGTCAGTGGATGATGCAGTCAACATGGCTCTCCACTACATCCTGCACCACCTAGACTCTGCAGGGACCTACGCTCGGGTCCTGTTTGTGGACTTCAGCTCTGCATTCAACACCATCGTCCCAGAGCTCCTCCACTAAAAACTGTCCCTGCTCACCATGCCTCCCTCCACCCGCCAGTGGATTACCAGTTTCCTGACTGACAGGATGCAGCAGGTGAAACTGGGTAACTTCATATCCAGCTCCCGGTCCCTCAGCATTGGCGCCCCCCAGGGATGTGTTCTGTCCCCACTGATTGCACATCAAGGGACCCTTCTGTGAAACTCCTGAAGTTTGCAGATGACACCACCGTCATTGGACTCATCCGTGACGGCGACGAGTCTGCATACAGAAGGGAGGTGGAGCAGCTAGTCCTCTGGTGAAGTCAGAACCACCTGGAGCTAAACCCGTATAAAACTGTGGAGATGACAGTGGACTTCAGGAAGAGACCCCCATCAACATCTCCTCTCATAATCACCAACAGGCCAGTCCCCACAGTAGAGTCTTTCAGGTTCCTAGGATCCACCATCACACGGGACCTGAAGTGGACCTCCCACATTGACTGTATAAGGAAGAAGGCCCAGCAAAGGCTGTACTTTCTGCGTCAGCTCAGAAAGTTCAACCTGCCTCAGGAACTGCTGACCATATTCTACACAGCAATAGTCCAGTCTGTCCTGACCTCATCCATCTCTGTCTGGTTCGGATCCGCCACCAGGCAAGACAGGGACAGACTGCAGAGAACAGTCAGGTCCTCAGAGAGGATCATATGTACTGATCTTCCCTCCATTCAGGACCTATTCCAGGCCAGGGTCAGGAAGCGGGCCAGAAAAATCACCACTGACCCCTCACACCCTGGCCACAATCTGTTTAGGCTCCTCCCCTCAGGCCGGCGTTACAGAGCGCTGTACGCCAAAACCACCCGACATAAGAACAGTTTCTTCCCCCAGGCTGTCGCTCTGATGAACTCTGAATAGTCACAGAGTGTGAGTCCATTCACGTGAACAATAAAATAAAACTCTGCACTGCTGTATATACTTACTGTACAATAACCCCGGTTTGGTGTATATATTATCCTTTATTATATATTTGTACTTATTTTTATTTCCTTTTTTATTTCACTTATTTAAGTTCTGTACTGGAGAGAAAAGTTGCCGGAGTCAAATTCCTTGTATGTGTCATAAATGGCCATTAAAGCTGATTCTGATTCTGATTCTAAAGAAACAGCATCAGTTCCTTTAGTTCCTGGATTATCTCCAAGATCCCATCAACTCCACCTAACAACAAATAGAAAAATAATAAATGATGCATTTTGTAAAGAAAAAGTCCAGTCATTAAAAAATCCAAGAAAACAGAAACAGTAAACACCTGTATTAATCCTACAATGTTAGTTTCATTAGTATTGAAATATTTTTATTTTTATTTTACATTTTCATGGATTCATTTATAAAACACATTGCTAAATTGAAAATTTTCCCTAAAAATATATTTTTAAATTCAACCAGTTTTATTTAAACTATTTTATTCCAAAACATCTGTTTCACAAAGTCAGCCTTTAATTCAAAATGACGTTTTCCCAGTGGTTTAATTCTTTCAAAAAGGAAAAATTTCAGTCGAATGAATTTATCTGCCAGTCAGCATCTGAATGTTGAACCTGAACGCTCACTGGCCGTTACTTAAACATTAATCATCGGCATATTCGGGTAATATTCCTGGCATAGTGCATCTTATGAATTCTCAATGGTGGCATGGCATTTTGGGAATATAGCAGCATCCGTTTTGGCAAGCTTGATAGTTATAGGCATGTCTGCAACAAATGATGAAAAAAGAACAATGAGAAAGAACAAATTAGCCGCATGAGTTATATAAGTTATACACATTTGATGTTTGAGTTTTTTGGATTAAAATACTTTTAAAACCCCGAGGATGTTTCGGTCATGGCTTCAGTCTCGCTGAAAGTTGCTTTCTAAGCACCTAGAGACTTTGAAAAGATTTAGAAAAGACTCTAAAAGACTATCGGCTCATATCTAAAGACTTGTGTTAACAGTTTTTTAGTCTGAGACTAAAGATTTTATAAACACTGAATCTTTTAGTGACACTAATTACAAGACCACACCTAGACTATATTAGCTTCCTGGCAAATTCCTCCCATTATGCTCAGCATTATACATTTTCTTTATGTGTGAATGAAGTTGTAGCATTCTTTGCCATGATATATACGTCCAAGACTTGCATTCAAAGTGGGTACTATATTGACAAGTAACTGATTAATTAATATCTTTTTAATGCAAGGTGTTTATGTGGTACCACTTGCTCCATGCAGATGCCCAGGATGTGCTGGTTGGAGCCTGTGTTGCAGGGGGCAAGGTTGGCATACATTTAGTAATTTATGGCCCCTATCCAGGCCATTTTTCAGCCAGCAACACAAATATTGCATTTGTTGTGTATGGATCCTGCCAGGCTACATTGGTAGCTACAAAATTGTTATTTTAGCAAAGGGTACATTATGAAGCGGGTCACCCCCTAATACGGTCATACAGTTTAATACACGGGGGGTACAGATTACGACTCCGTGCGCATGGTTTCTTTTTAAACCGCAGGAATAGATTCTTACCCCTCAAAAATTATTTCTGCACCTGACCCCTGCCTGGCTCTGTAGCTTCGTGCTCCGCCTGTGTGAGAACGGCTTTATTCGTTGTTGGTTGTTTTACGTCACTATGACTACGCTAGGATACGCGATAATATCAAACAGAAAGACTGGCATAAAAAAAAGAAGAGACTCCAGCAAGATTTCTAAAGACTGCCAGCCTTTAATCTGAGACTGTAAAAATCATTTGGTGTACGCCCAGCATAAGCTTCTTCCCTTGGTTTTTGTGTTAGCGTCTGAATCGCAGCATTTAAATAGAAAACAAACACCACATCAGTTATCTGGGATAAACCTAATTACATTGATTTTACATTAATATAAAGCACACACAGAGATGTTAGCACACCAAACTACTGTAGGTCGCAAAGCACCAGCTAACTGCAACCTGCTGCTAACTGCAGTTTACATGTTTTAATGTGTTTAAGGTCACATATAAGGGGATACTAAATCTACATTCGTCATCATAGAAATATCTTAACTCACCCATTTCAGCTGTCGGTCTCCAGGCGAACATCCAGAGCTTCTTCTTTCAGCTGTTGTGTCGAGTGATTACATGGTTTCTGGTTTCTAGCCTCTGATTCGGGAAACGGCCAAAGGGCAATTCCACCTAATTTCTCACTGATCCAATAATCTTTAATCTGCTCTAGTCTAAAAACTACAAAACACAGACGCTTGAAACTGAAAAAAATCAATTGGAGTAACCTTTTAGCCATTTTCATATTTATAAATGGAAGCCAACTTCAGCATTCAGACAGCCATAATAATCTACTATATTACCCATAATCCTTGAGGCCAAACTTTCAATCCATATATTCAAGGTTCATTCCATATATTCAAACATATCAATATAAATATATATTATTTTTCTTGAACAGCATGCCATACCGCCCAGCCCTAACAAAACGTATTGATTTGTTTTGCTGAATATGACCTGTCTTACAAGAAACACATAAAAACGGATTTATTATGTCTCTTATAATCTCCTATTATGTATTTACCGACAATTTCCTTAAAAGCGTCTATACATAAATTAGTACTAAGCTTGCTTTTAGAGCCAAACTGATTATTAGATGTTACAAAACTCTTGAAGTATTTCCAATAAAATATGTTCAAACACTTTAGACACTACACTTGAAAAATCAACTGGTCTGTAGTTATCAACGCAAGCTATCTTCCCAGTTTTTTTCTTTCTTTTACTACTGGAATTAACAGAACTGAAAGCATGGAATCAGGCAGGATCCGATGCTTTTGTGAAGCACAATGAAAGTAACACCTGAGCTCTTCAGCTTGCGTACTTAAGGTGATCTGCTCATAACTGATCAGGACCACAACATTTATATGACAGCATTTTCTCAATAGCAAGACTCATGAGGTTGAACAAACATAGCATTATTTTAGTCAATTTTGCCAACATTAAGCCTTTCAGGATTTATACAATTAAAACGTCTACAGAAATGTTTCTTCCATAGTTCTGCAATATTCTCATCTCCAGTAAATCCGTCAATATTTGCAGGCATCAGTGACTTAATGAGCTTTTTCTCATTCCAAAACTCAAGACACATTATTGTGTTGGAGTTTTATTTATTTTCCAGGATTCCTCATTCTCTGCTCATTCCTTTTAATAAAGCGTACAGCATTCTTAAATTTAGCATTAGCAGTTTTCTCATGCTACAGAGTCACTCCAGAACTTTGTTTTCCAGCAGCTACCCAGTCCTTATAAGCTGCTCTAGCCTCAGTATGCAACACAGAGGCATGATCCGCCCACCCAGGTAGTGAGTTGTGCTTTACTGACTATTTGTGGTACAGGAACCTGCTGACATTATCCAGTTCTGGTATATACAACATATCTCATTTATGTTCTCCCTGTTTCCACAACCGGCATTTCCACACAGCAATGTTTCCCTGTCTATGTTAATAGTAATCAAACTTCTATCAGACAATAAGTTGTATTTCCTGATATCCTCGTCATATATTTTAGCCCAAGTCAGTTTCCGTTCATACATACGGCTCTCTTTCCTAAGCAGCTCTGTTAAATTGTCACAGTTTAACTCTATATAGACAGGATGGTGATCACTTGTTGCATTCATTTGCATCAGCGGTATATATACGGTGATAAAGACAATATGTTGTATGCCAGGATTTACTGATATATGTATGTCTGTCTGCAGGCAGCCTCTCTTCAGTTGAGAGAACCACGTTGTTATTTCGACAAAACTGAATTAAGTGTTGCCCAAATACGGAACGTGTAGCTGACATATTGGCATTCATATCCCCAACAATAAAAATGAAACTATTTTCACACTCTTTAATAAATGAACGTATAAAACCAAGTTTAGCTAAATACTCTTGTTCATGTTGCAGACACTCATATGGAGTATAAAATATATGTTTTTTAATTTCTTTTTAAACTGTAATGTTTCATACACATACGTGCGTCTGGTGAATCTCCGGCAGGAGTGTGCTGCAGAGAACTGCATGTTCAGCAAACAAGCAAAAGGCAAGAAGATGAAATGTTTTTACCAAACAAACTGTAATTGGAGCTGTGTTGTTGCATCCAGATAATTTTTGCTAAATGATTAGTTAATACATGCCAATATTTCATGTTAGGCAAGTTAATGTCACCTGTTACTAAAGTGTACTCCAAAATGATAAGAAAACAAAAGCTCAATTTTTCTCTATTAACAACAAAATGAAATAAATAAATTTACATAAGAAAAAACCATATACATACTTTAGAGATTAATATTTCTGAGCATGTAAATCGCAAACAAAGTAAAGGAGATTTTAACAATCAGGGCATGTTTGAGTTCCTGTTTCTAAGACAGGCACTCAGAGAGTTAAGGTATGTCCGCTGCCTTGGACTGCAGGTGGGCAGGTTCCTTTAGTTATACCTACAGAACATCTTGTAAAAAACACTGCATTGATATTTATTTATCTATGTTCTATTAGTAAATCAACAGTTTAGAAAAACACATCTTGTAATGAAATATTTTTTGTAAAAATTATCTTATTTAAAAATAAACATAGCTTTTTATGTACTGATTTTTTTTTCCTTCATTTTTTCAGAACAAAAACAGCTAGTATGGGTAAAAGAAAACCAAAGAGGTTATGATTTAGCCTACATTTATCTGTTTGTCTCTGAATGAATGAATGAATGAACAAACTATTGAGCTCACAGTGTAGAAATTCACATGTTAAGGCAACAAACACATGAAACTAATAAGAATACAGGGCAAGTGAAAACACACAGTAAGCTAGAGTGTAATCTATAAAAACAAATAAAATAAGATAAAACTGTCTTTTAACAAAATAACTCCTGTTATTGACAGATTTGGATGCAATATCCAGGAAATGTCAGCAACTGGCCAAGGAATGAGTGATTACATTTTGCCGATGATCAGGTATCAGGAAGGAATCTAAACTGCACTGAGATGCTTGGCAGAGGTCTAAGCTCACCTAGTAATACTTTTCTAGTTATTTTAAGATAATTGCCATAGGAAATATCCATTTGTGATATTTTTATGAGCAGTGACTATCCAAACCCTATGTGCTAATATTAAAACCAAGGTGCTTACTGACTAATTAAGGTACTGGATACCTATTAATATTATGGGCCTGATTTATCAACGTTTTGTTAAAACGCACAGCGTCACAAAAACAGGCTGCAGCTGATTTACGAAAGTGGTGCAGAGAGCATTGCGCCCATTAACCCCAGAGCAAGACGCGCGCGATCCATTTAGCACTTTTCCCCCATGCTGAATATGCAATATGACAATTTGAGTCAGAAGACACAAAATATCGGGAAGAGAACAGGCAAATAAGTAGCCTAGGTGTTCCATGTTCAGGGTGATTTACTAAGCACAAAACTTTTTACACCAGATATTTTAGCATCTATTTTTACTGCCTCTGAAAGGCATTTCTTAGCACTCTAATGGCCATAAACAGCTGACAGTTATGTAGGTAAGTTTTTTCCCCCAAAGACGCATGTTGTGATTCTTAGGGATCCACTTTAGTTTCCACGAAGTGTTTTACTAATCACTCTGGTTTCCCTTTAATAAAGTAAAAACAAAATTAATACATATCAGATTACATAGTTTCAAGATAAAAAAAATTCTACAGCAACTTAACATTTAATAAAAGTGATGATAAAGTGTACATTTGAACAACGTTAGTAGAATATGGACATCTTGGCGACCTTGTTCTGGTCATGCTGCAGCTTTAATCAGACTGACTCTGGAGAATGGCACTTGCATGAAGCAGAGAGCGGCATGTACACCGCACACATTAACTTTATTACTGACAAACGAGAAATATAATTCACAGAAATTCTAGCCTAGTAGTAATTAAGTCCCTAACAGCCCTTACTTTACATATGTGCACCTTTTCCCCTTTTTTTTGCCAAAGACGCATGATAACTCCATTGCACCTCCTCACTTTAGCTGTGGCGCAGTACAATGGGTAGAGCAACTGAATGAAAGTCCTCATTTTAATACTGCTCTTCCACCTGTATTGAATTACACACGCAATCTAAGTAGAGTAACAGCAAATGAAGGACAACCCACTGGCACAAATGTCTTGCCACACATTAAATATTGCGTTCCTTATGTAGAATTTTTATAAATCAGACCATATATCTCCTGTCGTGTGTGCATGTGTTAAAATGCACAAAACGGTCAAATGTATCTTGCCTGGCTGGGAATCTCTCTGGGTGCTCAGCACCCTTAAACCTCTGATCCTAGAATCCTGCTGAGAATGCTGTAAGATTAAAACATGATCGGAGTGGGTCTTTAAGAACAGATTTGTCTTCGATAACTCAATCCTATTTAGAAAAGGTTAATCAGATAAGCACCAAGTGGACCTAATGTATAACACCAGTCTGACAAGACTCAATGGGATTGTACCAAATTTCTGTAAATTCTTAGCATAAACATTTTTGAATTTATGGTTGGTTCATTTTGTATGTTCTACATAAAGTTCGGGCTACCTGGAAGCGGTCAGAGGTGTAAAGCCTCTTCAGTGAATCCCTGAAGGTGAGTGATGTTGGGTACTGGCCTGTAGCCGGACTCAGCACCTCGCTGTCTACATGTAGCTCTTCCTCCACCCATTGGCCCGGCTGCAGGTCGCCAACAGCAGTGAAATGCCTCAGGTACCGAGCCATGGCAGTAGACTCTACACAAGACGTCCCACTTCAGCTCCTTTCTGGGGGAGAAAAACGAAGAGAAATCACACTTTTATTTTATTATTTCAGTAACTCTTTAAATGATGTGAAAATGTGCATCTTACTTCTTTTGAAGAAAGAACAAGAGTACAGAAAGC
This sequence comes from Apricaphanius iberus, assembly GCA_028564705.1. Classification (NCBI taxonomy): domain Eukaryota; kingdom Metazoa; phylum Chordata; class Actinopteri; order Cyprinodontiformes; family Aphaniidae; genus Apricaphanius; species Apricaphanius iberus. The sequence continues at coordinate 32,455 of JAPXFQ010001501.1, read as the reverse complement.
AGAAAATCTTCGGAGAAAGACTAAAACTGGTGATCTCCTTAGGTACTTTTCAAGTTATGGAGACATTTCTTCACATGTTAGACAATCAGAGTTGACTTCTCCTTTTCTTCAGATTGCAACATCGGATGAATCAACTTCCCTATTTCCCTCTGGTGTTAGAATAAAACAGAAGATGTCTTTAGAGCTCCTAAAAATGCAGTGATATCATTTCCACTACATGTTCTAGAATTTCTTCTAGAATATAGTGACAATCATGATGGCCGCATGTTGGAGGAGCTCTGTCAGCTTAGTTCTGTTTGTTTCTTTTGCTAGACTTTTGCTCATCATCTTTTTGGGTTGAAACATAGCATTTTTCTGAATATTATTCCCTCTGGTTTTGAATGCTTTCTTACTTTGTGGCAGTTGTTATTATGCATAACCGTGGCAACAAGATTACATTTTTACAAACGAAAGCAGCAAATTAGCATCTCAAAAGCTAAAATAATACCTGAACTACGAGTTCAAATCCCAGGGGAGCTGAAAAGGAGGTTTCATAGATGCAGAGCAAGACCAAAGAGCAAAAAGAGAAGGAAAAAATTCCAACCATCTCTTCCTTTAATCATAACAGGCAAGGATCATGATATCCCCTACTCCAGTATATCTCTGCTCAGCTAGGCAGTGATTTAAAGAGGAGCAGCAAAAGCAAGTAAGTTAGATTAGCTGTGTTTTCCAGAAACTGATAGCGCCATCCAGCACGTTACTTTGAAATATTCAATTCAATTCAGTTTATTTATATAGCGCCGTTTCACAACAGATGTCATCTCAAGGCACTTTACAAGAAGAGTTATTACAATACAATGTTTAATGTAGAAATTAGAGAACAACAGAAGATTGCGTCGTGTAATTCTCAGCAATCCCTCACACTGAGAAAGAACGAAGCGACAGTGGAAAGGAAAAACTCCCTTTTAACAGGACATATTGTCTTTGCTGCCCAGATTTTGATCTTTTTGCATGTCATGAGACTGTCATACAACACATTTCAGTCTGCCCACAGCATCACCACCCATTTACTTTACAACATTTACTTTAAAATGTTTGTAGATACAAATATAATTTCCCTTTAGGGTAAAAAATATTATTTTTGAATCGGACTGAATGATGACCGATCATGAAGCCCCTCTTTCTTCCTTCCTATTGGTTCTATATTTTATTCTTTTCTAACCTCTGGTCATTTAAAAATCATCTCAGGGTAACAAAAAAGGGAAAAAGGAGGCCAGAATCCTCTTCAGTTCCAAACAAAGCAGCAGTAAGTAGAGTGCCTATTCCTTATTGATCACATTTGCAAATATGGAGTAGAGAACTAATTTAGTCCACAACTTAAAGATAAAAAGGATATATATGTTTTATTTATTTAAGATGGTGTTTGTGTTCTCTATGTCTTACAACAACCACCCATGCATCAAAAACCACTAGCCTACTGTGTGGAGCTTTCAGTAAAGCTCTGCTTTTTTTCTGTAGGGGTAAAAACATTGAACTATTTAATGTTCAGAAATTTGCTCTACTAAAGTTGGTAGAAAAGCTCTTATCAGAAAAAAAAATGTTCTGTCTAAGCACTAAACAGGATTTTAATAGTAAGCATAAGAAAGCGCACCAACAGTTTCTCCTTCGCATTTGTCAAAGATGTGGAAATTCGCACACGGGCTGACTTTCCAGTTTTACAGTTTTATTCCTAGGATGTAGAGAGAGAAGAAGCGCTAAAGATTTGTAGCTGCACTGAGGAAAAACGGGAAACTCGGCCTTGGATCGCTTCCAGATTTCCTACCTGATGTTTGTATGAAGTTGTTGTTTTTTTCCCGCTGTCTTTCTGAGGGAAGCGCAGCAGCTGGCAGGAGGCTGCAACTCGTGATCAAAAACATCAGTGTGGGTCGGATTCTGCCGAGCCAGCAGTTACTGACAGGAACAGTGGTTCGGCTCGGTTCGTGGAGCGGAAGCTGAGTATGTGAGGGACCGAGGAGGAGGAGGATTCCTACAGGACTTTGCTCCTCAAACTTAGAACTGCTCACTATTAAACGTGTGTTCTTCTGTTTTAGCTGAATCACATTAGACTGCATTTTAAAAACATGTTCAAAGTTGAGGGTTTAAGTTATAGTTTTTCTTTCTTGACCTCACATGGTTAAATCATTTCATATAGATTTTTTTTGCTCCAGACTGAACAGAATTAGGTCTACTTCTAACACTACTGTACATTATACTGCAAGAAAATAATAATACTTTCAACTTTAGTTTTACTACACAATAAAAGAAGATTGCAACCAAAACTTAAACGCCACTGAAATGATAAGTATAAAAATGCTCCAAATTAACTAAATGAATAGAACCATATTAAATATTTACACCAATAACTAATAAACAAATATGTAATTTGACAATGGAATTGTGAGAAGAACTGAATTCATGTTAAATTCTCAGCTCATTTGTATGAATTTTTTTATCTTCCTTCCTATATTTATTAAAATAAAACATTTCCTACCTGTACATTTTTTTTCATTTATAGATTTAGTTTTTGCCATTTCTTTTTATTTAATAATTTCTTATTTGAAAATGTCCGTTTCACGAAGTCAGACCCCAAGACAAACCAACTCAGTGGTTGAGGGCAACATTTAGTCCAAATGAAGGGAAACAAATTAACCAGTCATGGGGTTCCCCAAAGCACTAAAGGTCAGTGATGGAAACCGATTGAAAGAACAGAACTGACTGTGATTGCAAGCTTGGCCATTATCACCAATAAGATCTTCCAGTAGGCAGTCCTCACAATAACTACCATATGGACCAAAGAAATAAAAATTAAAAAAAATTGTAATTGCACGACCCCCCCCCCCCCCCCCCCCAAAAAAAAAAAAAACGCCTCACTAATTTCTGGTTCCACCGTGGACATTTGCTAAAATTGTCATCAGTCTACAGCCTTTTGAGTAATGTTGCTAAAAAACCGACCCTGGTCAGGTCAATTGTCAACAGGATAGGAGAGCCCAGAGTGATTAATTCAATCAAAAGTTACACTTTTCATAATGCAATATAAAGTGTTAATAAAACCCCATCATTAAGTCAGTCAATTCAGTTCAGTTTATTTATACAGCAACAATTCACAGCAGATGTCATCAACGCACTTTACAAGTCATTTTTACAGTCATTTAAATACAATTGTACAAACTTTGCAATCAGTTTAAAAGTTGTCCATTTAAGGAATCCAGCAGATTGCTTCAAGCCCCCGACAATGAGTCAGAGCCCTATACATGTAGACTACAGCCCCCCCATATTGTGCAGCCCTGCCATTAACTGTATCCAGTAAAAGGCTACCCAAGACGCCATAACGGAGACTGTTTGATAGAATACGGACACCCATAGATAAATTTGCTTTACAGAGAACATGCAGCATTTGGCTCTTTCACAAACCAAAGAACCCACCCTTAAAAAACGTATTAGTAATAAGTAGGACTGTTAACTTTAGTCAATTAATCGGTCGACAGACCCTTGGTCTACCAGTTGCATGTTTGAAAATGTTCTACCTCTAAAGAAATGTTCATTGATTTACTTAACATTTATTTATAAGCAGTTACACTACCATTCAAAAGTTTGGGGTCACCCAAAAAATTTTTGTGTTTTTCCATGAAAAGTCACACTTATTCACCACCATACATAGTTCTTGCACAATTTCGAGGTGTGTTTTGGGTCATTGTCCTGTTGTAGGATGAAATTGGCTCCAATCAAGCGCTGTCCACTGGGTATGGCATGGCGTTGCAAAATGGAGTGATAGCCTTCCTTATTCAGAATCCCTTTTACCCTGTACAAATCTCCCACCTTACCAGCACCAAAGCAACCCCAGACCATCACATTACCTCCACCATGCTTAACAGATGGCGTCAGGCATTCTTCCAGCATCTTTTCAGTTGTTCTGCGTCTCACAAACGTTCTTCTTTGTGATCCAAACACCTCAAACTTGGATTCATCCGTCCACAGCACTTTTTTCCAGTCTTCCTCTGTCCAATGTCTGTGTTCTTTTGCCCATCTTAATCTTTTTCTTTTATTGGCCAGTCTCAGATATGGCTTTTTCTTTGCCACTCTGCCCTGAAGCCCAGAATCCCGCAGCCGCCTCTTCACTGTAGATGTTGACACTGGTGTTTTGCGGGTACTATTTAATGAAGATGCCAGTTGGGGACCTGTGAGGCGTCTGTTTCTCAAACTAGAGACTCTAATGTACTTATCTTCTTGCTCAGTTGTGCAACGCGGCCTCCCACTTCTTTTTCTACTCTGGTTAGAGCCTGTTTGTGCTGTCCTCTGAAGGGAGTAGTACACACCGTTGTAGGAAATCTTCAATTTCTTAGCAATTTCTCGCATGGAATAGCCTTCATTTCTAAGAACAAGAATAGACTGTCGAGTTTCAGATGAAAGTTCTCTTTTTCTGGCCATTTTGAGCGTTTAATTGACCCCACAAATGTGATGCTCCAGAAACTCAATCTGCTCAAAGGAAGGTCAGTTTTGTAGCTTCTGTACCGAGCTAAACTGTTTTCAGATGTGTGAACATGATTGCACAAGGGTTTTCTAATCATCAATTAGCCTTCTGAGCCAATGAGCAAACACATTGTACCATTAGAACACTGGAGTGATAGTTGCTGGAAATGGGCCTCTATACACCTATGTAGATATTGCACCAAAAACCAGACATTTGCAGCTAGAATAGTCATTTACCACATTAGCAATGTATAGCGTGTGTTTCTTTAAAGTTAAGACTAGTTTAAAGTTATCTTCATTGAAAAGTACAGTGCTTTTCCTTCAAAAATAAGGACATTTCAATGTGACCCCAAACTTTTGAACGGTAGTGTATATATTGAAAATAAAGGTGTGGTCAATCAAAATGCTAAACATTGCGTATTTATATTTTTTTTAGTTGACTAATCGTTGCACAGGACTTTGGTCATCGATGCATTTCTTAAGTTGACTAAAGCCCTAGTAAAAAAGACAATAAAAGTATAAATACAATTAAGATCACAATAATAAGAGTTTCATTGAGCTCTGTGACAGCAGCAGCAGCTTGTATCTCAACTCCAATGGACCAGTCCAAATACCTCCATCTGTCAGGCTCCTTTCACCCAGGCCAGCCTACTGCCAGAGAAAATACAGAGTCAGTATTTCACTTTATTTCAAACAGTGAATGAAGTCAATTTGTTACAGTCAGGATGTTTCAGGTCTTCAGTCAGGTTCTGGTAAACTGGTTTTACTTAAACCTGTGCCAAAGTCCTGGCTTACTCTCCCAATACTATAATTCCACAGCAGAGATGAGTCCCTGCCATGGCAGTACAAGATTGGGCCAACAGCTTTTCCTTCATTCAACACATCAAACCCACCGGTCAGGATGAGGATCAGCTTGAGCAGCTGCTGCCCTCTGCTGGTCAGCAGCTATTCATACCTGTAGAGAGAAAGGAAAGCAGTCAGTGGATCTAATTGCTCTGCTGTAGCCAGCATATGTGGTCACAGGCTGTTTTGCTCAGGGTTTTTTATTCACCATGGCTTTAGTCAGCATAATGTGTTTAATCAGACATCACAGCACACAGCCCAGCTTTAACTTAACCAGAACATTTATTCACTCACTGTGTCCATCAGTAGTGGGAAGCTGCAGCAGTACAGCGGAAGCATTAGAAACTCCATCTGCAACACAAAAATTATATATCATGTTCTCAATGACTTTTCTACAATTACAGAACAAAAAAATTTGAATTCAACTCCATCACGTCTAGGCTGTTTGCATTTAACTTTAACAGAAGTCTGGCCCAGAAGATAAACCATCCTGCTTTCAGATGCAGCCCTTCTCCATCCCATCTGAATCTAATGAACAGATCCTTAACAGGACTCGTTATCTTTAGTGGGGCAAAAAAGTAATTAGCCACCAATCGTGAAAGTTCTCCGACTTAAAAACTGGAGGCCTGCAATTTTCATCATAGGTCATACCTCAACTAAGACAATGTTTGAGAAAAATAAAATCTGATTTTGAAAATATATTTCAAAGGCATGGTTGGAAAACAACTTTTCACATCTAACTAGCAAGGTTTTCACAGACCTGTAAACTTCCTTTTTAAGAGGCTGGTATAAACTCTGCTCACTGTGTTCGGAGTGGGAAGAATGCACTTGCATCCGTAGAATATATCTTTTTGAAGCATGGGGGTGGAAACATCATGCTTGGGGCATTATTACTTTAAAAAGGGACCAAGATGATTGATCCGTGTAAAGTAATGAATGAATGGGCCCATGTATTGTAAGATTATGTGGATAAACCTCCCATCAGTGAGAGCACCGGAGATGAAACGAGTCGATCCATTCGCATGACAATGATCCTAAACACGTCGCCTGGATAACAAAGGGGTGGCTACGTAAAAGCATTTCAAGGCACATGTTGCCCAGCAACAGCCCCAAAATATCCTAGCTCTAGAGAGCTGCATGGAGGAATGGGTCAAATATTAGCAACAGTGTGTGAAAACCTGCTGAGGACTTCCAGAAAACATTTCCTCTCCATCAAATGGCATAAAAATATTGAGATGAACGTTTGTTATCCACTAAATATTTCTCACCATATTTGCAAATAAATTTCTTTAAAATTACACTGCAAAAACCCACCAACTTAATACTAGAGCGGAATTCAAACCACATTTGGATCACTTTGGACTTTTCTGGGAGCAGGGTGAGGTTCAGTGTCCAGCCCTCGACTAGGCCCGTCCTGATGTCCAACCAGAACGAGCCACTCTCTCTGGGCCGTGCCCTGCAGCAGCTCAGCAGCAACAGCCTCTAAAACAGAGCCTGTGCTGCAGAAACAGAGTACAGAGTCTTTCTCTGCCAGCGCTGTAACACTGCACCAGACACAGAGTCTGGTCAGCTGACTTAGAGCTGGGGAGCAGGAGGGGCCAGGACCAGTTTGTCCGCGTACCGGCAGTCCCAGAGGCAAGGCCTACAGTATGAGTGATGCTGGGTGCAGTTTGCATATAATGCAGAACAATCCTGAGTGATAGAAGAGATATAAGACTGCTACTGTCAACCTTTATGCTGAATAATAAAAAGGGCTCTAATCCACCACAGGATGAATGACAAATGTTTAACCCCTTTCATTACTCAGAGTGGGAAAAAAATGCTTCCAGATACAATGCACGGCAAGTCTCAATTACGCAAAAATCAACTGCAATAAATGTGGTTAAACTGGGCATAAAGAAATGTGTCTTGAATTGCTCTGGACTGTAATACAGGGCAAGAAACACAAAGTTATGCACATCTCTAAGAGCAATTCTCTAGCTACAACATTAAATTTCCTCTTGAGATTTCGGCATGTCCCTATCAGCACGTAAGGCTATGAATCAAATATTTTTCCTTTAGTACTGAAATTTATTAAACTGAAATATATTTTTAGCAAGAAACTCAACTTTTATTGATGCTCATTTTATTAATGAGCATTGGTAGTAAATCCCATGAAATCCAAATCTTAGAGAATTAAAGCTTTGCTTCAGTTTGATACATTTCAGAAAAGAGTTTTTTAAAAAGTGTATAAAGGTTATTCCACCTAATTTCTTTACTACATCCAGCATCTGCTCCATTTCCAAAAACTAGAATAGTTCTCTTCAACACTGGACTCAATCTACACAAACAGAACCTGTCTAACCCAGTAAGAATAGTATTTTGCAACTGGAACCCAATGGAACTAGTCCATATTAAAAATGACATTTTATTTCAGACAAGGACAATCCCCCAGAGAGCTATGGAAGATGGCCGCTCATACTGAGCCAGGTTCTGTTGGAGGCTTCTTCCTTTAATAGGGAGTTTTCCCTCTCCACGGTCACTGCATGTTTTCTCATGAGAAGATTGCTGTGAAGTCAACAACACAACCAAGGCAACGGTCTGCTGGAGTGAATGCTTAAAGTTAGACTTCATGAAATCTACTGGGAATCCTGAGATCTTTGTTTGGCAATAAGCTTTATGATTACATGTGAATTGGATCTCTATAAAAATCAACTGATCTGAATGGATTAGAGTGTACTTTTACAAATCAAATTAAGGTTTAACCAGTAGATTGGGTTGGAAATAATCCAGACTAGATTTTATCAACTAAATTAATATAACTTTTAAACTAGAGCAGAGAAATAATGTATGGGGATATCATTTAACCCGAATCACTTCATTTCCATGTTTCCTGAGCGCTCTAATAGATAGAAAATATAATTTCATACAGTTTTGAAATCTACCGAGCCTATTCCCAACAACATATAGCGTCTAGCTGGAGTGGGACTAAGGCTTTTTTGTTAGCTAACTAGGAACCATTCAAATACAAGTAAATCGTATCCCCATAAATGGACGCCTTTACATAACATTGCTTCTCAAAACATGCGTAGAAACAATAAAGAGCACTTACAATTCGCCACATGGCAGACACTTCACAACGGACCGCATGGTAGCAGTCAGCAAAGAGGCAGGGTGGAGGTCGCACGGATACTTATAAACTGCTCACCGCTGGGGATTGTGGGAAAAGGAAGCTCCATCGAAGATCGTCTATTTAAAATATGTCTGACTCGCTTGTTTTTTATTTGTTTTTTTCATTAATGAATTCCCGCAGATTTTAAAATTCTGTTCAGTAGTAAACCTCTTTCAAAATATGAATACTATTTCAATTTATTTTTATAACCCCAATTGACAAGAGATGTCATCTCAAGGAAAATAATAAGTGATTTCAATTCAGTTATACAAACATTCAAATCAGGTTTTCTATATAAGAAATCCCAGCAGATTGCGTTGAGTCGAGGTTGTGTCCGATGTTTTTTTTCTAGTTTTATTTATTTAAAAGTCACAATGCATATTCATGAAGATAGTTGTAAATATGCAAGAATTAGCTCGGAGGCTACTTTACATTTCTTGTCCCTGCCAGGTCAGAGAGGTAGAAACATACTTTTGTGAAGTTGTGTGAAGATCAACTTTACGAATTAACCAGGTGCTGAAGCAGGTCCACCCCGACACCGGCATCTCCTCCAAGGCCATGAGCATCATGAACTCGTTTGTCAACGACATCTTTGAGCGCATCGCCTCCGAGGCTTCCCGCCTGGCTCACTACAACAAGCGCTCCACCATCACCTCCAGGGAGATCCCGGTGAGCTGGCCAAGCACGCCGTGTCTGAGGGCACTAAGGCCGTCACCAAGTAGGCTACACCAGCTCCAACTTAGTAAACCTGCCGTTTACCAACATGACGACAATTAATTAAAGAATAAACTGACAATGACAATTCATAGGGCACTGTAAAAACAGTACAATAAAAGCCAAAACATGGCATATAACTGAGATATTTACATAACAGCATGTACATTTTTCATTTTATTCCTCATTGTCAATCACCATTACTGGTTTTGCTTTTCTTTCTCTTCCCTGTAAATGAATTAATTTCTAATTTTGGAGGAGGTATCACTAATTGTAATAATGCCATCACATGAGACCATTTCAGTCCAATCTAGCTCATTAAGCCAGATTTCGATGTTGACTGATTTAGATTCCACTGACTACATCACAGAAGGATGAGAAGCTCTAAACATCTGTACAAGGCATTTGGAATCACAATTTAGTTACTTTTTCTAGCTAAAACGGTGGCATTGTGGTCTGAAAGACCAGTTTTAAAAAAATCAGAGGTTTTAAAAAAATATTTCTTTTTATTTGAGGATAGAATATCTATTCTTGTTTTTGACTGATAAGTGATACGGGCTGACTCATCTATTAATTGAACCATTCTGAAACTGTTAGTTATCGTTACAAAATGGTCCTTTCTTTCTTATCCCAGTTATAAAAATCACCAGTTAAGATTACCTCTATCCCATGACAAAAAATGTTAAGAAGCATTTTGAGCTGATCATAAAATCTATATCGGTTGATGTGTAAGACCAGATAAGTAGTTATGAGTACTAATCATAAATAAGCGTCTCTGGTATGTTGAGTTTGAGGTTATTTATGACAGGGACAATACATATTATTGAACATGTACTGCAGCTAATATCCATCTTTAGTACTTTTGGGAGGCTGATGTCAACAACATGAAATATAAGGTCAATAAAACAAAAGTAACAACAATTAATCAAGGTATGGCATGTATGAGCAAGAGTAGTAACTACACAGACAGAAAAATATATCATTGAAAACATAATAGGACAAAAAATAAAAAAATACAGTACTGTGGATCATGAAACATACAGGCCAAAAGTCAGGGGACCAAACATATTTCGCTTTTGTTAAATGCTAAAAATGTGATCACAAAATGTAATATTACCCAAAAAATAAATAAAGATATAATCATGTTATGTGGTTAAAATTGTAAAATTATCAGGTGAGAGGTGGGGTTAGATCCTGAACAGTGGCCAGTCATTAAATAAAACTAATTAAACAAATTACACATTTATACTCCATCGTATTGGATTTAATTTATTCTTTAAGTACTATGTATTTTTTATAATTTGCATTAAGAGAGAGAAAAATAGAAGTGTCTGTCTGAAAGCAGTTGTAATTATGAGAAAGTCAACAGTCTATTCCTTGGCATTCAGGGTCCCCTGCTCACAATACTTGGCAAAATACACTAAATTAACCCTGTGGTGTTCAGTAAAGCACAAATATGAGTATAGCAGAGAAAACAGCCATAAACACACACATTCTGGTCTTGCTAGTAGTAGTGGGAACCTTCATTTTCTCCCATTCCTTTTTTTAACTGTATCATGCCTGACACTTAATTCCCATAGTATATCATATCGCTAAAATCAACCGGTAGAGTTCAGTGACATTGTCCAAAATGGAGGATCAGGCAGAATTTCCTCACTTTGTATTAAACGGTCCTCAGTTTATACGTGCCAAACCTGAAAAGGAAAAAATGTTCCTCACAAACACACACACACACATAAATAAGTCAAAGATTGAAAGGACAATGTACAAAAGGATTTTTTTGTTTGTTTTTAAATCATCTTTATTCCTCAGCTGCACATAATGAACCAACAATGTTTCATCTGTTTTATTATTTACAGTACATGTTTTCTTTGCACTTAACACCAGCAACTTTCCTACAACATATTAAAGGATGTAGTTTAGGGCTAGTTGTAAAGAAAAAAAAAATACTAATAGCTGCAGGTGATTATACATGATTTATGACAGAAGTAGTACAACCCAAAGGTTTAAGATTTAATTGGATAGAAAGCCCCCTCTTTGTCAACAAAGAAAATCTTTATATTTATGAATAATGCAAGGAATAAGGGGTGTAAGTTGATATCTAGTATATTAGTTTGTTGTGTTGTTTGAAAGAATGATATCAGACTCTATGATGGTGTGGGGCTGTATCACTGTGTCGTCGAACTGATACCAGAGCCGGTCTACAGAGAGAGCCTTGCCACTCTATTAAATCCCATTGTAACAATTTTTGGTTGATGTTCCATCAGAGTTCCACTAGGGGCGATCACCATGAGTGCAAGACGAATGGGAATTTTAATGGAACATATGGATGTTTAAAATATATTTTAAATTATGCAAGCTAGTCATAATTAAATTTTTATTTTTAGACGGCTGTCTCTCTTTCTGTTGTGAAAGGTATCAAATATGTAGCATTTGGCTTCACATCTTTTCACACACAGTGGAGTTGTTTGTACGCTCATAAATGTCTAGGCTATTCTATAAACAGTAAAGTTAATAAAACATACAAAAGACATCTGTAACAGTGTTTCATTGACAGCTAATCTCAATTCAAGATGGGAATTGTGACACTGTGGCCATTCTCTCACAATTAACAACTCTGTGAGTAGTGTAGGCTGCTGCAGTATTAAAAAATGTGATATTTAAAACAATATAACATGCTCAAATATTGTCTTATTTGCTGTGAGTGCTGCATATTTTGTAAATATTTATGGTGGGCCGCCATGGCCAAAAATGCCAGGGTCACCTTTTGGTCCCACTCCGGCCCTGGCAGAGACATACTTTTTTTTGTGGTGTCCTTTTGTTTGAGAGATTTCATAATTATTCCTACAGGATTCTTCAAGTTAAATTCAAGTCTTCTTAAGACCTTTTAAGACCATTTATATATAAAAATTAATACCCATGTCATGGTTTAAGGGAAAAACATCCTTGAACCTTTTATTTCTTGGTGAAATGTGTACAACAACAAGCCAAGTAAAGGTGTGAAAAAATCAGAGAACATTTCAGCAGGCCACAAAAAATCTGCTTAAAAATTTAAAGTTGTGTTTTAACATTGGTTACATTCTTTCTGGGTTTATTAAACATAAATCTTCATTTACTGAAGACAATCCTGAGTATTTAGACCCGGTGATTAGTTGCTTTTTCAATTATTGGTTCCACCACTCTTTATTTATGCTACATTATTAACTCAAAATAATCGTGGTGGACGAATTAAACATTAGAGGGGAAGAAATACAAAAAAGTTAAATACAGCACAAATTTTAAGACCAAGGTATCAAAATTCAAGAAATCTTAGTGTTTTTTAAGTCATTATCTCCAAACTCACTGGTTTAAAGGCTTTTTAAGACCTTGTAGGAACTCTGTCTGAATTGATTAGTCTGTATTGTTGCACACTAAGCATAGTTGAGTTATCCAGAGAAGCAGCTGTGGTATCTAAAGCAGGTTCCTAAACTGTCCTTTATGAGGACAGATTGTGATGATAACAGAATAAGGCTCTCGATGATTATTGTTCTTGCTCATTTATTTTAATAAGACAGAATGAAGGAATTTGTAAACTAATTTAGTGGCTTACAAATCATTAGTCAGAGCAGTAGCTAATATGGCTCCATGTCCAATCAAACCTTCCGTAATAATGTTTGTTTAGAGGATCAATCTATCAAACTTTATTTATAAAACTCCTTTTTAAAACAATTATTGCAACTCAAAGTGCTTACACATTAAAAATGACACCAGATAAACCACACTACTGTCCCTCTTCCCCAGATTTAAAAGCATGATCACATTTATATGCCCCTCCTCCAAACACAACCTCATGCAGACACACACACACACACGCGCAAACACACACACACACACACACACACACACACAGACCCACCCCCACACACACACACACAGGAGCAAAATTAAAAAGGACATTGGGCAGAGGGCAGATGAGCCATGAAAGAATATAACATGAAGTACTGTCAGCAAGTATACTCGCACGTTTATGTGTGTAAAATGTCTGAAACTAAAACTCGTAAAAATGTCACATTGTATGTGTTCCTGTTCATTTATATATTTTGGTGGGATAAAGGTGAGATAATAGTTTTTGGGCAAAATTTTACTCAGCAAAAAGATAATAAAATGTAACATTTATATTGGAAACATTATTACTCGTAAAATCAAGAGTATGGGGAGCCTGAGTCACGCCCTTCTACTTCCGGAAGAAGGGATCAATCAATAGAGCAATAAACGTTATTTTCTGATCCAGTTTGAAATGCGCTGTGAATCAAACATATGTCCATGAATTTTAAAACCAAATTTTGATGCAGAGAAAACACGGATTTTCGACTGGAGGCTAAAGTTTCTTTAGGTTTTGTGTGAAAACGTTTAGCGGACTATAACTGCAGAAGAAGAAGGAGAGTGATTGCCGTAGCCTCCAGGATGAAGAAAGTAGTATTTAACACGGAGAAAACCTATAAATCTGACCATGTGGAAAGTAGCAGCAATGTCGGGGGTAAAGCTGTTAGTAGAGTTAGAGCCAGCATGGAGGAGAAGCTCTACAAGCTCTAGTGAGTGTTTTACGTTCTATAGCTAGTGCTAACTCCCATTAGCCAAATGGCGTCTTACTTCTAACTTCTGATTTGTAGGTATTGTAAATGCAAATAAATCCCAAATCACCGGACAAACACAGTCGAAATGTACATCAGTAGTTATCATTTAAATCGAAGTACAACATATGTGTGATTCAGGACATACGACAAAGCGGACAAGAAAATAAGTTTTATGGCTCCGTTGACTTCCATTCATTATTTTTTCGGTTTGGGGACCCATGGGCCGACCGGAAGGGGAGGAGACTTAGGCTCCCCATTATGGACAACCCTGAGCATCCTCGTCGTTAGACAAACATACAACAGTGTGTTCAGTTGGAGGCTCTTTCAGTAATAACACAGCTTACAGGACATCCCTCCTGCCCACATGGCAAACAACAACTTGCAGAATTGAATAGAATTGACAACGACACTTAATTTCTTATTGGGATCAATAAACCATTTTTTAAACTGAATTGAATGATGATTGTTTAGAATATGATTACTTCTACAAGGATCAAAAGCAGCTTGATCGTAATTAATATTGATAAATGTGGCTGAAGTTCTTCACACTGGAACACATAATTTAGTTCAGAAATTACAAATAAACTATGACCAGGAGCTGACCTTTCAGTTAGTCTAAATAATTTTTTCCCCTGACATGCAAGCATTGGAACATGAATTCTCCTAATATCTGAACATTTAATGATTTATTTAGGTTTAAAGCTTTGAAGCTCCCTAGTAAAAGCTGTCCCTGTGTAAACTGAAGTAAAGAGAAACATGGACCTAAACTTTTAACATTGACTGAGATAATATGATGTGCTCTTGGGACCAGGAGCAGGATGAAACACTGGTTCTTGATTGGCCGGTTTGGAGCGATAAATGACATACGGATCAGCATAATGTAAGGGTTATTTATCAAATGTGCCAGGATTCATTCCTCCGATTTAAGGCAGTGAACAGACATACCATTAAATGTATTAGGCACACAAACATTTTATCTGATTTCTGCAGTTCTCACTGAACCAAGCAATGTGTCTCCCATTTGGTGGGGGACGGGGGCTTGAGAGCAACCGTGGAGATGTCCTTTTGGAGTTGGAGGGGCATTTAAGCAGATTGTTTTGGAAGTAATCCTGAGGGTGGAGATTAATTCTGAAGCATCCATCTCTTAGTTTGGAGTGGTGGATTGCTCTGTCCCTCTGTATACAGACAGATTTCAACATATGTTAAATTAAAAGAAAAATGAGGACCAGGTAGAAACATTGCTGTGTATTGAACTAATATTTTTTTATACAATCTTCCTATGGGTAATGCTCCGCCAAAAATCCCAGTTCGGTAAGTACCTTGGTTTTGATTCACAGTGTAATTCACTTTCGGTAGTAACAAAGCCAAAAAAAACAAAAAAAGATTTTTGTGATTATTATGTCTGCTTGTTTCTTACACAACATGTGTGTTGCTGCTACAGACGTATGTGCAGAACACCGACATGGCTGCCCAAGGCAGCAAGATCACAACGAGTAGACTCATTTTCACAGTTGAAAGCTTGTAAATACATGTTACAATGCAATTGCTCTTTCTAACATGATTAATGTTTACTTTTTATTTTCTGTGTACAAATAAAAGTGGTTTCCCTACATTTAATGCTTCATCTTTTTCTAGCGCACAGTTTTATTTATTTGCAATTGTTAATATCAAATGAGAAACACAGAATAAACAATTTAATACAAAATATATTATATATACAACTTAACGAACTATAAAAACTTTGAATTATAAACATAAAAGTGGTTTCCCTTAATTGATGGCTTCACCTTTTTTTAGCCCACAATATGGTTTTGAGAAATTGAAGGCAAATATATAAATGGCTGCAATCCCATATAATATCAATGGAAAGATAGACTAATGACAGTGTACTCGATGGAAAGAGTAGCAGTAAAACTCCAGGTGTAAATGGACTTATTCGTAAAATGCTGGGCCAGTTATTGCTTATTTTAGATTATCAGACCAAGACTGACATTATGGTGAAAATGGCTAAAACTAACACTTGTCATCTGAAGTATTTTCCCCTTTGATTTCTTAATTTATTTTATTCTTACTGGGTGATTTCCCTACTAAAAAGCATACTGTTTACTAGTTTGTTTTGTTGTTTGTTTGAATGGCCTTATGAGGCAGTAGTGTACAATTTGAACATGCAGAACTATAAATAAAATACTGTCTTCAAAAAAAGAAAAAATTAAGGCTTTGGTAAGAAGCAAGCACATATTTATTGGCAATAAAAAAATATAAAATGAGAAAAAGAATTTAAAAATTGAATACAAAAAATATTATATATACAACTTAACAAACTATGAAAAATTTGAATTATAAATGTAAAAAATAGAGGGAGGATGAAATGACACTCAGAATGTATCAATCAATCGTGACATAAGACTTTCAAAGCCCTGCTGGGAAGACCGCATCTGGTCCATGACCTCCTGGTGGCGCCGCTGGCTGGCAATTTCGGCATCCCGCAGGATAGCAAGGAGGTCATCGTCCCGTGGACGCTTGCGTGGCATTCTTGGGGTGGTGCAGGGTGTCTCTGGTGGTGTGGAGCTGGATGCTGTGCTTTTTGCTGGGCTGGGTGACGATGTGTGTGAGGAGGTGGTGGCTGCGGAAGCCATGTCTGCCCACATCTCCTTTTTGTTCTTTCGGCTAAACCTGAGTTGGCTGTTGAGGTCCTTCAGAGACTTTGGGAGACCCTCTCCCTCCCTCTCCAGATGTAGCCTCATCAGGTCTATGGGGAAGAGTGTGTGCTCCTTTGTGAAGCAGTCATGCTTCCGCATGGGCAAAGCTGTGGGGTGTCGGCAGTGGGTGCCTCAGGGCAGCAGCCTATAACACATAAAAAGCAATATGTCAGTAAGCACAACATTATTAACATCCTTACTGGTGTTATTCTAGTGATTATACTATGATGATTATTTCTGTTATCTTACCAGCTTCAAAAAGGTTGACCTTGATGGTCAGGTCCTCATCCGCGTAGTAAACTGTGGGGTCATCTGCACAAAAACATACACGTTAGCTTGAAAGAACATGTAGTACTGAAAAAAACTAACTAAAAACGATTGCCTTTGTAATGTGTTAGCAGCTATGATGTTTCCTTTGTGTCCTTTGTGTAATATGCTTTTTAAAATAGTATCTTTATGTGTTCAAACGTTTTAACGTTAATCAAATATAGACATACGTACATTGATGTACATTGATCACATAAAAATATAGTCTAAATACATACAACACTGAGAAAAACATATGCCTATGAGCCATGAGGTTTCCTTTGTCTGTAGCAAAGCTACAAAATAACTTATTGGGTGGTATTTAGCACGTAATAAGACTGTAACAAGACTGTAGCAACATGCATATAGGTAACCGTATACACTGCTATGTATATGACTTCTGCATTCCGTTACAACAAAGACAAAAGTGCCTAAAATAAAAGAAAACCACAATGTTTACTTACGTGTGATGCTCGTGGTAGCCATCTTGATAACTGAACTCGGGGTCCTCTGACCCTCGACGAGTTGACGACTTGTATTTACGACCTCGGGAGCGTTCTGTTTGCAACTTCCGGGTCGTAATCCCGGAATCGACTCGGAAACCGAGTTCGTTGGACAGATAGAACGGGGCATAAGCACAAGCACAGCCTTTGACTCTCTGTCACACTGTCCAGATTCCTCCCATAGCCCCATGTGTGTTTGTTTTCTCACAAGCAAGGCTAAACAGTGTTTTAGCAGTCTGGGCGAAAATAAAACAGGGATATAATGGCTGAAGAAGTGGCTGCACGGTGGCGCAGTGGTTAGCACTGTTGCCTTGCAGCAAGAAGGTCGTGGGTTCGTATCCCGGCCCAGGGTCTTTCTGCATGGAGTTTGCATGTTCTCCCCGTGTATGCGTGGGTTCCCTCCAGGTACTCCGGCTTCCTCCCACTGTCCAAAAACATGCATGATAGGTGAATTGATCATTCTAAATTGTCCCTAGGAATGAGTGTGAGTGTGAATGGTTGTCCGTCTCTCTTTGTGTTGGCCCTGCGACAGACTGGCGTCCTGTCCAGGGTGTACCCTGCCTTACGCCTGTTAACTGCTGGGATAGGCTCCAGCTGCCCCCACGACGCCTGAATTGGATAAGCGGCTAAGATAATGGATGGATGGATGGATAATGGCTGAAGAAATGCAACCTTTGGTAGAGAAGAAAGGAAAAATAGCCTCTATTATATGGAAATACTTCAAGTTTGAGGAAGCAGATGTAGATCAACAAACAGTTCTATGTAAATATTGCTGTGCCACAGAGCAGCACTACGAATCTAAGTACGAATTGAACCATTTAAAGTCGTCCAAAAAGTAGTGATCAGGCAAGGAAAAAAAAAATCAAATCCATCAGCTTCCACTTCTCAAACTTCCATTCAAAATTCCCTCTACAACAAACAAAATACACCACAAGCTCTCAGAGACACAAGGAAATAACAACTGCCAATAACTTTTTTTCTCGTCAAAGAACAGTGTTCCATTAACTAGTTTGGGATTCAAGAAGGGTTAACCCTGGCACTAAGACTTTGGATAAGACCTTGTTCACATTTAGCCGGGTATAGATAAAAAAAATGGAGATATCTTTCTGCAGTTTGGTCTGTCATCCACATGAAAACGTTTTTTTTTCTAAAAACACCTGCCAAAATGAAGCTCTGTGTTTTCTGTAGTATCGGCGTCTACAAGCAGACCAGGGGTGCCCAAACGTTTTCCATCAGAGGGCCAAAATGAATATCTATAAGGGGGAAGGGGGCCAAATGTAGTAATTTCACTTGAAATACAAACACCAATATTAAAGAATAGTAAAATACTTTTATTTATTATATGGTTATTTAAAATTCCTTTCTGTGTAAATAACAATAAAATTCCAAATATGTTCTTGGAAAACATGGTGTGTGAGAGGCCTTGGATGAGGATAAAACAAAGTGTCAGCTGTCTTTTTACAAAGTTTATTTTACATGCAAATGGAGAGTTCATAAGGAGCTCTGAAGCTTCAGCACTGATGCATGGGTATATATAGTAATCAGCCACACCCTATTGGATCAGCTTCTGACTGATTCATTACTCAGCTCTGGGAGAACAAAACACATCATACAGGGTATAGTCGTTTGAGCAGTTATGGGACGAAAATGAACACTCTGTTCTATGCATCAGAGGATAATCACACGCCAGTTACAGAACAGCATGGATATGTCAAGAGGCAACACAGGATGTGTCATATGGATAACTAGCTTCTTGCAGTACATGTATAAAACCAGAACAGCAATATTTAATCTAGACACTGAGTAACAGAATCAAACTTATGAATGCATCAGCACAACTCTGCATGAATAAGCAATGTTCAGTTAACTAATGTTTCATCTAGATACTGTGAGTAATACAATAAAAAAGCCTATAACTGCAATAATAATTCCTACAAAGGTTATATTAGTCCATTTAAAACATACCTAAACTTCATTTAGCACCGGTGTCAGTGAAGAAAACTATTCTTCCTCCCAGTATTTATTTAATTTTTATTTTTTTCCATCTGTGTACAACTGACAATGCCACTCCATGTTGATAACAACTGCTTAAGCTAGCAGCCAACTTGGTAAGTTGCGAACTTGGAAGTAGTTTTAACCAAGCTGGTGTGCCAGCAAAGAATGGGATATTTTTTAAATTGATCAAATATGACTATTTGTGGTCTTATAAAATCAGCAAATGTAAATATGTGCACAAATCAACTCTACATGCCCCTTGTAGTTCCTTGTAATTCAATTTTTAAACATAATTTGTTATATTTCAATTCTAATGCATGTATGATGTGGACTTTTATCTAAGACCAGGGCAAGCCCTGGCAGGCCAAAATTAATGACTTGAGGGGCCAACTTTGGCTCGCGGGCCCCACTTTGGGCACCCCTGGGGTAGACAAACCTGAGTCTTTAAAGTAAAACTGGCATGAAATTCCCCGCAACGTTTGGGCCCTTTTTAGCCACACTCTAAGTACCTTAATACTATATCAAAGGGTCGTTTGCCGTAATTCAGCCTTGTTGTAGAATTGCAGGTGTGACTAGGTAGCCCTTCTGTGCATTAGCACAGAACGACCGGGTTTCGGAGGGGGGGACTAGGCTATGCGCTTCTGTGGTCAATGAGTCTCTAACGATATGTCTAATGTTCAAATATAATATAATTTTTTTTTTCACCAAATAAAAGAATACTAGCACCAATGCTAAATAAAAAAAACTGGGGTATTAGCTGTGAAGCTAATTCTGAATGTTAGCTATGAAGCTAATTGAAAAGCGAACAACTCAAACAATGCCACAATGTCTACTAACAGCTGAAGGACATTATTGAGGAAATATGCTTACTTGTACAGGGATATTTGCTGGTTCACGGAGAGTTGGTATTAATCCTGGTAGAAGTTTAAGAGGATCTGTGAATCCTCTGCTGTATTGTCCCAAGTTGGAAAAACAGTTGTCCTAGAAATGTTTGCCACAAACTACCACACGCTTCGGGAGTCGGTCGGGCACATTCCCTGCATAAATAAAATCTATCCACAAGCTTTTCAGTGGCTCAGAAGTGGGGAGGACAAAAAGATTCTCTTTTGTACACCCAGGTACAGTGCAGTTTGGATGCGGCCTGGACTCCATGCTGTTGGTTTGTTGTTTACCTGCTAACGTAGCACTCCGCGCCACGGAGGGAGGGACTTGGAGGGTGTACTCAACACGTAATATCCCGAAACGTGTCGTCAAATGCCGAACTGCCAAACAGCCCGTTTCTGAGTGTTAATTTCACTATGTAGGCAGACTTACCTCGGAACAAAGAAAGACTAATCAGTCATTTTAACCCCTTAGGGGCCGTAGACAGGCTGGGGGAACTAAAAGACATTATCAAAAACCTCAAAAAAAGCAAATTAATTTCCTTTTATTTATCCCCGAGGGGCAATTTGTTCCACAGCAGCCATTGGCACGCCAAAATTTGGGCCTGCATGGCACGTGTAATCAACACGTGCATCAATTCTCAGAAGCTGACAAGATGCACGTGGTACTTCCACGAAAGACTTGTCATTAAGCGATTCTAGGAAATGTTTTGTTCCCAGCTTTTCTGGCCTCTTCAGAACCAGACAATTAGGCGCCTTCAAGATAAACTAATATCAAGCCGCTGGCCAAGAACACCAGATGGTTCCCGTAAGTGACGCAGTGATCAAGTATAAAAGATAGGGCTCCTTTTAGAGGAGGAGAGAGGGTTTTAGTTGGTCTGCTGGGATCTCAGCGTGGACGTCTGCTCAGAGATAAGGTATGTCAATTGTTAATAGACAATGGATATAGAATGTTAGATATCGAGGTCAATGACCTATGTAGCATTGTATTGAGAACCAAAGATCCAATAAAACCCGGCTGAAGCTACTTTCTAGAACAGAAGCTGTGTTGTCCTGAGTCTTCATTATAGCTATATATCTATATCTATGTTTTGCATGTAATTAAAAAACCAACAACATTTGGCGAGCTTAGCCAGGGTCTGACAGCAGCCGAACGCACCCCGGCTTCAGGGGAGAAAGGCCGGCCAAAATAGATCCTTCTAAAGGTAAAATAATTTTACATTTTCTCCTCTGGTGTCGGAGTTTGTCTGGATGCTAAAGTCAGAAGAAGTTCCTAGGCATTATCAGCTTCTTATCTGGAAATACGCTGCAGCCAAATATCTCCCGGGAGATAGAGCTGTCTAAAATTTGCTTATAAGTGTTAAAAAGGAAAAGAACCCTGAGCAGATACGAGACCCAAAATTGGACTTAGAGACAGCTGTAAAGAGAAAAAGAAGAGACAAAGAAGAGATAAAAGAGACAATATAAGAAAAACAGAGTAAATGAAAATAGAGGTAAAAGAAACTGTGCCTTAGTTTTGAGAAAGAACAAAAAAAATAGTATAAATGAGAAAATAATAAATAAATAAAAAGTTCTGCTTTAAGAACTTTTGGAAAAAAAAAAAAAGGAAAAAACCCTTAGAGTAACACAAAAAACCTCTTGAGAAGTATTTGTGAAAAAGAATACTCTGTGTGAAACTGTGTTAAAGAAAATAGCGCTAAGAGTTAAGAGTTAAAGAGTAAAGAGTTAAATTGAAGCTTCATAAAGAGAAAATAGCAGTAGTGTGCTATTGTGTGAGTTAAAGAATTAAGACAGTCGACTGTAAAAAGGTAAAAAGAGTAGTAATGATAATAATCAATGATAATAATTACTACTATAAAGTGCACATATTATAAAAAAATAAAAATAAATTAATTTGGATTGGATTTAAAACCCTGCAGGTTTAAAATTTAGGACATTAAAGTACAACAATCAAACAAATAAAAACAGACCAAACTGGGAGAATAGGGAAAGTTTATTTCAAAGTAAATAGACACGGACATTGACGTGACCTTTGACAAATGCATGGTTTGACAGATCTGCTATAATAATGATTTTGTGTGTATAACTGCCGCTGCATACTGCTTGCAAAAAATGCTCTGAATGACATTGCATGCTGTTGATTCAATTGCTTATAAATTGCATATAAATCAATGACAAGTTTTGTGCTGTGTGCCGATTGCTATGTTCACTGTTATATTTTACACTTTTAGTTCAATTTCGATGTGTTGAGGTTGCTTTGAATATTCTTGCTGAAGGAGGCTACTTAGAATACGTTGTTGTGCTGAAGAAGATTGATAATGTTGTAATTAGCACTGTGCTGAGAATTCGGAGTGGATTGTACTTTGCGAGTTGTACAAACTGT
Source organism: Apricaphanius iberus (assembly GCA_028564705.1). Lineage (NCBI taxonomy): Eukaryota > Metazoa > Chordata > Actinopteri > Cyprinodontiformes > Aphaniidae > Apricaphanius > Apricaphanius iberus. The sequence continues at coordinate 9,882 of JAPXFQ010001501.1, read as the reverse complement.
GAAGCTGGTTGCCTTTTTCCTCTCTCAGCGGAAGCGTGCTGGGCCCATAACCCAGAGGTCGATGGTTCACATTTGGCGAGAAGCTTTAAACATCTGTAAAACAGCAAACAGTTAAAACACTAATATTTATGTAAAGCTTTAGTTTAAGTACAAAAGCTTGTGCTTTTAGAAAGTAACAGAGCTCTGTTGGGTTGTTGTTGAAAATCTGGTTTGATTTTTCTTTTTTCAACTCTCTGGCTTGCAAGAGAAGAAAGGCATTTCCTGTTATTGAAGGCGCACTCAAACGCACACACACACACACACACACATACACACACGCTCACACACACACGCACACACATTTTTGCGCAACCCTCTGCAGACGTCAAAGGAAATATAAGCCAGAAAACCGTTTGATCTCTGTTTTAAAACAAAAGTGAACAGCTTAAATCGATGTTATAAGTGTTAAAACTATCGCACCAACAAGCTTATAACAAGGATTGTCATATACACACAGACACATACGCATTAAAACCAACCCAACTAAGTACAGATAAAGATAATTCACGACTTACCGGAGAGGGCTGTATTGCTCGGTTTGCAGGCTATAAGTTGAATTGCTGGGGTAGCAAGTAAGAGAGAACTGAGAGAAGGGGCGTCGCCCTTAAGCCAACTCTTCTCCTCCTCCACTGCATAATTCTGCCTGAAGACCCTCCTAGGGACCAGCCCTCCAAATTTACCCTTGGTCAAAAAAGTTAGCAGCAAGCACAGCTGTGAACTGATCAGTGTGGTGTGCTCATGAAATTGAAATAAACTATATTTTAAACATTGCTTTGCCTATTAAGCTTACTTCTATTAATGAAACATAAAATAGACAACATCATTTGAGCTTTGAGAGTATATTGTTAAAAACTAATTGATTATTTACACAGTTGCTTCACCCATACTGAGATAACAATAAGGGAAAATCCTTTCCTGACTTTTTGTGCTACAGTTGAATTATTCCAATGATGAAGCATTAACCTTGATGTCTTTTTATAAAGGATCTAATTAAAGGACATTTTCAAAATAATAAAACAACTTACTGCTTACAAAAACAGAAGTTAATAGAAAATACACAGATCTAAAGATCAGGACTTAACCTCCCCTCCCTTCTTTCAGAACAGCAAGAAGGCTCATAATCAACTGATAATTTGTGGAATTGCCATTAAATAAATAAAATATTCTCATTAAACTAAAACACTTTAAAAATCTGAAACACAAATACACTAGAGTTCATCATGGCTGCCGACCCTGTCTCCATTCTGTCAGTAAAAAATCCTGAATTAGCAAAAGACATCGATAAAATATCTCAGAAATGGTATAAACCGAACTACAAAATACTCTTACAAACCACACCACCCCCCCTCCACCTCTCCCCCCCCCCCCACCACCCCCCCCCCCCCCCCCCCCCCCCCCCCCCCCCCCACCCCCCCCCCCCCCCCCCCCCCCACCCCCCCCCCCCCCCCCCCCCCCCCCCCCTGGCCACAAGGAGGATCATTCGACTTGCTTTTGAATGAAATAATGGAACAAAGGATTCTTGACTACAAAGCCAAACAAAATAGGAAAAATAGAAAAGAAAAAAGACAAAAAGAACTACAGATTCTAAAACTTTTCAGAACTGAAGGTGATAATTTCAGAGGAAATCTCAAAGCAATAATGACAAGCCTGACTGAAAAACAGGGAGAGTTAAATCTACCTGAAAAGCAAACAGAAACAAAACCACTTGTAAATCAAGATCCTACACAAGGCATTTACCCATGCCTGCAAGGTGATCTACACATAAATGCTAACTTTGTTATAAAGAAAGATGATATGGAAGAATATGCACCACTGCTAAGATTAACAGGAACCAGCTTATCAGAAGAAAGCGGAGAAGGGAATGGACTTCCATCCCCACAACAATTACGATCACCTGTCCATTGCAGTACTACCATTAAGAAACCTGAATTCAGAGACTGCTATGCAGGAATAAAGACACAAAACACTGAGACTGTCAAGGATCAGTTCTGGCAAACACTGCAAAATAAAGATCTCAATCCCAACAGGGAAGTTAAACGAACAATGATAAATGAATTAGAAAAAGAGATTGATAAATGTTACAATACATTTGTAGAACCACAACAATCAGATGACAAAGGACAACAAAAAGAAACAAAAGTAAAACAAAAGGACTTTAACCTTAATTATCGTCCCAATTGCTACTCACCAACACCAACCACCTCAACAGCCCAGCCAACACATCAGAACCCAGCGGAAACTGCAACAAACATTGTGGTGGATGCACAAAAGCAGCATGACTTACGCGACAGAGAAAAAATTTAAAAACCCCAAAGGTTCCCTGATGGGGCAATGTGCCCTATTTTGGTAAAGGGCACTAACATAAATTATGTTCCCTGGCAAATGTTAGATCTCAATGGCTTGGTGGCCCGTCTGCCCGATATCCACGACGGGGCGACAAGGTGGGTCAGAGCATTCGAGGAACAGACTACCGGACTGATGCTCGCCCTGGGGGACATTAAAGCGATACTAGCAAGAGTCATGGGCATGACTGCCATGAACAATATGCTAAATGAAGGAGATCTTTGTTTTATAACGGACTCCGACAATGATGGGGTGACCTTCAACCCCTACAGAAACAGGGTATGGGACCTACTGAGGAAACAATACCCCACAAATGTTGACCCGTCCGTCTTAAAAGGCGAAGGAATATCAGAAGGGGAGAATCCAGCTGCGTACGTAGAACGACAGCTCAAAAGATGGCAAGAAGAAACGGAAAGCGACCCTAATGAAAATGCCGTGATGCGGACATTGTTTCGGTCATCCCTAATGGCTGCTCTCCCAGAAAAAGTGAAGGAGAGACTTGAAAAAACAGTTGGGATTCACTCCATGAGCCATGTCATGTTCAGGGAAAATGTGTGCCATATTATTGGAATATACAGAAAGGAGCTTTTGAAAGCACAAGAAGATGAAAGAAACGCTCAACGAAAACTTACACAGCTCCACATTGCAGAACTACAAGATAAAGCTAAAGCAAAGCAAACGAAACCAGCAACTGCTTTAGAGACTGAAGGACATACTACACAAATGGTTATGACACCACAGCCGCCTAATCCCCCACCAATCCCCCCTCCTGTGATTAATATATTCCCAAATCGAAGGGGTGGTCGAGGAATGGGCCAAAGACGTCCATTTTACCGCAGAACTTGGAGTGAAGGGCAAAGAGGCAGAGGCGCAAGGCCTTATGGAGACTGTTGCTGGGTGTGCAATCGGCCGGGACATCTGGCCCGAGATTGTGAGGATGCACCTGTTGCCCCTGAGTGGGACGGGCGGGGCCGTACAGGACAGAGAGGCAATTTTAGAGGTCCAGTGAACCACTTTACAAATTCACGCTAGGGGTGCCATGAGAATCCTGCAGGGGAGTTTCAAGTTTCTCTAAATGTAGAACGTGATCCATTCATTGAAGTAAAATTAGAAGGGAAACCGACAAACATGCTAATTGATACTGGAGCTAGTTACACTTGTGTAAACACAAGCTTCGCAAAACACCTCCCCTTGACGGATAAGTTCATCAAAACCGTAGGATTCTCAGGCATTCCACAGTTCAATCCAGTAACAGCTCCAATAAAATTAAGCATTGACGAAAGCGAAATTGAGATTCCCATCCTTGTGTCAAATCAAACACCAGTAAATCTTTTGGGAAGAGATGCACTTTGCAAACTAAATGCAAAAATTTGGTGTTCACCACAAGGGATATACATTGACAGCTCTGGATTGGATCTACAGATGCATGTTAACACAGAGCTGGCAAAAGTCTACTGGCTAGGTAACATTTCTGAAACAGTAACTGACATTTTTGGAAAATGGGAAAAATTCATCAAAGCACAGATCCCTAATTCAACCAAACCATTCAGTAGTTTTCATTGCACTATGTTCTATGATCCATCGTGCAGTGAGATATTCGAGGACGAATGGGACAAAGCAACTAAAGACTTACAGGTTGAGCTAGAAATAGGTTACATTTTGATAGGAAAACAAGGGGCAGCCCTAAATGTAAAAACAAACCCATTCATCGAGAGATGGTACTGTGTACCAGAATCTGCACCTCATATCACGTTACTAGTCAACAAAGGCTTTGAATCCAAAGACTTGGGGCCTATGATGCTGGCAACCACACAGGCCTCTTGGCAAACAACAGACAACCCTTTAATCCTCACAACTAAAGATTCAACCATGATAAAAATCCTTTGTGAAACATCTGCACTAGCTAAACCACAAGTAGTGTCAGTCCCAAAGAAACAACAAAAGCAACAACTCACACACTCTAAAACATGCCAGGAAGCATTGGTGAAAAAGATGCTAAATCAGGTTCCAGAACAACTGTGGTCAAAACATGACACGGATGTTGGATTGGCACTATCAGCCAGTCCTGTTGAAATAAAATTGAAACAAGGTGTTACACTTCTCCCTAGACGGCCACAGTACCCAATGAAACCAGAAGCAGAAGAAGGAATAAGTGCCACAATCTATGGCTTACTAACCGCAGGAGTACTGAAGGAAACATACAGTGTTTGCAATACTCCCATCCTTCCAGTCCTAAAAGCAGATAAGTCAAAATATCGGTTGGTGCATGATTTGAGAGCGATCAATGAAATAATCGAAGACTGGCCAGCAGAAGTGCCAAACCCACACACTTTGCTTACAAACCTCCCACGGGAAGCTAAATATTTCACAGTGATTGACTTATGTTCCGCATTTTTTAGCATCCCTCTGGCAGAGACATCACAATATCTCTTTGCTTTCAAATATCGCGGAAAACAATACACATACACTAGGGTTCCACAAGGCCTGAAACACAGCCCTCGTGTTTAACCAAGTCCTTAGACAAGACTTGGAAGGGCTCCAAATCAAAGGCACATTGCTCCAGTACGTTGACGACCTGGTGATCGCATCAAACAGCCTTGAAAGCTGTCATGAGGACTCAATCAAAGTGTTAACCAGACTGGCTCAAAGAGGTCACAAGGCCTCCCAAGCAAAACTTCAATACTGCCAAACACAGGTAGAATACCTGTGGAGAACAATCTCTCATGGAACAGTCTCCATTTCACAAGAACATGTTGAAGGAATAAGCAAAGCACCATTACCGAGAAACGTTGGTGAAATTATGACATTCTTAGGACTGACAGGTTTCAGCTCTGACTGGATTGAAAACTATGCTGAAAAGACAGCACCACTCAGAGCAATAATGAAAGAGGCTGGTACCGAGTCTCTGAAAGCGCAACTGAAATGGTCAACTGAGGCTAAAATAGCTTTTGAAGCAATAAAATGTGACATGCAAACTGCACCATGCCTTGCAACACCAGACTACACAAAGCCATTTCTACTCTATGTAGCCAATCGTCAAAACATGTACGCCTCGGCAGTGTTATTGCAGGAATCATGTAGTGGCAGACAAAAACAACCAATTGCATACTACAGTGTGAAACTTGATAATGTAGTCCAAGGCTGGCCTCCATGCTACCAAGGCCTAGCAGCTGTACACTTTGCATACGAAAAAGCTTCAGCGATAACAATGGGTTACCCAGTCATCATTTATACCCACCACAAAATCGCTGAACTCATTAATCAAGGAAGATTTGTGGTACACCAATCAAGATGCCTCCAGTACATGCCTCTGCTAACATATCCAGATGTAACAATAAAAAGATGCACAACAAACAATCCAGCAAACGCCGTTCCATTTGAGTTTGAGGGAGAACCTCATGAATGCATCGCTGAGTCTGCAACATACACAAAACTAAGACCAGACTTAGAGTCCACACCTTTTGACAGTCCAGATGTCACTTACTTTGTTGACGGATCTTGTTTTAGAGATCACCTCGGAAATCATGCAGGCTATGCAGTGGTGGAAAAAACAAATGACGGCTTTAAAACAGTCAAAGCAGAAAAATGCGAGCAACCCTGTTCAGCTCAACTGGCTGAACTGAAAGCGCTAACAGAAGCTTGCAAATTAGCAGAGGGCAAAACCGCAAACGTTTTCTCAGATTCTGCTTATTCAATCGGTGTATGTCACCTTTTCGGAAATGTGTGGAAACAAAGAGGCTTCAAAAAGGCAGATGGAACTCCCATACAACATGGGAAACAAATAAACGAACTAATTACAGCAATGATGCTTCCTACAAAACTGGCTGTGATAAAATGCCCAGCTCACCGAAAAGGCAACACAGACGTGATAAAGGGTAACAATGCAGCAGACGAAGCAGCAAAACTAGTTGCAAAATGTGAGATTGCCATTTTAAGCCCGGTAATTTCAATTGATCCAGTGATAACGCCTAAAGAATTAATACATATCCAAGAAAACGCCACTCAGAGTGAACAACATGTGTGGCATCAGAGAGGTGCATCAAAAGACAAAAATGGTTTATGGCGATCACACGAAGGTCTAGTTGTAGCACCAGTCTCACTTTTAACAATCCTAATAGCAGAAGGCCATGGAATCGATCATTGTGGCAGAGCTGAGGTGATAAGAAAACTCGAACGTCAGGGCTACTGGTCACCATATTTAAAGGCAATGGTGGAAGAAGTACTAAACAGATGCAGCATTTGTGCTCAGAACAATGTTCGAAAAGGCATAAAAACACCAACAGGACACATCCCAATACCTGAAGGTCCATTCAGACACCTTGTCATTGACTATGCAGACATGATAAAAACAGTGCAGGGAAAGCGATACATGTTGGTTGTGATTGACAGATTCAGCCGATGGGTTGAAGCAATCCCTTCTAAGGATATGAGCGCAGAAACTGCTGTGAAATTTCTGGTCAGAGAGGTTATACCTCGGTTTGGAATTCCAACAGAGCTTTCATCAGACACTGGCCCAGCTTTCATTCATAAAGTATTTAAGGGAGTCTTGCAGCAGTTGAGGATTAAACAGAGATTAGGAGCAGTCTATCATCCCCAATCCCAGGGAATTATAGAACGGGTAAACTTGACCTTGAAAACTAAGATCAGGAAGGTGTGTGCATGTGCCAAACTAAACTGGGTGGATGCGTTGACGCTTGCTTTGCTTTCTTACCGCATGCAAGAAAACAGAGTAACTCACTTGTCTCCACATGAAGCTCTAACAGGCAGGCCAATGCCGGTCCCACAGTTTTGTGGTCCCCATAAGGGACCATCACTTGAGCAAGCAGAGCAAGATCTCAAAAGCCATGTCAGGCAACTAACTAGTATCCACAAAGCAATCTATTTCCAGGAAAAACAAAAAGAGGCTGCCATAAGCAGAGATATCGAAGGTCCAGTGGCTCCTGGAGATCAGGTTTATATTAAGGTCTTCCGGAGGAAATGGCATGAACCAAGGCGCGAGGGACCATTTCTCGTGGTTCAGGCAACCCCCACGGCAATCCAGGTTGACGGTTCCTCAACGTGGTATCATCTGAGCCACTGCACCAAAGTCAGAGAAACAAAACAGGAGAGTACCCATCGAGAAAATAAGAAAGAAAAAAATGAAAAACATGAAAAAGATTGTGGGTCTGATAACTGTACTATCTTGGATGGTGGCAGGAATGCTGGTGATGAAGGAATTAGTCCTGGAGGAGGTGAAGACAATTCCCAAAGGAGCAGAAGGCAACACCCGGTCACTAGAGCATTCGCGAAGACGGCAGCAAGAAGACACAACACCACAAGTTAAGTATGACGCTGACATGTCACTACACCGCACCAGATCAGTCAGGACACCAGTATTCAATAGTTTAAAACACACACTTCATTCACGAACACGTAGACACACAGAAAATGTTAAGGAAGTTAAACTACCTACACTAGCACAGAAACCTGAGGATAGATTTAAGATCGTGTGGGAGCTACCAACAGAACCCCCACCTATTGAAGCACCTACTATATTAGTAGACTCACCTACACTGGTAACAGAAAAACTCTTACCTATTGTGCTACCTGAAATAGTAAAGACAACACCTGTACAAACAGCAATTAACAAGCTAACAACTAATCAAGCAGCGCCAGTTGCTCCTACCCCACCTGTAGCTAATAATAAGCCTTCCATGAAACAGGCAACCAATGTAGTTACACAAAGTATGATTAAGCCAGGTGACGAGGTCAGTTCTGACCGTCGTCAGGGGGGACTAGATACAATTAAGGGATCACAATATCAAAATACAAATGATCCTAGCTATAAACCGATTAGAACAAAATCAATTAATGCGATCATCCCCAGAGCAAAAAGGCCAAAGTTAACAACAGATAAACTTTGGGAAGAAGCTAATCAAAATAGCTGGTATTTATGGGCATGGTATACAGCAAGAGAAATGACTTCCAAAGAATGTATTATATGTTCTGGTTCACCAAGAATTCCTCCAATTGCAATTCCAGAAAAATATACTTTTGAGGAATGTGCTTCAGTACAAAAACAAGCTTGTAAATTAGGAGAATTCAACAATGCAAGTGGTACACCATTATTTTTCAGATTTTCCATGTGTGGAATTAAATGCAGATTACTCTATGGATCGAGAAGAATTCATAATTATTTAGACGAACATAGAGGTTACAAAATAGGAGATAAATGTGCAGAATTTAACATTTCAACAGCACAAAATGGTCCTCCAACTACGTATAAAGTAGATTATGATGCTGAATATGAATGTTTTGCTAGCGGAGGCTTCTCTGAGAATGGAGGAACCTTGATGGGTAACACAACAGTCAACTGTAAGGTAACTTGGGTTCTATCATGGTTTCCACATGCTAACGTGACACCTATTTTTGTTACCACACCAGTTTGGTATGAAAAACCTGAACCCCTGAGTCAGACTTGTGATAATATGACTATGACACTCCCTCCTCTATACTTTCTGAGTGAACAAACTTGGGCAATAGCAGATAGTTATTTTATGTGTGGAGATGACATCCTAAGAAACACTTTGCCACCACGATGGATAGGTTTGTGCACCATGGTAAGATTGAAAATACCTGTCACAATGTTGTATGAAGGTGTGAATGAGATAATTAACCTTGATCGTTTGAATGCTAATCCTAGAGTAAAGAGACAGTATATGCCAGATCAGAATGTTTATCTTGATATAATAGGACAACCCAAAGGAATTCCAAATGAATTCAAGGCAAGACATGAAGTAAAAGCAGGATTTGAGTCAATAATTCCTCAGATTACCATAAATAAGAATGTAGAATGGATTAATTATATTTATTATAATCAACAGCGAATCCTTAATTATACTGGAGATGCTCTTGGAATGTTAAGTCAACAATTACATGAGACTAGTAAGATGACTCTACAAAATCGACAGGCTTTGGACTGGCTGTTGGCAGATAAAGGAGGAGTCTGCGAATTATTTCAAGATACAGAATGTTGCACGTATATTCCATCACACACTTCTAACGAAGGATCCTTTACTGCCGCAATGACAAAACTTAGAGCACTTAGAGAAGAACTTAGTTTGAATGCTGGGAAGAATGACTGGTCTGGGGGTGGTTAGACCTAAATTTAGGAGATTGGAAAGCAATGCTAATTAAGGTGGCAATTAGTGCGACCATAGTTCTAATTGTAATTTTCTTATTGACATGTCTCGTCATACCTGTGGTGAGGAGAGTATGGACAAGGACACTGATCAAACAGATGAACCTGGCTGCTGCAACCCAGCTGATCCAGTTGGAAGTGATCGCAATGAACAATCCTTCTGCCCCCAACATGTCTAAGTATCTAAGCCAAGACTGTTAAACAAGCTCAATTAAGTGCTTTCTGACTACAAGTCCCCTCCAGGACACCATCACCTCATCACCCCTTCATCCCTCATCGTAACCTTCAAGAAGGATTTATACTCTTACTCTATTCATTGT